>OZ024829.1:25707121-26364621 GCA_964016985.1 Anodontia alba
AGGTGACCTTCACCGATCGAGCTGAAACTAGCACCAAACATTGTCCTAGTACCATAGTACATAAAACAATATTTGTCAGAAAATTCGGACTGTGCGTTAGTAAGTTATTAGGGGTCAAACATTAGCAAATATCAACTTTCAGGGGCCATAACTCGAAAAAGGGGCGATAAGAAATTTTGGGCACTTGGCCCCAGGGACTCATTGGTCCAGACCTTTCGTCTGGCACCAGTTTCATCCCGATCGGTGAAGGTCACATTAGGCTCAAACTTGCAGTCCAAAGTTGGTAGGGAATGTCTGAAACTTTGACCCCTAATAACTCCTTTGTTTTTCATCCGATTAAGCTGAAATTTGGAACGTTTGTAGAGCCTATCCATACAAACACGCCTGTACAATCCGGGATGCAGTCAATGGAATAGCGCGTGCACTATGGGGCGCCAAATATTCAATAAAAAATCCTTTTTACGCCTACAGCAGCCAAAGGAAAGCACCCACGGTGCTGCAAATTTATGCGCATGCGCAGATCATTCATGTCTACAAACGTAAAGGGTAGTCAAAGGACTCGAGGCAAGGCGTCCTGCTGAAAATGGGTCCTCAAATTTACATTGCACCCTATGGAAATCTGGGCGGGAAAGCGTAAATACCCTAATAACTCCATCAATTCGCAACATACAGGCGCGCTTTTTATAGGGTTTATAGGTCTTAGGGAGGTACATTTTTGTGCCAAATTGTATAGCGCTGCATGCAGTACAAGCAAAGATATAAGGACTGGAAATGCGTCCCTAGGTCTCGTCTGCTGGACAAAGAGATTAAAAGTCACTAAAGGTGACCTTCACCGATCGAGCTGAAACTAGCACCAAACATTGTCCTAGTACCATAGTACATAAAACAATATTTGTCAGAAAATTCGGACTGTGCGTTAGTAAGTTATTAGGGGTCAAACATTAGCAAATATCAACTTTCAGGGGCCATAACTCGAAAAAGGGGCGATAAGAAATTTTGGGCACTTGGCCCCAGGGACTCATTGGTCCAGACCTTTCGTCTGGCACCAGTTTCATCCCGATCGGTGAAGGTCACATTAGGCTCAAACTTGCAGTCCAAAGTTGGTAGGGAATGTCTGAAACTTTGACCCCTAATAACTCCTTTGTTTTTCATCCGATTAAGCTGAAATTTGGAACGTTTGTAGAGCCTATCCATACAAACACGCCTGTACAATCCGGGATGCAGTCAATGGAATAGCGCGTGCACTATGGGGCGCCAAATATTCAATAAAAAATCCTTTTTACGCCTACAGCAGCCAAAGGAAAGCACCCACGGTGCTGCAAATTTATGCGCATGCGCAGATCATTCATGTCTACAAACGTAAAGGGTAGTCAAAGGACTCGAGGCAAGGCGTCCTGCTGAAAATGGGTCCTCAAATTTACATTGCACCCTATGGAAATCTGGGCGGGAAAGCGTAAATACCCTAATAACTCCATCAATTCGCAACATACAGGCGCGCTTTTTATAGGGTTTATAGGTCTTAGGGAGGTACATTTTTGTGCCAAATTGTATAGCGCTGCATGCAGTACAAGCAAAGATATAAGGACTGGAAATGCGTCCCTAGGTCTCGTCTGCTGGACAAAGAGATTAAAAGTCACTAAAGGTGACCTTCACCGATCGAGCTGAAACTAGCACCAAACATTGTCCTAGTACCATAGTACATAAAACAATATTTGTCAGAAAATTCGGACTGTGCGTTAGTAAGTTATTAGGGGTCAAACATTAGCAAATATCAACTTTCAGGGGCCATAACTCGAAAAAGGGGCGATAAGAAATTTTGGGCACTTGGCCCCAGGGACTCATTGGTCCAGACCTTTCGTCTGGCACCAGTTTCATCCCGATCGGTGAAGGTCACATTAGGCTCAAACTTGCAGTCCAAAGTTGGTAGGGAATGTCTGAAACTTTGACCCCTAATAACTCCTTTGTTTTTCATCCGATTAAGCTGAAATTTGGAACGTTTGTAGAGCCTATCCATACAAACACGCCTGTACAATCCGGGATGCAGTCAATGGAATAGCGCGTGCACTATGGGGCGCCAAATATTCAATAAAAAATCCTTTTTACGCCTACAGCAGCCAAAGGAAAGCACCCACGGTGCTGCAAATTTATGCGCATGCGCAGATCATTCATGTCTACAAACGTAAAGGGTAGTCAAAGGACTCGAGGCAAGGCGTCCTGCTGAAAATGGGTCCTCAAATTTACATTGCACCCTATGGAAATCTGGGCGGGAAAGCGTAAATACCCTAATAACTCCATCAATTCGCAACATACAGGCGCGCTTTTTATAGGGTTTATAGGTCTTAGGGAGGTACATTTTTGTGCCAAATTGTATAGCGCTGCATGCAGTACAAGCAAAGATATAAGGACTGGAAATGCGTCCCTAGGTCTCGTCTGCTGGACAAAGAGATTAAAAGTCACTAAAGGTGACCTTCACCGATCGAGCTGAAACTAGCACCAAACATTGTCCTAGTACCATAGTACATAAAACAATATTTGTCAGAAAATTCGGACTGTGCGTTAGTAAGTTATTAGGGGTCAAACATTAGCAAATATCAACTTTCAGGGGCCATAACTCGAAAAAGGGGCGATAAGAAATTTTGGGCACTTGGCCCCAGGGACTCATTGGTCCAGACCTTTCGTCTGGCACCAGTTTCATCCCGATCGGTGAAGGTCACATTAGGCTCAAACTTGCAGTCCAAAGTTGGTAGGGAATGTCTGAAACTTTGACCCCTAATAACTCCTTTGTTTTTCATCCGATTAAGCTGAAATTTGGAACGTTTGTAGAGCCTATCCATACAAACACGCCTGTACAATCCGGGATGCAGTCAATGGAATAGCGCGTGCACTATGGGGCGCCAAATATTCAATAAAAAATCCTTTTTACGCCTACAGCAGCCAAAGGAAAGCACCCACGGTGCTGCAAATTTATGCGCATGCGCAGATCATTCATGTCTACAAACGTAAAGGGTAGTCAAAGGACTCGAGGCAAGGCGTCCTGCTGAAAATGGGTCCTCAAATTTACATTGCACCCTATGGAAATCTGGGCGGGAAAGCGTAAATACCCTAATAACTCCATCAATTCGCAACATACAGGCGCGCTTTTTATAGGGTTTATAGGTCTTAGGGAGGTACATTTTTGTGCCAAATTGTATAGCGCTGCATGCAGTACAAGCAAAGATATAAGGACTGGAAATGCGTCCCTAGGTCTCGTCTGCTGGACAAAGAGATTAAAAGTCACTAAAGGTGACCTTCACCGATCGAGCTGAAACTAGCACCAAACATTGTCCTAGTACCATAGTACATAAAACAATATTTGTCAGAAAATTCGGACTGTGCGTTAGTAAGTTATTAGGGGTCAAACATTAGCAAATATCAACTTTCAGGGGCCATAACTCGAAAAAGGGGCGATAAGAAATTTTGGGCACTTGGCCCCAGGGACTCATTGGTCCAGACCTTTCGTCTGGCACCAGTTTCATCCCGATCGGTGAAGGTCACATTAGGCTCAAACTTGCAGTCCAAAGTTGGTAGGGAATGTCTGAAACTTTGACCCCTAATAACTCCTTTGTTTTTCATCCGATTAAGCTGAAATTTGGAACGTTTGTAGAGCCTATCCATACAAACACGCCTGTACAATCCGGGATGCAGTCAATGGAATAGCGCGTGCACTATGGGGCGCCAAATATTCAATAAAAAATCCTTTTTACGCCTACAGCAGCCAAAGGAAAGCACCCACGGTGCTGCAAATTTATGCGCATGCGCAGATCATTCATGTCTACAAACGTAAAGGGTAGTCAAAGGACTCGAGGCAAGGCGTCCTGCTGAAAATGGGTCCTCAAATTTACATTGCACCCTATGGAAATCTGGGCGGGAAAGCGTAAATACCCTAATAACTCCATCAATTCGCAACATACAGGCGCGCTTTTTATAGGGTTTATAGGTCTTAGGGAGGTACATTTTTGTGCCAAATTGTATAGCGCTGCATGCAGTACAAGCAAAGATATAAGGACTGGAAATGCGTCCCTAGGTCTCGTCTGCTGGACAAAGAGATTAAAAGTCACTAAAGGTGACCTTCACCGATCGAGCTGAAACTAGCACCAAACATTGTCCTAGTACCATAGTACATAAAACAATATTTGTCAGAAAATTCGGACTGTGCGTTAGTAAGTTATTAGGGGTCAAACATTAGCAAATATCAACTTTCAGGGGCCATAACTCGAAAAAGGGGCGATAAGAAATTTTGGGCACTTGGCCCCAGGGACTCATTGGTCCAGACCTTTCGTCTGGCACCAGTTTCATCCCGATCGGTGAAGGTCACATTAGGCTCAAACTTGCAGTCCAAAGTTGGTAGGGAATGTCTGAAACTTTGACCCCTAATAACTCCTTTGTTTTTCATCCGATTAAGCTGAAATTTGGAACGTTTGTAGAGCCTATCCATACAAACACGCCTGTACAATCCGGGATGCAGTCAATGGAATAGCGCGTGCACTATGGGGCGCCAAATATTCAATAAAAAATCCTTTTTACGCCTACAGCAGCCAAAGGAAAGCACCCACGGTGCTGCAAATTTATGCGCATGCGCAGATCATTCATGTCTACAAACGTAAAGGGTAGTCAAAGGACTCGAGGCAAGGCGTCCTGCTGAAAATGGGTCCTCAAATTTACATTGCACCCTATGGAAATCTGGGCGGGAAAGCGTAAATACCCTAATAACTCCATCAATTCGCAACATACAGGCGCGCTTTTTATAGGGTTTATAGGTCTTAGGGAGGTACATTTTTGTGCCAAATTGTATAGCGCTGCATGCAGTACAAGCAAAGATATAAGGACTGGAAATGCGTCCCTAGGTCTCGTCTGCTGGACAAAGAGATTAAAAGTCACTAAAGGTGACCTTCACCGATCGAGCTGAAACTAGCACCAAACATTGTCCTAGTACCATAGTACATAAAACAATATTTGTCAGAAAATTCGGACTGTGCGTTAGTAAGTTATTAGGGGTCAAACATTAGCAAATATCAACTTTCAGGGGCCATAACTCGAAAAAGGGGCGATAAGAAATTTTGGGCACTTGGCCCCAGGGACTCATTGGTCCAGACCTTTCGTCTGGCACCAGTTTCATCCCGATCGGTGAAGGTCACATTAGGCTCAAACTTGCAGTCCAAAGTTGGTAGGGAATGTCTGAAACTTTGACCCCTAATAACTCCTTTGTTTTTCATCCGATTAAGCTGAAATTTGGAACGTTTGTAGAGCCTATCCATACAAACACGCCTGTACAATCCGGGATGCAGTCAATGGAATAGCGCGTGCACTATGGGGCGCCAAATATTCAATAAAAAATCCTTTTTACGCCTACAGCAGCCAAAGGAAAGCACCCACGGTGCTGCAAATTTATGCGCATGCGCAGATCATTCATGTCTACAAACGTAAAGGGTAGTCAAAGGACTCGAGGCAAGGCGTCCTGCTGAAAATGGGTCCTCAAATTTACATTGCACCCTATGGAAATCTGGGCGGGAAAGCGTAAATACCCTAATAACTCCATCAATTCGCAACATACAGGCGCGCTTTTTATAGGGTTTATAGGTCTTAGGGAGGTACATTTTTGTGCCAAATTGTATAGCGCTGCATGCAGTACAAGCAAAGATATAAGGACTGGAAATGCGTCCCTAGGTCTCGTCTGCTGGACAAAGAGATTAAAAGTCACTAAAGGTGACCTTCACCGATCGAGCTGAAACTAGCACCAAACATTGTCCTAGTACCATAGTACATAAAACAATATTTGTCAGAAAATTCGGACTGTGCGTTAGTAAGTTATTAGGGGTCAAACATTAGCAAATATCAACTTTCAGGGGCCATAACTCGAAAAAGGGGCGATAAGAAATTTTGGGCACTTGGCCCCAGGGACTCATTGGTCCAGACCTTTCGTCTGGCACCAGTTTCATCCCGATCGGTGAAGGTCACATTAGGCTCAAACTTGCAGTCCAAAGTTGGTAGGGAATGTCTGAAACTTTGACCCCTAATAACTCCTTTGTTTTTCATCCGATTAAGCTGAAATTTGGAACGTTTGTAGAGCCTATCCATACAAACACGCCTGTACAATCCGGGATGCAGTCAATGGAATAGCGCGTGCACTATGGGGCGCCAAATATTCAATAAAAAATCCTTTTTACGCCTACAGCAGCCAAAGGAAAGCACCCACGGTGCTGCAAATTTATGCGCATGCGCAGATCATTCATGTCTACAAACGTAAAGGGTAGTCAAAGGACTCGAGGCAAGGCGTCCTGCTGAAAATGGGTCCTCAAATTTACATTGCACCCTATGGAAATCTGGGCGGGAAAGCGTAAATACCCTAATAACTCCATCAATTCGCAACATACAGGCGCGCTTTTTATAGGGTTTATAGGTCTTAGGGAGGTACATTTTTGTGCCAAATTGTATAGCGCTGCATGCAGTACAAGCAAAGATATAAGGACTGGAAATGCGTCCCTAGGTCTCGTCTGCTGGACAAAGAGATTAAAAGTCACTAAAGGTGACCTTCACCGATCGAGCTGAAACTAGCACCAAACATTGTCCTAGTACCATAGTACATAAAACAATATTTGTCAGAAAATTCGGACTGTGCGTTAGTAAGTTATTAGGGGTCAAACATTAGCAAATATCAACTTTCAGGGGCCATAACTCGAAAAAGGGGCGATAAGAAATTTTGGGCACTTGGCCCCAGGGACTCATTGGTCCAGACCTTTCGTCTGGCACCAGTTTCATCCCGATCGGTGAAGGTCACATTAGGCTCAAACTTGCAGTCCAAAGTTGGTAGGGAATGTCTGAAACTTTGACCCCTAATAACTCCTTTGTTTTTCATCCGATTAAGCTGAAATTTGGAACGTTTGTAGAGCCTATCCATACAAACACGCCTGTACAATCCGGGATGCAGTCAATGGAATAGCGCGTGCACTATGGGGCGCCAAATATTCAATAAAAAATCCTTTTTACGCCTACAGCAGCCAAAGGAAAGCACCCACGGTGCTGCAAATTTATGCGCATGCGCAGATCATTCATGTCTACAAACGTAAAGGGTAGTCAAAGGACTCGAGGCAAGGCGTCCTGCTGAAAATGGGTCCTCAAATTTACATTGCACCCTATGGAAATCTGGGCGGGAAAGCGTAAATACCCTAATAACTCCATCAATTCGCAACATACAGGCGCGCTTTTTATAGGGTTTATAGGTCTTAGGGAGGTACATTTTTGTGCCAAATTGTATAGCGCTGCATGCAGTACAAGCAAAGATATAAGGACTGGAAATGCGTCCCTAGGTCTCGTCTGCTGGACAAAGAGATTAAAAGTCACTAAAGGTGACCTTCACCGATCGAGCTGAAACTAGCACCAAACATTGTCCTAGTACCATAGTACATAAAACAATATTTGTCAGAAAATTCGGACTGTGCGTTAGTAAGTTATTAGGGGTCAAACATTAGCAAATATCAACTTTCAGGGGCCATAACTCGAAAAAGGGGCGATAAGAAATTTTGGGCACTTGGCCCCAGGGACTCATTGGTCCAGACCTTTCGTCTGGCACCAGTTTCATCCCGATCGGTGAAGGTCACATTAGGCTCAAACTTGCAGTCCAAAGTTGGTAGGGAATGTCTGAAACTTTGACCCCTAATAACTCCTTTGTTTTTCATCCGATTAAGCTGAAATTTGGAACGTTTGTAGAGCCTATCCATACAAACACGCCTGTACAATCCGGGATGCAGTCAATGGAATAGCGCGTGCACTATGGGGCGCCAAATATTCAATAAAAAATCCTTTTTACGCCTACAGCAGCCAAAGGAAAGCACCCACGGTGCTGCAAATTTATGCGCATGCGCAGATCATTCATGTCTACAAACGTAAAGGGTAGTCAAAGGACTCGAGGCAAGGCGTCCTGCTGAAAATGGGTCCTCAAATTTACATTGCACCCTATGGAAATCTGGGCGGGAAAGCGTAAATACCCTAATAACTCCATCAATTCGCAACATACAGGCGCGCTTTTTATAGGGTTTATAGGTCTTAGGGAGGTACATTTTTGTGCCAAATTGTATAGCGCTGCATGCAGTACAAGCAAAGATATAAGGACTGGAAATGCGTCCCTAGGTCTCGTCTGCTGGACAAAGAGATTAAAAGTCACTAAAGGTGACCTTCACCGATCGAGCTGAAACTAGCACCAAACATTGTCCTAGTACCATAGTACATAAAACAATATTTGTCAGAAAATTCGGACTGTGCGTTAGTAAGTTATTAGGGGTCAAACATTAGCAAATATCAACTTTCAGGGGCCATAACTCGAAAAAGGGGCGATAAGAAATTTTGGGCACTTGGCCCCAGGGACTCATTGGTCCAGACCTTTCGTCTGGCACCAGTTTCATCCCGATCGGTGAAGGTCACATTAGGCTCAAACTTGCAGTCCAAAGTTGGTAGGGAATGTCTGAAACTTTGACCCCTAATAACTCCTTTGTTTTTCATCCGATTAAGCTGAAATTTGGAACGTTTGTAGAGCCTATCCATACAAACACGCCTGTACAATCCGGGATGCAGTCAATGGAATAGCGCGTGCACTATGGGGCGCCAAATATTCAATAAAAAATCCTTTTTACGCCTACAGCAGCCAAAGGAAAGCACCCACGGTGCTGCAAATTTGTATAATAAGAAATTACGACATAATTTATAAAGTTTCTTGCTTTTTGGTGGAATAGTCTTTTTGTAGAAAATCCTATATATAGATACATGTAGGGAATAGCAATCAAGGTTCGAAAAGTATTGCAAAAACTTGGCATATGCTTATATACTTGTCAGTATTTTGTATGTGGTGAAATTGTTGAAACATACGAAGCTTGTACAAGCAGATAAGGTCAAAGTGATATTTTATTTAAGATCTTAGGAAATAAAAAACATCGAATGTGTAATCATTGCTCTTGCTCTAAGCATTTAGTTCAGTTTCATATATATATAAGAAACGAAGGAAGGTAATATATGTAAACAAAACCCTAGCTCCCCAGTTACGAGAGTATTGATCCAATATCAAGGTTTATATATGATAAATTTGCAGCTGCACTCTGTTGATGTCCATATTACATTGAAACAATTGCTTCTGACTGTTATTCGAAGTTAAGCAACGTCCATCCCAGTTAGTGTTTGGATAGGTGACCGCCTCAGAGTAAGTTACGTTTTTTTTTTTTTTTTTTTTTTTTTTTTTTTGGGGGGGGGGTTTTTTTGTTGTTTTTTTTTTTTTTTTTTTTTTGTTGTTTTTTCATTTTAGTTTTTGCTGCTATTTTTATTACCATCGATAGCGTTCAATATTATTCCTTTTCCTGAACGCGAAGAGGTAATCGAAAACTAAAAGGTTTTGTTTTCTTTGTAAAACTAGATCGGGCGTTTCTGTCTCTCTTTCCAATACATCATTGCATTTTGAACATTTCGATAAGCTGGTTTGTATTACAGTTCACTTACCTCGAAATAAATAGTTCGCAGTAAACCCATTTTGTTAAGCGTCCCATTAAAGGGCATTGGCAAACACGGTAGACCAACATCAGACCATCATATATCATATAAAACATGGTACCAATAGAAAAGTAACCACATACTCCTTATATTAAAATGAACAGGTCCCAAACAGTTAAAGTAGAAAAGTCAACTCGGCATATCTGGTAATAAAACTGACTTTGCTGACACGTTAGATATTTGTTCGTGACATAGAAGGAATAATACCAATTATTTTTAGTATTGCCTTCAACTATATTTTATACACCAATCATTGTGTTGTTGTTGTTTTTGTTGTTAACCAAAAACGCTCTATGAAATAAAAATCCTAGTTGAAAGTCTATAATCAGCTCTAAGAGAGTTAAAAATGGGTTAAGTGCCGTATGGCAGCCTTAAAATATACCCCAAATTTCACTGTAGTGTAGTTGTCCTGGTCTTTTGTGGTCCTCACCCATTAAGCACATTTCTGGATGTCTTTAAATTTATGCGAGGGTCGCTGATCAGGTTTAACTGTCCAAAACTAGCTTCTCTGGGCCCAAAAACTTGATACTTCAGATGTCTTCAGTTGCAAGAGTCATTATTTTTTATAATCTATATATATTTTCAGGTGAGACAACTGAGAATTTTTTATCTCCCTTCTAAAAAAAGGGACTGGTCTTAAAGAAAAGTACAAGCTCCTTCGGAGAAATGTCTTTCCTTTTAGAGTAGACCCTTTTACAGACGGGATTCGGTGTACATTACAGAAAACAAAAGTTTTCTGCCTCGGCGGAAGTGATGCAAAAAATCTACAAAGTGTATGGTCCCCTTGGACTTTCCAATGTATTAAAAAATATATAGAATATTTTGCCAGGTTTCTAGCCCTGTCACGGAGCCATTAGTTAAGGTGATTTTACCGTTGCAGTAAATGTTGCACGGCAAAGTCGAAATGTTCGACGGCACAGAAAACAACCTGATGCTATCGCAGGATAAAAAAAAACTGCAGTAAATATAGTAATAGAGACCACCCTGTGGCTGCATTCCGTTAGTAATTGCGGTAAAATATGGCACCAAAACACTAGAGTGTGCGAAACTGATCCAATACGTCAAGTCCCCTCAATCTCAACATATCCTTTAAATTACAAATTATCCCCTCAGGCAATCAAATTCAACAAAATAAAGCTCATTATCTATGCTAACGAACAGTAAATATTTGATTCTCAAAGTACATTAATCGGACAGCCTTTCAAAGTTCTTGTGATGGAAGATATCACTTGTACTCGACAACTGCAGGATTGTTTATCCAAATTGTTCGCATGCATTGAAAACGACTAAATATCGACCCAATTGCTGAGGAATAAACGGATGTCTGCTATACAACTGAGTCTGGTTTCAGAAGCGATTTACAATCAAAGGTAAACAAATCGAGGGTTGCATGGCATTCCCTGATTTCATCTTAGACGCTGCTACAAAGTTGCGTTCGATGAAATGAGAAGCCGAACAAAGCCAACAGGGAAGCAGGCAGGAACATGTTAGAAGAAGCATTAATATACCTGTCACTTCCTTCCCGATTTTTTTTTTCGGCTGTGTCACCTTCAAAATATTATCCAAAAACGATCTGATTTGATTGTCATAAAATACCTCATAGATTTTACAAGGGTACACAGACTCCGATCCATACCACCATAATAACATAGCTTTTTACCGTTCATTGTGTCTAATCGTCATCATCTCCTGTTTTCTTCTAAGCCTATCCAAGAAAACAAGACGACCATGATTGTCCTACATCGCTCACCTCAGCAAACAGATTTGCATACTTACTAGTGAAGTTTCAGCCTTCACTGCTTTAAGATTTCTATAAAAAAATTATGTTCAGGAGTGACATAACGGTATTATAAAATGAAGTATCAATGCTATCTATGGCAAGCAGTGCTTTGTTTTTTAATCTGCTCATAAACATTTCTATAAATATAAGGAAAGTAAACCTCGCCACATGGGGTTCATGTTTTTGACTCATCATGGTGGCTTGAATAATCTTGGTAGATATTCATCAAAGAAACCATTCTGCTAAATTATATTGAAATCGGTCCAGTAGTTTCTAACGGGATTGTTTTTAAGTTATTTCTATAGAAATATAGGGAAAATGAGCCCTGTTCTCTAGCGGCCATGTTTTAAAACGAATTATCAAAGTTCGAACAATCCCAATAAAGGGTCACCAAAAGAACTTTTCTAACAAACTATATTTACCTGGTCCAATGGTTTCTCATTACGAAAACATGCCTATTCAAATATACTGAAAATTTTACCACCAATAAACTGAAAATTTTCAGATAAAAATCTGATATTTTTTCATATTTCTGATCAAAACATAGATTGTGGGTACTCGTAAGAACCGTCTCGACGAGGCGGTTCTAACGAGTACCCACAATCTATGTTTTGAGCAGAAATAAGAAAAATAATGTATACCCCTGTAAACCCCAGTTTTACTATATAAAAGTGGGGTTTAAGGGGGTCAAAATTATATAGGTATGTTTTCGTGAAGAAAAGAACTTTTCTAACAAACTATATTTACCTGGTCCAATGGTTTCTACAAGAAGAAAAGTTTAAAAAACAATTATATAATTATATATTGGGAAAATAAGCCCCTCCTCTGGTGGCCAAGTGTTTAGACGAATCAAGATAGCTTGAACAAGCTTGGTAGAGGGTAACCAAAGAACATTTCTGCAAAATTATATTAAAAATGGTCTAGTGATTTCAGACAAGAAGATTTTTAACCTTTTCCATGTATAAATATATTGGGAAAATAAGCCCAATCCCCTTGCGGTCATGTCTTTTTTCATCATGACTTGAACAATCTTGGTAGAGGGTCACCAAAAGACCATTTATGATGAAATATACTGGAATCGGTCCCATTGCGAAAACACGCCTATTCGAATGTATTGTAAATTTTACCACCAAAAAATTGAAAAATTTCAGATAAAAAACTCTGATATTTTTCACATATCTGCTCAAAACATAGATTGTGGGTACTCGTTAGGACTTCCTCGACGAGGCGGTTCTAACGAGTACCCACAATCTATGGTTTTGAGCAGAAATAAGAAAAATAATGTATACCCCTGTAAATCCCAGTTTTACTATATAAAAGTGGGGTTTAAGGGGGTTAAAATTATATAGGTATGTTTTCGTGATGCAATGGTTTCTGACAAGAAGATTTCTATAAATATTGGAAAAGTAAGCCCCGCCGCATGGATGATGTTTTTTGACACATAATGATGCATGAACAATATTGGTAGAGATTCATCAAAGAAACGGTCTTCTAAATTATATTAAAATGATCCCCGCCGCCCCATGGCGACTATGATTTTTTTTTTTTTTTTTTTACAAATCATGACGGCATGAACAATCTGGGCACAGGGTAACCAAAGGAACATTCTTTCCAAATTATATTGAAATCGATCCAGTGGTTTCTGACAAGAATACAAGAATACTTTGAAATTTTCTGTACAGATATATAGCAAAAATAAGCCCCGCCCTGGCGGTCATATTTTTTTTTTTTTTTTTTTTTTTTTTTTTTTTTTTTTTCCATGATGGCTTGAACAATCTTGGTAGAGGGTAAATAAAAGAACATTGCGCCCATATTATATTGAAACCGGTCCAGTAATTTCGGAAAAGATTTTTTTTTTTTTTTAAGTTTTCTAAATAGACATATAGGGAAAATAAGCTCTGTCCCCTAGCGGCCATGTTTTTTAACAAATTATCATAGCTTCAACAATCTCGATAGAAAGTCACCAAAAGAACATTTCAAACAAACTATGTTGAAACTGGTCCAGTGGTTTCTAAAAGAAGAAAAGTTTTAAAATTTTCTATAGATATATAGGGAAAATAAGCCCCGCTTCTGGTTGCCAAGGTTTTTGATGAATCATAAACGCTTGACATCTTGGTAGAGGGTCACCAAAACATTTCCGCAAAATTATATTGCAATTGGTCAGTGCTTTCTGACAAGAAGATTGTTAACGTTTTCTATATAAATATATAGGGCAAATAAGCCCCATCCCTCTGACGGACACATTTTTTTTTTTTTTTTTTTTTTTTTTTTGTCAAATTATCATTGCTTCGATTCCTGATCATTGCCTTCCTTTCTATTTGAACAATCTTGGTAAAGGGTCACTAAAGAAACATTTATGATGAAACGTATTGAGATCTGTCCAGTGGTTTCTGACAAGATTTATACAGTTTTCTATATAGATATATAGGAAAATCAGTCCCACTCCTCCTCCGACAAGTTTGTTTAACAAGTTATCATGGCTTCGATTCCTGATCATTGCCTTCCTTTCTATTTGAACAATCATGGTAGAGGGTTATCAAAGGAACATTTATGATGAAATATATTGAAATTTGTCTAGTGGTTTCTGACAAGATTTTTAAAGTTTTCTATATTGATATATAGGAAAATAATCCCCGTCCCCTGGCGGCTATGTGTTTTTACAAACTATGACGGATTGGACAATCTTGATAGAGGGTCACAAAGGAACATTTCTGCCAAATTATTTTGAAATCAGTCCAGTGGTTTCTGACAAGAAGATTTTTATTTTAATTTCCTATATAGATGTATAAGGGAAATAAGCGCTGTCCCATTAACGGCTATGATTTTTGACGAATCGTAATGCCTTGACCATGAAAAAATCCTGCCAGATTATATTGAAATCGGTCAAGTGGTTTATCACAAGCAGATTTTTAAAGCTTCTAAATAGATATATGGAGAAAATAAGCCCCGCCCTTTAGGTTGTCTTTTTTTTTTTTTTTTTTTTTTCTTTTTTTTTTTTTTGCCACCATGAAAAATTCCTGCCAAATTATATTGAAATCGGTCAAGTGGTTTATCACAAGCAGATTTTAAAAAAATTTCTTAATAAATATATGGGAAAAATAGAGGATCATCAAAGAAACCGTTCTGCCAAATTATATTACAATCTGTCCAGCGGTTACTGTCAAAAAGCCATGGCAACAAAAATCCTGCATGGTATTTTAATAATTTTTGTCAGTAACAGCCAAGAATCAATCCTGTGAAATTTGGTTAAAATTGGCTCAGTGGTTTACAATGTAGGAGGAAAAGTTGTTTAAAGAATTTGTGGACAGACGACGACGACGACGACGACGGACGGTGAGTGATTACAATTGCACACATTGAGCCTTCGTCTCAGGTGAGCTAAAACTGAGTAGGTTAGCTGGCCGGTTCGACATGACCTTAACAGTGTTGACTGGGTCGTAATACTCCAAATAAGATCAAACTCACACTGGGTCGTAATACTCTAAATGAGATCAAACTCACATCAAAGATACGCCACACCTTGCGCACATACACAGCTGATGAAATTTGACGTAACATGATCTTTGAACGACACGTATCTGCAAAGGGGCAGTGAACTCTTCTAAATAAAACTCGGCGACATTCCAGCAGTAATTGAACATTTCATACTACCGAGTAAAATAAAATGCCAGTTTGAACAATACTTTCAAGTACCAGACTGGCATATTTCATGTATGTCAAACTAATTCTTATACATTTTTATTTATTAATGTGCACTGTTTACTGCCTTTGGTTGATCTCCACAACAGAATGTGCAGGTTGTTTTGGGTTTTCCCTGTGCGCAGGCGGCATATTGCCCTTTTCATATGTTTCGGCTTGTAAAGCTGATATTCGTAGTATGAACACATGCATCTGATCGCATATGTAAACAGAAAGCCCAAATAAGATTGTTAGACTGCGCAATCTCATCACGAGGGCCTTCACTGCAGTTACAGAATTGTCGAATTATTGTAAAAATAAAATAAAATAATAATAATAATAAAAAACGTATTTCCCCTATTACGACACACCAGCTTGAGCAGTCTGTTTAGACACATATCAGGCACAGCAGAATACGGCGTCTGATCAAGGTTCCATCCAGCGGTTCTTGAACACATCAACAGATTTTTACAGATATTTTCAAGTTTTAGGGCAAGTACATTGTATATTAAGAGTTAAAGAATACAAATATTTAAGGTAAATATCGTCAAATAGAAAAACCCTGATCAGACTGCATAGTGCATACATTGTTTATTCTTATTCTATACTTTATTTGCTGTAACTGATGGTACCTGCATATAAATTCCAAACCCAGTCAGCATTCTACGTAGATCTGTATCGGGCCGTCCTCGGCCCGTCAGGGTAGCTGACGGGCCGATGACGGCCCGATGTAGATTTACGTAGAATGCTAACTGGGAAGCTCCTACTCTTTACACAAAGGTCGCTAGAAATAATGGTCAACATGAAAAGCACGAGGAAGTTCTCAATGCCCAAATACGTTCTGGTCATACCAATAACAGGACTTACAATCTGAGGATAGGACTTAGATCCCATCTCTGGCTGGTTTTGCAAATCAGGGGCTAAAGTGGTCGGCAGCTGGGCGCACTTTGCGTCAGTCCTGTGATATTTAGGATTTGAAGGACACCACACCAACAAAAAAAAAAACTAAAAAGTCCAAGACAAACGACAAATGCATGGAATTTCGACAGATGCTCTGTCTGCGACAGGGGACACAAGTAGTAACTGGTCAAATTGAATTGAGTCAGAATAAGCTTAAGTGCGTGATACCTAAAAAACACACACACAATGAGTTGAAGAATTATTACGAGCTATAATGTAAATATCAAATACAGGGCCACAGGTAGTGCAAACTTCATCCAGTAAGGAAGGAAACTTCACAGTCATTCAATATTTTTTATATGGTGCGCTTCTTTCAGGTTCTGAGACAATATAAATTAACTATTGTATGGATGTCTTTTTAATAAATGGACAATAAACCTGGGAAACAGAAGTTTGATTTTTTTTTTTTTTTTTTTTGTGGATTTTTACATCATTTTCTTCATTCATCTGCACATAAATCATACCACATATCAAATATCATTTACAAAAATTACCTCATAATTTTGCAAACTGCAGTCTGACATTGACAAATACTTCAGCCAAAAAAAGTGCAAATCTGTTGTCTGATAAACGTTGTGGTTTCGCAGATACGGGTCGTGGAAAATATAGAAACTTCACAAAGTGCAAATAAAGTGACACATTTAGCATAATAAGATAGCACGTGCAAGATCCTTTTATAGTGATAATATGTTTACACAGCCTGCCAACAGTAGGCCTCAACCTTTAGATAATCTTTTATTAGGAGATTATAGATTGCAAATTCATCATTTCAGGTCTGCCTGGAATGGAATTACTCCTCCCACTATTCACATAAAACACATAATAAAAAGCTCGTTTGTTAGATTTTTGTGGTGATAGATGGCCCCTGCCTAAGAATTAATGTTTGCTGAATTGTATCTAAATCTGCTGATAGAAGGATAAAACCCTACAGAAACCAGTCCTTTTAAACTGTGTTTTTACCTAAGTGGGTTTATGTTATATGTTAAGCGGGTGCTAAGGGGCGTATGGCAGTTTTACAAAATACAATGCTGTGATATGAAAAATCTCAGTAAGAGTCGGATGTTTGTTTTTTGTGTGATACAGCTAAGGGGCGTATGGCAGTTTTACAAAATACAATGCTGTGATATGAAGAATCTCAGTAAGAGTCGGATGTTTGTTTTTTGTGTGATACAGCTAAGGGGCGTATGGCAGTTTTACAAAATACAATGCTGTGATATGAAGAATCTCAGTAAGAGTCGGATGTTTGTTTTTTGTGTGATACAGCTAAGGGGCGTATGGCAGTTTTACAAAATACAATGCTGTGATATGAAGAATCTCAGTAAGAGTCGGATGTTTGTTTTTTGTGTGATACATTTGCTTATTGTTGCTGTTCCCAAAATTATAGCAGTATTATAGTACAGTCGACTCTCATTATCTCGAATTCTAAGGGACTCTCTGGAATACTTCGAGATAGCCATACCTCGACATATCAGATTTGCAGAATTGAGGAAAAAATAATTCGCACAACCACATTTAACAAATATATATGTAACAAGACTTTTGAAGTTAGAGATATGTTGAAAATATTGTGGGAAAGAGGAGAAATTTCTCCTTACGAGCAATTTCTCCTCTTTTCCACAATATTTTTTTACCTGTTGTTAGATTTTCATGTTTAGGCAGGGTCCAGATTTTCACTTCGAGATAAGCGAGGTCTAGATAACGAGAGTCAACTATATTTTTATATGTATCACAATAAAAGTAGAAATAGAATAGATAAAAAAAAAAAAAAACCTATCTGAGCTAAACTTGAACCTATTTATGCAAAATGGAAGGTACTACCTTCACATAGGACAGGTGCAATATTAACAGAAGGGTTGTCTGGTTACTTTTAACTATTACCATTTTTAATAGAAAATCCTGTATTTAATGCAAACAGTGTAAACCCTGGTCAGATGCCACGTTCTGTGGTGTCTGATCTGTGTTTACACTGTTTGGCAATGTCCTTTCATG
Organism: Anodontia alba; assembly: GCA_964016985.1. Taxonomy (NCBI): domain Eukaryota; kingdom Metazoa; phylum Mollusca; class Bivalvia; order Lucinida; family Lucinidae; genus Anodontia; species Anodontia alba. The sequence goes on from OZ024829.1 coordinate 25,725,096, forward strand.
GGGGTCAGGAACAAATGGATTAATATTATTTTCGTATGGCAACTAATTTTAAATAAATATGAGGTAACACAACACACACCAGGCTGAACTTTAATATTTTATTTCATACAATGTAAGAAAACGTACCTTCGGATACGTGGGTCCATTGAAGATTAAGATCAGCTAGCGCATTTACGCAGTCAGATCAGAATCTTCACTGGGCGCATTTTCAGTAATCAAGTATGCAAAATTTCTTTATGCGGACAAAGAAGAGTCTGATCAGATTGGGTGTATGTGCAAGCCGACTTGAATCTTCATTGTGGGCATATGTCAGAAGGACTGTTTTCTCACTTTGAATCTCAATCATTGATGCAAGTATAGTTCAATGACTGATACACTAGATATAATCTTTGGTTAGAAACGTCACAATATTTATAGAAAATGAAACATAATTGCACCAAAACATCCCTCATTTGATTTAACTTTTGCAAATACTTCCAAAAGACATTTAGAAGATGGCATCTACAACCCTTAGTAACTCCTTTATCATACATGTGGCAAGAATGTCCGAGTTTTTGTTCTGCATTTATTCTGAGTGGTATCTTTATAACGTCCCAATATATATTTAACATTTCTATAATTATCAAGTCTTTATGTTGCTCCAGGCTCACAAGTTGTCTTGCTAAAATAATTTTTATTTATGACCTACAAATTCTATTAAACAAAAACATGGCTCATGATGCAATTAACCACGAAGTCTTTCTCCTGCATGTTTTATGTATGTAACAAAACATTATATTCTGATTATGCAATAATGTTATAAACATATACTCATGCCAAGAAGTATACATATATCTTAATACCAGAGTAGTATTTATATGAAGTCCCGAGTATAACAAAAGGTTTACTATCACAGATTCAGTATTGACATGATAGTTTGTCTATCAAACTTAGTCAAAATCCAGTAACAACAATGCTCTATGCTTTGCTGTACAATTATAACCATCACGAAAACATACCTATATAATTTTGACCCCCTTAAACCCCACTTTTATATAGTAGAACTGGGGTTTACAGGGGTATACATTATTTTTCTTATTTCTGCTCAAAAACATAGATTGTGGGTACTCGTTAGAACCGCCTGGCTTCTTATAACTGCTAAAAAACATAGATTGTGGGTACTCATTAGAACCGCCTCGGCGAGGCGGTTCTAACGAGTACCCACAATCTATGTTTTTGAGCAGAAATAAGAAAAATATCAGAATTTTTTATCTGAAAATTTTCATTTTTTGGTGGTAAAATTTTCAGTATATTTGAATAGGCAGGTTTCCGTAATGTAAATATAATATGAGCTGCCATGCAGCATATAGGGCCTGGGAATGCATAGAATAATGTATTCACTTAATGAATAGCAAAAGACACCAGCTTTCTTCATGCAGACAGCAAGGACTTGTCAGACTGAGCAGACGCCCAGGCTGATCTTAGTCTTTGCTGGTGCACAGGTTATTTGTTGGTTTTGTCATGCTATGGCTTGAACACATTAAGTTAAAATAATATAAATTATGTAAAAAGGAGACAATATAAAAGCCCTTATCTTATCTTGGCACCAGACATCACGAAAACACACCTATATAATGTTGACCCCCTTAAACCCCACTTTTATATAGTAAAACTGGGGTTTACAGGGGTATACATTATTTTTCTTATTTTAGTTCAAAAAGATTGTGGGTACTCGTTAGAACCGCCTCGCCCTCACCGAGCAGAAATCTGAAAAATATCAGAATTTTTTGTCTAAAAATTTTCATGTTTTGGTGGTAAAATTTTCAGTATGTTTGAATAGGCATGTTTTCGTAATGATAATCTATTAATAAATTGTGTATCAAGGGTAGAAGGTTTTTGATATCTCATAATACTCTCTTGGCAGCTATATCTAATTCAGACTGTCTTAATGCATATAAGACCAGAGACACAATAAATCCTATTTATTATTTCTATATTATCACTATTTTGCCTATCATGTACATATTTCGGTCTTTTTTTAAATAGCAAAGCAATTACGCAAACTGAAACTATTAAGATTAATGTTGTTGTACGCTACTCTCCTTACTTACAAAACAAAACTTTTGTATAAGTTTGTACTTATAATGGTTTTCTTACCACTGTGTATATGGTATATAATAGCAAACATTTAATTTATTTGTATATTCTCAAATTTTGTTATGCAGACTGATTTATTTGTGTTGTTTTTTTTTTACGTGAAATTACATAATACAGCAGAATCTATTAAAGCAAACTGTCTTCTAGCCATTGTAAAACATTTACTTTTCATCACGAAAACATACCTATATAATTTTGACCCCCTTAAACCCCGCTTTTATATAGTAAAACCGGGGTTTACAGGGGTATATATTATTTTCTTATTTCTGCTCAAAACCATAGATTGTGGACACTTGTTAGAACCGCCTCTGCGAGGCGGTTCTAACGGGTACCCACAATCTATGTTTTGAGCAGAAATATTAAAAATATCAGAAATTTTATCAGAAAACTTTTAGTTTTTGGTGGTGAAATTTTCAATATATTTTGATAAGCGTGTTTTTGAAATGTATACAATGTGACAAGAGGAAGTGCCGGAATGTGCATACTTTGCATTTGGCTGCCTCTGAGGGATGACCTAAAATTGTAGTGTTGATGTATAGGTGATGTTATTATCAGCTTGTTTACTACTGCATTTTTTTTTGTAAAACTCTAATGATGAAATAGTTTCCCTTGAATCATTTGCGCCCTCAGAATAGTGCATGTTTTCACTTTATTCATGGCTTTGTGTGGATATTAAACCGGGGTTTACAGGTGAAAGTATTTAGTATTTCTTTATTTATGTAGGTATATTGAAGAGATTTCCTTGCAAACCTTGCATCTGTACTAATTCACAGCACACAAACTGGCATATAATGTGTGTAACCGTATGAAGTGTGCAATATTGCAGGCCATCACGAAAACACGCCTATATAATTTTGACCCCCATAAACCCCACTTTTATATAATAAAACTGGGGTTTACAGGGGTATACATTATTTTTCTTATTTCTGCCCAATAAGAACTATATTAGCGTTTTTTAACTGAAAATTTCCCTTTTTTGGGTTGTAAAATTTTCAATATATTTGAATAGGCGTGTTTTCGTAATGCAGTGCAGATGGATTTAGATTTTAGAACATCAGCTTCATGCATAGAACTTAAGCAACAAAGAGCTCATATCATGCACAAAGAGCTCATATCATGTAAGTATGTATGAAAAGGGAATATTTCTGTATTAACCATTATATGCTTGCAAAAAATGTATTTCAATATCATACATAGTCAAACCTCGATAGCTCGAACACCGATGGCTCGTTTACCATGGCTAATTCGAACTCATTTTTGAGTCCCTATGAAAGTCTTCCGATAGCTTAATAAAACAAATATTTAAGGAAATTCTCTTATTTTATCAAAAAATTGTATGTTGTGTGTACTCATTAGAATTGCCTCTTCGAGGCAATTCTAATGAGTACACTCAACATACAATTATTGTGTAGAAGATCGACAGATTTCCCAGAATTCGCGATATTTGGTTCCCCTTCCAAGCGCCAAGATTAACCTTCATTGACTCGAACTACCCATGGCTCGAACACTTTTCCATGGTCCAAAAGGTGTTCGAGCCATTGAAGTTTGATTGTATTCACTGTCTTAATATATCCTACATGAAAAGACAAACATTTGTTACAATATTTTCATGCAACACAGGTAGAGGTAGGGGTAAGGGGAGTGTGGGGGTTTCTAATGCTGTGAATGTCAGGAATGTAGCTCTGTTTATGTAACCAGAAAAACGTTAAGATTTTCTCCAAGTGGCTGTTAAACATCAGTTCTTATAACTTCTGTGTATCATGTTAGCAAATTGCAATGATAACTATGCTGAAAATGTCAATTGTTATTGAAATCCTTAGCTGGACCCAATATCTGCCTGCTGTATTTATCACTCTTTTTACATATGCCGTTGGTGTTTTTATGTTTTTACTTTCAAAATGCTAAAAATACTCTTTATGTCTGAAGTTTTGAAAATACAAGTGTGTATTGTCATATTTTTATTAAGAATATATCTTAAATGCTCACTAAGTTTTGTCATGCTCTAAAACATACTTCAGTAACATTAACTGTAAATATGTACATCCAGTAAAATAATTAAAGCACTGTAGGCACTGGTGGCCTGGGCATCAGAAGGCCAAGGGGCTTCAAAACTCACAGGATTTCAAATAAACACAAAACCTGTAAAGGCTTATATGATGCATATTTCAATAGAAAGTCTCAGCCTCATAGAGGATATGATTTCTGAGGTGATGATTTTAAGGAATTCTTTCCATTGTCCTTGGCAATCAGAAAAAATAAAGCCCTATGGCTGATAAAAGATTACTCAAGGAGCATTTCAATATATGTTTTGTCAAAGTATCTGCAATTGCTGGACAGTAAATACTTTCCCATTATAAGTATATGGAAACTGTGACTGGCACAGCATCCAAACCAAAGTGTCGATTTCCATAAAAAATACGAACTTTTAATCCCTCAGCCCAGAAATGTGGGCTAAATTTGCCTTGTGGTGTCAGAGTAGTTGTCTGAAAGTGTTGACAATGACAATGACAGCTAGGGACAACAACAAAGAACTATCCTATAAGCTTTTCGGAGCCTTCTGCTCTGGTATTACCCATGTGAAAATATCCAAGTGGAATCCAGGTGGTAATGACAGGTACTTCTGTAGTATATTCCTGGTGTTCCGTCTGGAGGTTTACTACTTTAAAGTATAGACGGAGTTTTATTTTTAGTAATAGTTCAAAGGAAATTGACCTATTCCATGGGTAAGATGGGTGATAATATTTAAATTAGTCTGCTCTATATGCAAATCGAGGGTATTTTTCAGAATTACTTCTGGATTAAAGTTCTTTCAGATATTCCAGGTGTACTTTTCAAAATCAAGGCATAGACCACGTGTAATAATGGAGTGGTCCGTATGGCAAGCCATTTTACTATTTATTAAGCAAAATAGATATCTTATATATTATATCAGATATCTTATATAGGATATAAGATATCTAATATTGGATATACGATATCTGAATTAGTATATCAGATATCTTATATCCTATATTAGATATCTTATATCCTATATAAGATATCTGATATAATATATAAAATATCTTATTTATTTCTGCTATAAGATATCTAATTTACCATATAGGATATCTTATTTGTTAAATAAGATATCTTATTTACCAATATAGATATCTAATATACTAACTAAGATATCTGATATACTAAATGAGATATCTTATTTGATTGAATAAATGAGATATCTTCTTTAATAAATAAGATATCTTATATCCTATATGAGATATCTTACATAGCATATCAGATATCTTATACAGCATATCAAATATCTTATAGAGCATATTAGATATCTTATATGTCAATTCAGATATCGTATTTAGTATATTAGATTTCTTAATAGTCATATAAGATATCTATTTTATAAAAGATATCTGATAAAGTATATCAGATATCTTATATATTATATATATCAGATATCTTATATATAAGATATCTAATCTGGCAAGCGGTTGTACTATTTTATTGCATTATATAAGAGATTTTATATAGGATATAAGATATCTAATATAGGATAAAAGATATCTGAATTAGTATATTAGATATCTTATATCCTATATAAGATATCTGATATATCATATTAGATATCTTATTTAATTTCACATTTAAGATATCTTATTTACCATATAAAATATCTTATTTGCTAAATACGATATCTAAAATATTAATATAGATATCTGATATACTAAATAAGATATCTGATATACTAAAGAAGATATCTTATTTAATTGAATAAATGATATATCTTCTTTAGTAAATAAGATATCTTATATCCTATATAAGATATCTTATATAGCATATCAGATATCTTAAATAGCATTTAAGATATTTTATATGCCAATTAAGATATCTTATATAGCATATCAGAAATATTATATAGCATATAAGATATCTTAATTGACATATAAGATATCTTATTTATATAAGATATCTGATATAATATATCAGATATCTTATATATTATATAAGATACCCAGCAAGCAAAAGATATAGGACCCACATGGGCCACAAATGGGTATTTATATGGGTCCTATATGGGCAACCCATAAGGGACTCATGAGGGATTTGCAACATGGTTCCACGTTGGACCCACATGGGCAAAGCCATATGGGAACTATATGGGTTCAGTATGGGAAAATCAACCCACATTTATCTTCCAGAAAAAAAACAAACAAACTTTTAGACATTTTTATACAAATGATTATAAGTCCCCAGTCCCAGCCTATATGATGGACTGGTAAGGTCCAAACAGAGAGAGACCTTCGTACATGTGCAAGTTATTGCACATGTGTAGAATCAAGAGGCCTTAAAGATATAGGCGTTCTTTTTAATAGTTGGACATGGTGGCCTCATGCGTATTTATATATACCTCAATTTTAAAAGTAATTGAGACATACAAGTTAAAATAAAAATATGACCATGAATCGACGTCCATGTCGGAAAAATTGTCAAGATAAATTTAGTAAATGCATTCATTTTGTAATGAACAAACTATTATTTTTATTTTCTTATTATCATTATTATTTGCATTTATATCAGAAAATTTACTATTTTTTTTTAATATTTTGTTTAAATAGTGGTACAGTTGTTCCCCTTAATGCCCATATTGACCCCATATGGGTCCCATATAGTAATGGGAGGTCAACATTGGAACCATAGAGGTCCATAGGAGCCATTTGGGCCCTATTTATGTATCTTGAAATAATCATTTTTCCATGATTATTTCAGTTTTATCTCGGGGTTCCACAGATTAGAATTTATTTTTATAGTTATCGAATTTTATCAATATGCGACCTGTATGGGTCTAATATGGGCAAAAAAGCCTATATAGGGCCCATTTAGGACTCTAATGGGATAAATGCCCAGAATCTGCTCATATGGTTCCCATATATACATGTTTGTTGGCCAAATTTTACCAATATGGGACATATATGGGTCTTATATGGGCAAAAAAGCCTATATGGGGCCCATGTAGGACTTGAATGGGATAAATGCCCAGATACTGCCCATATGGGGCCAACATATACATGTTTGCTGGGTATTTGATATATTAAATCAGATATCTGATTTATAGAATAAATAGTAAAACGGCTTGCCATAGGTCCTCCTCATCTATTGAACATATTGTCATATGTTGATGCTGTAGTCTGATCAGGAACTACACTGTTTGCCATAAATACGTCAAGTCATATTTTAGACACAATCATGTCTTTTCGTAACTTGCTAGTGCAGAAGTGATAACTAATGAACTTACTCCTGATTTTTAAATGACTTTCTTTCCATTTCATTCTGTATTTTTCTTCCACCTCGAAGATTTGGCATGTTAAGTCCCTGTGAGTTTTACAAGGAAAAAAAAAAAACAAAAATACACTTGGTGAAAAGTCCTTTGGGAAGTAAATGGAAATATGTAAAATAAACGTCAAAAAGATTACCTTTGGAAACAAGGAATTAGAAAATGGGAGTCTCAGTTTTATTGAGACTCTTCATTAGCAGTAATGAAGTTTGCAACACTGCTTACACCCTCTAGTGTATACATAAGCAGAACTCCATTTTCAAATATAACACAATAGGCTCACTGATCCCGAAGGAAATGAAATATAATCTGCACAAAGTTCAAAGACTAGTACAAAATCAAATGTAGGTAATTTAAAAAGGCCCGACAGAACCTTAACAGCAACTGATCAGGAAACTGCAAAAACTCTGAATGAGTATTTTTCGGGCGTTTTTGAAGTGGAGGACAATGGAAAATAGAAAGAAAGGCAATTATCAGGAATCGATTCAATTACCCAGATAGCATGACAACGTTGACCCAACATTTAAATATGGTTAAAATATGGTCGGACAGCTGGCTAGCCGTTGGCATCATATGTACAATGTTGCACCAACGTTGGGCCAACGTTATACAAATTTGATGAATTCCAGAGAAAAATAAGTCTTTTGCATTAACATTGGGCCACCGTTGGCCTAACGTATGTATTTAGATGCATATTTTCCCCATGTTTTTTATGTTTATGTGATAACGTTGGATCTACGTTGGCCCAATGTTGAAATGTGATGCACACTTTTTAAAAGATACACAAGCCACGGATTCATTTAGTAATGAAAATACATCCGCATACAAAATATGATAAGAAATGCTTCATCAATAAATCTAATTATGATACTGTCTTTGACTATTCACCACCTGCAGGTTATAACATCAATTATAATGAACCATAATACTCCACTTTTATTAGTTTAATTCCCCATACAAAATATGATAAGAAATGCTTCATCAATAAATCTAATTATGATACTGTTTTTGACTATTCACCACCTGCAGGTTATAACATCAATTATAATGAACCATAATACCCCAGGGTAGAGAGCTATGTTTGTGCTAGCCATTATCAATGCATCCCACAAATGGCATCAAATAATAAATCATTATAGCATATGCTTTTTATGTTTTAATCTTACTTAAAATGCAACAGCATATAAAAGCATAAGTAGGGTAATTTAAGATAGGTTGTTTCAAGACAAAGCGAATTTTTTTTTTTTTTTTTTGCAGAAATGTTTCTAGTCAATGAGTCTTGCATAATACTCTTAATTTGTAAGTCTCATAATCTGACCTTTCTAAAAATAGAATTTCAAATAGTCCATAGTGAAAAAAAAATTATCGATAGCTGCCGATAGTGGGCTCATCCGATTAGTTTTCGATTAATCGGCACAACACTACTCAGACCTGAACCTATGTTTCTTTTCTTTCTTTTCTTTTTTTTATCAAACTTCCTTTTTTTCTTTTATTTTTCTTTACTTTTTTACTTTCAATTTTTGTTCTTTTCTTTTCTTTTTATTTTTTTGTCTTTTCTCTTTTTTTCTTCGCCTTATTTTTTTATTTTTTATTAAACTTTAAACATGTGAAGCATATACTGTGAAACAATATTACCCGCCATTATCATGTTGTGGTCAGATTATAAGTCTGTCAAATTAAAGTCATAACGAAAACACGCCTATTCAAATATATTGTAAATTTTACCACCCAAAACTGAAAGTTTTCAGATAAAAGTTCTGATATTTTTTATATTTCTGCTCAAATCATAGATTGTGAGTACTCGTTATAACCGCCTGGGCCAGGTGGTTCTAACGAGTACCCACAATCTATGTTTTTAAGCAGAAATAAGAAAAATAATGTATACCCCTGTAAACCCCAGTTTTACTATATAAAAGTGGGGTTCAAGGGGGTCAAAATTATACAGGATTGTTTTCATGATGCACTGACATTTCAGTTCATCAACATGAAATCAAATACTTATGGACGTGAAACAGATTGATGGATACACGGAAGCCTTCATGAAACCATTTTACCCCGCCATTATATGGCGGGTTGTAAAAAAAGAATCATCAGTAAGACAATGTGACTATATTTTACATCTTAGCTCAAGACAATGTCCTTTTTTTAACCAAAAAGTACTGACATTTCCGCAAAAACATTTGTTGTGAGTACTCATTAGCACTGCCTCAGTGAGGCACTTCTAATGCGTACCACAAAACATTTTCGTTGAGAAATAAGATGAAAATTCAGCTGATAGCCCCTCTCATTTGGAGCTCATACATGTACCTGCATTCAACCGACAATTTGCATGAAATGTTAAAACTGTTTTGTTGGAAAAAGTAAGTATACTAATTCACTATGTTGTATGTTGAAAATTAAACCTTCACCGCTCTCCTGGCTAATTCAACAAACACAAAACCATTACATTGACCACACTCTTTGGAATATTTCAACAGACAACAACTTGGTATTTTTTTGCCAGAAAACAGGCTGACAGTTCATACAAATTCTTAAGAAATAGTCCATTCTACCACCTCGATGTGTCTAAAATGTAGCTATATGTATATATCTTTTATCTATAGTACATAATTATATACTGAAATCCCAAAAGCTGGCGATCTTATGCCTAGAATCCCATAAAATTAGCAAAATCTGTAGACCACGATCAGACGCCTCCAAACTTGGCGTCTGATCTAGGACTACATTATAAGAGTTCATCTGGATCAAATAGATTAACATATGTAACTATCTAGCACACACCACTGAATAACGCACAGAATCTGAATCAACTCTCCCTTTGTTGGGATGGGCCGTTACTGATCAGTGCTTTATGCATATACAGAGATCATACGCTGCCATTTATATAAAAGATAATAATATAAAATAGCAAATAGGTAAATACTTTTCTTATTTCTCGACAAAAATATAAGTTGTGGGTACTCATTAGAAGTGCCTCGGCCATGGTTGTGTTTTAATCATGGAATAAGAAAAATATAGATACCTTTTGGTTAAAAAATGCCTTATCAAGAACTAAGTAACAGCCATCATTATGAAAACATGCCTATTCAAATATATTGAAAATTTTACAACCAAACAAGGATAATTTTCAGACAAAAACTTTTAATATTTTTTCATATTTCTGCTCAAAACATAGATTGTGGGTACTCGGTAGAACCGCCTCGACGAGGCGGTTCTACCGAGTATCCACAATCTATGTTTTGAGCAGAAATAAGATAAATAATGCATACCCCTGTAAACCCCAGTTGTACTGTATAAAAGTGGGTTTAAGGGGGTCTAAATTATATAGGCGTGTTTTCGTGATGTTAAGTTAGAAATTAATGTCAATATGCCACCTGCGTCTCTGTCTCATGAACCATCATGCGAGTTCCATAGAGAGACCCACAGGCTCGAAGAAATGCTGTTGTTGAGATTTTATGATCGACATACTGACACCAATAATGCTCCAGACGAGTGTCTAGATGACATGCTGCCCCTCGGCTGTCTTGCTGCAGGTCATTGCTCCTCAGTGCAAGCTCCATTAAAGATGCTTCTTGCCTCAGCAGCGGAACCAGGCGGTACAACTCTAAGCACTCATACTAGCCTTGCTGTTGAGTCGATGATGTCAGCCTGAAAGAGGCAATTAGTTTATGTTAATCAAATTATAAACCACGACAAATTCCCAGCAGTCTCACAATGTTCAAAAACCCATCCATACAACATCGAGATGTTGAATCACTGTTGATTTGACGGTTTTTTAATGTTGTGTGCCCGCAGGGAAATACTTACACCTCGAGTTTTATTTTAATAATAGTCAAGACGTTGTGAAAGCCATGCTAAAGAGCCACATGTGTATTTCCTGTAATTACCCTGAGTATTTGGAAAGATAGGCCTTTCTATCAAGTGTATAGACCCAGAACGCATGCCTCTGATCAAGGTCTTCCGTCTTTGTCATTAATATGTTACACATATAAAGTATAAGTACAATGAACTGTTTCAAATTTTAAGACATCACGAAAACATGCCTATATAAAGTTCAGACCCCCTTAAACCCCACTTTTATATAGTAAAACTGGGGTTTACAGGGGTATTCATTATTGGTCTTATTTCTGCTCAAAAACATAGATTGTGGGTACTCGTTAGAACCGCCTCGGCGAGGCGGTTCTAATGAGTATCCACAATCTATGTTATGAGCAGAAATATGGAAAATATCAGAATTTTTATCTGAAAATTTTCATTTTTTGGTGGTAAATTTTTTAGTATATTTGAATAGGCTTGTTTTCGTAATGTAAGTATGGTAAGTAGATAAAGTGTCCCAATACTTTGGGATGTTATTGTTCTTTTTATTTCATGATGATCTTACGCATGGTCTAATCAAAATAGGTTGGGTATAATCTGCAGACCAAACCATGCAGACCAGTGGACCATGGACCGGTCTGCTGTGGACCAAAAGGGGACATTTTGCAGACCAAGTACCTTGCAGACCAGACTTTGAGCAGACTATAATAGTAAATAATTTTGATAAAATTTCATTATTTATATGACATGCCTTAATTAAAAATGTTGTTTTTAATTATTTAGTTTTACTGATTCCTCCTAAAACTTTGGAAACAGAAGAGCAGAATAACTGAATTTTCCTCTGTGTTAAGATTGTATGAAACTAAATCTAATATTCTCTTTCTATTCAGTTTAGTCTTTGGAAACCTATTAAAGCAAATAATAGGATAAAAATGGATAAAAATGGGTTTGGCTTAGAAACAAATAATGGAAAAAAAAAGTAAAAAAAAAAAAAAAAGTTGAGAGAACAGTATTTAATATTCTCACCGGCATGTTGCAATACTGACAATAAAATAATAAATAATACATGGATAATCAGAGATTCAGTGTCAACTATTCCTAAATATCATTATGTTAACAATGAGGTATCCAAACAAAATCAGTATCTGACATCAAATTAACCCTTAAAGCGCCAAGCAAATTTTGTAGCAGACAACATTCAATTTTTTATTTATTTTTTTGTTTTATTCAAAGTTTCAGAGAAAACGAGTCTTGACATTTCATGTGAATCATCTGCCAAGCAGACTATTCACATGAAATGTCAAGACTTGTTTCCTCTGAAAAACAAATGTTATCTGCGGCAGTTGTGATTGGAGCATTAAGGATTAATATTTAATGAAAAATTTAAGAGGACATCAGAAAACAATACAATCATCAGGGTGGATGATGCAATTTTTTTTTTGTTGGTATCATGTATATTTGTAAATGTACTGAGCATATAAAACATACTAACAGCATAATGATACATTAGCACATATTTACAAGAAAACAAAATTATAATTTAAATGTAGAAATTAAACAACATAAATATGCAGTCCCTTTGGTCATTTAAATTTATATTGACTAATTTCTGCAGAGGAACCAAAATCAATTTATACATATTTACATGAAAACAAAATTTAGATCATAATAATCTGTTACTATAATAACCCTAAGTATTGGGACAGATAGGCCTTTGTAAACAGTGTAGACCCAGATCAGACACCTCAGAATGTGATGTCTGATCAGGGTCTACACTGTTAGCCATGCATACTTGTTGGACCATATTTTTACAACTAAGTTATGTATATCTACAAAACATATTCATTTATTTATTTATCATAAAACAGTTTACACTGAGATAATTTGGTATTTCATGAAGGAAATATAATTATTGAACTGGTCCAAATATCAGAATTGTTTTTATCTCCTATTGTGTAAATAATGTTGTTTCTTTCAATGAATTTATTTATTTATATATTTATTTATACATTAATATAATTTTCTTGTGTTATTGTTTATATGTCGTAATTCTTATTATTATTTTTTTTTTTTACTTTGAATTTTTGTTTGTTTCTGTGAATTGTTTATATGTCACAATTAAAACTTTTTTTATTTCTTTCAATCTTTGTTTGTTTCTGTAAATTTATTTATCTATTTATTTATTTGTCTTAATTATGTAGTTTTCAGTTTTGCCCTCAATCTCTGTCCTGTGACAGTATTTGTGTATAGCTGCATTTCTTGTCTGATAATAAAAAATAATGTTTGTGTTGTTTATTATATTTCACAAATAGTTTAATATACATGTATTTTTGTTACTTCTTTCAATCTGTGTTACTTCCAGTGACTCTTTTGGTGTCAAGGTATTATTATTATTACTATGATTATTATTATCTTCTTTTTTTACAGTGAAAGTTTCAAAACTGAATAAAATATTTTTGAAATCTTGATTTGGAATACTAATTAGGCTTTGCTCTTGTTATATCCAATGGAGGGCGAAGCTTTTCAGCTATGTGATTTCATTGGTCAATAGGAATGACAGGTATTATCAGATAATTGACAGGTCTTATTAGGTGACTGACAGGGCATATCAGATATAGTTTACATGATAAAACAAATCCAATATGTGGGCTGGGTGGCCTAGTGGTTAGCGCACGACTTTCAAGCGGGATATTGTGGGTTCGAATCCCGCTTGGGTTGAGACAATTTTCAGACCATTATTAAGCCTAGCTCATACTTGACGTGCCCTGGGTTGAGTATAAAGTGGACAGGGCTTGGTGACAGACAGCGGCACCAAGTGTGCATGGGTGATCCACGAAAGTGAGGCTGTACAAATACAAGTACATCATAGCAATCGCCGCTGCCTCTATGTGCCTCGGGTGCCTGGTAGCGTTAAAAATCTGCACAACAACAACAAATCCAATACAAATATTAATAAGTGTTTTTTCTAACACACCAAATGTCAGAATGGAATATGAAATAATCCTTGTCAGTCCAAAACTGGGGTTCTTTAAGAAATAATAATTATCTTTCAAAACAAAGGAAAAAATAAAGAATAAATGAGTTTTAGCCATATTCCATGTTATTTTATGGACTAGGATGAAACTGCTGTTACATGTGGAAATTGTATAAATAGTACATCAACATTAACAGCTACTTAATCAGGGCCCAGTTGTTCAAAGCGTCGTTAGCTTAACGAGCTCGTTAATGGTCATTTCGTTAACTGTTTTAGTGGATTCAATATACAATATTCTGATATTTTTTGCTGAAAAAATGTGAGTAGCTTTTGCAATGCAAAAGCTACTCACATTTTTTCAGCAAAAAATTTCAGCATATTTACGTATCTCTCAATGTAAATTTTAACGAATTGTTAACTAACGACGTCGTTAGCTTTCAACAACTGGGCCCAGATGTGCATAATAATTATATGGTCTTCAAATACTTGTAATTTTGCCTATTCTCATTTCACCTACGCTTCATAAGATGCTAATACCCATTTTGCTGACTCTAAGAAATTGCTTACTGTTACTCTCATTTGACATACTTGGAAAAATTGTCAGCTGGAAAAGTTGACATTTTCACTTAGCCTATACACAATAAAAATTAAATAAGAGAACTCAGGAACTGATGAAATCAGATCCACATCAGGTCCCCCAACACAAAGGGAAAACATATAAATACAAAAATGCAGCTACAAAATGAACACACACACACATACACACATTTATATATATGCATAGCTCCTCATTTTTGGGTACACTCGTAAACAGTGTAGACCCAGATCAGATGATGTAGAAAGTAAAAACAAATACAGGAATTGTTGCAAACTTACAATTTGAATTTAAAATTGATCTGTTCAAAGGCACTTGTGGGACATTTTAAAACAGTGTAAATCCAGATCCGAGAGCTGCAGAAGGCGGTGTCTGATCAGGGTCAAGACTGTTTGTCAAAGTACAGGAACTTTTGTAAACTTACAATGAATAAAACAATCTCAACATCCTTTAACTTTCAAATGGAGGCATTTTTGGCAAACAGTGTAGACCCTGATCAGACACTGCAGAATGCAGAGTCATTGTTCATTTTCAGTACAGGGTCCTTTTTGCAAACTTACATCAAACAAAACAAAACTGACACCCCTTAAATTTAAAATGTACCTATTCCTAGGCATACATGCCATATCTCACACTGTGAGATAAAATCTTACAGAATTTGGCCCATCTGGAAGGCAATTCCCATAAAAAATTCAAATCTCACATAATTTTCAGACGATTTTACAACAGATTTTATGAAGAAATAAACATAAATCACACACTATTGTGGTTTTCGCAAACTTCTTACATGAAAAAAGACTAGACTATAATGGGGGAGCTCCAATGTGATGTTTAAGAAAATCTCACAGAATTTTGTCAAATCTCCCTTAAATGTTTGCCTTATCTCACAAGTTTTAGTCCACAGCTCATGGCATGTATGTATCATAGGCATTTTGTGGTAATATTTTTAACAGTGTAGACCCAGGTCAGATGCTACAGAAAGCCGAGTTTGATCAGGATCACCACTATTTGCAGGAAGTTTTGTAAATGTACAAAAGAGTTTGACACCACTTAAAGTTAAAACAGATCTGTTCAAATTAGGCACTTTTGTGACATTGGCAAACAGTGTAGACCCAGATCAGATGCTGCAGAATAATTGCGGCATCTGCTCAGGTCACCACTATTTGCTTAATCTGCAGGAAATTTTGTAAAGCTTACAACAAATAAAACAACTCTGACACTCCTTAAATTTATAACAGATCTGTTCAAGAATATTAAGTGTGTCCAAGCTATATACGGACTGTGGACATGTTCATTTCCAATTTAATGGTGTCTGGTTAATTTCATCCATTTGAAGTTTTGCGAAACTTAGGCTTACGAGCGGGCCCTACTTTTCCTACTATTCCTACTTTTCCCTACTTTTTTTGCTTCTACTTTTCCCTACTTTTTTTTCTGAAAATGCCCTACTATCCCTACTTTTTAGTCCAAAATTGTTTGTTTGTTTGTGTTGAGGTTTTACGGCCCAGTCAACCCAATGAAGTCATAGCGCGGTCAGTTTACTTAACAACACGTTTACTGGGCAGGCTAAGTAAACCAAGCGGTTAACCAGTATTGTCCAGAAACTGACAACTGCCCTTCTTGAATCAGCGAAGGGAGAGAATGACTGTAGAAAATATTTTATGATCAATCTCCCCGAAAGAATGTTGCCGACCTCAGCGGGGGTTGAACCCGCGACCGCCTGGTCTCCAGTTGGACGGCGCATCCAACTGAGGCACCGAGACCGGCTCCAAAATTGTTTGAAGTTACCAAAAATTGTAATTTTTTTCCTCGCTTGTTTTGCTCGCTTGGAGTTTGTAAAAATCAGATCATTTAATCTGAGCTATGCAAAATGTTTTTAAATATTTTTATTTCAGTTATAACTCCTTTTTTGGAACATTTATTTTGGCATTTCCTTTCCATGGTAATGTATTGTTATTGTTCAGAGAAAACTCCCTTTCCTAATTATATCTTTTTCTAAATGTAAAAACACTCAGGACATCCCTTTTCATGATTGAAATTCCTACTTTTGTCCTACTTTTTCAAATTTTGAGCCCTACTTTATCGGATTCCTACTTTTTCGATGGATGGCACTTGAAAGCCTGGAAACTGTAAATTCGGGGTACAATATGTTCAGTCGCAGTACTCTGCGTTGTCTGGTCTGTGTCTACAATGTTTGCATATTTTCCATAAAATGGGCCGGTAGGCATATATTGGCAAAAGAGATTAAACAATCATGCGAGACATGCTCTGTTGTTAAGCATAGGCAAAATGAGGCCAAAAGTACCATACACAAATGATTTTATTGCCCCTACTTAGGGACTAAGCAAGCAAGATCAAAGACATCCTAAAGAGGTGATTATGAATAAACAGCAGGGGGTGGTAAAGAGGCCTCCTGAAGGGTAATCAATTTTTTGGAAGGGATATAACAGAAAATTGACTTATCTGGAGAGCAGAGTTGAAGGGTTTATTTTTTTTTTTTTCTTTCATACTAACAATGTTTATTTATTTTTGTTTATTTATTTATTTACTTTTGTTTATTTGAGGACCTTCTGAAGAGTAATAAATATTTTAAAGGAATACAATATAGTTTGGAAAATTGATTAATTGGGTGAGTAGATAGGAAAACTTTTTGTGTTTTTTTTTTTATACATTTATTTCTTTTAATTTTAAAATGTATTTTTTTCGTGTATTTAAGGTAATATAATAATTTGTTGGGATAACAAATATTTTGAAAAAAAAAGAACAAAAAAAAAAAAAAAAAAACTGATTTTTTTTTTTTCAGTGTTAGAGTACCTGTATCTATTTATTTTTGTCTTTCATTTATGTCTCTAGTGGCCTTCTAAAGGTTATAAATTTCTTTTAGGGATACCAAATATTTTGCAATAAAACAAAAAAAAAACAACAAAAAAACAAAACAGATTAATTTGAAGAGTAGACTGGAATTATTTATTTAATTTGTATTAATTTAATTTGTATTAGTTTGTTTCTTCTTTCTTTAAAGTATTTCATTATTATTTTTTTTTGTTTATTAATTAAATATTGTTTATTTATTTGTTTCTATGTATTTATTTATATATACGTGCTCAGTGAAAACAAAAATCAGCCTGCGCAGATTCTTTAGGCTGATCTGAGTCTTCACTGGGTGCACATGCCATTTAGTAGAAATTGCTGTGCTCCAGGTTTTTGTTATACATTAGTGCAAAATAATATCTCAATAAATGCATGTTTTAGTTCCAATTCATTCTGCAACAGATTATAAAATTATAAGGAAAGTGATATTCAATATTTTCATAGCATTATTATTAAAATTATAAAATGTCTACTGGACAGTTCATGTTTCAGGTTAATAATGCAGAGTTCACCCTACAAAAAATGTGCCTAATGAAAACTTGACCAATCTGCACATCCAGTCTGCTTAGTCTAGTGATCAGATGTGCAAACTGGTGTGACTCAGCTAAGCCCACAGGTTATTTTGTAGGACAATTGCTGTGCGCCTGCTCCTATGATATTTCCTATGGAACAGATCTGTCATATTTGGTATTAATGTAATGCTTATCATAAAATAATTCCTTTCTGTAAATTTATATTATCATGAAAAATGATACAGGACATGGGAAAAATGACACAAAATGCTTTTTGCTAATTAACAGGAAAAAATTCTGATTTTTTTTTTTTTTTTTGTTTGTTTGTTTGTTTGTTCCTGAAATTCTTCTCATAAAAAGATTTCATCTATTTCTGAAAATATAATGATAACGGATAATTTAAGAGAATGGGAAAAAAATTACACAAAATTATTCACTATTATAGTCTGCACAAAGTCTGGTCTGCAAGGTACTTGGTCTGCAAAATGTCCCCTTTTGGTCCACTGCAGACCGGTCCATGGTCCACTGGTCTGCATGGTTCGGTCTGCAGATTATACCCAACCATAAGACTATAATGGATGTCCTTTGAGAATCACTTTGGTGTGTTAATTTGTTCCTAAACGATACCCTTTTAGTATATTCATATATTCAAAAACGAAAACACTATTATTCTTTCAGTGCCTGGACTAGACTAGCTTGTTCTTAAAACAAATTTTCTTAAAGGCCATTAAAAATAGAAGCTTCTCCTTTGTTCAGGCACAAATTGAACCAGGAATGCATCAGGAATAACAGATAATAGGACTCGACATTTATATATATTAAACTTAGAAACTGGTTACCTTCGACAACATTGTTGGTTCATACAGTCTGTCTAAACACCCACCAGGAAGCAACATGGAATACAGCACGCTGGAACCATTGCCTGTCTATATACTCAACCAATCTCTGAAGCTGTTGACTGTTGGCCTTTGTCTTGAGGTGGTCGAAGGCCTGTCGAATGTGACCTGCATTTATATAAAAATAATGAGAAATATTAAGGCCCTTTGCCTGCAAGGTCAGTAACTCTTATTTGTTTGTGTTGAGGTTTTACGGCCCAGTCAACCCAATGGGATCATGTCGAGCGCAGTCAGTTTACCTAGCCACACGTTTACTGGGCAGGTTTAGTCCTCTAAGAGGGTTAACCAGTATTGTGCACATTCTTTTGCCAGAAGCTGACAACTGCCCTTCTTGAATCAGCAGAAGGGAGAGAATGACCGTAGATTATATTTCACAATCAATCTCCACGAAAGAATGTTGAACCCGCGACCTCCTGGACTCCAGTCGGACGGGGCGTCCAATTGAGCCACCGAGGCCTTCAGTATCTCTTAAACCATGAGACTAAGAGACTTAATTTTGAGTTCTCTAGTAAGTGATTTTCAACAAAGAATCCAAAAATTATGAGAAATGTAAGGCCCTTTGCCTGCAAGGTCAGTAACTCTTAAACCATGAGACTAAGAAACTCAATTTTGAGTTCTCTAGTAAGTGATTTTCAACAAAGAATCCAAAAATTATGAGAACTATAAGGCCCTTTGCCTACAAGGCCTGTAACTCTTAAACCATTTGTGATATTCCAGAAGACAATAAAACCTTGCACAAACGTGACATCCGGTTTAATCAAAAGTAGGGAATTGCATTTGAAATCCAAAACATTCAATAAAGATTCCACAAATTAATGATATAATCAGCCATCTCTGCATCATAATTTGTAAAATCTAAATGCTGCATGACTAAATTATAAACAAATATTAAAAAAAATAAAAACAATCCCCTTTTCTTATCAGTAACTGAACAGATGAACTGACACATTACTGATGGGTGGGGTAGTAAGTGCTGTTGTTCCTTTGTGTATAGAAAGTGTAAAGTTAACAGTGAGTAATTTACTTATTATAGGTGTTAAGCTTTCTATTCATCTTTATCCATTTTAGAAATGAATAAAACTGTCTTCAACATTGAAATACATGTAATAAATTTTATTTGAACAAGAACTAGCCTTCTGGTGCTTGGGTGGGGGAAGGGGGAGGGGGTGCATTCCAGCTGTCAGATTCAACACTGACTGAGTAGACCTTTTATGATGACCTTATTCAATCCAAGTACTCTTAAATAACACCGATTTATTTTTTTAAACAATCATAACTAAACATGACTTTCCACAATTGATTCTGTTGGGGTTTAACGACTTGTCAATCCTTGTGGGCCATTTTGTGTCGTCTCCCAGAGAAAGGGAGAAAAGAGATAGAACCAATAGTAGAAGAGATGAAAGAGAGGAACAGGGAAGAAAGAATAACAAGAATGAAAGTGAAGAAACAGAAGAAACAAAAGGCCCACGGGCCATGGGTCGCTCACCTGAGTGACATAGCCACTGCAGATATGCAGATGTTATGCAACATTTTTCCAATCCTGTCATCGCACCTCGGTGGCTCAGTTGGATGCGCCGTCCCACTGGAGACCAGGAGGTCATGGGTTCAACCCCCGCCGAGGTCGGTAACATTCTTTCGTGGAGATTGATCATGAAATATTTTCTACGGTCATTCTCTCCCTTCCGCTGATTCAAGAAGGGCAGTTGTCAGTTTCTGGCGAAAGAATGTGCACAATACTGGTTAACCGCTTAGAGGACTAAGTCTGCCCAGTAAACGTGTGGTTAGGTAAACTGACCGCGCTCGACATGACCCCATTGGGTTGACTGGGCCGTAAAACCTCAACACAAACAAACATCGCAACTGATGAAAAGATCATCCTAATTTTGAAGAAGAATATTATATATGGCATGAAAGTCAATGGAGCGTGACCATTTGAACAAATTCTCAATCACATTTCAACAGTAGGATCAATGTGAAATTTGGTGGCAATTGCCTAAGTGGTTTCTGAAGAATCATGATTTTATACATGCAAACAGCACAGTGGCAGGAAAATATAATAAACATAAACAAGATGGTAGCATCTTGGATTTCCAATCACAATGATTTTAGCTACTGTTGATCTACAAGTCACCTCGATACTTCCAATGAACTTTAAGTCGATTGCCCTTTCGGTTCAGGAGAAAAAGTTCAAAACAGATTTTCATGATGGCCGCTATAGCCACAATTTGGGATTTCCTATCGCAACAATTTGAGCTATTTTTTATCTTCAAGTCACCCCGATGCTTCCTACCAAGTTTTGAGTCAATTGGCCTTTCATTTCAGAAGAAGAAGGGTAAAATAGATTTTCAAGATGGCCACGATTTCCGATCGGAACGATTTTAGCTATTTTTATATCGACAAGTCATCCTGATCTTCCTACGAATTTTCAAATCAACTGGCCCTTTCGTTCAGGAAAATAAGCGAAAAAAAGAGTTTCAAGATGGCCGCCATGACGGCCATCTTGGATTTCTGATCCACACAATTTAAGCTATTTTAGATCTACAAGTCACCGAAATGCTTCCTACCAAGTTTCAAGTCAAACGGCCGTTCAGTTCAGGAGAAGAAGCGATAAATAGATTCATTTTCAAGATGGCTGTCATGGCAGCCATCTTGGATTTCTGATAGGGATGATTTTAGCTATTTTTGATCTACAGGTCACCCTGATGCTTCCTACATAGTTTAAAGTCAATAAGCCTTTCGGTTCAGGAGAAGTGAAAAATAGATTTTCAATCTGGCAGCCATGGCGGCCATCTTGAATTTACGATCGGCACGATTTTAGCTATTTTTGATCTACAAGTCACCCCGATGCTTCCTACCAAGTATCATGTCAATTGGCCCAGGGGTGTAGGAGGAGTAGGCTTTTAAAGCAATTGTTGACGCCGCACGACGGACGACAGCCATTGACTGACCCATGCTGGATTTCCAATCGGAAGGATTTTAGCTATTTTTAATCTATAAGTCACCTCGATGCTTCTTACCAAGTTTCAAGTCAATTGGCTTTTGGGTTTAGGAGAAGTGAAAAAAAGATTTTCAAGATGGCCACCATGGCGGTCATCTTGGATTTCAGATAGGCACGATTTTAGCTATTTTTGATCTACAAGTCACCCCGATGCTTCCTAACAAGTTTGGAGTCGAATGGTCTTTCGGTTCAGGAGAAGAAGCGAAAAATAGATTTTCAAGATGGCTGCCATGGCTGCCATCTTGGATTTTCGATCTGCACAATTTTAGCTATTTTTGATCTACAAGTCACCCCGATGCTTCCTACCAAGTATCAAGTCAATTGGCCCAGGGGTGTAGGAGGAGTAGGCTTTTAAAGCAATTGTTGATGCCGCACGACGCACGACGGACGACAGACATTGACTGACCACAATAGCTCACCGTGAGCACTTCGTGTTCAGGTGAGCTAATAAAAATATTCCCCCTCTGCCCTTTAACCTGCTACAAGGATAGCAGGCCTTGCCCACTCTAAGCCAATATCAGTTGGACACCCCGGTGACGTAAGATACATGACACCTTCGAATAACAATGTTTCAGGCCATACAAATAGTTTAAGCATCAGCAAATGACAGTTCAAATTATTCAGATTCAGGTACAGGATTAAAACCATTCAAAGAAGCATTTCAGCTTATTCAAAAGTGTCTAATGAACTTTTTGCATCCATTTCATTTCAAATTCATACTTTTTCAAGGGTTCTTAATGTTTTAAGAGTATGATTATACAGTTGAGGGTAGCATCTCTAAAAAATGCTTGAAATACATTTTTCGATAAGGCCAAGATGACAAACAAATACTGGAACCCTCATGAACCTTGTTTTCTGAATTCCTACTGAACTTGGCTAAATTTGTCTGAATTGATACGTACTCTGGTCTGAACACTAAATTGGTGTCCAAATCAAGCTGAACACAATGTCCCTTTTCTGAATTTGTCTTAATAATGCTGAAACATGACTGAATCTTGGCTAAATAGTTTAGACAGATATTCAGAAAGATTCAGAATATGAAATTCGGCAAAAGATTTCTGAACTTTTCAGAAATGCTGCAATATTAAAATAAATCGTTTGAATCTTTCTGAATTCTTGCAGAATTTTTCAGAAATATTTTGTTTCAAATAACATAGGTCTGAATTCATCTGAATTTTACTGAACTATATATATATTCATAAATGTTAACTAGATTGTGCAGTCGATGGCACACCATCGCAAAATCCCCACACTCGGTGCTTACAGAATCATAATGTTGCTAATAGCATATGTGACAGACCGATGGATGGACAGATGGAAAAATAATGTTGCTCTCGCACACCCTTTCCACTAGGAGAAGACACAAATAGCAAGTTTGGTTAAATTCTGGTCAGTGGTTAAGACAGACTGATGGATGGATTTCCCATCATGGTACATGTATATCCCAAAAGCTCACCATAAGCACTTCTTGCTCAGGTGACCTAAAAGTATCACAACTACATCTGATATTACTATGAATTTCCCATTTACATGTAGAGTTTTATTACATGTAGAATTTTACGCGTAGAATTTTATATGCGTAAAATTTAAGGTGTAGAATTTTACGCATAAAATTTTGCGTGTAGAATTATACTGAATTCCTAGATTTACATGTTGAATTTTACGTGTAGAATTTGACATGTAAATCTGACAATTTGTGATCTTGACTACATGTATTAATGCGTCAAAAATACCTGTTTATGGAAAATTAACATGTAATTACGTCATTATGTAGAAAAACATGTAATTACATGTAAAATTTTACATGTCAAGTCTCTTCTCATCAGTTGTTCTCTTCTTTTTTTTTATGTACTAACATGTAAAAGCCCGTAAATGGAGAGGGCAATACTCCACATTATCTGGCAATACATGTAAAGAAGCGTAAATACATGTCTTTACATGTTTTTCTGAGGAAAGGGAATAAACTTTCTCATATTTTTGGTTACAAACAAGCGTACACAAACTTTATTTGCATAGCTTGCCATCATTGTTGTGCCAAAAGACAGCTTGAGAATAGCCCCTTCTCAGCCCTTTTTCTGTGGTTAGTAGAATCGTGGCTACAGTAACTTTTTCCCAGAGATTATTATAGAGTGCGGGATTTGCACCAATTTCTGGTGACCTCTCAAAATTTAATGAACTGGACGAGGGCATGTTTCAGCCAAAAAAAAAAAAATGAAGAAGAAGAATTCCCACAAACTTCTATGCAATTTTTTTTTTCTCCAGACCTAAAAGTATTAAAGAAGTTGTTTTTCATTCATTTTTCTCTGACATGAAAGCAAGGTATCAAATACTGATAAAAATTCAATGATATCACTCATCGTATCAGTGGATGTTACACATTACAAAGGGAAACAACTAAATTGGTCCATTTGAGCAATACTTCACACTCAGTTTTTACTAGGGCACTATATATAGATAAGTAGAAAGAAAAGAAGACATACAGTATATTTATTAGGTGAGTTAATGCCTCGCACCTTGTGAATTTGACCCATCCCACCCTCACTCAGAGTGTGTCTGATTGGAGGAGAGCCCCCTCTATTGCAAATTCCTAAATTCACCTCTACTTGTTAGACAATGCTGTAGATTTGGTTCGCTTTACTGGAATACTGGGCCAGAGTAGCCCATATTGTACACAATATGATCAAAATCATATTTCTTCAAAACGTTTGACGTTTCCTTTGCCCTTGTTCATTTATTCCCTATTTATAAGTATCAGAGTGTATAAAGTTAATATGTTTAATTGCAGAATTTAGCATTAATAGGGATCTATTTTGGGGGCGATTGTAGGTAGTTATTAGGTAGGTATTTTTCAGCTGAATGGATAATTGAAATACTGGATAGTAAATCTGTTGGCGGTATACTGCCCCAAATATAACACTATGATTTGGTTCTTCAAATATATTGTGATACACCAGGACAGTTGGTGAAACGTGAATAATATAGTTTATATTTTCTTGTGACAGTCTTATTGCTAACAGCAATTTTTGTGCAGGCCTGTGTTAATTTTCAAACAAACACATTTTCATAACTGTTTACAGTTACAGTTTAATATTTGGCTAGTTCCAGTTTTTAGCTTATTTCCAATATATTCATATGGGAAAAAATAGTCATCAAAGTCATCAATAGTGGTCAAATTTAAAAAGGAAAAATTGGTATGGGTCTGTCAATCATTTATTCTTTTTTTTAAATATTAGAAAAAAAATATGGGAAATATTACCCAATTGATCACTTAAAAGATCTGATTTCCCCTAGCAATCCTATGCACAACATAAATTTTGTAAATGTGTACATAACTTTCGCCTAGATATTCTTTAAGTAGACAATCATGCAGTTAAAACATCTTTTTTTTCAACTATTGGGTGGAACATACTTTTCAACATCTTCTTAAATGTTCCCTGCAAGGATTTTAAACAATCCTTGTTTTCAACCATTAACCGATAGACACTAGACAGACGAATGAAGAAAAAATATGAGCCTTGTCATGAGATAACCTTAACTTTATGCCATATGTAAACAACAAAGGCACATAGTTTGTGCATCTGCACTGTCTGATCAGCATTGTTGTTTGCTGTCTAGACAGTACTATACATGTTATATACCACATATAAAAAAAATTCAAAGCTCTAGCTTATCGCTTTGACTGAGTAGGCCGGTTTGAGTCTTATGTGGTTGAAAACCCCAAAGAAAGGTTCCTCGTTTTGTTGCTTATTATTATTATCTGCACTTTGGCAAAGTACAGGGATACTTTTTAAGGGCATCACACAGCACTTACCGTATTCGATCTAATTACCGCACTGTGTGCTAGGTTTTTTCAAAATTACTGGGAAAAATTTACGGTAAAATATGTATCTACCTACTAGGGATACACTTTTTAAAAAAATCAGTAAATGACTTTTTTGATGATTTTTTTGCAATTTGTTTTCTGATTTTCTTTATAAAAGCATATGTTGTGGGTACTCATTTGAATTGCATCGACAAGTTGATGCAATTCAAATGGGTACCCACAACATATGCCCTTATAAAGTAGACAAAAAGTACACTGGCTGTAATCTGGAGATTACAGACTTGCTTGACTGTGTGCTTATAGGGGTATGTGCGGTAATTAGGGCAAATACGGTAATTAGGGCGAATACGGTAATGCTAGCTGCAATTGGATTAATTAACAATGGAAACACATAATTTCACTTCTTATTTTACTTTTGGGCTTCAGAAGGGGGTGTACAGAATAGGATATAATGTGCATATTCTTTGCAATTCTTTAAAATTCATTGAAATATTTTACATTGGAAAGATTATTAAATCCAGAAAATAGGAGCTAAACCTTGCAGAAAGGAAGTTGAATTGTACATGCTGAAAAATCATTCTGATTTATGCGTTTCTGACTTTCAGTGCTGAGTTTGAGGTCTTTGTGAACCTGCCTCTTGTTCACGAATTCTTTATATTGAATTATTTTTTCTCTATAACACATAATACAAGCTAATAAAGTTATATTTTAAAAGTCGGGTTGACTCCTGCAGGCCAGAATGACTATTATTGTGATACTATTACTATTGCCAAAAGTGCTATTGCAATACTATTACTTGGAGGTTTCTATTGCAATACTACTGTGATAACTATTGGGAAGTTTATTTGCTTAAAAAAAGACCAAACTTTTCATGAAGCTTTCTGATGACATCCAGTGTTGAAATTCTATTTGAAAGCCACACTATTGCTGTAATACTTGATAAACTGAGCCAATACTGGCACCAAAACATTTGAAGTGTTGTATATTTTTAGTTCTGGTTTGCAAACTCTAATACATTAATTCCTCCTTATGGTTATATAATGCATAATGTATTTTCTATTTATAGACCTATGATTTCTATTTATAAATCTTATATTTCTAGCTTTAGAACTATTGACATTTATGCAATAGTGAAAATACTATTGCGGATACTATGGATACTATTTCTATTGCACTTTTCTATCACGACAGCACTGTTGCCAAGGCCACTATTGTGATGCATCGATAGTTCCATATACTGTTACATCCCCTAGTATTTAGAGGCTGTTGCATAAGCGGAGGGAATTTTTACAAATTCCTCAGTCATTATTTGGAACTAGTAAATAAAAGTAAGAGAAAAGCCCAGGGAGTGCCACAATCACAAGCCGCAGCCCTTCCAAGACACAAAGAGGAAACAAGACAGAACCAAACAAGCGCAAATCAAAGAAACGTACAAAAGCACTAAGATTAGCTCTCTCTTCCCTAAGGGAGGTAATTGCAATGCTAAAAGGACTGAAAAACACAAGAACAAATTACACAAGGCAAGACTTCAAGCAAATGGCCTTGTAGAATAAACCACAAAGCAACAAAGGGTAAGAATAACACTGGGACCATTGCCTTAGAACGGTCAGTAGATTAAACCATGGTGGGTGGGGGGGGATGGGGGGTAAAAACACTTTCACAGTCGACTTACTTCACCCTGATGCCACTCTTAATCCCAACTAGTAAAACAGAAAGCAAAATGGGCAGCTGCTGAAGGTGACCAAAATGCTAGCATCACAACACAACTAGTAAAACAGAAAGCAAAGTAGGTATCTATTGAAGATGGTGACCACAATGCTAGCATCACAACACATATAAAAACTAGAAATTTGTCAGTATGAAACAGATGCCCCCGCCCAGGGCCATCCTCAACCACACGCAGGTATTTTGCAAAAAATGAAGTTGAAAAAAGGGCCATAAGTCTCATAATAATTGGCAGATTTTACCCTAAATCGAAATTGACCATATTTTATGATTATATACATGGGTATAAAAGATGAATCCAATACACAAATCAGTCTTTTTTAAAAAAATATTGGAAGGAAAACATCTTTTGAAGGTGAAAAAGGCCATAACTCCCATAATAATGGGTTAATTTTACCCTACTTGGAACTTGACCTCTATTTTATGATTATAAACCTGTGTGTTAAATTTGAATTCAATACCTAATGTTTTTAAAAGATATCAAACTGAAACTAGTTTTCAACATTGAAAAAGGGCCGTAACTCCAAATATAATTTGTGGATTTTACCCTAAATCAAACTTGACATATATTTTACAATTATATGCTTGTGTATAAAATATGAATCCAATTCACTAATCTTTTCGAAAGTTATGGAACTGAAACCCTTTTTCAAAGTTGTAAAAGGGCCATAACTCCAAAAATAATTAGTTATTTCAAAGTTAAAAAAGGGCCATAACTCCAAAAATAATTGGTGGATTTTACCCTAAATCCAACCTGAAATACATTTTATGATTATATACCTGTCTATAAAATTTGAATCCAATACACTAATCTTTTCAAAAGATATCTAACGCAAACCATTTTCCAACTATTTTTCAACATTGATAAAGGGCCGTAACTCCAAAATAATTGGTGGATTTTATCCTAAATCAAACTTGACCGATATTTTATAATTATATGCTTGTGTATTAAATATGAATCCAATTCACTTATCTTTTCAAATGTTATGGAACTGAAACCCTTTTTCAAAGTTGTAAAAGGGCCATAACTCCAAAAATAATTGGTGGATTAAACCCTAAATCCAACTTGACATACATTTTATGAGTATATACCCGTGTCAGACCTGTTACTGATTACATACAAATGTATTCAATTACAATTACAATTACTTTGTATTTTCATGATTACAGATTACAATTACAATTATATATTTCCAGAATGTAATCAATTATAATTACAATTACATTGCAATGTAATTGATTACAATTACAATTACTTTCTTGTTGTTCTGTGTTTAAAAAAATTCTAGTTTAAATTAATGATCTGTTTTATTGTTCTTTCAAAGCTTTATGCATGGCATGCTATATCTTCTGACAAGATGTCATTCATATTCTTTATACCATATATTCATTTATTTTATGATATTCCATTTACAATACATTTTCTATGACGTATGGTTATTTTTTACTCTTCCTCTTGGTACCATGAGCTAGTTCAAAGACTTATAGTGCCTGGCTTTTGTTGTACTCCCTGGGGTGCAATATAATTCTGTCAGGCTGTTCATCTTCAGCATTGATATATAAAAATGAAAACAACAATGGAATTAAATCAAGTTTTCATCTGTTATAAATAAGTTTAATTTGCATAAGCAGCATTATTAAGCTTCATGGAACAAAGGAAAGAACAATCCCTTCTCTATCTTAAAATGTAGTGTGGTGGTTGATTGGGGGGAGGGGTGGGGGGGAATCAATCTTGGCCCGGGGCTGTACAGTTTAAAATTTGCAGTGAATAAGTTCTATTCCTTCTGACTTATTTTATTTAAATATCCATATTGTAATCGTATTGTAATCATCAGAGTAATCAAGATTACAGGCTGTTTTGCAATGTATTCAATTACAATTACAATTACTTGTAATCATAAAAATCAATGATTACAGATTACATTTTGATTACACAAAACTTGTAATTGATTACATGTAATCACGATTACTGATTACAATTACAACAGGTCTGACCCGTGTATAAAATTTGAATCCAATACACTGATCTTTTCAAAAGATATCGAACGGAAACCGTTTTTCAACATTGATAAATGGCCATAACTCCAAAAATAATTGGTGGATTTTACCCTAAATCAAACGACCTATATTTTATAATTATATGCTTGTGTATAAAATACAAATCCAATACACTAATCTTTTCAAAAGTTATGGATCGGAAACCATTTTTCAAAGGTGAAAAAAGAGCCATAACCCCCAAAATAATAGGTGGATTTTACTCTTAATCAAACTTGACCTACATTTTATAATTATATACCTGTGTACAAAATTCCAGTCCAATACACCAATCCTTTCAAAAGATATCGCACGGAAACCATTTTTCAAAGTTGAAAATTTTTCAAAGCTGAAAAGGGCCATTACTCCCAAAATAATTGGTGGATTTTACCCTAAATCAAACTTAGCCTACACTTTATGATTATATACCTGTGTATAAAATTTCAATCCAATACACCAATCCTTTCAAAAGATATCGCACGGAAACCAAAAATGTTACGTACGGGATGGACGGGACGGACGTACAGACAGCGGTGATACTATATGCCCCCCACTGAAAATGAGGAGGGCATAAAAATCAGAAAGCAGCAGGAAACACAAAGCTACAAAGTGCTACAAAGAGTAAGAACACCACCAGAACCACCGCCTTAGAATAAAAAAAAAAAATATTTGGAATTTGCCAAACACAGTGGTGTACTTCACAGTCATCGCAAGGGCAGATAACCAAAGGCAAATGAAAAATTCTTCCTTGTGGTAGAAATAAAAGGAAGGATAGTACTCTGTATTATTAGCAAAAGAATCAGTGTTTTGCTCAGCCATTTGTTTGGAAATCATTATCAAGCATAACCTTACCAACTAGCAAATAACTGTATTTTGGGTTTGCAGTTTGAAAATGAGATTTATTCTTGACCATTCAACCAGTCTATAAAAATAATGTACCAAAATGAAATGGTTTTGATATAAACTTATTAAAAATGATTTATTGCCTTCCAACCGGTAAATATCAAAATAAAGAGAACCCACTTAAACGTCAGACTCGGAATATGATCAAGCAAATTTTGATAATTCTTACATCGTAATACTTGGGAAATTGTGATCATTCATACAACACCCGTCTTGCTTTCGTCTGCTAACAAAGATATAACCGATTACTCCTTATATGCAAGTTTAACCTATATCTACAACTGCAAAAGGAATATTTGGGGAGACTATAAAAGCCGGAAGTACAGGTCGAGTCGGGATCAAAAGTATAAATTTGGACAATCAAATAACAGCGCTAAACATGCAACTATCGGGATGAATTTTGGAATATATCCAAACCCATGAGTCTAGGCTAAGTAGAATACAGATTTCTTTAAAATGCATATAAGTATTATCAAACATTTTTCACCTTATAGTATGAGATATACGACTATCGCTCATTTTTACCAGGTCGGGATCAACTTTTGCGGTATAGACGATGTCAAGCATTTAGCAAATTATACGTGCAAAGCAAAGCGGGCCCGAAGGGCCCGCGTGCGAAGCACGCCTATAGATAACACGTAGCATTTAAATAAAGTTCATTCAAATGTAGTTATTTACCTAAGAAACTTAAAAACTTTGGACAACATGGCACCTTTCATATGTAATACTGGATCCAGCATCAGAAACCTAATTCTGACCGACGCTGAATGATGCCGGAACACATTTTTGCTCACAGGTATCTTCTCGAGAATTACGGACAACTCGGCCCAAAGACAAGTCGGCCCAAGACATCTCGGCCCAGAAAAAAGTCGGCCCAAGACAACTCGGCCCAAGTCGTCCCAATTTCAGAAGACAACTCGGCCCAAATCGCCCCGATTTTTGAAGACCTCTCGGCCCATGAAAATCAGACACCTCTTAATGTATTAAAAATGATTGGATGATGGTACTTTTATTGCTCTGTACCTGATGAAGGAAAAGCATATGCAGATGTCTTAGATCAGATCGCTAAAGTACATATTCTAACTTAAATGACATCTGATTGTTATAGCAGCATAATGTAAGTGACCGAAAAAAGTTATTCAACATTGAAAATAAAAGTGCGTGAGATCCATCAAACTCACCCATCTATCTATCTATCTATCTATCTATCTATTTATCTATCTATCTATTTGTATTCAGTCATGAAAAAAAAGTGAAAAAAGAAATCGGACTTTTAAAAAAAACGAAGAAAAATTATTAGAGACTTTCATGAACGGTGGTAATCAGCGGCTGAAAAGTCGAGACCAAAAGTCGGCTGATCACCTTTTAATCAGCGATTAATCTCCTTTAATCATTTAATTCAAACTTAAACTATTTCAATGTTTGATTTAATTACATGTTAAGCTAATTGATCAATTAACGGCAAGCACTGAAATTTACTAAGAGTGAATTCTCAACAAAAGTGTTAATTGTCATCCTTTAACCGACAAAGGTTAATTATTAGTAAGTTTGAGCAATAACAAATTGCCAACTTTTGTTTAAATTATTTCTTTTATTTGCCGACATGATCTGTATAAAGACAAGCCAAATGACCAGAAGCTTCTAATCCAGTTTTGGCATCTATTGCGTACAATACGTACATACAGTGTCTTAAACTCGAACATTGACAGTCATTATGCCTGTTTTTTGCGTTGCGTGTAGTAAGATCGTTCGTGGTGGTCACCATGCCGTTTCCTGTGATCTGTGCGAGGCTTGGCAGCATCTGAGGTGTAATACTGGTAAATATTTTACTTATCACTCTAATATTTTGTATCAAAGGTAGCTCGCATTTTTATGCTAAAGTACAGACAGATTTCTAAGATGCATACTCTTATCAGATAACATCACATAAAAGTTAAGTCAGGGTCCGAAAATGAGGATATTTTGGAAAAGTGTTGGGTAAACAGCATGGAAATTTATATATTTGTTGCGTTTATATAGTATATTTTATGCCAAAATGTAAATTCCTAATAAATCGAATATAGCAGGGCATCAGAGGGACGCTTCTTTCTATTTATAATATGCGATATACACAAAACATATTTATTTTTGAAAAAAAAAAAAAAAAAAAAAAAATGTAAGCAAGCATTCTAGTTTACAATGCTTAAAATAGTACTACTCATACAACATGATACAGGTTTAATATCATTTCTCATATACCCTGACAAATGCCCCTAAATCCCAAACACCAGTCTC
This sequence comes from Anodontia alba, assembly GCA_964016985.1. NCBI lineage: Eukaryota > Metazoa > Mollusca > Bivalvia > Lucinida > Lucinidae > Anodontia > Anodontia alba. The sequence continues at coordinate 25,757,973 of OZ024829.1, forward strand.
CGACAAAATGGCATAGGCAAACATTATCGATCCGAATCAGACTGCTCCAACATGAGCCGTCCGTCCGTTACATGAGTTCGCATAAAGCGACTGTTCTTATTTCAAACATTACACCTTGGAATATATAATTTCAGGCATGTCACGTGGAGAGCAGTTATAACTTGTAACTATCAAAAGCTTATATTACCCTGCGCATTCGCGCAATCTGATCTTATTCTTCGATACCCGTTCGAAGCTTCTGTTGGTTTTAGAAAGTACGATGACTTTTGTTGACTGTACAAGCGTACGTTTCTTTTTTTTTTATTCTAGCGCATTGCAAATATGATAAAATGTTTCAGGCATAACCAAAGAAGAATATCTTGCGGCGACCCGAGGGAAGAAAGACCTTAGTTTCACCTGTATAACCTGCGCCCACAAAGCAGAAGAAGCCGAGATTGAGGTACGTTCATGAATAATCATCTTCAATATTAATGATAACGACATCTCTCTCTCTCTCTCTCTCTCTCTCTCTCTCTCTCATTTGATTGAGAAAAAAAAAGTTTTGGGACGATGACCCATGTAAGCAAACATTAAACGTGTATTTTATAATGATTTAAGGGGAATGAATACACAGTGAAGATGGGTAACTGTCAAAAATGTTCTGCCTCAATAGAAATACTCTATAAAAGGAAAGAATTCGCTCCATAGGAGCAATTGCTTCTTTTAGAGTAAGAACCTCTCTCTCTCTCTCTCTCTCTCTCTCTCTCTCTCTCTCTCTCTCTCTCTCTCTCTCTTCGAAGAACATTTATACAAGAAATAAAGCACCAACCAGGGTTCGAAATTAACAGTAGCAAGTAGCAAATTTGCTACCTGAAAATTCAGTTTGCTACCTGGTCAAACTGTTGGTAGCAAACAGTTGCTACCTGGTATAATGCCTGGAACACATCAACTTTAAGTGTTGTGAATGTCTTCAGTGCAAATTAGACTTGACATTTCATGTGAATTGTCTGCCAAGCAGACAATTCACATGTAATGTCAAGTCTCATTTTTGCTGAAATAAGAAAAATACTTTGAAAATGATGTCTTCTAAATACACGTAGCGCTTGAAGGTTTAACCCATGGCACGGGGACAACACCTTCTGCTGCCATGTAGATGCATTTTGCTACCCACTTTCAGATCAGGTAGCAACTACTTGCTACTTGTGAAAAAAGTTAATTTCTGACACTGCCAACAGACGCCACGATAAGAATCTCTGTTTCACACACACACCAGTAACATTTGAAAACATGCCTATTCAAATATATTGATAATTTTACAATAAAAAAATGAAAACTGTCAGATAAAAAAAATCTGACATTCTTCATATTTCTGCTCCAAACATTGATTGTGGGTACTCGGCGAGGCGGTTTGAATGCGTACCACAATCTATGTTTTTGAGCAGAAATTATAAAAATAATAATAATAAAAACTACAGTTGTATAAAAAAAAAATCAGATAAAAATTCTGATATTCTTCATATTTCTGCTCCAAACATAGATTGTGGGTACTCATTCGAACTGCCTGGGCGAAGCGGATCTTACGCGTACAGACATTCTATGTTTTTGAGCAGAAATTAGAAAAATATGTATACCCCTATAAACCTTAGTTTTACTATATAACAGTGGGGTTTAAGATGGTCAAAAGTTTATACGCATGTTTTCGTCACACACACACACACACACACACACACACACACACACACACACACACAGAGTTTGTATTCTTTTTTCCAGGTTGCAGAAGAAGTTACTGAAGCAACCGTCTTTGATGTGCCTGCTATCCTGGAACTCATTACCCCAGCTGATGAGAGAGATGAAACTGATGATGAGGCAAAGCCACCTTTGTTGGAATTTTGGGTGAGTAGACAAACTGGCGCGAAATGGCTAGGAAAAAAATTAATTGTCCGATTTAAGTGTCTCAGAGTAGGCAGAAGGATAATAATTTTGAATAAATACATAAAAGCAACAGAACTTTTTTTTTTTCAAAGTAAGATCGAATTTTATTTCACTGATGAACGCCACTCGCGAAAATAATATATCTTCCATATTTTACCTTTTCAAGTGCATTATCAAATCTTACATATGCATATATATAGAAATATAGTTTTAATATTAGCATACTTTCATCTCAGGCGGAATAAGGAGGATATTTTAGAAACGTTTCTATGCAAGTTTTTTTTTTTTTTTTTTTTTTTTTTTTTTTTTACACAACATATGTGTTATGGGTATTTGTAAGATTAACCTCCATGAGGAAATTTTAATGAATATGGCACACTATCCTAAAATTATTCCAACCACGCTTCTATATTTGGAGTTATGCCTTCGAAATAGGGAAGGATGGATGAGAAACAACTCGCAAACGAAATAATTTTCACTGACAATCATGAAAGCACAAAACATTGTAAATTTAACATAGAGGGAATATCCACATATTATTATTATTTCTGCACGAAAACATATGTTGTGGCCTCGGCGCATCTGATGAGTACCCACAGCATATGTTTTTGTGCAGAAATAAGAAAAATATCAGTACTTTTTGGATGTAAACGCGCCTTCTCTGGAGTAATGTTATTTATTTTCAGGGACGAGACTCGGAAATAGAAGCAGCGGAGAGAGAAACAATCGCCAACATCTCCAGCTTCATCGCCGTGCCTGTTGCAGAATCTACTTCCAACTTGCCTCTGCACCGGACATCCCCTATCCAACAGATCGAGCTGAATGAAAGTACTGACATCGATATAGACCAGTTTATCGAGGACCTTGTAAGTCAATCTATCTCTTTGTCAACTGAAACACTTACTAACATTTTTTTTTTTTTTTTTTTTTTTTTTTTTTTTTTTTTTATGAAAGGTGACTTTTGACCATCCTGTATCCCGTTGTCCGTCGTCCGCCCGTGCGTCAACATTTCCATCAAAACCTTTTTATTACTACTTGCTCAGCCTTGAAAAGGGAATAAATAGAAGATACTGAATACCATAAAAACATTCATCAAATGTTCTGAAATATTAGTAATTTCACGAGTGCGAGGCACGAGTGAAATTACGTTTCATTAGAAGAAATTAAATTATTTATGGTATTTAGTTTAAAAGTGATATTTTTCTTTTGCGTCTGCTCAGGTAACGATGAAGACTACCGGTGTATTCCGAACTGTAATAAGAAAAATATCTATAAGAATAAATAAAGATAAAGTCATAAAGGTAAAATACGATAACGTGCATTTTTTGGTACATGTAATTTTATGTTCATAATGATCCTATTATAGCCTTTACAATGCAATGGTGTTGTTTGTTTGTTTACTCAGGGTGCGATCTGGAGTTTATTCCTGGTACACAGTGTTTTCAGAAATGCAATTTATTTCTGGCATTGGACACTTCAGCCTCAGCAGAGACAGCTAGACAGAATAAAACAACCGTGGTACAACCGGCCGTTTATACATCTTCCTTTGATATTGGGGATATTACATACGCCCGTCTTAGACAGCTTGCAGAAGAGTAAGTGTAACATATTTATATATTATGCGTTTCAACGAATTACTGTGATTTTCCTGTGAAATTGCAATCAATAATCCCATTTAAAATTAGAATTTTCTTGAGTCTAAAATTTCGCAAAAAGGCTCTGATATTATGTGAAATGCTTAACGTTCCGCACTCGAAGCACTGACGTCACCTACTGCGCTAACGTAGATCTGCATGCGACGTCAGGCGGATTATCATCTACTTAGGCATTTTCTCAGTGTGCGTATTTTGTTTTGTGTCGATTTAAAATGTACTTGTCCTGATGTCACTTACTGCGCAGACGTAGCTCTGCATGCGACGTCAGGCTGATTATCATCTGCTTAGGCATTTTTAATGCGTATCTTATTTTATACAGATTTAAAATGTACTTCGTCTGATTGTCCAACATTACGCGCATGTACACACTGAACCAGATGAGATTTATGCGAAATGGCTAGAACAACAACAACAACAACAAAAACTTTCACTTTTTACCTATTTATGCCGTGTGGACTCTTCTGTCTCTACATTTTGGACTGGTCGATGGCCATGTTTTACGGAAATCTGGTATTTAGTGTAAAATAATTGTAGATCCTGATCAGAAACGCATTATGTGGCGTCTTACCTGGGTCTATACTGTTTGTATTTTTGAGACGCTAATTAGAAGTTTATACTAAACTTTCTTTAGTATAAATATATTTTAAAACAGGTCGCTGATAGACAGCACGGTACACATGGAAGGACCTGATGAGGCAGAAGTAACGTTCCAAGTCGTCGAGAGTGGTACTCAGCGAAGAAAAAGGAAGCTAGTGTCTAGTGACGGGTTTACATTCACTTTGAAGAGACAGAACAGAGGAGTTGGCGGGGGCGGGCGGGGGGGACGGGAGGCAGTTGAGTGGCGATGTGCTATTAGAAACAAGACGGTGGACCGGGGGCGTTATAGCTTTGGAAAATATAAACACTGATGTCTAATTGTGTGCTATCGAGTATAAGTGACAGTTTCTGGTTTATAATATTTTCTTAAACGTGACGAAGGTAAAATAGAATTAACAATTTTAATGGATGTATTATTTTCGTGTGATTTCTGTTTGGAGTATGTAAAATTAAAGGATACTTTTCGATATGCTCATAAAAGTGACAAAAGATGTGGCTGAATTTAACAAAATTGTAAAGAAATAAGGCTAAAATACATAAAACTTTTGGGCCATGACTTGAAGCGCCTCCCCGTGGTGTGGCCTGGATGCATTTTTTAACCTTAATTGAAAAGTAAAAGGAAAAAAAAATAACGTTAAAGGTTAAAAAAATGTAACGAAACGCTTCAATTATTTTTAAGGAAATGGCTACTGGCGTGGCTCATTTAATTTGAGACTGTTGAGTTACATGCACTCTGCATGTGTGCGTGATGGGTAGGATGTGGTTATATGTAAATTTATCTTCCTTAGCTTGTGATCATATTTGTTTCGCTACATGTATCTGAATTCATCAGGTACAGAGCAATAAAAGTGCCACAATACATTAAGAGGTGTCTTGTGTGATTTTTATGGGCCGAGTGGTCTTTTGCAATTTGGGCCGAGTTGTCTTCTGAAATTTGGACGACTTGGGCCGAGTTGTCTTGGGCCGACTTTTTTCTGGGCCGAGTTGTCTTGGGCCGACTTGTCTTTGGGCCGAGTTGTCCTGAACCCCTTCTCGAAATATCGAGAGAGGATTAGAACCTATTTACTTCGCATTTAAATTAATCCAAAAAATTTTCAAAGTTCAAATTCCAAAGTCAGATGTGAAACGAAATGAAAGCTAACCGAATTTACACCGTACTGGGGAAAAAAGAAACAAAATGTGCACGAGAATCCTGGCATTACGTAACGGGGTGTTCCCGTGACGTAGCTAGCTTTGTTGTCCGCTAAATGTTCCTGCGGGATTTTTCTGTCGCTGTAACCACGTTTGTTTACACTTTTTTTTTGAGATGTAAAGCAGGTATTTTTGAAACCAGCATATTGAGACAAGATTTTAAGGTAATTTAATCATTTATCTAATCCAATATGTATAAATGCTGTTCATTGCTTGAAAAAAAAAAGGTTTTAAAAGAGGTGCTCTGTAGGTTCAATTCGCTTGGCATTGGTGTGTATTTTGTTTCTTAAAAAAAAAAAAAAAAAAGAGGGAAAAAATGAGTGCAAGTCACACACTGATATGAATGAGAATTTGAATATGATATCAAATATATGGCGATTTGTATTCCTGAAGAAAGGCTTAATAAACGGTCTTTTCGCCCAGTGTAAATTGTTTTGACTAATAATTAAATTTGCGAGTGACGATGTCATAATTGTGGTGGCTGTGATAGTCAAGTCGTTGGAACTGGAAAGCGGGTGACGCGAGTTCAAACCCAGTCTATGCACTATTAAATTTTTACTTTTAAAAAGTTTTTTTCATAAGTTAGTTTATTTCTTAAAACATATTTTTACCTAAATGAAGAAGAAGAAAAAGGAAAAACCCTCTCTGCAGAAACTTTTTTTCTCCACCAGTTGAGATTATTCCCGGCAGATTATTCCAATATCAATTGCACCTACCTGTATGTACTAGTTCAGAGAGTGGGAGTCCGGTGAAGAGCATACTCCTGTGATTAGTTAACCAAATTATCCCAGTCCATAGAAATTTGATGGACCTCTTTGGCTGAAGGCAATTGCCTTGCCCTGTCTTACATACCTTTAGTCAAGAAGTCGACAGGAAACATTAATGTCCACCTAATTTTCTGTGTTTTATTTATTCATTAGGGTTACTATGCTTCTGCTAAGCAGGCAAATGACGTCGATACAACATTGCCTCAGTGTTTTGAATCTCTGAGAAGGATTTTAAGGATCAAATGACAGTTTTTACTGTTTCAACGGCATTGTTATGTATAACTATGGAGATTTTTGCCGTAAACAACATCAAATGGCCAACCCACTGCGAAAATATGCCAGCTGACAGTAAAATAGCACATTTGTCACATTCGAAAAAAAAAAATCATTGCTCTTAAAGAAATGCTGTATTCACATCCCACAAAGGCCAGAGTGCAACATTTTGTTTACAGGTAAAACTTTGCAAACATATTTTGAATAGGTTTTCCTTTGATTTAAAAATCGAAACTGTTGACTAAGTTTTACCTTTGAGGCTAGTATAGTTGTTTTAGGGATGTGGTATATTTGCCTTTCTACTTTAAGTAGTATGGGATATTTGACATTTTACTACCAAGGATGAGGTATATTTGGAATCCAGTTTGGTAATTTTATGGATATTTAAAAACAAATAAAAGTAGAGATATTGCAGGGAATACACAGAAGGGATATAAGATGTTCGTCTGTTGACTTCCAGGGATACAGGATATTGATGACACCCGCTCCTCCTCCCCGCCCCCGCCCCCAACACACACACACACCCCACAAACGCCACCACCACATATCCTATACAAGCCTCACCTTTTCTTATGCATGCACATGAATATGCGCTCTCTCTTTGTCTCTCGGCCACCGGACCTGTCTCAGCCTATCAATGTGCTGGAGTCATGCAAGCGGCCAGGAATTCCGCATGATTCCTGGGTTATATACTATGTATGAAGTCTTTAAAGGGGAACGCAATATAAGTTGTAAGTATATCTTGGAGTGAAGTGCTTAACAAGCCATTTACTTTGATGCAAGAGTTTTAAAACTGCCTAGAAATAAGCAAATTATGCTGGTTTGAATACATTTAAAATGGCTGTCAGGGATGCCGCCATATTGTAGGCTTTGTGACGTCACACACCCAAATTTAATATGCAAAACCACATTTTAAAGGGTTTTTACGAATAATTTTGCTGCATATTTTAATAATCTTTTAATTATAGTGACAAGCAATCATTTCCCCCCAAAATAAACTAACTTTATGAGAATAACTACCTTTATGAAATGAATTTTAATTTTTATGGAACCTCATTAAATATTCAAAATGGCGGCGCCCATTCCTCTAATGTTAAAATATTCATTTGCCTATAACTTACATAATTTTCCACCGATTTTGATCAAATGTGTGTCAAAATTCATTGTTTGTAAGGTTCTTTACTTTAAAGCATAATACCTTTTAAGGTTGCGCTCCCCGGGGGCGGCGGGGAGGGGGTGGGGGGGTTGGGGAACAAGGGATCATGCTCATTAGTCTTTTCCTTTCAGGGAACGTTGGAAAATATTTTATGAGAACAGGGTAGCAAAACAAATGTTATTGGAATAGGGAACATGGTAATTTTGAAAATTACTTTTAGGGAACATGTCGATTATTTTTAGAGAACATGTTACCTCCTGGGAGGCCTATGTAGTGGGTGGCTGTGCACGCATCTAGGTAGTGCCTAATTTCATATTAGCCAGTATATGGATTTCACACGAATTGTTCTATGCAATATCAATTAAAAACATGTCACATGTTAAAAATAAAGTTATTTCATCGCACCGTCTCGCATCCGAGTGGACTGACCTGAGCAATTTTGGTAGCGGACCGCCCAAGGAACAATTTTATTGGTTGGTTGAAAGCTATCCAGAAGTTACCGAGAAGATGTCATTTGAAGTTTTTTTTTTTTTTTTTTTTTTTTTTTTTTTGTTTGTTTGTTTGTTTTTTCTTCTTCTTCTTCTTCTTCTTCTTCTTCTTCTTCTTCTAATTTTAACTCTGGCGACCATTTTGTGCAACAGAGCAGAACTTTTTGAACAATATTGGTAGAGGGCCTCCCAAGGAACAATCCTATCATGTTTGATTGAAATCTGCCCAGCAGTTACAGGGGAGATGTAGTTTGAAGTATTTTCTATTTTTTGGCTCTGGTGGCCATTTTGTGCAGCGGAACGGAACGGTTTGAGCGATTTTCATAGACCTCCCAAGGAACAATTCTATCGGGTTTGGTTGAAATCAGCCCAGTTATTACGGAGGATATTTCGTTTAAAGCAATAGTGGACGACACATGACGGACGACGGACGACGGACGCCGGACACAGGGCGATCACAATAGTTTACCCCGAGTACATTGTGCTCAGGTTACCTTAAAAACCTGATGTTGTGGGTACTTGTTAGCCTCATCAAGGCAATTCTAATGAGTACCCACAACATATATTTCTGACAAGACATAAAAAAAACTATCCCTTACCGTATTTACCCTAAGTGTTGAGATACCTTAACATTCTCGTCCCAAAAGTTTGAAATAGTCTATTCTACTACCAGTTAATGTGTATAAAATATTGCTGTATGTATGGCAAACAGTGAGGATCAGGCACCTGATCTCTGTGTATACTGTTTGCAAAGCCCCATCTGTCCCAATACCAAGGGTTATTGCGGTAAGTATCTTCCTTTCTCCTTCCTTATCTGGAGGCACGACATGGCAATACAGCGGGATACAAAAATGCTTAGCTAAGCAAAACAGGGTCTTGTTTGTTTTTTAGGTAGGCTACCCAGTGCCGGCCTCGGTGGCTCAGTTGGATGCGCTTAGCTAAGCAAAACAGGGTCTTGTTTGTTTTTTAGGTAGGCTACCCAGTGCCGGCCTCGGTGGCTCAGTTGGATGCGCGTCCGACTAGAGACCAGGAGGTCACGGGCTCGAACCCCGAAGAGGTCGGCAACATTCTGTTGTGGAGACTGATCATGAAATACTTTCTACGGTGATTCTCTCCCTTCCGCTGATTCAAAAAGGGTAGTTGTCAGTTTCTGGCGAAAGAATGTGCACAATACTGGTTAACCGCTTAGAGGACTAAGCCTGCCCAGTGAAAGTGTGGTTAGGTAAACTGACCGCGCTCGACATGACTCTGTTGGGTTGACTGGGCCGTAAAACCTCAACACCACAAACAAACAAGCCACCCAGTAAGTATCCTTTTATAAATCTATAACGACCCGCAATAGATTTATAAAGAATGCTAGCTGGGCAGTGGATGATACCACACACCAGGTTATGTTCCCTCTGTTTTTGTTTTCCCACAACTACCATCGAGAAAGTATATCCTCAAAGGTAGCTCGGTTCGAAAGAGCTAAGAGGAGACAGGACGTGCTGCTCTGGAGACAATGCTGGAAGAGCTGGCCCATCTAGCAAATAATGAAAACCAGTCTCAAAATTCTGCAGATGTACTCCTATGCCTATGGAATAATCCACATAGATTATGTATGTTCAATAATGTGGTTTGTGTAATAAAAACAATGGGGATCAACTGATATAAATTTAGCATGTTGCTTTATCTTGTAGACCTCTACCAAGAGTATTTAAATTATAGCCTTTGGGTAAAACATTGCCCCACCCAAGGGATCACTTGTTTTACATAGACTGATATAGAGAAAACTCTTCAAACATCTCCCACTCAGAAAACACTGTGTCAATCAAAGCCAAATTTCAAGGTGATTCTAACAAGTACCCACAATATATGTTTTAATTAAGAAATAAAAAAGTAATGTCGTTAATTATCCTCGTTATCCCTCTTTATCTGGAGCTATGCATGTGTTCGTCCCCTGAACAAGTATCACGAAACAGATTTCAAGTCTTTTCAGTGATACAGTCGAACTTCGATAGCTCGAACATCTTTGGGAACATAGAAAATTGTTCGAGACATGGGTGGTTCGAGCCACTGAGGGTTAATTATGGTGCCGTCAGGAAGCAAATGGCGATAATTTAGGGATTTTTTTTTTCGATTTTCTACACAATAATTGTATGTCGAGTGTACTTATTAGAATCGCTCGATGAGGCGATTCTAATGAGTACACACAACACACAATTTCACAAAAATAAGAAAATTTCCCTAAATATTTGTTTTCTTGAGCTATCGGAAGAACTTCGTAGGGACTCAAAAACGAGTTCGAATTAGCCAGGGTAAACGAGCCATCGGTGTTCGAGCTATCGAGGTTCGACTGTACATTATTTGAGACATTCCACAGTCTGTTATTTAAAAGAGATTTCATACGCTATGCGTTGTTCTCCTGAACAGGTTCATTGTTGAGGTGATTATAACAAATACCCGATCATATAGTTTAATGCATGACGTCAATTTGTTATAACTTGGCTTCAGGAGGTCTAAGCCTTTTATCTATTTAGAGGCTTCTTGCGCCAGAGGTTTGTCTCCTGGACAATTTCTAAAAAATAAAGGAAAAACATAATCTTGATGTGGAATATTTTTCATGTTGCCAGTTTTCAAGTTATTGCTACATTTCCAAAAAAAAATGCTAAAGGTGGATGTGAATCGTCTGTTAAAAGTGAAACTATTATAATGACCTCACAAAATAATATCAGTCACAACAGTTTTGCCTGAAAGTAAAGGTAGCAAAAATATGCCTAGCGAAACTTCACATAAAATATGGCTTTGATGAAGTGAAATGTATATGTACCAAATATCAACGCCTGAGTCATCTAGTTTCACACATGATGTTTTCCCCATATGAGTATATAAAGCAAGTGACCCCTGGGCTATAATATGAACAATCTTAGTAAAGGTCCACTAGATAAAACTATGTACACAATGTCAAAGGCCTAGGCTTTCTAGTTTCAAATAAGAAGATTGTTTAAGGTTTTCCCCATACAAGTCTATGTAAGACAAATGTCCTCTAGGACAGAGCCATTTTGATTCAAATGTCAGAATTTGAACAATCTTGGAAAAGGTCTTCTAGCTGAAGCTATATATGAAATATCAACAGTATGGTCCTTCTAGTATCAGACATTTGTCAGAAAGTTTTTTTTTAGAGTTTTCTCTACTTGTGTATGTAAATGAAGTGAGCTCCCCCAACACCCCCTCCCCCGGTATGGGAATATTTTTTACTCCACTGCTGCAAACATACAACCTTGGTAAAGGCCTGCTAGACGAAGCTACATACCAAATATCATAGGTTTGTGCCTTCCAGTATCAGATAAAAAGATTATTTTTAAAGCTTTTTTTTCCTTATGAGTCAGTGTAAAAAATATTAGCCCTAGAGCAGGGCCATTTTCGACCCTAGAGCTATATTTTGAACACTCTTAGTAGAGGCCTATTAGATGAAGTTACATACCAAATGTCGAAAGCCTGGACCTTCTAGTTTCATAGAAGACTTTTAAAGGTTTCCCCTATATAAATCTATGTAAAACAAGTGACCCCTGAGGTTGGGCCATTTTGGAGACCAGGACTATATTTTGAACAACCTTTGGAGAGGTCCACAAGATAAAGCTGCGTTTCAAATATCAAAGGCCTGTACCTTCTAATTTCAGACAAGAAGATTTTAAAGTTTTACCTATAGGTCTGTGAAAAAAAAATAACATTTCTATGAAAAAGGTCAAGGTCAACCCAAGGTTATCATTTTTTCAAACTTTATTAGGCGCATGTCTCAAGGCCATTGGCCCTTTGGTTCCGGAGAAGGTTTTTAAAGTTATTTATTTATTTATTTATTTATTTTTTTTTTTTTACCACATGTGGGCATGATGATCATCTTGGTCATGTGAGTCAGATGCTGTAAACAAACTTCCATTCCCCCTATCCATGGAGGATCCATATAAAATTTTGCTTTGATTGGCATAGTGGTTTCTGAGTGGAAAACGTTTGTGGAAACAAGTGATCCCTTGAGATGGGCAATTTTTGACCCCAGGGCTGTAATTAAAAGAGTTTTGAAAGAGGTCCACAAGATGAAGCTACATACTAAATACCAAAGGCCTGGGCCATCTAGTTTCAGACAAGATGATTTTTAAAGTTGTATCTACAGGTGTCTATGTACAGGGACGATAGCGTTTTTCTTGTCCGTTTACGCGTTTGGGGTGCGTTTTGAAATCGTTGTATAACGTTTGCGTTTCGACAACGTTTCTAGCGTTTCATATCGTTTCGGCCAATCAAATTACAGAGCAAAGCGTTTCATGCAAACGCTAAATTTGCACATGCGCACTGAAGAGCTACGAACGTTTATCGAAACGCTTTTCACCGTTTCGGCCAATCATCTGGCCTTATCGGAAACGCTGTTTTCCGTTTCGGCCAATCATTTGACCGTTTGGCACCGTTTGTATGTTTAGACCAATCGAATAATAAATATCTGTTGGACCGTATTAAATCATGTCTTTACAACTAAAGTAATATGAGTTTACGTATAAAAATTGTATTTATTTTATTGTATTTTCTTTCTCTCTCTTTTTTTTTTTTTTTTTTTTTTTTTTTTTATAAAACAATTATAATTGAGATAATTTCGTATTTTCAAAAGAATTAACGTGATTGATTATTATATTTTGTGAAGTATCAACTGGACCTCCGGATATTTCACACTACAATCATGATAATCATTTTCTTTTGACAATTAAATGTTTTAGCGTGTAGTGCTCGGTATAAAATTTTAAGCAGATGACATTTTGAAGTTGTTGTTTTTTTGTTGTTGTTTTATCTCTCATTTATTGAATCATATTAAAACCACGTGTTTTTACAAATAGATAATATTTATCTACGTTTTTTTTTTTTTTTTTTTTGATGTTTTTTTTTTTTTTTTTTTTTTTTTGGTCATTTTCTGTACTTTTTTTTTTTTTTTACTTTTTTGCTAAAACATAGTTTATTATTGTTTAATTGAGATAATTTTCTATTTTCAAAAGAATTATTATATTTTGTGAAGCCCAATATTATTTTCACACCACAATCAACTTGTTTTGACAAATAAATGTTTTAAGGCTTATAAGTACAATGTATAAAATTTTCAGCAGATGACATTTTGAAGTTTTTTCTTCTGTTACCTTGAAAAAGGTGTCAGCATTTCATACATATTATCTCCACAGGATATGACTTCCTATGCAAATTGTCTTCAGTCGAGATCAGTAATTGGCGTGAAATGTCAAAACTTGTTTTATGGGAGAAAATAAGAAAACAGTTCATGAATTTATCATCTGCTGAGTTAGTCCAGAGAGTGATAAAGGTTCAACTGGAGAACGAATCGTTGACATACTGCATTTTGTTGGCGATATGTGTAGATTCAGAAGATCAGAATGCGCGGAAATGCCGGTTTATCTTGGTCTAAGGTGGTCTCAAATACCATTAGGTCGTTTCTTATTTCTTTTCGAAGGGGCTCAAATATATATTCAACCAGATCACCTTCGCAGCGTGATCAAGATCAAAGATTTTCGTTCTGCACCAAACTGAACTACGTCAAACCTGTGAATTGCTATTATTGTTTTGAGTAATATTCTTTTTTTTTTTTTTTTTTAAATGAAATGTGCACTGACGTTTAGACAAATAGTGCTGGAACAGATGACCTGCATTATTGAAATATATTGCTAGAATTAAGTATCATCAATATCTCGGACCTAATAGTGTATATTGGGTCCAAGTCAATATTAATCCTTTCATTAGATCTTTACCAAGTGAAAATCTCCCTCTGAGCATATGTATTACTCAGATCAGAGTGCGTGACGCAGTCTAGTGCATAATGGTGTCCACCCAGTTCACTGATTAGGTATTAATAGTATAAAATACTGTGATACATGAATTGCACAGTATCCAACTTATACACAGACTGATCAGATTTATAAAATGTAAAAAGGTTCATTTTTACTTGTTTGGACCATTATTTTTCAAATACGATGCACTGTGCACATCGGAACAATTATGTGGTCAGTCGGCGAATAACTTGCTGGAGGGCTTTCGTGAAAGTGTATATTTCCACTATGAAAACATTTTTGGTATGATAATGCAAAGCTGTTAACCCTTTAGCACGCTATATTTAGCAATATTTAAATATTAGAAGACGACGTGCTGGATTAACAGATCCACCAAATGCAACAAATGTGTGGACGAGTAGCAATTACCCAGATCAGAATGCGCGGATGCACATTCTAATCTAGAATTTTGCATACTGCAAGCTATACTGAAATGTTAGAAGACGATGCACTGGAGTAACAGCAGATCATATCGAATGAAAAAAAAAAACAAAAAAAAAAACAAAAAAAAAAAAAAAAAAAAAAAAAACAATGTACAGACGAACTGCAACGAATCAGATCAAAATGCATGGAATTTGCATACTGCAAGCTATACTTAAATATTAGACTAATTTAGAATTTCGCATTTAAAACACGCTGTATTTAACCCATTATAGTCCGGAAACCCTTAAAACGGTAATTGGCAAACAGTGGAGACCCAGATCAGACGCCGCAGAACGCGGCGTCTGATCAGGGTCTCCACTGTTGGCAATTAGTTCAACCATGTGTTTCTCTGAATAATTAAATAATATAGCCTGGCATACCTAAAATCGAAATTAGAATCTTCCAATATATAGTGTGGGTGAGTTCATTCAGTCTACAATAAGTTAAATGTTTGAAGATGATGTGCCAAACTATTGGCAAATCTTATCGAATAATACATTGTACAGATGAGCAGAAACGAACCAGATCAGAATGCGCGGATGCCCTATATTTATCATATGGTTGCCAAACTTCCCAACATCCAGCATAAAATATCTCGGGATGTGGATGATCTACTTAAAATGTGTTAAATCAGTTTATACTAACACGCTTGTGCATTATCACGTCGTACATGCGCAGAAACCATGGTATAACTAATGCCTTGTGACTGTATTTATTTGTACGTTCACACACACACACACACACACACACACACACACACACACACACACACACAAAAACAAAACAAACGCGTTGTCTATGTCCCAAATCTTTTAATATGTTGTTAACTTCTTTCAATCTTTGTTTATTCCAGTGACTCACATGGCGTCAAGGTTATTTTTCATTTTTTACAGTGAAAATTTAAAATTGAACAAAATAATTTAAAATCACCATAGGAATATTTGAGCTTTGCTTTGATTTTTTTTTTCTGTGGATTGCAAAGCGTTTCAGCTATGGATTTCACCGGCCAGTAGATTTAGGATAGTCTGAAATGAGACGAATGATAGGTATTATCAAATGATTGGCATGTCTTATCAGGTGAATGACATGTCATATCAGATACTATAATAGGACTTCATAGGATTATACAAAAAAAGTAAAAATAGAACACTGAAAATATTAAGAAGTAAGTTTATTTTTTTAACACATTTGGAATGTCAAAATGCACTGCAAAATAATCCTTTTCAGTCAATTTTTTTTCAACGCTTAGCACTCTGGGTAATATTTTCAGCAGACGACATTTTAAACTATCACAAATTTTCGTTTGAAAAATGCTAATAAATGAGATATTGAAGAAACCATTTAGGACACATATGTGTAAAAGACAACATATATGTAGATATAAAAAGTTTTAAAATGGGGTAAATAAAACAAATGCTACTGAAGGTAATGTTACAAACGAAATTATTCAGATATGTTGTAGTCCAAAAAAAATGGATACCTGCTTATCATACTTTATTGTTATTATTATTTTTATTATTATTTACATGAATGACAATGAAAGCTTAAAATCAATCATATTTATAGCTGAAACGTGTGCAATCCACACAGAGTGATAAATATATTCCCTAGCCACTGTCAACTTGATTGATGCATCAAAATCTCAATACGTGTTTGATTATGGATAAGAAAGAAAGAAAGAAAGAATGAAAGAAAGAAAGAAAGAAAGAAAAGAAAAAGAATATCTTTGGATATTATATAAATTATGAATTAAAATTTTTCTGGAAATTAATAAATTGATTTTTTTTCACAAAAAGGTACTTTGAAATTTCATCCCAAATTAAAGAAATTAACAAAGATACACTTATGAAATTTCTATCCAAATATAAATGAAAAATAATATGACTTCCATTATGTCTGGTGTTGTCTAAATTACAAATAAACAAGCAATAAATCCGTTAATACGTCATGAGTTTTTTCTCATCCAATCAGAAATAAGCCGATAAAGACTTGGAGGTGCACCTGCATGTCATTAAATTTCCAATAAACAGTACATGGAATGAGCATTTCCTGTATCTCATCCTCCTTAAGCAATACATAGGCTAGCTAATATTATGTTACATTTGAAAGATCAAAAGATTAAATTTAGAACAAAAGGAAATAGTATAATAAATAAATAAAAAAATGTAAATGAAATTGGAAAATATCATGATATTATACACATTAATTACTCCAGATTCATGTAGCATAGAGTATTTGATGATAATTAATATGAGTCTTCATTTCCCCACTAAAATAATTTTGTTATGGATATTTATTAGAATTGTCTCACTGAGGCATAATATTACGAAAACGCAATCTTGAAAGGGGAACTCCCGTATACGGTAATATAGTGAAATGCTACATCTGCAAAACCGTGACTTGAATAGTTATTATAATGAAGTGAAACTGAAAAAAAAAAAAAAAAAAAAAAAAAAAAAGATCTTAAATAACTTGAGTCAGCGGGGTTTTGATTGACTGAAGATGCAAACAATAAAACGTTTGCAACCAGACAGGGTTTCCATGACAGCGTTTTCCGAACGCTAATTTGATTGGATAATATTCGAAACGCTTGAAACGTTTCAGAAACGATGATCTGATTGGCTAAAACCGCAAACGATCGTTTAAGCGTGGTCCAAACGCTGCGTTTCCAAATCGTTAATAAGCGTTTCGCATGCGTTTCCGTGGACAAGAAAAACGCTATCGCCACTGTAACAAATGACATTTCTTTAGAAAAGGTCAGTCAACGCGGTTAGCATGTTTTCAAATTTTATTGGGCCCGTGTCCCCGATGCTGCATACCGAGCCTCAGGGATTTGATCCTTTGGTTCCGAAGAAGATTTTTTAAAGGCTTTTGTCATATATGGGCATGGTGGCCATCTTGGCTTGAGATCAAGATGTGGTGAACAAACTTCAGTTCCACCATTCCCTTGATCAATATGAAATTTGACTTTGATTGGCACAGTGGTTTCTGAGTGGAAGACGTTTAAAGAGTTTTCTCTATGTGAGTCTATGTGAAAAACAAGTGATCCCAGATGGGCCAGCTCTTCCAGTATTGTCTCCAGAGCAGCACGTCTCCTCTTGTCTTAGCTCTTTCGAATCTAGCTACTTTTGAGGATGTACTTTCTCATAGTTGTGGGAAAACAAAAACAGAGGGAACATAGGCTGGTGTGTGGCATCATCCACTGCCCAGCTAGCATTCTTTATAAATCTATAGCGGGCCGTTATCGGCCCATCAGGGTAGCTGACGGGCCGAATACGGCCCGCTAGAGATTTGTAAAGTACTGGCTGGCTTGCCTAGAAAACAAACAAGATCCTGTATTGCTTACCTAAGCATTTTTGTACCCCGCTGTATTGCCATGCCATGCCTCCAGGTAAGGAAGAAGTAAAAAATATACTTACTGTAAAAGCCCTAAGTATTGGGACAGATGGACATTTGCAAACAGTGTAGACCCAGATCAGACGGCCCAGAATGTGGCATCTGATCAGGGTCTTCATTGTTTGCCAAACATACAACAATATTTTAGACCCATCAACTGGTAGTAGAATGGACTATTTCAAATTTTAGGACGAGTACGGTAAGGGGTCTAAATACTTATAGTATATACGGTAAGGCATAGTTCTTGTTATGTCTATTTAGAAATATATGCTGTGGGTACTCATTAGAATTGCCTTGATGAGGCAATTCTAACAAGTACCCACAACATCAGGTTTAAGCTCACCTGACCAAAACATACTGGGGGTGAGCTATTGTGATCGCCCTGTGTCCGGCGTCCGTCGTGCGTTGTTCGTCGAGCGTGGTGCGTCGTCCGGAATTGCTTCAAATGACATCACCTCCGTAACTACTAGAAGGACTTCACCCAAATTTGATAGGATTGTTTCTTGGGAGATCCTCTGCCAAAATTGCTCGAATCGTTCCGCTCCGCTGAATAAAATCGCTTACAGAGCTTAAAATAGAAAACAAACAAACAAAAAAAACAACTTCAAATGACATCTTCTCGGTAATCAATGGGCTGATTTTAACCAATCTTGATAGGATTGTTTCTTGGGAGTCTTACCAAAATTGCTTAAAACCGTTCCGCTCCGCAGCACCAGCGATGGTCCTGATTACTGATGGCCGCCAGAGCTAAAAATAGAAAATACTTCAAACGACATCTCTTTAACTACTGGGCGGATTTCAATCAAACATGATAGGATTGTTCCTTGGGAGGTCCTCTACCAAAATTTCTCAAATAGTTCTGCTCTGCTGTACAAAATGGCCACTAGAGCTAAAAAATAGAAAAAGAAATCAAATGATATCTCGGTAACCACTGGATGGATTTCAACCAAACTTGATAGGTGTTCTTGGGAGGTCCTCTACCAAAATTGCTTAAATCGTTCTGCTCCGCTGCATAAAATGGCTGCCAGAGCTAAATATAGAGAAAAAAACTTCAAACGACATCTACGCCATAACTACTGGGCAGATTTCAATCAAATTTGATAGGATTTGTTCCTTTGGAGGTCTTCTACTAAAATTGCTCAAATCTTTTTTGCTCTGCTGCACAGAATTGCTACCAGAGCTAAAAGAAAATGAAATAGAAAATAAAACTTCAAACAACATCTCCTTTGTAACCACTGCGCGGATTTTAACCAAACTTGATAGAATAGTTGTTTGGGTGGTTCTCTACTAAAATTGTTCAAACTGTACCCCTTTGTTGCAGAAAATGGCTACCAGAGCTAAACATAGAAAACAACTTCAAACATCATCTCCTCCATAACTATTCGGCGGATTCCAACTCAACTTGGATTTATTGGGAGGTCCTCTACCAAACCTGCTCAAATCGTTCCACTCCACTGCACAAAATGGAGGCCTGAGTAAAAATAGCAAAACAATCAAATGACAACTACTCCGTCACCACATAGTGGATTTCAATCAAACTTTATAGGATTGCTCCTAGGGAAGTTCCCTACAAAAATTGCAAAAATCGTTCCACTTTGGTGCAGAAAATGGTGGCCTGAGCTACAGATAAAAAAACAAACAAACAAACAAAAAACACACACACACACAAACAGAGAGCATCTCCTCCATAACCCATTGGCCGATTGCAACCACACTTAACAGGATTATTCCTTGGGAGGTCCTCTACAAAAATTACTCAAATTGTTGGCTCCACTGCACAAAATGGCGGACAGAGTTAAAAATAGAAAAAGCTTCAAACAACATCTCCTCCACTACCATTTGGCGGATTTCAACCACACTTTATAGGATTGTTCTATGGGAGATTCTCTACCAAAATTGCTCAAACTGTTCCACTTCGCTGCACAAAGTGGCTGCCATAACTAAAAAAGAAACACACACACACACACACGCACACACACACAAAACTTCAAACAACAACTCCTCCGTTAATACTGGGCGGATTTCAACCAAACTTAATAGGGTAGTTCTTTGGGAGGTACTCTACCAAAATTGCTCAAACCGTTCTGCTTTGCTGAACAAAATTAGCCACCATACTAAAATAGAATAAAAATGTCAAACAAGTTCTCTGTTACACACAGGAACCCGGCACACCATGAACCTGTGTAAAATCACCAGAGCAAAAAATGGAAACAAAAAAAAAAACAACCTTTAATTGATAACTGGGCCAATTTCAAACAGATTTCACTGGATTGCTCCTTAGATATCCAGTAATGTCTAGAGATCTACATTGCATTGGATAGATCATTATGTGCCAAGACAACGGCACATGAACATGAATATCAAGTCTTGTACTCCAAACTGGTGTTCTCAGGTGAGCGATTTCAGAGGTCGTGGCCTCTTGTTTATGGGGAAATAAGAAAAACAATTCCCCAAAATTATTCTCGATACTCCCAGTGTTGTGCCTAGGCTGCGTCATTGCTCCATTCCCGCAATTGTCGCAGCAATGTCCCGCTGAAAATAAACTGCCGCGGGCTATGGGGAGCGTCCTGAAAAAATGTAATTTTTTTACATTCGGTCCATTTCAGTCAATTAGTTTCTTTACTAACGATCTGGACAGTAAAAACAGATCGAACTTTGATAAAGTTGATGTCGCACCTGCACCCCCACCCACCACATCCACCCCACCCACAAAAAAAAAATGTTCATTTCAGGTAGAAGAAATCAATATAGGAATTTCATCAAAAGTACATGCATATTCTCATATGATGCATGAGAAGTTATGCTCAAAAGGTACCAACAGTCTATACACGTTCATAAAATCTAAGGTAAGAAAATGACAAAGTCAAAGTAGAAAGAGTGATAAAAATAAATTTAAAAATTATATTCAAACCATAAGCACTTCTGCAGACCCTATAGAAAACGTGCAAACTTTCAAAAAGACCGGTATAGAATTGTAGGAGTTGCAATACCCACTGTCTTCCTGTTATTTTAGCGGGGAATTAAAACTCCTGCACATCTACCGCATCTATATCCCTGCTATGCCATCCAACCCTATCACGGTCCCGTTGGTACCTTAGTTTTAAATGATTGCTTGGTGCACGAGATCTAAAGTAAATGAAAGACGGATGGGAAACGTGCTTTAGGACATATACATGTACGAACAGCTAATTACCAGATCATGCTGCATATCATTGTAAAATATTCAGGACCATCGCTGTCCGCTTACAGAATTATTGATGTAGATTTGTTTGTTTTTTTTGTTTTTGTTTTTTTTTGTTTTTTTTTTTTTTTGTTTGTTTGTTTTAATCTCATTACGAAAACACGCCTATTCAAATATATTGAAAAAGGAAAATTTTCAGATAAAAATTCTGTTCCTGCTCAAAACATAAATTGTGGGTACTCGTTAGAACCACCTTAGCAAGGCGGTTTTAACGAGTACCCACAATCTATGTTTGTTTTTTTTAGCAAAATAAGAAAAATGATGTATACCCCTCTGAACCCCAGCTTTTCTATAAAAGTGGGGTTTAAGGGGGTTAAAATTATATAGGCGTATTTTCGTGATGGGCTTTATGTCGCTTTCAGTTATATCGCGACGATGTCTGGGCATGGCAGAGAGCTCAATGTTCACTTTTAGGGCGCTGTCTCACTGAATATCATGCCTAAGACACTTTTCGTGATATTCCACCCAGACACATTATATTCACAATGAGCTGACTACTCCTAGCTCTACTTTCTTAATGCATAGCGTCAATGGAAAGAGCAGCTATTACATGTACCAATTTCAAGTCTTTGGTATTACCGACGGTGATCGAACTCGCAACCTCCCGTTCACAAAGTGGACGCTATACCAACTGAGCCACTGTGTCGGTAATTGACGTAGCATGTGGTGACTTATAGCAAGGACTGATCAGATTGTGCGACTTTACTGATTGAGCGGATTTTAAATATTTACCAAGAGACCGTTTCTGATGGAGAGATGCAAAAACTCGTATTCAGGCATATGATAACATGCGCAGGCTAATCAGGGCCTTCAATGCCCGCTAACAGAGTCATAGGATACTACATACATGTAATGCATAAGTGGAGAGCAAAGGTATGGATATACTTTGCGCATGTGCAAGAGGATCTAAATATGTGCACTATGATGATGATCGAAAGCACTTTTTTTTCAATTGACACTGCCTTATTGGAGTGAAAGATTGCGTGTGAAAAACATATGAAATTTGCAGTTCGTTCTCACGTGGATAAAATTTTGTGTACACACTGCTATCGATAAAATTTGACTCCCTTGGCTTGCAGAATCCTAGTTGACATTTACAAAACTGGCCCAGAGGTTATCAAACTTTGTTCATGCTCAACTCAACTGAGCATGAAATTTATTTTGCTTATAAATCTTAAAATACTGACAAGTTTTTTAGACTTCTTTCATGCTCAATTCAGCTGAGCCACCTCCATGCTCAGCTGAGCTGAGAATGAAAAAGGTTTAAATTGTTTGAATTTTTATTTTTATGACCAAGTGAAATTTCATGCTCAGTTGAGTTGAGCATGAAAAAAAGTTTTATAACCTCGGGGACTGAGCTAGGCAAAGATTCTTTCAAAATAAGATAGTAATAGTCACTAACGGAAGACTAATTTCCACCTGTGCATTCGCACATTTTGACCAGTTTTTGGAAATGTCCTTTCGGATGCTCGGCTTGGAAAACGGCCTTTTTTAGAGCAGGTGCGAGACAACTCCTAGAATAGTTGCATGTGCTCTCAGCGAAGACTCAGATAAGATAACAAAATCTGAAATCTGATCAGAGTCGTCGCTGTGCGCCTTATGGGGATGTTTAACTAATGCCTGACTTGGAACATCACGAAAACATACCTATATAATGTTGACCCCTTAAACCCCACTTTTATATAGTAAAACTGGGGTTTACAGGGGTATACATTATTTTTCATATTCCTGCTCAAAACATAGATTGTGGGTACTCGTTAGAACCGCCTTGGCGAGGCGGTTCTAACGAGTACCCACAATCTATGTTTTTGAGCAGACATAAGAAAAATATTAGAATTTTTATCTGAAAATTTTCACATTTTGCTACAAAATTTTCCAATATATTTGAATAGGCTTGTTTTCGCAATGAATACAACTAATTTTAATACGATGTTATAGACAAAATAGAGCAGGAGAACAGCAGTCGATACAAAGCTATATGTGTACCGAACAACGACTCAGACCATTCCCCATAGAGCACAGCGTCGTAACATCAGTTCACTCAATATATAAAGTCGAACCTCACATCAATAAAACATGCCTATATAATGTTTACCCCCTTAAACCCCACTTTTATATAGTAAAACTGGGGTTTACAGGGGTATACATTATTTTTCTTGTTTCTGCTCAAAAACATGAATTGTGGGTACTCGTTAGAACCCCCTCGTCGAGGCGGTTCTAACGAGTACCCACAATCTATGTTTTGAGCAGAAATATGAAAAATATCAGAGTTTTTTTTATCTGAAAATTTCCAGTTTTTAGAGGTGAAATTTTCTTTATATTTGCATAGGCGTGTTTTCGTAATGATAGCTCGAACACCGATGGCTCGTTTACCATGGCTAATTCGAACTCGTTTTTTGTGTCCCTACAAAATTCTTCCGATTGCTCAGGAAAACAAATATTTAGTGAATTTTCTTATTTAGTCATGAAATTGTATGTTGTGTGTACTCGTTAGAATCGCCTCATCGAGGCGATTCTAATGAGTACACTCAACAAACAATTATTGTATAGAAAATCGGAAACAAAAATCGCTAAATCATCGCTGTTTGATTCCTGACCTGGCACTATGATTAAACCTCAGTGGCTCGCACTCCCCCATGTCTCGAACAATTTTCTATGGTCCCAAAGATGTTTGAGCCATTGAAGTGCGACTGCACAGATATTGGTGACTTCAACCGAACCTAGTAACACAGTATCGCTGCTTTACAATACTCAGCTTACAGTATTATATAAGAAGTCTTATCAGAAGTATGGGGTGAAGAAAAAAGGCTACAGGAGATATACGGTAGTTTCAGGTGGTGCTTATTTGCTGCACTTGATGAGCGGCGGCATCGTATTTTAAATTAAAATCATGAAGGGCGACGACCAGAAGTGTCCTTTGCATTAAAATTCGACAGCGAGCACACTAAAATCGCCTGCATTTTACTCATATGGAATTTTTAACGTCTCTCATGCATTGTACACAAAACCGTTACTTCTGCGTTGTATTCGTTTTTGTCGAATGCTCTTGTCCAATTAATGCAAGGAAAATACTTCAACTGACAGTCTTCTAACGAGCATGTGGGAATGCATACCACGATTAGATTTCCAGGTTGTTTGACAAAGGCTTTGACACTTTTCTAAAACCTGAATAAACTGTTCGATTCACAACTCGCATGTTTTAACATGTTACAAAAATATGGTCATTTGTGTACGCTCCGTCCGCAAGGTCATATTCCTGTAACTTTGATTTAATATGTGATGAAATAAAAAGCTCGACTGAGTCAAAATTACAGAAAAAGCCGTTAGTATAAACATATTTTATTTCAGCTTTACATGAAGAATATACATGTATGCAATGGGGTTGGGCCAAAAGTTCTCTCAACATTAATTACGGCCCTCCCCCTACAATTTCAACACACAACAAGGAAAAAGCCGTTCCTCGAGCAATTGTCAGCCAATATTTATGCGTTTGCGACGTCTCTCGTGTGGAAGTATTTATACCAGTATCGTTTAAAGAGTTACCGCATGTCAGTCGAGTCCGTTTGTTTTTAACAGTACTGTCATTAAGATTTAGCGACTGTTTGTAAAATGCCCAGTAAGCATTCTACATAAATCTATAGCGGGCCGATAATGGCCCGCTGTAGATTTATGAAGAATGCTAGCTGGGATGATTGTTTCATACATGTGACTATTTGATTATAAAAAAATAAATAAATAAATAAAATAAAATTTACAATGTTTTATGCCGTTTATATATGTAGTACGCTCATAGAAGCAACAGAACAACTTGCACTCCTAAATAGTCTGACCAGTATTTTCTGTCTACACGAAGAAGTTTGTACTCCTATCTACCAGCAGAATGCGCAACGAAAACTTATCAGATTACGAGGACGAGCAGATTGATCTGTGTATTTCATCACGAAAACATACCTAATGTAAACAATTTTGACCCCATTAAACCCCACTTGTATATAATAAAACTTGGGTTCACAGGGGTATACATTATTTTTTCTTATTTTGCTAAAAGTCTTAGATTGTGGGTACTCGTTAGAACCGCCTTGCTAAGGCGGTTCTAACGAGTACCCACAATCTATGTTTTGAGCAGGAATATGAAAATATCAGAATTTTATATCTGAAAATTTTTCATTTGTGGTCGTAATTTTTTTTATTATATTTGAATAGGCGTGTTTTCGGAATGGTAAGACGCTTAAAATGCTGCTCCCTGTTTCCTTTATAGGTCCTCACCGATTGTTCCATTCATTATGAAACAGCGGAGCTGAGCAGAGAAACTAAATGGCTAAATGATAATGCGAAGGCAATCATAATTTGTGCAGTGTCAAGTGAAAAAAAAGTGCCGTCAAATATGTACAAAATGCACAGATGCAGATCAGCTTGTGCATGCTCAAAGTACCGTCTGCGCCTTTGCTCGCCATTTATACATTGTATAGTATCCAATGATTCTGTCCGCGGACAGCTTTTGCATTCATCAAACTGTGCGGGTTTGCGTGCTTATCTGAGCCTGCGTTGTCCGCATATGCACAAACATACGTGTTCGCATGACGCTATTTTTTTTCTCAGTCGAAATGTGAGAACAGTTCAGATATTGCATAGATTTCCGTCATAGACTCCTTGCCCCTCCCCCCCGCACACCACGCACCACCCCCCCCCCCCCCGCCCCTCCCCACAACCCACTCTGCACACTCCCTCAATCTCCCCCCCCCCACCCGACAACCGACTCGGAACTGAAAACACCTCACGAATAATCCATATTACCACCATAGCTAATAATAATAATAATGATGATGATGATGGTGATAATGATGATGATAATGATGATGAATTCGATTTTTCCTGATTGTTATTATTCAGATAATTATTGTATAACATCAACTCAGTTATCACGTTCCCGTTATAAGTTTTCTCTCATATATCCTTTAAATGTTGAAGTCTTCTCGCAAGTTCAGGTCAGTGATTTATCTTAACAATACTATTGTTAATGAATGGTAAAACATTAAACTATTTGGACAATCGAATTGACTGCATGACGGTGTACATGGACGCCATTATGGCATCTCTGAGCTGAATATTTCACAGGTGTGTGCAAAATTGACAAATGGTCTAAGGGAAATAACTGCATTGTCGTTAGTCTTCGTTTAACAGGTAACAAGCAGTGAATAATCCACATTTGGGTGTAATAAATGAGTTTCAGAGAGTAGTTTTTAGAGGAACTAAGGCTTGATAGTCCACATGATTCGTCTACTAAGGAAGCAACCTTCATGGAATGTCAAGGCTTATTTTCTCTGAAAAAAAAAAAATGGAATATCGTCTGCCACAACTTTGCTGAGCGCAATAAGGGTTAAAACCATTCAACTGTTACAGCACGGGTTTTGTCGCATAATTGCCGCCTAAACAATGAATATCTCGTGCTATCACGAACTATATTATGTAAAACATTCTACATTTTACCACGGGTCCGTGCATAGCGTGGCAATTATAAATACAAGAAAAGGACCTGCGCAAGCGAGAATATAACATTAAATTTTGCGCCGTCGGACAGATTTCAACCTAAAAAGATTAAACGTTCGATGTTTATTTTTATTTTATACGGGTTTATTGTCTCTTTCAACAATATTTCAGTCAAATCGCAACGGTGTCTGTATGCGACAGTGCTTATTTTTAGAGTTCTGCCTCGCTGACATATCATGCCCACGCACATGATGTGATATTTCACTGAAACGCAATACAATCACACCGGGCCGACCGGTTCCGCTTCCTGGCTCTACGTTCTCAATGCTGAGCGTCAAGCGAAAGAGACATTTTGAATGAGTAGCCGACATCCTTTGATACCTGCTTTTTCACCGATTGAAAAAAGATTTAAGTTGTCACGAATATTCATCACAACAAAAGCCCTGACGCTGTCTCGTTGCGAGAAAGCAAAAAAAAATATATTCTGACGATATTTACGGGCTACATTTTAGCCCTCACTAAGATAATAAAGTGTGTGCATGTGCGTGTGCGTGTGTGTGTGCGTATGTGCGCGCATGGATATGCCTTTGCCATAGTAAGAATTTAGGGTTTTCGTCCTGATCAGAAAAAATCATGAGGAAGGAATATCTATCTGACGATGATTAAATTGTTGACTTTAGGGAAATTGAGAGTGACTAAAACGCTGATTTTTTTCCAGCCTGGAGTATTGCCTCCGCAGCAATGCTCTAATCTTGGCGTCTCTACTGACTCTATAGGTGAGCTCTTAGCATGGCCTGCAGAACTGTCCTCGCAGCAGCTATCCAAAAGGTGTTTGCAACATTGTTATGCCAGCGGCATATTTGCATGCTGAAGGGTGTATTGTTTTCACTTTTCACCTCGTCTCTTAAGCTCATATTGGGGCCTACAATAATATCACCTCAGCAGTACTAATATCTAGGCCTGGAGGGTTGTCTCCTTAGCATTGCTCTCATCTGGGCCTCTCTATTGACTCCTTAGGTGAGCTCTGGGCCTACAGATGTATCTTCAGAGCAGATATCCAAGAGGTTTTTGCAGCATTAGTATACCTGCGGCATATTTGTATGCTGAAGGGTGTATTGTTTTCACTTGTCTCTTCTTCTCCGAGGCTTCTCTCAGGGCCTACAGTAATGTCTCCTCAGCAGTATTGATACATAGGCCGCCTGGTGTATTGCTTATTAAGCACTGCTCTTATCTAGGCGTCTGTATTGACTCCTTATGTGAGCTCCTATCTTGGCCTGAAGAACTGTTTTGGCAGCAGATATCCTATGGATGTTTGCAACATTGTCATACCCGCGGCATATTTGTATGCTGAAGGGCATATTGTTTTCATTTTTCACTTCGTCTCCAAGACTCAAATCAGGGCCTACAATAATATCTCCACAGCAGTAGTAATATGTAGGCCTGGAGTATTGTCTCCTCAGCAATGCTCTTATCTAGGCCTCTATAAATAGCCTCCTTAGGTTAGCTCTTACCTGGGCCTACAAAATTGTCCTCGCAGTAGGTAGCCTAGAGGTGTTTGCATCATTGTTATACAAGTTGCATATTTGTATGTTGAAGTGTGTATTGTTTTTACTTTTCCCTTCATCTCTAAGCCCCATATCAGGGTCTACAACAATGTCTCCTCAGCAATATTGATATCCAGGCTGACGTATTGCCTCCTAGGCAGTGCTCTCATCTTGGCCTCTCTATTGACCCCTTAGATGAGTTCTTACCTGGTCCTGCAGAACTATCTTCACAGCAGATATCCTAGAGGCGTTTGCTGCCTTGTTATACGCGCGGCATAATTGTATGCTGAAGGGTGTATTGTTTTCACTTGTCTCTTTCTGTCCGAGGCTTATATTAGGGCTTATAATAATGACTCCTCAGCAGTATTGATATGTAGGCTTGGAATATTGTCTCCTCAGCAATGCACTTATCTAGGTCTCTTTATTGACTCCTTAGATGAGCGCTTACCGGGGCCTACAAAATTGTCCCCGCAGCAGGTAGCGAAGAGATGTTTGCATCAAAGTGTACCAGCGCATATTTATATGCTGAAGGGTGTTTTGTTTTGACTTGTCTCTTCGTCTCACAGGCCCATATCAGGACCTACAATAGTGTCTCCTAAGCTGTTCTGATATCTAGGCCTGGATTATTGTCTCCTCAGTAGTGGTCTTATCTGGACCTCTGTATTGATTCCTTAGGTGAGCTCATACCTGTCCCTGCAGAACTATCTTCACAGCAGATATCCTATAGGTATTTGCAATATTGTCATACCAGCGGCACATTATTGTAGACCCTGATTGGGCCTTAGAGACGAAGTTAAAACTGAAAACAATACACCCTTCAGCATACAAATATGCCGCGGGTTTAACAAAGTTGCGAACACCCCTAGGCTACCTGCTGCGAGGACAATTATGTAGGCCCCGGTAGGAGCTCATCTGAGGAGTCAATACAGAGGCCTAGATAAGAGAATTGCTGAGGAGACAATTCTTCAGGCATACATATCAATACCGCTGAGGAGTCATTATTCGAGACCCTGGTATAAGCCTCGGAAACGAGGAGACAAATGATACAATACACACTTCAGCATACAAATATGTCGCGGAAATAACGGCAGCAAACACCTCTAGGATATTTGATTTGAAAATTAGTCTGCAGACCAAGATTAGAGCTCACCTAAGGAGTCTATAGAGAGGCCCATATAGGAACAGTGCCTAGGAGGCAATATTCTAGGCCTAGACATCAGTACTACTGAGGACACGTTGTCGTAGGTCCTGATATGAGCCGAAGACATGAAGTGAAAAGTAATAACAATACAACCTTCAGCGTACAAATATGCCGAGGGTATAACAATGCTGCAAGCACCTCTAGGATATCTATTGTGAAGATAGTTCTGCAGGCACAGGTAGGAGCTCAGCCAAGTAGTCTATTCAGAAACATATGTAAGAGCAGTGATTTAGGAGACAATAACCCAGGCCTAGATATCAATACTGCTGAGCTGACATTATTGTAGGCACTAATATGAGCCTTAGAGACGAAGTGAAAAGT
Source organism: Anodontia alba (assembly GCA_964016985.1). Lineage (NCBI taxonomy): Eukaryota > Metazoa > Mollusca > Bivalvia > Lucinida > Lucinidae > Anodontia > Anodontia alba. The sequence goes on from OZ024829.1 coordinate 25,787,476, forward strand.
GAAAAAATAAACCCTTCAGCATGCAAATATGCCGATGGTATAACAATGTTGCAAACATCTATAGGAACTCTGCTGCGAGGACAGTTCTGCAGGCCATGGTAAGAGCTCACCTATAGAGTCAATAGAGATGCCAAAATAAGAGCATTGCTGCGGAGGCAATACTTCAGGCGGCCTATGTATCTATACTGCTATGGGGATAATATTGTATGACGATATAAGCCTCGGAGGCGAAGAGACAATTGAAAAGAATACTCCCTTCAGCAAACAAATATGCCGCGGGTATAACAATGCTGCAAACACCTCTTGGATATCTGCTGTGTGGGCAGTTCTGCAGGACAAGGTAAGAGCTCCACAAAGAAGGTAATACAGAGGCCTAGATATTAATACTGCTGAGGAGACATTATTTTAGTCCCTGATATAAGCCTCGGAGACGAAGAGACAAGTGAAAACAATACACCCTTCAGCATACAGATATGCCGCTGGTATACCAATGTTGCGAACAGCTGTAGGATATCTGCTGCGAAGACAGTTCTGCAGGCCATGGTAAGAGCTCACCTGGAGAGCTAGGAAATGGGGCTTGGAGACTAAGTGAAAAATGGAAACAATACACCCTTCAGCATATAAATATGCCGCGGTTATAACTATGTTGCAAACACCTCTAGGATATCTGCTGCGACGACAGTTCTGCAGGCCATGTTAAGACCTCACCTATGGAGTCAATATAGACAGCTAGATAAGAGCATTGCTGAGGAGGCAATGCTCCAGGCGGTCTATACATTACTACTGCTAAGTGGGCAGTATTAAAGACACTCATATAAACATTGGGGACAAAGAGACAAGTGAAAACAATACTCCCTTCAGCAAACAAATATACGTCTGGTATAACAAACCTCTAAGATGTCTGCTGCAAGGACAGTTCTGCAGGCCATGGTTTTGTCTGTTTGATTTGGTCTTAACGTCACTTTCAACAATCTTTCAGTCATATCGCGACGGTGTCTGGATGTGGCAGGGAGCTCAATGCTCACTTTTAGAGTGCAACCTCACTGAAATATCACGTCCCAGATACTTTGACATGATATTCCACCCAGCCTCATTATACTAACGATGAGCTGACTAGTTCTAGCTCTGCGTTCTTAATGCTGAGCGCCTAGCGAAAGAGCAACTAGTGTCATTTTTAAGTCTTTGGTATGACCCGGACGGGGATCAAACACGCAACCTCCCAGTTACAAAGCGGACGCTCTACCGTTGAGTCACTGTGCCGGTTGCAGGCCACGGTAAAACCTCACCTATGGAGTCAATAGAGACGCCAAAATAAGAGCATTGCTGCGGAGGCAATATATAACAAAACTGTTATGGAGACATTAGTGTAGGTCCTGCTATAAGCCTCGGAGACGAAGAGACAAATGAAAACAATAAACCCTTCAGCATATAAATATGCCACGGGTATAAATATGTTGCAAACCAACATAGGATATCTGCTGCGAGGTCAGTTCTGCAGGCCATGGTAAGAGCTCACCTATAGATTCACTAGAGATGCCGAGGAGAGCATTGCTGAGGAGGCAATACTCCAGGCGGCCTATGTTCCAATAATGCTGAGGAGACTCAACATTCTGTCATGGAGATTGATCATGAAATATTTTTTACGGTCATTCTCTTCCTTCCGCTGATTCAAGAAGGGCATTTGTCAGTTTCTGGCGAAAGAATGTGCACAATACTGGTTAACTGCTTAGAGAACTAAGCCTGCCCAGTAAACGTGTGGTAAGGTAAACTGATCGCGCTCGACGACCCCATTGGGTTGACTGGGTCGTAAAACCTCAACACAAACACATAAATAAGCAATAATGTCTCCACAGCAGTAATGATATGTAGGTCTGGAGTATTGTTTCCTCAGCAATGCTCTTATCTAGGCACCTTATCGACTCATTAGGTGAGCTCTTACCTGGGCCTATAGAATTGTCCTCGCAGCGGCATATTTGTATGTTGAAGGGTGTATTGTTTTCCCTTTACACTTCGTCTCTAAGCCCTATATCAGGGTATACAATAATGTCTCCTTAGTAGTATTGATATATAGGTCTAGAATATTGCATCCAAAGCAGTGCTCTCATCTGTGCCTCTCTATTGACTCCTTATGTGAGCTCTTACTTGGGCCTGCAGAACTATATGATTAACAGATATCCTAGAAGTGTTTTCTGCCTTGTTATACCCGCGGCATATTTGTATGCTGAAGGGGGTGGTCGGTGTTGCGAAGGTGTTGTGTATCTTACTTTACCGGGGCGTCCAAATGATATTGGCTTACATTTAGGGAAGGCCTACTATCCTTGTAGCAGGTAAGGATATAGGGGGAATGTTTTTATTTCTTCTGTTTCTTCTCTTTCATCTCTCCTACTAGCCCTTCTATCTCTTTTCTCCCTTTCTCTTGGATACGACACAAAATGACCCACACGTATTGACGTGCCGTTAAACCCAAACACAATCAATTTATTATATGCTGAAGGGTATATTGTTTTCACTTGTCTCTTCGTCTACGAGGCTTATATCAGGGCATACAATAATGATTCCTCAGCAGTATTGATATGCAGGCCTAGAGTATTGTCACCTCAGCAATGCTTTTACCTAGGCCTCTTTATTGACTCCTTACATGAGCTCTTACCTGGGCCTACAGAAATGCCCTCGCAGTAGGTAGCCTAGAGGCATTTGCAACATTATCATACCCGCGATATTTGCATGCTGAAGGGTGTATTGTTTTCACTTTTTACTTCGTTCCTAAAGCCTATATCAGGGTCAACAATAATGTCTCTTCAGCAGTATCGATATCTAGGCCTGGAGTATTGACTCCTCAGCAGATACCCTAGAAGTGTTTGCAAGATTGTTATACATATATTTTTATGCTGAAGGGTGTTTTGTTTTCACTTCTCTCCTCGTCTTCGAGGCTTATATCAAGTCCGACAATTATGACTCCTCAGCAGTATTGATACATAGACCGCGTGGAGTTTTGCTTCTCCAGCAATGCTCCTATCTAGGCGTGTCTATTGACTCTCTAGGTGAGCTCTTACCATGGCCTGCGGAACTGTCCTCGCAGCAGAAATCCTATAGCTGTTTGCAACATTGATTTACCAGCGGCATATCTGTATGCTAAAGGGTATATTGTTTTCACTTGTCTCCTCGTCTCCGAGGCTTATATCAGGGACTACAATATTGTCTCTTTACCAGTATTGATACATAGGCCGACTTACGTATCGCTTCCTCAGCAAATGCTCTTATCTAGGCATCTGTATTGTCTCCATAGGTGAGCTCTTACCATGGCCTGTAGAACTGTCCTCGCAGCAGATATCCTATTGTCTCTAAGTCTCAAATCAGGGCCTACAATAATGTCTCCTCCGCAGTATTGATATCTAGGCCTGGAGTAGTGTCTCCTCAGCAATGATCATACCTACACCTCTGTATTGACTACTTGGATGAGCTCCTACCTGGGCCTGCAGTACTATCTTCACAGCAGATATTCTAGAGTTGTTTGCAGCATTGATATACCCGCAGCATATTTGTATGGTAAAGTGTGTATTGTTATTACTTTTCACTTCGTGTCTTTGGCTCACATCAGATCCTTCGACGATGTATACTCAGCAATACTTATATTTAGATCTAGAGTATTACATGCTAAGCAGTCCTGTTATCTGTGCCTCTCAATTGATTCCTGATTGTTTTTATTTGTCTCCTCGTCTCCCAGTCTTATATAAGGGATTATAATAATGATTCCTCAGAGTATTGATATGTAGGCCTGGAGTATTGTCTCCTTAGCAATGCTCCTATCTAGGCCTTTTTATGTACTCATTAGGTGAACTCTTACCTTGGCTTACTGAATTGTCCTCGCAGTAGGTAGCCTAGAGGTATTTGCAACATTGTTATACCCGCGGCATATTTGTATGCTGAAGGGTGTACCGTTTTCACTTTTCAATTCGTCTCTAAGGCCAATATCAGGGTCTACAATAATGTCTCCTCAGCAGTATTGATATCTAGCCCTGGAGTATCCTCTCTTTAGCAATGCTCTCAGCTGGGGTGAGCCCTTACCTGTGCCTGAAAAAAAATTCTTCACAGCAGATATCCTGTTTGAGGTGTTTGCAGCATTGTTATATCCGTGGCATAATTGTAAGCTGAAGGGTGTATTGTTTTCACTTGTCACTTCGTCTCCAAAGCTTATATCCGGGCCTACAATAATGTCTCTATCAGTATGGGTACATAGGCCGCCTGGATTATTGCCTCCTTAGCAATGCTCTTATCTAGGCGTCTTTACTGACTCTATAGGTAAACTCTTACCATGACCTGCAGAACTGTCCTCACGGCAGATATTCTAGAGGTGTTTGACACATAGTTATACTTGCGGCATATTTATATGCTGAAGGGTGTATTGTTTCCACTTTTCACTTCGTCTCTAAGGCTCATATCAGGGCCTAAAATAATGTCTCCTCGGCAGTTTTGATCTTGGCCTGGAGTATTGTCTCTTCAGCAATGCTCTTACCTAGGCCTCTGTATTTACTAGGTGGGTGAGCTCTTACCTTTGCTTGCAGAATTATCTTCACAGCAGATATCCTAGAGTTGCTTGATGCATTGTTATACCCATGGCATATTTGTATGCTGAAGTGTGTATTGTTATTACTTTTCGTATATTTTGATGTAAACTGGTATTAAAGTTCTGAATTTATAGTTATATTCCCTCTTTTATTTCAGAAGTCTGGGCTGGTGTGACCTTAAACAGTTTCTTGAAAACATCACTGACATTTATGAAAGCAACAACGCCATATATATATATATATATATATATATATATATATATATATATATATATATATATATATATATATATATATATATATATATATATATATATATATATATGTGTGTGTGTGTGTGTGTGTGTGTGTGTGTGTGTGTGTTTACACGTTTATTCACAAGATATGAAAGTGCAATATACGTAGACTGTGATATATTATTTATAAACGAGCCGGGACACAGCATTTACAACAATACTGCCAGACGAAGACTTAGATCAGCCTATGCATCAGCGCAGGCTGATGAGAGTCTTCGTTGTCCGCCTAAAGGTGCTTTGGATACTTGGCTACTTACAGATCGCCATGTGAAGATTCTGATCAGGCTGCGCGGATGCACAGGCACACCTGCGTTTTCGCTGGGCGCTCACACATACAAGTTTGTAGGAAATGTTGTGGCGAAGCTCAGTTTGTACTATTTATTAAACCCTTGTCATGCTGAATAAATTAAGATGCCACACCCATTTCTAATTTCCAGCCAATCAGATTCAGCTAAATTCTAGCAAGAAATGTAACTTCAAACAGATCCGGGTTTCTGATAGAAATTCACATATTTAATGACAAACAGTGCAGATCCAAGCCAGCTGATCTAGATCTACACTGTTTGCTAAGACAGTGGAAGTCGTGTTAAGCAAGAGAAGAGTTAAGTCCACCGCTTCAACCATTATTTGAGCCACAGCATTAAAAAATACATATTATGCCATGTCTCACCTTACCGCAAAAATGAGTTGTTGAATGAGTTATTGACTTTTGCGCTACGCACTGGAAAGTCTCAGATCAACCCAGGCATTCCCCGCACACTGTTCACATCCGTCTCTATTCAGTATTTTCGATAGCATGTAATGACTCTTTCAGGGGAATGGTAGACTGGCTCCAGTCTCCACTAACTAAATATTTTTCATATATTTCTGTTTAATATTCCACCAAAACAAAACCCAAAACGATATCATGACCATAAAGGCTGGACCAGCCCTTTAAGTCTTGACATTACTTAAGCTTTATTTTAGTGGATTATTAAACAGATTAAAAGGAGAAAAAATAGTCACTGGAGACTGGAGCCAGTCTAGGGGAATGAATACACGTTCAGGGAGAACTCCGTCAAATCTGTTTTTATCTCCCTCCTGAAAGGGGTCTACTCTATAAAGAAGGAGCAAATTTTTTCCTTTGCGAGTAGACACCTTTTTAGAAATGGTTTGTTTTGTAGGAAAGCAAACAGAAGGTCACAAAATTTGTATCCCTTCTAAAATGTGGTTGAAAATCAACCTAATGTATTCAGTCCCATTAAGTGGCCAACTGAGTCCATGATCAGACTACCAGAATTCTCAGGCTGATGTTCGTTGCCCGCCTTTTCCATGTTGTGGTTTATTTATGTTTGAGACTTTTACTAGTTTTATTTTTTTTAGTTTGGTATATACAATATATTTTGAAACTTTGAATTGTTGCAGAAAATAGAATCCGTTAGAGAAACTTGATGTTCTTTGTTTTTATTCGTTATCAATGAGAGTTATCGTCTCGGTGATAACTACATGTATATAAGTCAGCGCACGACAAATCTAATGATGAGACTAGTGCGACACGCGAACACTCAGATCAGCCTGCGCATCCGCGCAGTCTGATCAGAGTCTTCGCTGATTGCTTGTGCCTTCTACAGCCTCCGGGCAATCCAGATAAATGAGAAACCTTCCCATACCGGTTGGCTGTACAGGCTGATCTTAGTCGTTGCTGGTCACACTGGCCTTATTGTAGGTTTAGTCATACGCTAGCTCATTATTATCACAATAATATTTTACGGGCGAAAGCTAAATTCTAGCAAGAAATGTAACTTCAAACATTTTGCATTGTGCCGGAATCCATCTTAGTAGTATATCAAGCGCTGTGTTGGTTGACAGATGAAGTATATCGCCTGCGTTAGATGAGGTGCCACGGTAGCGTTGAGTCTAAACACCCCAGTGACTACTTATGTCACCGACTTCACTCCAGACTACGTTGGAGCTTTCTCTCGGTGAGAGGAAGTTGGGGGTGGGGTGGGGGTAACTTGCGGGTAATTGTGGTACGGATGTGCGAACCAGTATTTCGAAACCTACCCTATTCATATATCTGGCCTTTGACAAAAACGGACCCATTCATATACTTTATCGTCCGAAATTTTGACCTACTCATATACTGCCCTTTGATTTTTTATACCCTTTTATTGCCGGTAGTTACACAAATATCACTCAGTTCATTGAATAGCAAGAGGACAAGAAAAAATCGCTGATCGAAAATTATACGCATATACTGGGATGTCAGAAACGTGGGGCCTTTCACACACGACTCAAGAAAAATCATATGCCTTTTGTTGAAAAAAAGGGGGGCTAATAATCATATTCCTGGCTCCGTTGAAAAAGGGGAACATTCGGCACACATCCGTACTATGCCATATATAGGAAGTTACCTCCCCCCCCCCCGCCCCCCCACACACACGCATCTCCACCCCCAGCCCCAGCCCCCCCCTCTCTCCCCCCCCCCCTGCCCCCAGTCCACGAGTTGCAGCCATCCACAGAATAAACCATCTGCTCGATGTGTAACCAGCAAACTATTCTGATTCAGTACTAGACTCTATTCATTCTAGTACATCCAGCCAAATGCACTCACTTTTCCCCAGAATAGTTACTTTGAATAGTTCTATGACTGAAACTGACTCTGCTGATTAAAACTGAAACTGACACTGATCAATTAACCTGTCCTTGAACTGTTTAAACTTGCCCTTAAGTGATTTGATGTATATATGGTATGTTATAGTATTGGAAATGGGAGATAAATTCAGATAGGCCGCTATATATCTTACAGTGAAGAGTTTCCCCTCTTTAACAAGTCGCACACATTGACTGCTCAGCTGTTTTGAAAGTTGGAAGGAAAAAAAATCCAATAAATGAAAACTGCAGTTAACTTTCAATGACCCATCACCCCCTCCCCCCCCCCCCTTCCCCGCCCCAGTAAGCATTCTATATAAATCTATAGCGGGCCGTTATCGGCCCGTCAGGGTAGCTGACGGGCCGATAACGGCCCGCTATAGATTTATGTAGAATGCTAGCTGGGTCAAAAGCCGATGGCTTGTTACACTGGCTCAAGTCTCCAGTGACTAAATACGATTTATTCTTACAATCCTATTTGATAGTCCACTAAAAAGATGATATCATGACCATAGAGGCTGGTCATGACTAAAGGCTGGTCACTAGTGATCAACCTTTATAGCCATGATATTAAAGTGGTTTTATTATAGCGAATTATCAAACAGGATTATACAAATAAATATTTAGTCACTGGAGATTGGAGCCAGTCTACTGACTCGCCGAGGCGGTTCTAACGAGTACCCATGAAGAAAGTTTGGGCCAATAGCTACTCATTGAGCACACAGCAAAGACTGATCAGATTGGGCTGATGCCCAGGCTGATCTAAGACTTCACTGGGCGTACATGCCATTTTGTTGGTTTTGTCGTGCGGTGGCTCACATACATGTATCTAAAGGTCGATTCTGAATCGGAGCTCTTATATAAATCGTGCGGCTGTGTTGACTGATCAGGCCCCGAGGTTTTTTTTTTTTTTTTTTTTTTTTTCTTCATGCTCAACTCAAATTTTTGATGTGAATAAATCTCAAATTACTAACAATGCCAAATTCTGTCTTGCTAAACATAGCTGAGCATGAAAATTTCTCTGCTAATAAATATGAAAATGCTAACTTTAGTTGGCATTTTCATATTTACATTCGTATCTAAAGGTCGATTCTGAATCGGAGCTCTTATATAAATTGTGCGGCTGTGTTGACTGATCAGGCCCCGAGGTTTAATTTTTTTTTTTTTCATGCTCAACTCAAATTTTTGATGTGAATAAATCTCAAATTACTAACAATGCCAAATTCTGTCTTGCTAAATATAGCTGAGCATGAAAATTTCTCTGCTAATAAATATGAAAATGCTAACTTTAGTTGGCATTTTCATATTTATTAGCAGAGAAAATTTCATTCTCAGCTGAGTTGAGCATAAAAAAAGTTTTATAACCTCGGGGCCTGGATCATTAGTGTTCATATATGCTCTCATGGCATAAAATGGCTCACACATTCATACAGTATGAATGGTGGCATCACGAAAACATACCTATATAATTTTGACCTTCTTAAACCCCACTTTTATATAGTAAAACTGGTGTTTACAGGGGTATACATTATTTTTCATATTTCTGCTCGAAAACATAGATTGTAGGTACTCGTTCGAACCGCCTCGGTGAGGCGGTTCTAACGAGTACCACAATCTATGTTTTGAGCAGACATATGAAAAATATCAGTATTTTTTGTCTGAAAACTTCCAGTTTTTGGTGGTGAAGTTTTCAATATATTTGGATAGGCGTGTTTTCGTAATGATATACAATATACCACATGTCTTTATGACCTCGTGAAGCGAAAACGTGCCTTCGAGTATGCGAAAAATGTGCGTATTCAGATCCACCTGCACATGCGCAATATCTTATTCGGACATTTGCTGTTCATTTAAATACTTGTCAGTATCCAGTCCTCTGTTAGCAGACAGATAGTCGATAGTGAATGCCCCGATCAGACTGCACAGATCTAGTCTTCGCTATTCGCGTATGCCTGAAGACACATGGGAATGACCGTAGAAAATACTTCATAATCAATTTCCGCGAAAGAATGTAGCCGATGCCGGCGGGGAACGAAACTGCGACCTTCCGATCACCAATCGGGCGGGCATACGACTGAGCCACTGAGGCCAGCCCTACGCAGCAGACCTACTAAAGTTTGCACAAAGCGACAAAGCGGGACACAAATCATTATGAAAACATGCCTATTCATATATATAGAAAATTTCACCTCCAAAAAACTGAAAATTTTCAGATAAAAGTTCTGATATTTTTCATATTTCTGCTCAAAACATAGATAGTGGGTACTCGTTAGAACCGCCTCGGCGAGGAGGTTCTAACGAGTACCCACAATCTATGTTTTCGAGCAGAAATAAGAAAAAAAAATGTATACCCCTTTAAACCCCAGTTTTACTGTATAAAGGTGGGGTTTAAGGGGGTCAAAATTACATGGGTATGTTTTCGTGATGGTTCCGTTTTGTGGCACATGGGAAGGGTCGCCTTATTGTTGCCGGGAGATCATAATTCCTCACCGCGACAAACAATGGATGACCAGATCAAAGTGGGTAAAATATGTCCTAAATCATTAGAAACATTTGAGTCGCAACGTCAGAAACGTACCGTCGGACTTGTGCGCCCGGCTAAGATTCAGACCAGCCTGCGCATTTGCGCAGTCTGATCGAATATTCACTGGACGCATTTCGGATAGGTTAGGACGCAACGTTTCTTCATGCGGACAATGAAGACTGAACAGCATGCGCAACCGCGCAGGCTGATTTGAGTCTTCGTTGGGCGCCAGCGCCAAAAGGTACGATTTCTCACGTTACATTCATTTCTTTGTTCAGAGATGTCATTCTTGTTCATTCTTATTCACCTAGGTCATCGGACAGATTCGCGTGGGACATAAATCCAATATGTACCAGTACCGTATATATCCTTAGTATTCAGACAGACAGGTCTGAGCAAACAGTGTGGCTCCAGATCAGACGCCGCATTGTGCGGCGTCTGATCAGAGTCTACACAGTTTGCCACCCATTAAGCATTTGTAAACATATTAATGGGTAATCTTCTAGATTTGTTCAAATTTTAGGATTCCTATGTTAAGGAGTGTAGATAGGTATCTGAATATTTAAAACAAATGAGGTACTTACACGAAATATCTAGACAGATACGTGTAGTAGGGTAGTGGTCGCCCGTCCAAGGTCGGTAGTTTCCTCCCGGTACTCCGATTTCTTCCCCCATGTAAGACCACAGAACGCCAACATTCGTGCCTTCGAGAACGCGTTTATAGGTTCCTTGAGCATTCTGTGATAAATAATGTTTTAATTAGAAGGTTATCTGTAAAACCTGGACTGGGACATATTTTACATTGGTAAACAGTGCAGACCCAGATCAGACGCCGCAGAACGCGGCGTCTGATCAGGGTCTTCACTGTTTGCTTAAAGTAAAGGTAATTTAGGGTTAAATGAAACAGTATTGGGTCCCAGTTCAGGACCATTGTCCCAGCCTACACTCAGAGACGATCGACCCACCAGTGCTGTCAGTGCTTTGATTGGAGCAAATAAGTTATTTGAATAGACTTACCTGAGAAAATAATGCAGACCCAGGTCTGAGTCTACTAGGTTTGTCACTTATCTAGCAGTAGTAAACTGGATTTGTTCAAATTTTGGGACAAGAATGGTAAGGAGGTATGGTATCCGTGTATTTGGAGTTATTACGGTATTCGAACAGACAGACCTGAGCCAATAGTGCAGACTCTGACAAGACACCGTAGATTAGAGTCTATTTAGTGTCACTGAATCAGCAGTAGGGAAATGTTTTTGATCAAACTGTAGGACAAGTATAGTGAGGAGGTAATGTATACAATGTAATGAATATATGGCGTAATTACTGCATATATTAATGTACAGGAATGATAAGAAGGAAGAATCTTACTCTTTTTTTTTTTTTTTTTTTTTTGCTTTGTTTGTTTCCTTGTAATTTTTATTTTTATCATTTTCGACGTATGTGCGTGCGTGCGTGCGGGCCCGTGTGAGCTATTCTAACTTAGATTACACATGGAGGGACACACACACACACACACACACACACACACACACACACACACACACGAAAAAAAAAAAAAAAAAAAAAACATTTTCCAGTACATTCTATTAAGAAAAGTAACTTCCGCTTTGAGATGTAGTTTTCAGCTAGAGTTTCAGATAACTTTATTCTCTTTTTTTTGCGTGGGAAATGTTTATAACGCATCGAATGTATCGCACGTTTTGTGTGGTTGCTGATTCAGGATTGACACCTGAATCATGCCTTTTGAGAAGGCTGACGTAGGGCCTTCTAACCTTACCCGTTCACTCCCAACTTTGTTGACCCTTTCTCTCTATAAAGAGTACATTTCGTTTTCGATCTGAACATGTTCGTTGTTGCAAACAGGTATGTTTGTCACAGCACAAAAGCAGTGTAACAAACAGTGTAGATCCAGATGAGCCGTCTGATCTTGCTCTACTCCGTTTGCGAATTTATTTATTTATTTATTTATTTATTTTTTGTTTGCAGGGATGGAGAGTTACTACTAGTCAAAGCAAATGTGGTGGAAACGCTTTTTTTCGGTGTTACATATCACGCATGTTCTGCCAAGCGCCTCGAGTTCTTTACCATGATAAGACGCCCGACGCCCAGTTTGATGTTACAAAATTATTAAAAAAAAACAACAACAAAAAACCAAAAAAAAAACAAAACATGTTTTAACGTTTTGGAATACATTAAAATTTTTATATAACTAATAGTTACTAATAATAGAATGTTAATTAAAAATGGAGTTTATAGGGAAATGCCACAAACTTCAACATTCAATTTTCATATTTCAGCCACGTACAGCAAACCAAAACACTCACAAAAATGATAAAATAAACAAGCAAACAACAAAAACGTCTTCGAGTGTCTGAGAAATAATTCTTGAAGCCTGGCCGAGTAAAACCAAGGATTGGTTTAAGATGGCATAGGCTGTTCTTCCGCTTAGAGCTGGTCACCAAGGCATTAACTTCTCGACATTCAATGCCATGCATGGCCACACACAGAAAACTGTATTTTTCTCAATACTTATAAAATTCTAAACAAGAAACAACTTTCCAAATTAACATTTATGGTTAAAACACGCCGTCATATGAGAAAAGAACCCGGCCCCGAGTTCGTAAAACCTTTTTTCATGCTCATCTCAGCTGAGCATGAAATTTTCTCTGCTAATAAATATAAAAATGCCATCAATATTTGGCATTTTTATATTTATTAGCAGAGAAATTTTCATGCCAAGCTATGTTTAGCAAGACAAAATTTGCAATTGTTAGTCATTTGAGATTTATTAGCAGGACAAATTTCATACTCAGCGGAGTTAAGCATGAAAAAATGCTTTATAACCTCGGGGCCAGATTCCATATGTTGGCAACAAAGATCCAGATCAACTTGTGCATTCACGTAGCCTCATCTGGGCCTTCCTCACCCAGCCCTGAGGTTATAAAACTGTTTTTTGTTTGTTTGTTGTTTTTGTTGTTGTTTTTTTGTTTTGTTTTTTTTGTTGTTGTTTTTTCATTCTCAACTCAGCTGAGCATGAAATTTTCTCTGCTAAGAAATATGGAAATGCCAACTATTGTTGGCATTTTCATATTTCTTCGCAGAGAAAATTTCATGCTCAGTTTTGTTTAGCAAGACAGAATTCGCAGTTATTAGTAATTTGTGATTTAATAGCAGAACAAATTTCATGCTCAGCTGAGTTGAGCATGAAAAAAGTTTTATAATCTCGGGGCCGTTTACAGAATCACTGGACACTGTAGAAGATATGGACGAACATCAGACTGCCCGGATGTGCACCCTGATCTGAACCTTTGCCATAACGTCACTGGGCAGTCCAACTGATATGGCTTACAGCTGGGCAAGGCCTGCTATCCTTGTAGCAGGTAAGGGTAGAAGAGGAATGCTTTTATTTCTTCTGTTTCTTCATTTTCGTTCCTGTTCCTGTTTCTTTCATGTCCCTCTCTTTCACCTTCTCTACTATCTCTTCTATCTATTTTCTGCCTTGCTCTAAAAGACAACACAAAATGACCCACAAGAGTTGACGTGTCGTTAAACCTAAACACAATCAATCAATTGTATATGACAAGTTAAAAAGACATTTTTCACTGTGACTTAGTTCGAACCAACAGAAACCAAACAATCAGAGCTAAATGTCTAAATGTAATATAAATTTACGTGTCATTTAAAACGTCATTTGGGTATTATTCAGGAAAAGGATACACTTTCAAGGGAGGTAACCTGTCAAAATTGTTGTTCCCCTTCTGAGGATGGGTCTACTCTACAAGGAAAGAATTTGCTCCCGCTGGGAGCAAATTCTTTCCTTTTAGAGAAGACTCCTTTTCAGAAGGGGATCGGTACACAGGAAAGCAAACAGGAAGTCACAAAAGTTGTCTCCCTTGTACAAATGGCTTAAAATCTACCGGGTGTTTCCAGCCCACTTAAAATCAGCTTGCTGTGCCCTTTCACATTAGAAATTTGTGAACGTATTTTACGTATCTATTGTCGTATGTCAGTGTAAAATTGCGGTCAGTTCAAACGCCCCGCTGCTTTCAACAAAAAACTGTATAGATCAGTTGTGAAAGTAGATTTTATAATCATAGGAAACTCATCATTATATCGTTATGTGAATGTCTAATCTGGTTTTATGGCCACAGTATATACCCTTAACACTGGTACCTTCATTCCTTACCGTACCAGTTCTAACATTTGGACGTCTATTTGTTATTGAATCCACAATCTATAAAATGCAGCAAATTACACAACAATAGATAGGACGAGTAGTTTAATAAGGTTTTCAACAAGTTCCACTTGTTCAAAATTACTGAAATTTTTGCAATTTAGTTATGTTATGATACAGCGATGATTTAAAATCAGTGAAGAACAGCAGTTGTTTTTCTTATGATTTCCCAATAAAGGCGTAAGTTAAAATATTGGTAAAATTAATTCTATAGCAAATATTTGAAAACAAAGCACAGAAGATTAGATATTATCCTTCACAAAATCCATTTTCCATTTAGAATAAAACGCCATGAGAAAAAACTTTCCTGGGATATCGAAAGCACAGTTTGTTTGTTTTTTTTTTTGTTTTTTTTGTTTTTTTTTGTTTTTTGTTTTCTATGTTCCACAAGAACATTTGCAGCCATTTTACTACGGGAAATCTTCGATAGTTTCTTTTTAACAGCTGAATAGAATAGAGCGTCTGGTGCAAAGATAGTTATGACAAAAGGTTTTGCATTGAATCATGACAAAAAAAAAAATCAAATTTACACCATTTAAGTAAAGCGGCACGCAAAGGACGTTTTGAAATAAAATGTATGTCGAAAGCAGAGATAGATTATCAAACATCTAAGATTTCTTTAGACGAACGACAGAGGTTTAGTTTAGAATACATGTGTGGACGCACAGGTTAATCTGAATCTTCTCTTGGCGCACAAGCAAACTTATAGGTAATACTGTGCCCCGGTTCAAACAGCATTATGAACAAATGGCATCCATTAATAGATATATGTAATTATACGACACCTTTCAGGATCAGCATGGTAAAGAGTTAAGAAGGCCTAATATTTAGGGTAAATGCGGCAATGCCTGTACTGATATTCGCTTATACGTTAACCCTCTCGCCCCTGAGTTTCTGACGTAGGCTTTTCTCATTACAAAAAACATGCATATTCAAATATATTGAAAATTTCATCACCAAAAAAATTGAAAATTTTCAAATAAAATATTCTCATATTTTTCCTATTTCGGCTCAAAACATAGAATGTGGGTACTCGTTAGAACCGCCTCACCGAGGCGGTTCTAACGAGTACCCACAATATATGGTTCTGAGCAGAAATAAGAAAAATGGTGTATACCCCTGTAAACCCCAGTTTTACTATATAAAAGTGGGATTTAAGGGGGTCAAAATATAGGTATGTTTTAGTGATGCGTCTTTGATTTGGGCATTCACTAATAGATACATATAACCGTACGACATCCTTTCAGGACCAGCATGATAAAGAGTTTATAAGATCCTGATATTTAGGGTACACTTGCGCGGGTCCTTTTCTAGTTTACCCTAAATATTAAGTTTTAAACCATCGGACAGATTTCAACCTGAAAAAAGAAAGCCCCAAGGTTTATTATTATTTTTTTATTATTTTTTTTTCAGACCTTACGTCGCTTTCAACAATCTTTCAGTCATATCGCGACGGTGTCTGGATGTGACAGGGAGCCCAATGCCCACTTTAAGAGTGCTGCCTCACTGACATATCACACAGACACATGACGTGACATTCCACCCAGTCAAATTGTACTGACACCGGACCGACTAGTTCCGCTTTCCGCTAAGCGCAAACGAAAGATCAGCTAATACCATTTTAGAAGTCTTTGGTACGACTCGACCGTGGATTGAACCCACAACCTCCCGGACGCAAGCCGGACGCTCTAGTAACTGAGCCACTGCGCTAGTAGGGTAGGTTTAAAGGTAATCGGCCTGCTTATTTGAACCATAATTACCGTAATTGAGACAGCGCATGACAAAACCAACAAAATGACTGGGGTCCCAGGGAAAAATCAGATCAACATGGGTATCCGCCCAGTCTGAACAGTCTTCGCTGTGCATTCAGTGGGTTGCTAAGGAGCTAAGTTTCTATGTGTAGACAGTGGAAACTGATCAGACTGGGCAGGTGCCCAGGCTGATCTGAGTCTGCGCTGAGTGCACATGTCAGTTTGTTGATTTTTTCATGTGCCGGCTAATATATGTAGTGTTGCCGCTAGGTCCAAAGTGATGGGACCATTTTTGGCCCCATAACCATTGTTAAAGGGCCATCACCTATTTTAAGGGGTTTTATTACCTAAAATATTAGCAACATGACTAAATGTTGAGGGACATCAAGGCCCTTGTCCAATTCATGCTTTTAGGTGGAGAAATAGCCCCTTGTCCCCTCTCTAGATGTAACAATGTATATGGGCAAGGCGGATATCCTGATGACATGATTGGACCATTTTTAACAAATGTTTGTTCCCCAAATGCCTTTGAGGCCTTATATGAAATTGGGTTTGGGTTGACCCAGCGGTTTTTGAGATTTTCGAAGAGAGTGGACGAGTGGCCTGCCAATACTGCCAAAGACTTTAGGATACAAATTTAAAGGGATTGGTTCACGAATGACAAAATTCTGCTCTATCTAGTATATTGACGAAAACTTTTCTAAATATAAGTCAACATGGGACATCTTCAAAAACAACAAAAATAAGTTTGAAAACCATCTGTAATGGTTGCTATGGCAACAACAATACACTACATGTTGTATTGTAAAAATGCTTGTTTTTAATAGATTTTATGGCAGCAGCCTGAGAAGAATGTAAACAAAAGCATATGATAGTTTCATAGTTGTCAAATATCGAAACACAAGTTTATGAACAAAATCAACATAGCACAGATATTTTTGTTGCCATGGCAACAAATCTGTCAACTTTTATCCCATAAAGATCCTATAAAAGATCATAGTTTTACTTAACATATTCTGTTTACAATGCAATTATTTTATTACCACTTTGATTGTCAAGTACTGGATGACCATTTAGAGAGAAAAAAGAAAGTTATCACTTAAAAAAAGGATTGCCATGTAAACAAAACTGTTTCCTTTATTGAAATAATATGTAGTTTTGACTGATTTTAACTATGAAAGGCAAAGTGTTTATTATTTGACTGGTTTTAATGTGTTGCTTATCAAGTATTTGACTATGCATGAGAAGCAACATTCACATCACTTAGCTTTGTGTTGCCATGTCAACAAAAAACATACATTTATCCCATAACACAGACGGATAAAACACATATTTTGGGTAGCGCGGTAACTCAGTGGTGAGAGCACTGGCCTCTAGAGCTGGAGGTACCGGGATAGATCCCAGGCTTATGCGAGGGAATTTTCAGTGTCCGAACACGCTTTCCTTCATGTCTTTTGCAGGCATGACATGAAAACAGTGTGCCGTTCTTCGGATCGGGACGTTAATTGGAGGTCCCCTGTGCAGGGAAAGTCACACCCTGTGCAGGTTAAAGAACCCTATAGTAATTCAAATTGGTTACTTGTAGGTCTTCATCCTGCAAATCGGAGTATAAAATGTACACCGTCTGTGTCCTCCTAGGAGGTTTAGATGTAATTGAAGAAAGAAAGAAAATTAGAAAGGAAGAAAGAAAGAAAAAAAAAGGCAGTATTTTACGCCATTGCCAATAACAATGTGTTGGTTTGATTTTCCATAATATGATTTAGAGACGAAACGATTCATTGAAATTGTATCGTATCACGATACTTTTTCTGGCGATACGCGTATTGTATCATGGGGCTAGTATCGCGATACCTGACAATACGTCCAAACGTACAAATTCCAAAGAACATGATAGCTTTAATATATTTCAAAACTATTTTTATAACAAATCACAAGGATCTAAAATGTTACTGAAGTACATTGATCACTTATAGGACAAACTGGGGCATCTTACACAGGCATTGTTACACAAGAATGAACCTCTGAGATGGTTTTGAACCTATTTTCCAAGAGTATTAAAACTTTTACGCTGTGACTTATGCATGAAAATAGTACCGCGATAGAGGGGTGTAATCGTATCGTGAGACAAATACCGTGATACGTATCGTATCGTGAGGTGACTGTATCGTTACAGCCTATTATGATTTGGATCCTACTGAAGTACTGCTTTTGCTAACAGGTTAAACAATATCAAAATAAAATAAAAGAAAAACAAAGAAATAAAGCGAAACAACAGCTAAACATGTTTATTAAATTAGATCACCGATGAGACTCAAACCCGAGTCCGTTCGTAGGAGAGGCCACTACACCACAGAGGACAGTATTAAGAACTGTCCAAAATTAAAATACTTATTGTCTAGAATTTTTTCAATGCAGTTTGAAATAAGTGATTCGCCTCCCCCGTACCTTCCCCAACCCCACCTATCCCACACACTCCCACACACCCCCACACACATAACACACACAAAGAATATTCCTAATTGTGTGTGCCATTACGTTTAAATTTTATGTACATTGTTCTTTCTTTCGGTTCATAGGTTCGTTGTTAACAGGCAGCTGCTCACCGTCTGCCTCGCAGTAATGTACTTGGATGAATTGAATTATTTCCGATAAAATCCCGAACTTGAAGGTCAATAAGGTCAATCTGCGGTAGTGCTTGCATCCGAGATGTTACGGCGGTGAACAGCTAAGCCGGGAGCCGGTGCACGTGATCTATTTATACGTGATCATTTATAGGTGGAAACTTTGAGAAAGATTCAGCTACTATTTATATGTGTAAAATCCGTGAAAGATTCAGCTACTTTGGGAATAAAAAGTATTGTTTTTAAATGAAAAAAAAATCGGAAAAAGCAAACAAAATTCTATAAATCTCAAATCGAAATCATCAATGAAGGCAATATGCTGACGAATCAGTGTTGAAACCCCGCTGGTAATCTTTACCGTTATCTCGGTTTATCGGACAATTTATTTATTTAGTAATATAGATGAGGAAACGCTTGGGGTGATATTCGCTTATGCGTTTACCCTCTCGCCCCTGAGTGAAGAAAACAAAAAGAAGAGGATAAGCGACGAAGAATAGTAACTATTATAATAGTAAATCTGAGGTCAGCATACCAAAATCGTATTCCGGAAAATCATTAAGTCGATAGACACAAAAGCAAAATCAAGAATATTCAGACAGACAGACAGACATGAACCAAAAATAAATTGGGCGTAATCAAACGTCCATGGAAAGTAAGTGCTGTTTGGTAAGCGCGCTTCGCCTAAATCGCCAATCAACCATAACACCAGTGACATCCATTGATAGATACATGCAATAATATGTTATACATGTACTTTCATGACTAGCATGGTAAAGAGTTAAGAAAGTCATAATATTTAGGGTAAATGCGGCAATGCCTGAACTGATATTCGCTTATACGTTAACCCTCTCGCCCCTGAGTGAATAAATGACATCCATTAATAGATACATGTAATTATACGACATCCTTTCAGGACTTGCATAGTAAAGAGTTAAGAAGGCCTAATTTTTAGGGTAAATGCGGCAATTCCTGGACTGATATTCGCTTATACATTAACTCTCCCGCCCTGAGTGAAGTAAACTCTTCAATCTTTGATTTTGGTCATATCCATTGTTCCAGATGAGGTATCATTAACTACAAAACTGAATGGCAAACAGTGTAGATCCTGATGAAACGGTTCGTTACGAGTCGTCTCATCTGGATCTATACTGTTTGCAAAAGGTATATGGTTTGGTTTACAGAGTTGAAATGGCTTAGCAATACGTTTCGTGCCGCAGATTTCTTTAAAAATTCAACATGATATGAAAATTGATTTTTGCTCTTATTCTTAACTAAAGATCTTAATCATGCTCACAATAGTTGCAATTAACAGTCCAATTATCTGTTTCCTTACGCGGAAAGTATTTTATTATTTTTTCTCTAGTTAATAAGGCTTTGCAGTCTCGTTTGTGACAGCTGCCTACGGATACAGTGCAAAGGTTAGGTTTAGAACCAGTGACTCGACATCTTTAAATAATATACTGAAACCGGAGTCGTACAAGAACAACAAAGTTATGTTAACTGTCAAGAGCTCCTTGTATATTATATTACAATCTGACAACCATATATATGTTTGTGTGTGTGTGTGTGTGTGTGTGTGTGTGTGTGTGTGTGTGTGTGTGTGTTACGATGCCTTCGACTTTTCACCCATGTATATTATATTACAATCTGACAACTACATGTAATACTATAAAATATTCAATCTTATTACCAAGAGTAGTTCTGCTGATAGTTTCCGATTACTCTGCATTCCAAACTTTGCTTCATTATACAGTTGATTGACAAATTTGTATGTTTTACCGAGATGAATCATTGGTTCGTTAGGACACGCCTACTCGGATTGAATACTTAACTTAACTTGTGATTCAAAACTGTATGAGAATTAAAGGTGAGGGTGACTGCACGTAAAACAAGTTTAAGCCCCAACTAACTATCGCCAGCAGTCTTTCTACTGGACGGCCAAGGCGGTTCTTCTGCTTGGCTTGTTTCGGCTCGGTAGACTGTCCATGTTATGTTTTCCTCATAAATGCATTTGTTTGTTTTACTTTTCTTAACCCTCTCAACTCCACAGATCAATAAAAAGGTTTTAAAAAACAGTCTAGATCCAGATAAAACGGTTCGTACGAGTCTCATCAGGATCTACACTGTTTTCTATTTTCCTATTTTGTCATAACTCTGTCAGCCGTTTTGTTTTCGAGTTTTGTCTACGTACATCCCTTATAGAGATAATGATACACTTGATATCATAGACAGAAGAGTCTACTTCAGAAACTCAGAGGTGTACGATTAATTGTACTATCGACCTGGCCCCGAGGTTATAAAACTCTTTTCATGCTCAAATCAGCTGAGCATAAAATTTGTCCTGATAATAAATCTCAAATTATTACCTATTACAAATTCTTTCTTGCTAAACATTGCTAAGCATGAAACTTTCTCTGCTAATAAATATGAAAATGCCAACTATTGTTGGCATTTTCATATTTATTAGCAGAGAAAATTTCATGCTCAGCTGAGTTGAGCATGAATAAAGTTTTATAACCTCGGAGCCTAGTCGTATTACATGCACATTCTTGTAATGTTTGCTGTTTCAACCCACCGACTCACTCTTTTACTATAAAAAGAAACCGGCGACTTAGAGGTAGAGCAAAGGTCCAACAAAATGTATTACCCTTCCGAAGGTCTCTTTACAACCCCTGCTGGGATCTCACAGTCAACTCTATATGTCATGCCTTTGATCTCTCTTTTGCTTAGCGCCTAGGTAGGGGCAATAAAATGGGGATATCTGTCAAACCTTGGCAGTGTGGAGCTTGATGAGACGGCACGTTACGAGTCGTCTCATTAGGATCTACACTGTTTACATAGATAGTGTTTAGGTCTACCTGGATAAAAGGGTTTAAGCTTAAACACGAAATTGAGACGGAATACGAAATAGAGAGCCTGTACTTTATGAGTGTAAATTCACTTCTAAGAATACACAAGATGTCCAGGAAGAGGCCTAATTACAGAACACAGCCTAACAATGTCATCAGCAGGAAGAGTAAAATATTTACCATGTACAGCATACACGTTTCACAACAAAAAGCAAAACGAACAGCACCCCGCCCCCTACCCTCCCCTTTTTCCAAGCTAGATGATCAAAATGCCAGGCAAGACAAAACTGCTAAATAACTGAAGCATTTTCTTGCTATAATGGTGTTCAAAAGTCCAGAAATGCTTTAAAGATAATAAAAATAAGATGTGTCTTTGTCACTAGTCTTATCACTGATAAGAGACTGGGCACAACAAAACCTAGTATATTGTCATTAACCATAGTTAGGCAGAGGCCCAATATGGGAATTTAGCATTGGCTTATTCATCTGATCAATAGATATTGTCCCCTCTAAACTATTTATCACATAGAAGAGTAGAAGGCCAATTTATCAATCCTTGCTCGGATCCAATAATCACCTCTTTCTGACATGCTTTTGACCCGTAGCCTAGTGGATAGAAGAGTTGATTCTTAATCCATTAGGTTTCTCAACGCTGCGGTTCTAGCCTCGATCGGATCACATGTGGGAAAGCCAAGTTCTATTACGGATGGTCAGGTGGTTTTACCCCGGGTTCTCCTGTTTTCGCCCACCTTTGATGAACAATCGGCTCAATATAAGGGAAATATTCTTGAAAGGGTCGTAAAACCCAAATAAAAAAAAAATGATCGCTCTGGCATAGCCCCTAGATGGAGGAAATAAAATCGTAAATGACTGGTACCTATAAACAAAAGCAGATACCATTAGAAAGGTTTCTTCTATTTAACAGAAAAAAATCCTGGCATAGTTCTTTTTACCGAAAATAAGCCCTGACATTTAATTCAAATTTGTCTGACATTTCGTCTTATTGTCTGTAGAATTTTCATCTGATGATTTCGCCTATAATACTAGCTCTACATTACGAAACCACGCCTATTTTAATATATTGAAAATTTCCACCAAAATCTGAACGTTTTCAGATAAAAAATTCTTATATTTTTCAAATTTCTCTCAAAACATAGATTGTGGGTACTCGTTAGAACCGCCTCGCTGATGCGATTCTAACGAGTACCCACAATCTATGCTTCTGAGCAGAAATAAGAAAAATAATATATACCCTTGTAAACCTCAGGTTTACCATATAAAAGTGGGGTTTAAGGGGGTCAAAATTATACAGGCATGCTTTCGTGGTGATAGTACAGACTCAAGTACTCAATTTTTGCTGACCCTAGCATCGAAAAGATATACGATACGATACATTTTATTAAAGTCTCACTTTTGTACATACAGTAAAATACATAAATATATAAGCTTTTAAAATGTACAAAACCACTCCTTTATGAGTTGTGAGAGACTAAAAAAACTGATCCTCATGCGACCTACTGAATTTAAAAGTGTAAGACTTAAAAAATCAATATTTAAAAGTATGTACAAGTGTACGAACATGTAAAATATACTACTAAAATCATTGAATCTATTTATATAGGGATGCTTGGCGCAATTTTAATATTTCATGGCAGGTTTTGGCTGTAAATTGAACCAAATCATTACTGTTTAGCAAGAAACACAGTTTTTCAGTATCATTGAAATCTCGGAAATGCATTTCACAAT
Source organism: Anodontia alba (assembly GCA_964016985.1). NCBI lineage: Eukaryota > Metazoa > Mollusca > Bivalvia > Lucinida > Lucinidae > Anodontia > Anodontia alba. Next base: position 25,810,693 of record OZ024829.1, read on the forward strand.
TTAAAGCCTTATCGTAGAGTTCTTTTCGTATAGGAACATGTTTCTCATCCTCGGTCTGATTAGTACAGTTAAAACACACTCTCTGTTCTACTGGTAAAGATTCATACCGTCCCGTCTCTACCGTCTCTATACGATTTATTTCGAGTAAGGAAGAAAGCCTGGACATGTCTGTATATAAAACAACTGTAAAACAGATATGCATACGTTGCATTTTGCGAAAACTTGCACCTTTCTGTGGCGGCCCAGTTGATACTTAACAAAGTTCAAGTATACCAAACCTTGTGTATTCAGGTTAAAATCATAAGAAAGAAAGAAAAAAATGCTCAAAATGTTTAATTTTGTATGCACATATGCAAACATGACGTAATTAGTGACACCCTGGTTGTTTTCGCATTCCTGCCCCCCCCCCCCCCCCACGCCCCCCACCCCCCCCCCCCCCCCCCCCCCCCCCGCCCCCCCTTTTTTTTTCTCTTAATTTTCCATGCAAACTGCGTTTCAAATAAATCTTCTATCATTTTCTATAGCCTTTATAAGAAGGTATACAGAAATGGATTAAAAAAAGAAATGTTCGATGTTTCGTCCAATACGGCCGCTACAATAAACCTGAAAACAAAATTTTGGTTACAAATTTTATGATACCATTTTGAAAAAAAAAATAATAATAATAATAAATCTAACTAGACATCTTACTGGCGTTCTAGCTTAAGGTTTTTGAATAAACAAATTTTTTATAGAACACTGCTTTGTAGTTACGTATGTCTTAGGCATGTATGTTGAGGGGAATCGCCGTGCATTTCTTCATGCCCATAATTTCTCAAACCTTTGTTGACGAACTATACTGGGTAAGAATTATGGCGACGATACTTAATAATTGACGTAATTTCCGCAAATTAAAATGTTCATCAAAATTTCATATAAAGACACACCATTTTCCAAAACGCGAATATATTTTAAGCAATCGGTGCTAATTTATACATATTCAGACATCAACTTTACAGATTAATTTATCGCAAGTTGGGTATCTATTGGGTGTATTTTACCTTTTAATATATATACATATGTGCTATACGCGTAATAGAACTTACAGTTGCTTGGCAAAACTCTAAACCAGTATCATGCAAAATGCATGCCACAATGCCACATGCATGCCACAATCACGAAACACAGCCTTCTCGAGGCACCCAAAGAAGGGGAATTGAGGAACAAACAATGACATTAAAACGTCGCATGCGAAATCACCGACGCACGAACAAAGAAGAACTACAAAATAGTCTTGAACCATATTATCAACTGGGCCCAGCTCAACGAAAAGGTGTCTTCAATTATGTGCAAACTTCACAGATTCAGATTCATCCCACCCAAGCGCAATATGGGCATTTGCTCTCCATAGATACAATTTATAGTGTCCAATGATTCTGTTAGCAGACAGTTTAAAGCCCTGATCAGACTGCGTGCGCTGCCCGCAAATGCCCGAAGACATGATTTCGCATGGCGCGGCCCAGTTGCAAAATATAGCTGTAACAGAGATCAGGCCCCGAGGTTATAAAACATTTTCCATTCTCAACTCAACTTAGCATGAAAATATCACTTGGTCATAAAAATAAAAATGCCAACAATTCAAACTGTTTTCATGCCTCATCTCAGCTGAGCATGCTCAGCTGAGTTGAGCATGAAAGAAGTTTTAAAAAAAAAATGTCAGTATTTTAAGATTATAACAAAATTAATTTCATGCTCAGCTGATTTGAGCATGAAAAAAGTTTTATAAACTCGGGGCCTGGCTTGAGATGCCTGACAAAACCAAAATAAAAACATGCCATCAGCACCAATCAATATCAACTGACCTGACATGTGAAGCAAGTCACTTGCAGATACATGTATCAGTTAGGAGATGTTAACTGCAGTAGAAACAACAGGTGCTTGGTTACATAAAACTTATTTAGCATAATATCATACAAAACACTGTAACAATAGTACCTGTTAAAGTGAAAAATCACGGGTAATTATAATTACATGTAAACAAGCAGCAACATTAAAAGAAAACAAAAAGAAGAGGATAAGCGACGAAGAATAGTAGCTATTATAATAGTAAGTCTGCGGTCAGCATACCAAAATCGTATTCCGGAAAATCATTAAGTCGATAGACACAAAAGCAAAATAAGGAAAATTCAGACAGACATGGACCAAAAATAAATTGGGTGTAATCAGGCGTTCATGGAAAGTAAGTGCTGTTTGGTAAGCGCGCTTCGTCCACCGCGTCAATCAACCATACATCACGAAAACATACCTATATAATTTTGACCCCCTTAAACCCCACTTTTATATAGTAAAACTGGGGTGTGCAGGGGTACCAGTTATTTTTCTTATTTCTGCTCAAAACATAGATTGTGGGTACTCGTTAGAACCGCCTCGCCGAGGCGGTTCTAACGATTACCCACAATCTATGTTTTGAGCAGAAATATGCAAAAATATCAGAGTTTTTATATCTGAAATTTTCAGTTTTTGGAGGTGAAATTTTCTATACATTTGAATAGTCGTGGTTTTCGTAATGGCATAGATTTAGAATTAATGTCCGAGGTTAAGGAATTCTGCTTATGGCTTGGCTGTGGCAAAAATGTGGAAATACAGTCGACTCTCGTTATCTCGAACTCCAAGGGACCTGTCTAAAATGCTTCGAGATATCCGTACTTCGACATATCAGATTTGAGACTTGAGGAAAAAATAAATCGAACAACCGCATTTAACACATGGAAATGTAATTGGACTCTTGAAGTTAGACATATGTTGAAAATATTGTGGAAAAGAGGAGAAATTGCTCCTTAGGAGCAATTTCTCCTCTTTTCCACAATATTTTGTTACCTGTTATTAGATTTTCATATTATAAGCAGGGACCAGATTTTCACTTCGAGATAAGCGGTTATTCGAGATAAGCGAGGTCGAGATAACGAGAGTCAACTGTATACACATTGTAGGGACTGACAAGGTCATAATGCCTCCCATAGAACTTCTTAAAGTGTTGACACCAGTTTCGTTCTTTGTTATCCCTGAATCAACACAATCGTAGTGAGCAGTCTTCCTCATTCGATAAAGTCCTGATGCTCAGAGCAGACTCTAGCATAACGGATTAACTGTGAAACATAAACGCCATATGCTGGTGCAGAAGGAATAGTGCTGCTCTAAAACATGTATTCTTAAAACAAAGTTCCCTTGTCAAAGTCACATAGCACTATGTAACGCTAGGTACGGGGATAAACAAACTTTGACAGTTTTCATGTCAAAGTCACATTATGGAAAAGTCACATATGCATGGAAAAGTCACATATGTGACGCTGGGTAAGGGGAAGATACAATGTATGTCTTTTTGCCGCGTGACAGCTTCTTATCGTCATTTAGACATACCGCAATATAAATCAATGGAATGTCCTGCGAGTCAGAAGTCTTATAGCTTGCTCGATTTTACTTCTTTTACGTCTTTCGCTTTACCATTTTAATCATTATCTTTAAATTAACAATTTAAACAATTAAATATTTCTATCATCTCTTAATTTACACATATGATGCTGTAAAGAAATTTACAAATTAAAGAGATTGTAAGCCTGAAATCTATGGCATATATGTTTTTCGTACATTTATTTTCGAATTCGAAGGCCCACTATGATATTCATACGACTTCGTCGAAAACGACAAATCAGTCGGGCGTTTATCCATCTGATTGATTTAAGATGAACGGGAACCAATCAGCAAAATTTGTACAAGTGAGATGCCTTATTATTATACAATGTAATAAGTAGATGAGAAATTTTTGATTAATGAAACCAGGTTGTCTGTGCAAGAAACACCTGCAAGTGACAGACGATTACACCAAAAGAAGAGCTCCTCGAGGGTTTCATCTGCTTTCGACATCTTGCAGAGTCATTTTTCAGCGCGGCGCTTTACTCATGAAAAGTAAATTAGCTATTTTTGTAATGATTCAATGTAAAACCTTTATCGTGACTACCAATGCAATGCACAAAATGTTTTATTCTATGCACTAATTTAACAAACAAATCAAACAGTTTCATTTTTCTCATAGTAAAAATGACTGCAGGTTGCAAAACAAAACGATAGGTTAGGTAGTTTGGATGCAGTTTTTGAACAAGTTCTACTTGTTCAAAGTTTGTAAAATTTTCACAATATTGTCCTTTAACATCATTAATTTAAACTCAATAAAGATAAGCAAAAAGAGTATGATAACGTTGTTTTACCAAAGTTTAGTTTACTATAAACATTGCCGAGATTAGATCCATTTTTAGCCGTTAAATTACTTTTACAGGAAATATTTGAAAACATACAGAACACACAAAAAAGCAACCAGGACCACCATGTGCCAGACCAAAAACATTAATAACCAGACGCCGACCATTTGAAACACATTGTTGAGGGAGCAGTCATTTAGTCTGAGGACCAACCATTACGAAAACACGCCTATTCAAATGTATACAAAATTCCATCCCCAAAAACAGAAAATTTTCAGATAAAAATCTCTGATATTTTTCGCATTTCTGCTTAAAACATAGATTGTGGGTACTCGTTAGAACCGCCTCGGCGAGGCGGTTCTAACGAGTACCCACAATCTATGTTTTTGAGCAAAACTAAGAAAGAATAATGTATACCCCTGTAAACCCCAGTTTTACTATATAAAAGTGGGGTTTAAGGGGGTCAAAATTATATAGGCGTGTTTTCGTGATGCCAAAGTGCAAGCCCTGTATAGTCCCATCGAGCACACATATTCCACGAAACATAGCCAGCTTAGATACATGTATCAGCAGCCTTTCAATACTTGGGTTGACAAACGGATCATTCAAACGCCGGAAGGCCGGAACCCTATTTGCAGATGATTTAATGGGACGCGGTTTACGAAATGCATGGGCTTACGTTATGTGGATAAACAGCAGAACTTTAATAGTGAAGAAAGATATCAACCAATAAACTTCTACTTCATTTCTTCATAATGTTAAATTAGTTTTGAATGTTTCTTTCATGTACAAGTAATCATGTCTCTGTGTATGAATAAAGGTTCTTAGAACAATTCTCCCTACTGAAGACGGTGACCATAATACTGTCTGTTCATGAGGTCCTCACGCCCAAAGTTTAGGATTTTTGGTACATGTATATGAAAACATGGGACAATAGTACTGAACAGTTAGCAACGTAGGCAGCCTTTGCAGAAGGTGAGCACGATGATAGATGTACATGAAACTTGCTCATCATCCGATTTTCCACCTTGGAACCAAAAGCAGTATAGATATTGTTGGCTTATACCTGGTTGTATATGTGCCAAATCCCTCACTTGCCTTCTTTATTCTGATTCAGATCAGGCACAATCTGTGTGGAAATGTTTAGGATTCAGTCTTTCTTGCGTACACATGTCCATAGCTACGTTATGACAAATTGCGGCACCGCATGTGGTAGCTTACGAAGTAGACAAGCCTTAGACTTTTTGGCAACAAATTGCGGGTGACAGTATTCGCGTCAGTAAAACTGTATGATACGAGTCTACACAACAAATATATGTCGCAGTCTACGTAGGAATTTAGACAGATCCGAAATCTGGCCAGGTGACATAGGAACTCTTATTCGGATCTTCATCTCATCTTCCAGGAGATCGTTTTTCTTCCAAGTAATTTCACAACTGTACATAATGTACATATCAATACAGTTGACTCTCGTTATCTCGACCTCGCTTATCTCGAATAACCGCTTATCTCGAAGTGAAAATCTGGTCCTGCCTATACACGAAAACCTAAGAACAGATGGAAAATATTGTAGAAAAGAGGAGAAATTGCTCCTAAGGAGCAATTTCTCCTCTTTTCCACAATATTTCAATATATCTCTAACTTCAAAAGTCCAATTACCTATCAGTTTGTTAAATGTGGTTAATCAAATTATTTTTTCCTCAATTCTGCAAACCTGATATGTCGAACTACGGATATCTCGAAGTATTTCAGAGAGTCCCTTGGAATTCGAGATAACGAGAGTCGACTGTAGTTAGTATTTCTCAAATATGAAAATCTATTATTTTAATGAAATTTCCATCTTAAATGTCGCTATCTCAGCCACTCAATTAATCATACCGATAACGTTTAATAGTTGCAACTGTTCTTGGTTGAAGGGTTATAAAAAATGAATTCATTGCACTCCTTGTCTTTAAAATACCTGAAATGGGTCCATTGCATAAAATCATAATTATGGGGAAAGAGTACTACTGATTTGCTGCTAAGTTAGTGTGGAAATTATTTGAAGACAAATTAGAATTCCTATTTGGCCAAACCAGATCTAGTTGAATTCCTGTTCCGATTACGACGTTATATATATATATATATATATATATATATATACATATATATAGTATATATATATATATATATAATATATATATATATATATATATATATATATATATATATATATATATATATATATATATATATATATATAATATATATCGAAAATAAAAGAGAAATGATAAACAGGGACACTCTGGGGTGCTCATTTTGCGGTAAACTTTGATTAATAGAGCAGTATTAAATCTTACCATGTATGCATATTCGGTGACAAGTAAACGTGCATGCGAAAAGCACAAATTTGCTGGCGACCAGCAGAGACACAGATCAGCCTGCGTCGCCGCGCAGTGAGGTCAGTATCCTATCCAACTGCATTTAAAAACTTGGCCAGACTGTACGGATGAGGACGCTGTCAATAGCCTATGCCAGATTGTACCGCTCGCGTAAACATGTTTATTTAAGTTAACAGTCTATGCCAATTGGCGTTTTCTGCGGAATTAATGTTTTATGAGTTTTTGGACAAGTAACTAGACGGATATCAATATTATTTTCGTCAAGGAATTTTAATTATTAATTTACGCAATGAATTAAAGGTCTTCTACTGCCTACTGCTTGTCTCACCTCTTTGATAACAGGAACTCATCTTGTGGGTATCCGACCTTAATATCAAAGACCAAGTATCAAAGACTGGCTGGCTCATCACGAAAACATGCCTATATAATTTTGACCCCCTGAAACCTCACTTTTATATAGTAAAACTTGGGTTTACATGGGTATACATTATTTTTCTTATTTCTGCTCAAAACATAAATTGTGGGTACTCGTTAGAACCGCCTCGGCGAGGCGGTTCTAACTAGTACCCACAATCTATATTTTGAGCAGAAACATGAAAAATATCAGATTTTTTTAATCTGAAAAGTTTCATTTTTTGGTGGTAAAATTTTCAGTATATTTGAATAGGCATGTTTTCGTAATGTATACAAGTGAATCAGTTTATAGACAGTAGTAATAAAACATGACATAAAGATGTAGGGGCTAGTCTAATGAGTTTCGTACTTTGTCCTTTGCTACAGGCAATCATTTCTATACAAAATCTATGTAATGAGAAGCCCATGTTTCAATGCAATACATGTATATAGTAAAATGAGGATATACAGAGGTAAACAGTATTAGGTGAATTTGGATGTAAGCGTATTCGAAAATAAATACTTATTTATTAAATATGCTAAATATTTCAGTTTCACTTTCAAATAAACATGGCCATTAAAACTGTAAAACTTTAGTGCTTACTTAATATTTAGTTGTATTAATTATATATCTGAAATAGACATACCTGTAAAGATACATTAAATATATTTACAATTATTCATCATGTGCATAGCAAATTTTAAATTTTAACAGTCTAATTCTATTTGGCGAATGCACTGATCCATGCATTAAAACATGCACAGAAATTGTTCGATTACCAAATAAGGATACATGTTGTATTTGTATTGTTACCCTTTGTGAAGGGCGAAGGCGCTTAGGTCTATAACGGGAAAGGGTTGAAACAGGGAATCATCGGTACATAACATAATTAGACATAGCAAAAGCATTAATACACTTCTTATATTTCATATTTAATTGCGCCGAACACGAACTTGGACAGGAGAACAAAGGTCCTGATGAGACTGTGCGGATATGCAGTATGTTTTGAATATGTGCATTTCGAGCATGCTCCAACATAAACACGCAATTTCGGATGACATAGCTTCTGTGTCATTGGAAAACTTGATGCAGTTCAGCAAATAGTAAAACTGGATATGTTTACTATTATTTTTATTATTATTACTGTTATTATTATTATTATTACTGTTATTATTATTATTTTTAAGTTCAAGTGGTGTGTCCCATAGGGAGCAAATTGTTTCCCTTTTGAGTAGAATCCTTTTCAGAAGGGGTCTGTACAATAGCCAACAAGAAGTCATAAAATGTATATGCTTTATTGAAAATCAGGTAAAATCTATTTTGTGTCTGCAGTACCCTAAAATAATTTTGGTGAAAAATCCGAATTTGACTGTTTCCACAGAACTATCTGATTTTCTTTAATATGATTTTATAACACCCGCCTTTTACATAGTACATATGTCCACGCGACCGAAGTGGTGAGGCTCTCCCCCGGGAGGAAGGGGGAGGGGTATCTGTTCCCTTGTTCCACTCGAAAAAAATCGCATTGTTCCCTTGTTTCCCCAAAACAAAATCTTTTCTATGTTCCCTGTTCTCAAAAATTGCTTGTGTTCCCCTGTTTCTTTATTTTAGGCCTTTGTTTCCCTGCTACCCTAAAAAAATGCCCTTGTTTCCCTGGTCCCCAAAATCCCTGGGAGGGCTTCAGTGGTATTTGTTTGGTGGATGTGCGAAAAGTAAAGATCAAGATCACCAAAAGAGGTTACACATACTGATCTAGATATTTGCTGAATTATCACGAAAACATACCTATATAATTTTGACCCCCTTAAACCCCACTTTTATATAGTAAAACTGGGATTTACAGGGGTATACATTATTTTTCTTATTTCTGCTCAAAACATAGATTGTGGGTAGTCGTTAGAACCGCCTCGGCGAGGCGGTTCTAACGAGTACCCACAATCTGTGTTTTGAGCAGAAATATGAAAAATATCGGAGATTTTTATCTGAAAATTTTCAGTTTTTGGAGATGAAATTTTCTATCTATTTGAATAGTCGTGTTTTCGTAATGATAGGTATATTTTTGGTAGCCAATAATATTTCATGAGGCGCCGGCTGATCTGGGCCTCCGCTGTTTATGTATGTCCTGAAGGCACACGGTGTATACAAAGCAGTATAATTACCTCCTAGATTCTCCACATAATTCATTTTGTTTGAAAAGCAGTTTGGTTTGGTTTAATGAGATTCGATACATTTAGGGAGATTTTCTGCTATTTTTACAAGGGAGACAATTTTGTTACTTTCAGTTTGTCCTCCTGCACATCATGTCCCTTATGAAAAGAGAACGACTCTAAAAAGAAAGAAGTAGCTCCCAGCCAAAGGTGGCAAAATCTATCTTGATAGTTGCCTCTTCTAAAAACTGTAACAATTCCCTTTAAATTAAAGTATTATCCTACCAAACAGACCCAAATCTTTTATCTTGTCGATAATAGCGATAACAGACTATTTTCTCCCTGTCAGCTGTGTACATGTATAAATCGCTCGTAGTGTATGACCTTTATAGGAAATAAGGAAAGACCTTGTAAAGCCAAACAAAACCGGAGCTACAAAACCGCATTTAACGCTTAGCACTCTGGCTAAAATTTTCAGCAGATAATACTTTGGAATACTTTTCTTTTTTTGTTCCCAGAAAACAGGATTTTACATTTCATGCAAATTGTCTCAATTGAGACAATTTGCATGAAATGCCAAATCCTGTTTTCTGGGAAAATTAAGAAAATTATCACCATTTTGCCGTCTGCTCTATCAGCCGAGAGAGTGGTAATGGTTAATTTAGTATCCCTCGTATGAGACAAGACATTGTATTTAGCCGCAAGTGAAAACCATTAAATCTATCTACCTGTACCGTATGCTTCGGTGCGTGCGAGATCTCGCGACATTATTGCTGTAGACTGGTTCTACGTTCTTCCTTATATAGAAGTTTATCGGGGAAAAAACACTTCGTTGAAGCCGGTAACCAACCTACCTTTACATATTCGCTTCATTTCACAATTAGAAAGGTGCAAGTGGGTTTTATATGTGTAATACTTCCCTGCTCTACCTGTATAAATACCTATAAATGTAAAGATATGTTAAACCATTTTGCCGTGGATAAGGCAATCGTATAATGGACCTGACACTTTTGCCACACGACATACATTTGTAACCAATGTTTTCATTGATTTTCTATGATAATAGCAGGCAGAAGGATGGAATAATTGAACTTCCAGCATCTGATCATCGGCAGTTTAGTATTTACTATTGATATTGAAAGGATGAAACTGTATACAAATGATTACCTGTCCAGGGCTATAAGATCACAGTGTGTGTAAAGGTTTAGAAACTAGAACATACTTAATGTTTCATTTAATGCGGATTTAAAGCATAAAAATTGTTCTGTATTATAGCTTCGCCGCGCTATTCGCCTAGTGTGTTTAGTGACATCTTTTCTCATGATTATGGTCTGGATTTATATGTATGTTCTTGAACATTTTACATTAATTTGACGCTTTTCTTGTAATTTCCTGAATGGAAAAGTGGCATTGATTGTTATATAATTCAGGTTACTGAGATTAAGACTAGTTTGCTTATGAGTTAGTGACAGCTAGGTTGATTTTTCCGTGATTCGCTCATCACCATGTCCAGCCTCAGGAAGCTGAAGCTTTTCAAGGTGATCCAAACAGGCACCACGGAGGCGATCCTCAGGGCCCTAATGGATTACTTAAAAAGCGGAAAAGACCCAAATGTGAGAGATGAAGTAACTGGAGGAACATTACTCCATCTAATAGTGGAAAACGGAGATAAATTCATTACTGGACAGACGGTTTCTGGGGTCTATATGTTAGTGTGTAAGGATATAGATATAGATGCACAGGACAACCTTGGGGAGACAGGCTTGCATAAGGCTATGAGAATTAAAGGTGCATATAGAATCATCCTGGCGCTTATGAGGTAAGTCTTTACGATATATATCCCAGTAAGCATTTTTTCTTAATCTATAGCGGGCCGATATCGGCCAGTCAGCGTAGCTGACGGGCCGATAACGGCCCGCTATAGATTTAGAAAGAATGCTAGCTGGGATGTAACATGTAGGAAGTTTGGGGGTGAGTTGCATTTGGTCGAACGTTGTGGGTGACGAAAGTTAACAGACAAGGGTTAGCAGACTACAAAAGAATGCAGTTTTTTTTTTTTATTTGATCTGCAGTTGCTGAACTTTTCTTTGGAACATGGTGCTGTCATTATTTCCTGAAAAACTGGAATAATTATTGGCAATCACTCGCATTATTTATGGGACAGATTCATCGGATGCACTAAACCGTACCCAGTTAGCATTCTACATAAATCTACAGCGGACCGTAAGCGGCCCGTCAGGGTAGCTGACGGGACGCTAACGGCCCACTGTAGATTTATGTAGAATGCTAGCAGGGTACTTGTTAGCAAGGAATATTAAAGACCACGCCGAGACAGTGTAGGAAATTTGCGTATTCCAGAGGAACTCTAGTAGATCGAAGTTACCCAACTGAGCTTCCTCTCTAAAGAAAGTCAATACAAATTATAAATATAGAAGGGCTCTGTGCAAATGTGACTTCGGGGCATACATGTATTTTTGCATCCGCGCATTCCGATCAGGGCCTTTGCTATCGGGTCCTATATACTAATCACTCCATGGCACCCACGGCACCCCACGGCACTCCATGGCACCCCACGGCACTAAATTATTTCATTGTATTATTAATTAAATGCTGAAATTACACAAGGGTATTAATTTTATGTATCAAAATTTGTTTTTGTGATAGTTTAAGACTTTAACCTTACTTCAGGGGGTGCCTAAATACCAAGATTCAAAATGACGCTAAATACAGTAAAGAGACCAATGGTATGTATAAGTTGGTAGTCTATTAAAATATGCTATAACTTAAAATTATATCTTATATTCAAGTTTATGGATGTAAAGTAAGTATAGGTTTTCTCACATATTCTAGCCTATGCATAACATAAGCAGACCCTCCTGCTTTCTTCTGCTATCTTTTGATGCCGTAGGGTGCAAACACTGACGAGAGTTTTGAACATATATTTTAAGTAAAACACAAGTCATCAGTATAACGTCTCTGTTTATTAAGATGAAGACAAGTATTATAAAACTATTTTTTGTCCATCTAAAACACACATTTTATGGTAAATATGTATATATTTTGATGCCATGGGGTGCCACGGGGTGCCGTGGGGTGATTAACGGGCCGTTTGCTATCAGCTTACATAATTACACCGTGTAACGTACCATGGTATAGCAAAGACACTTATTAGATTGTACAGCTTCGCTCGCTGATCTTGATCTTTTCTGTTCCCATATGCCCCGGAAACATTGTTCTCATATGGCAAAGTAATCGCGTAATTTCCGCTTGCAGTAGGCTGATGTGGGCATTGAAGGATAAATGTTTGACCTTATTGAATGAAAGTTGTCAGACATCTTAACTAAAATAACTCTTTACCATGCTGGTCCTATAATTTGATACTAACTGTTGGCGTGCCTACGAATTGCTGAATAGTTTGCAGTATAGACTACGATCAGACGCCGTGTTCTTCGGCGTCAGATCTTGGTATACACTGCTTGCTCAGTCCTGCCTGTCCGAATACGTAGTGTATACGGTATTACTACAAGGCTGGTATTCGAGCCCTCGCCATTTCGTTCTATATTAATCATACACCCAGTGTCCTAATTTCTGATACAAATAAAATAGAAGGTATAATTTCTTTGCAGTATGTGTAACTAACCACTAAAGGGGTAACTGGCAAACAGTGTAGACCAAGATCAGACGCCGCAGAATGCGGCATCTGATCAAGGTCTCCACTGTTTGCAAATAGTTGAACCATTTTTCTCTCAGAATATATAAATCACACAGCCTGAAATACCTAAAATCGAAATTAGAATCTTCCAGTATATAGTGTGGGGGAGTTCATTCAGTCTACAATGGGGTAATAATGACAATTTATGCCATCTGTCTTGTACATCGTATTTGCCCTAAATATTCGGGCAGACAGGCCTGAGCAAACAGGGTAGACTTAGATCAGACGCGACAGAACGCGGCGTCTGATCAGGGTCTACACTGTTTGCCAGGCATACAGCAATATTTAATAGCTCTAGTTAAGGCGCTTTTTTCAATCCAAAAATATTGATATTTTTTCTTATTTCTCCACGAAAACATATGTTGTGGGTACTCATTAGAAGTACCACAAACATATGTTTTCGTGGAGAAATAAGAAAAATATTGACCTGATACCCACTCTTATCTAGACCTATGAATATTTGCTATATCAACAGGAAGTAAATTAGACGTGCTCACTCTTTAGGACAAGTACAGTGGGGGAGCTAAGATGTCGGAATACTTGGGACAAATACGGTCCGCATAACAGCGATAAACATTCATTTGACACAGTTGGTCTATAAGGGATAGCCAAGTAGCATATGTGTGTGTGTGTGTGTGTGGGGGGGGGGGGGGGGGGGGTGGGGATCTTGGGGATCGCCTATTCGATAAACGAACCTCAGATAAACTGTTTTGGCCGTTGCCATGGCAAGGTGAAAGATAGTCTACAACAGTTCCACAACACAGAAACGGGGCCTATATCAGCGGACAGCGAATATTCATTACGTCAATGTGAACAAGTATATTTCTCAGTCACAGATCTAGAAAAGCCACTTTTAGCAAAAACAATAAATAAATAAATGAGTCCTTTTTTTTTCTTATGAATACCAACAACATATGTTTTTGTGAAGAATAAGGAAAACATTTATCAAGAATTTATTTATGCCTCTTTTAGTAGCCTTAATTTTTTCTGAAAAAAAAAATGTAAAAACAAATTAATGTATTTTAGAATGTTCTTTTCTACAATTTTGAATGACTGTTAAAGGGTAAAATGGGTTAAAATAGCTGCACATAAGAGCGCATTAGAAAACAAAACATATCTATATAAAGAGAAAGAAAACACAGGTGCTGTTGTATTACGTAATAAAATATTAAAGAAAAAAAAGCATGAATTTAAACTTGGATACACTAATGTCATATGAGAGGCCTACTGCAATACTACACATGCAAATACTATGCAAAATACATTACACTGTGACAAATATACTGCATTATGACAAGAACATTACATTGTGACAAATACATTACATTGTGACAAATATACTGCATTGTGACAAGCACATTACATTGAAACAAGTACATAACATTGTGAAAAATACATTACATTGTGACAAAAACTATACATCGTAATATATAACATTATGACAGATACACTTCATTGTGACAAATACATTACATTGTGCCAAATACACTGCATTGTGCCAAATACACTGCATTGTGACAAGTACATTGCCATTGTAACAAATACATTTTTCATACCTATCGTATGTACCTTTTTTATTGGTACAAACAGGCCTTAACAGTAAAGATCTTGATCAGACGCCGTGTTTTGTGGCATCTGATCAGGGCCTACATTGTTTCCACTCATACAGCAGTTTTGGACACATCAAGAGGTGGTTGAGTTGACATGTTTCAAGTTTTGAACAGTTATGGTCAAGTGTTAAGAAGTCTTAATACCATTACGAAAACATGCCTATTCAAATATACAGAAAATTTTACCACCAACAAATGAAAATTTTCAGATAAAAAAATTCTGATATTTTTTTCATATTTCCTCTCAAACATAAATTGTTGGTACTCGTTAGAACCGCCTCGCCGAGGTGGTTCTAACGAGTACCAACGATTTATGTTTATGAGCAAAAATAATGTATACCCCTGTAAACCCCAGTTTTACTATATAAAAATGGGGTTTAAGGTGTTCAAAATTCTATAGGCATGTTTTCGTGATGGTAGGATAAATACGGTATGCTACAGAACAAAAAGAAAAGAAAAAAAAAAAAAAAAAAAAAAAAAAAAAAACTCTGCTGAGTGATTTTTCGCCTTCTCCAGATATGGTCAAAAATTCGAAATCCTATTTAGGACAGGGTACGTTAATGAATGTGTCTAAGTGTCTGAAAAGTATTGATTTTTATATTATGAAAGCCAGTCTTGTATTCCACTGCGCGTTACGAATCCCTTTGATATTCTGATTCCAGGCTGAAGTCATCAAGGAAGCCATTTACAATGTAATTAATTTCACAGATAATTTTGATTTCAGCACGTTTCAATGTCAATATAGTCTATATATGAACATCTTAATGTGAAAATATGCCGTCGAGGTAAAGGCGGACAGCGAAGGCCCAGATCAGACTGCGCGTCCGCACAGTCTGATCTTGGCCTTCGCTGTCCGCTTAAAGGACCATTGGCTACTGTAGAATGTATCGCTATATATAGCTAAGACTGAGAGAATGGCTTCGCTTGCTGGTTCATCGCATATGTCCAGTAGGCAGACACGGCTCTTTATATAGCAACTGCTCTAGGTTTAATTATTTTACTGTATAATTCTACGGTTTCCATGGAACCTATGTTCTTAGATCGTACAGCTGACCTAGGTATGGCAGAGATGACGCCAATAAGATTCTACCCGGTGAAATAATTTTAAACGCAGCTATGATAATATTTACTTACGAGGGAGGCATCAAAAGTCTCCGCATATTAAAAAAAAATGTTTGTTATAAAATGCAGATCAATCAAGTAGTGTCTGCTGTATTAGTATAGCATTGTATTCGCTTCTGCTACAAAGACACATTGAATGATGAGCCAGCGCGCACGACAAAGCCGACAGAGACTTGTCCGACCTGTGAATACTCGGATCTCCCTGCGCATGCGCGCAGTCATCAGAGTCTTCTTTAATCGTATGTGACATCTACAGGCTCCAGGCTCCAGGCTATCTAATGAAGGATAAAAAAGAACCCTTGCCATACTGGGTGGATGTTTTTTTGTTTTGTTTTTTTTGTTTTTTGTTTTGTTTTTTTCTGTGTGATTTGATTCTTACGGCCCTTTCAAGAATATTATACTTTTATCGAGCAGACCGTTCATCAAAGGTGGGCAAAACCGGAGAACCCGGGGAAAAAACAACCCGATCATCCGTAAGCAGACCTTGGCTTTTCCACATGTGGCCCGAGCGAGGCTCGAACCACAGCGGTGAGAAATCTAATGGATTAAGAGTCAGCTCTCTTATCCACTAGGCTACGGGGGCTCGCCCTGGGTGGATGTACAGGCTGATTTGAGTCTTTGCTGGTCGCAGAGGTCCTAGTGTAGCTTTTGTTTTACGCTAACTCATATGGCAAGTAGTGTGCTGGGGTAAAGTTAATGTCACTCCAAGCGTTCTCCTTAACCGCTACCGAAACCAGAATTCATTCACAATAAAGTTGCGGTAATTCCGGATGCTTTTTGATCCATCCTCATATAAATCAGGTCATGGATCTCTAAACACTTCGATGGCTTTGTCGTACAGTGTATATTGTTTCATTAGTAAAGGTATCATTAACAATGCGTTTGAAGGATAAGCAGTATTAGTTGATACACTTTCAAGAAAACCTAGTCACAATAAGTCCTTGTGCCAGAGCATGACAACATCACGAGAACATGCCTATATAATGTTGACCCCCTTGAACCCCACTTTTATATAATAAAACTGGGGTTTACAGGGGTATACATTATTTTTCTTATTTCTGCTCAAAAACATAGATTGTGGGTACTCGTTAGAACCGCCTCACCGAGGCGGTTCTAACGAGTACCCACAATCTATGTCTTGAGCAGAAATATGAAAAATATCAGAATTTTTATCTGAAAATTTTCATTTTTTTTTTTTTGTGGTAAAATTTTCAATATATTTGAATAAGCTTGTTTTCGTAATGAAACCTACAAAATGGCATGTGCGCCCAGCGAAGACTCAGATCAGCCTGGGCATCCGCCCAGTCTGATCAGAGTCTTCGCGGTGCGTTCAGTGGGTAGTGAAGGACCCAAGCTTTCTTCGTGTGGACAGCAAAGACTCTGATCTGACTGGGCGTGTGCCCAGGCTGATCTGAGCCTTCGCTAGGCGTATAATCCATTTTGTAGGTTTTGTCGTATGTTGGCTCATGTTTTTGCCTCTCTTTTGAACGTTATAAAACGTCTTTTACCGGTATTTGTACGTAAGCTACAAACTTCAGGGCCCAGTTGTTCAAAACTAACGATGTCGATAGTTAACGTATCGTTAAAACTTTGATCATTAAGTATGGCAAATATGCTAATATTTGTGCTGAAAAAAATGTGAGTAGCTTTTGCATTTGCAAACGCTACTCACGCTTTTGCATTTGCAAAAGCTACTCACATTTTTTCAGCAAAAATACTTGTGAATTAGATATTGTACTTACTAGGACGGTTAATATTTTGACCGCTAACGAGCTCGTTAAGCTAACGACGTTTTGAACAACTGGACCAGACGTTTAGTATGCTTATATTCTTAAAGGAATCACCCTTAGAGCAATGAACCATCACATATGCATGCGCAGTTTCGGATTTTACGGACGGTAGCTGTTTTTTTTTTTTTTTTTTTTTTTTTTTTTTTTTTTGGTTCCTTTTAAATCTCATTAGCTGAGCGAGGTTACATGTATATATTTCATCACATGCATGGAATGCCTGTGCCCGTGTGCCCGCTCATGTCTATTGGAAGACATTGGAAGACGTTATGATACCTGATCAAATGAAGCTTTTGAATATTTCCTTTTGTGTAATTTAAGATCATTATAAATTACTCAGTTTTAATACATTTTCATTAAATGAAGTAATATTACATTGTCTGGTCTAAACTGGAGGAAATTCAGCTTCTTGGTAAAAACAACTATTGTTGTATAATTCATTCTAGATGCAAACGGAGCGAGTTCTAAGAACTAGCAGGTCTAACCTAAAAATCTTCATTTACTAACAACATGATCTTTTGTGTGTGTTTATTACTCCCAAGGATCAGTCCTTTTAGAATTTATTCATCTTTTACTATAGCTGGTGCTAATGCTGTGCGTTGCCGCATTAAACGTCTCCACATATAAAAATCTCAAATAAAAATCTGAAGAATGAAAATACAAGTACAAATGTTTTATTGGCATTAAACATAACAAATGCTTTTCTCCAATTAGAAAAAGTACAATATTTACAAGAAGCAACAGTGTAAAATTAGCATATATATATATATATACTATTATATATATAATATATATACTATATATATATATATAATATATATATATATATATATATATATATATATATATATATATATATATAGTACATAGCAGTATTCCGAAACAGTTGACCCCAGAGTGTCCCGAGTGGACGCCGACGCGACATAGCATCGGCATCAACAGACATCCTTGAGACGCCGCCCGCGGACACTATGAAATCACTTGTTAATAGGGCGCGCATTTACTATAAAGATTTTATAATGGATCGCTGGAATATGACTATCCTTGGCTGCTAATATGGTATCCCAGCCGCACAACAGACACCACAGCATCGAGCCAACGTTGATGCAAGATCCATTGCGGGCAACGTTTACCCGAAGATCCAGTGTTCCCGCGAACATTGTTGATACATTCAAATTAATAAGAATAAATATTATTGCGTCATTATTATTATTATTATTATTATTATTATTATTATTATTATTATTATTTAAAGTGTATTATAGCTATTTATTGAATACTAGCGCTGATACTAGTGTTATTGTTTATCTATACAAATACCAATAATATAGATCTGGATTATCATTATTGATATAACCACTGTTATTGCTATTTACAGGTAAAACAACTAAACAATAAAAATAGTAACAGGGAATAGAAACGATAGAAGAACTGCATTACCATTACGAAAACACGCCTATTCAAATATACAGAAAATTTCACCTCCAAAAATTGAAAATTTTCAAGTAAAAAACTCTGATATTCTTTTAATATACCTGCATAGATTGTGGGTACTCGGCGAGGCGGTTCTAACGGGTACCCACAATCTATGTTTTTGAGCAGAAATAAGAAAGATAATGTATACCCCCTGTAAACCCCAGTTTTACTGTATAAAAGTGGGGTTTGAGGGGGTCAAAATTACATAGGCATGTTTTCGTGATGCACAAATACATCATAGTTTATTTTAAATTAAGGGACGCAGGCTTTTCAGTTTGGACCTGTTAGAAAATTGGCCTTATGTTGTCAACGCTCCCCCCTACCCCCCCCCCCCCCCCCCCACCAACACCCCCGCCCCCTCCCACCCACTCCCATAAGACTATTCGCCTGGGTGTTCGCTTTTGCAATATTGCTTTGTCCCCCTTTTCTCATGATGGGACCAGCACGTCAAAATAATGGGGCCATGATGTCTTTGTATGCGAACGGCGTAGGTCAAGCTCCGTCAGTGTCGTCTTTCTTTCGTCAGAACCCAGGTGTTAAAAATAAATAGCTGTACGATCATGATCAGAGAAAGTGCCAAAGCTCAAGATAAGGCACTTTTTACGACAATATGATTATATATCTTTAGGTAGAAGTAAGAAAAAAAATGTGAGTCTACATATTCACTTTATTTAGAGCTCTGAGGTACATTCAAGTTAGAGTCCTCGCTCTTCTTATATTCCATGTCTTTTATATTTCACCCCATATGCCCTTTCAATAGTGAGAATTAAATTTGATAACTTAAACAAACATTTAAGTTACTAACCAAAACAAAATATTAGTTTATGTCTATGTTTATAATCATCTGTGCCCAGGTCTTAAAGTATCGTAAGCTTAACGATCGAAAAAATGTTGTTACCGTCAAACTCAAACCAGCATTTACACTCGGTACTTTGCAAAAAACTTTTAAACACACTGATACATGTACAAGTTATTAAAACCAGGTATGATCGGCCTTTGCGCCGCCCCCGTTTTTGACATACAAATGGTGACATTAACGTTTTATATTACATTATTTAACACCAGATTAACTCTAAAAGATTTTGTTAAGCTGACAATGTGTAGAACAACCGAGCCCTGATCATTAGTGCATTTAGAGGCCTCAACCTTAGTTTGTTGTGACATACAAATCTCTCTCTCTCTCTCTCTCTCTCTCTCTCTCTCTCTCTCTCTCTCTCTCTGTCGCTCGACACATCGACACAATTCGTTCTTATGGTAATTTGACTGGCAAGAAACCAAACCTTCGCTTTAAAGGTAAAAGTTAATAAGAAATTATGCAAGATTATTGTATTCAATACTTCAAAAAGCATATGTTTTGTGATATTTGTTAAATTCTTAAAAAATGAAATAAAATCCAAACATATGTTCTATGGGGAAATAATAGAGCTAGCCCTGCCCTGTTTATGATTCTGCTGCCTTTAGCATTTCCATCTCTGAGTTTCTGAAGTGGACAATTCCATCTTTGAATCTGGTCAGAACCATTGTTCCAAATAGGGGTCAGACATAAATCAAGCTAGACTAGCAAACTGTAGATCCTTAAGAACAGTCCATTATAAGCCATCTAATCAGGATCTATACTGTTTGCAGAAAACTTTATTTTGGTCTGCAGGGTGGGAAGGGTTTTAGATTTGCATTTATGAATTTCTAACGGTTTTGTTTTATCTATAAATTATGATAAACGTGATGATTTTGATTTTGACATTGTAAATTTCCCGTTTTAGGGTGGCGACGTTCCTCGTGTCCCTTCTTATGGTGTTTACATTTCTCAGCTTATTCGGTTTGTAAGAGTATCTACCCAGCTAGCATTCTACGTAAATCTACATCGGGCCGTCATCGGCCCGTCAGCTACCCTGACGGGCCGATGACGGCCCGATATAGATTTACGTAGAATGCTGACTGGGTAGTCATTTGGCTGACTTCAATGCTCGGAACATAACTTTGACTGCCAAACTTCTCCAACAGGAGTATCGGTATTATAAACCTGAGAAAGCTTTTTTCTGGGTTTTTATCGTCGCATCACGAAAACATGCCTATATAATTTTGACCCCCTGAAACCCCACTTTTATATAGTAAAACTGGGGTTTACAGGGGTATACATTATTTTTCTTATTTCTGCTCAAAAACATAGATTGTGGGTACTCGTTAGAACCGCCTCACCGAGGCGGTTCTAACGAGTACCCACAATCTATGTTTTGAGCAGAAATACGAAAAATATCAGAGTTTTTTTATCTGAAAATTTTCAGTTTTTGGAGGTGAAATTTTCTATATATTTGAATAGGCGTGTTTTTGTAATGGAAACTACGAATTGGTCTCTAAATATGATACCGGACTAAAACACAACTGCTACAAGGCCTGTCGGAGCCCGACTTTGATGTTAACTTAGTGTGGAAGAATTTTAGGAAAACCTTCATTTTCTGATCGTTTTTAGTAAATGTATCATGTGTTTTAAACGAAAGGGGTATAACATTAATGTCATAAAGCAGTCTGCTTGCTTAGCGGTTAATCTAATCACGGTCGACCACTTTGCTTACCTCTTTTATTGTATGCCGATTGGTCGGGGTTCACTTTGTGAATGTCCCAACTTCAAAATTCTTCATTAGATGGTCTGGGTCGGAACGTTTAGTAGGTTCGTTTCTCGACTCACCGGGATTCATCTGGTAGTTTTGCTTTGCTACATTTGTCCAGTGGTGTTGTTTTACATTGTAGGGTCTCAACACTTTGTTTCTGTTGAGTCTTCGTCTTTGCTACATAAAAGGCTTTATCTGTGGTTTATTTGTTGCCTGTAATGATTCTTGGATGAGTTAGAAGACCCGCACGGACCAAACAAATATATGTTTTTGCCGCTATGGAAGCTGAGGGCAAGGGTTTGGGATCCATAAAGCTGGCTTGTCCTCTCAACCCGCAACCCCACCCAACTACTGATCGTTCTAAGGTGATACTTTCATCGTTGTAATTTTTGTTAATTGTTATGTAGTGTTTTCTTTCTATTGTTTTCCTTTTAACAATTAGGCATGCTTAAGATATAGTCAGTTACGTTTGGGTAACAGAGTTGCCACCTTTTTTGGAAAGAGTTGCTAATTCTGTTTGCCATCTGTTGATTTTGTGACTGCTTATTGTTTTGCCTGTCTTTCTCTTTAGTGTTGGGGCTTGCTGTGGATTTGATTGTATCCTTTCCCGTGTTCACTTATGTCTTTCTCGAATTTAAAAAAAAAAAAAAAAAAAAAAAAAAAACTGTTGACACTTTCCACTTGAGAAGAGGCACATGTCTATTCACTAAATAAGGGATGTCACACCTATGTAAATTTAAATAGCACGGACAATGTTAAAAAAACATAACCTGGATTAATAATGTATTTACAGGCATAAATGTGCGAAAATTAGAACATATAGACTCCTTCCGAATCATTTGTTGTTCGTTAATTGATATAATTTATCTATGATGTTATTGTTGAGTAATTCAGGTTTCTGATGTTTAAGCTGTTGCGTGTAGACGTCCCATCATCAGTATTTCAGTCATTTCGGAACAATTGTAAGGTCCAATATACATTAGTTACCATAAAATGCCCCTCAATCTGAAATAACCTGGGCCCAGTTGTTCAAAGCGTCGTTAGCTTAACGAGCTCGTTAAGGGTCATTCTGTTAACTTTTTTAGCGGATTTAATATACAATATTCTGAAATTATTTGCTGAAAAAAAAGTGAGTAGCTTTTGCACTGCAAAAGCTACTCACAGTTTTTCAGCAAAAACTTTCAGAATATTTGCGTATCACTCGATGTAAATTTTAACGAATCGTTAACTAACGACATCGTTAGCTTTGAACATCTGGGCCCTGACTTTTAACCCTTTTGAAGTCGTTGAGGCAAGATTTTTACATGTACGGCTTATTTTTCCTAGCGTGTAAATATTGCACCAGTGGAACGGAAGATGCTATTACATGGGTCAGTGAGCGGTCAGCCTTAACAAAACAGTTTATGCATTCAACCTTAGCAATAGTGGACTACTCCGGTCACGCATCACAACTGTGTTTAAAATTCGGGAAAGACCTATACTACAACGCTTATTAACGAACAGAGTTTTGTTCCTACAAATTAATTGTCTAACTTTAATACCAAATATAGCAAATAAAAAATACACATTCTCTAAAGCGTGCAAATCTAGAAAAATGCTATATTTAGGTTTTCGTGAAGGCAAAGTGGGGTAATTATACATATACATGTACATGAAGCATTAAAGTGCAAAAGCTCATCCTAGGGGTGGTTGGGCGAGGCGAAGGTGTCCTGTAGCTTTTGTCACCGGGGCGCTTAACTGATATTGGCTTACAGTTGGGCAAGGTCTACTGTCCTTGCAGCAGGTAAGGGTAGAGAGGGAAAGTTGTTATTCCTTCTGATCCTTCATTTCCCTCTTTCTTCCCTATCCCTCTCTTTCATCTCCTCTACTATCTCTTCTATCTCTTCTCTCCCTTTCTCTGATAGACGACACACAATGCCCCACAAGGGTTGACGTGTCGTTTAACCCCAACACAATTAATCAATCAAAAAAAACTCACCCACGCCTTGAGGTTATACTTTTTTTTTTTTCATGCTCAGCTCACCTGAGCATGAAATTTTCTCTACTTATGAATATGAAGATACTAAAAATTACCGGCATTTTAATATTTATTAGTAGAGAACTGTTCATTATTAGCTATATTTAGCAAGAAAGAATTTGCATTTATTAGTAATAGATAAATACATAAATAAAAAAATATAAAACAGAAATAGATGTTTTGAAGAAGTCATTGCATATGTTGTGAAACGTTTCGGAAGCAAAATCGCCGAAGAGTTTTAGAATGTACACAAAAATTTCATCTAGTCGTCTCTTTATCTTGCATTTGTTGGTTCCGCCTCAAACCCCCTCCCCACTCTAGGAGCAGATTCTTTCCTTTTAGAGTAGTCTCCACTTTAGAAGGGAGTTGGTGTAAAGAAAAGCAAACAGGAATTTACAAAAGTTGTCTCCCTTATAACAAATGGCTGAAAAACTATCAAATGTGTCTGAGCGTTTGAAGCAGTATTTTTATTTATTACAATTACTAGTTTTCGCAAAAAGTTTAATCTACTTTTAGCACGCTACTAAGCGTAGACCAAGCCTTTATTGTTTTTTTTTTTTTTTTTTTTTTTTTTTTTTTGAAAGCTTATGCTTGGTTATAATAAGGTTGAGCTGTCCATGGAAAATAGCATTGGACCAGTACATAAACTTTCATAAAGTATTTTCGGGGCAATGACGAACATTAATATTGTCTACACCCATGGGCGTAGAAAATACGTCTGAACTGATATTGATACGGTAGAGAATGAAACGTGCCACTGAAGATTGTCAGATGAAAAGGTACCCAATGATACAATGTCAGTTTTCGGCTTTTCAGATCAGTTGCGCTTCGCGTCAGTAACTGATATGCATTTTAGCTTTACGAAGCCTGGTTACACATAGTAGATTATCCGCTATTTTAAACAAGGGAGATAATGTTGTGACTTCCGGTTTGCTTTTGGGTACACCAGACGTATTCTGTAAAGCTCTCTGCTCTAAAAGAAAAGAGTTTGCTCCCATGGGGAGCGGTTCCCTTTAGATTAGACCCCTTTTTCAGATGAGGAAAATATTTGTCAAAGCAGCTCCCCCTGAAAGTATACCCACTTATCTTAGCACTTATGTTTAAAATTACAAATTACTGCGCATCACTAGGTGATATGCACTGAAAACAGTGTCAGTGCATTGCTTTACCTTATTTGAGTATTGTAATGGTAAAAAGGCAGGAATACAGAAACACGGAATAATGAAAAACACGGAAATAAGTAAATATACGCAAAGAAAACTGAACTTACAATACAGGTCAAATTCAAAAAGGAAATATTCCAAAACGGGTATCATTGGGTTTCATTCCCAACCCTTGCCCATATATACCAATAAATGTGTGGGGTGAAATGTGAGTAAACCTATCTTCTGAAATGTTCGCATGTTGATATCTCAACTCAACATTACGAAAACACACCTATTCAATTATATAGAACATTTCACCTCCAAAAACTGAAAATTTTCAGGAAAAAAAAAACTGATATTTTTCATATTTCTGCTCAAAACATAGATTGTGGGTACTCGTTAGAACTACCTTAGCGGGCGGTTCTAACGAATACTCACAATCTATGTATGGTTTCGAGCAAAAATAAGAAAAATAATGTATACCCCTGTAAACCCCAGTTTTACTATATAAAATTGGGGTTTAAGGGGGTCAAAATTATATAGGCATGTTTTCGTGATGATCTTCTCGTGCGCAGACGTCTGAGTAATCTTCGCCGTCCGCCTTTAGAGTCCTTGGTCCTTGGTTATCAACTGAGTTCATCGAATATTGTTATCAGACTGTGCGGATACAAAGACTGATCTGAGAAATTCTGAGTGTTTGCTAAGCTTATAGTATTTTTACCGTTTGGAAACATACACAAATAACTCAGTTGTTCTTTTGCTACCCGCAACGGAGAAACGATCATTGAATAAATAGACTACATGTATAAGCGTCATCCCAAATTGTGGGCCTGAATAAAATGTTCATATTGTAATATACCTATTTCTCAGGTTACTTTACAGAAAGTGTCGACAGGGGGGTGCTAAAGCTAAGCAACTGCAAAGACCGATTTTGCTTTCTCTTTTTTGCTTGCCTCTCAAAACTATCCCGCAGGCAAACAGACCGCGCTTATTCGACTGTAGCATGCGCAGGCTGATTTTTGTTGTTCGTGCAATTGCTTATGAGCCGATTATCGTGCCACGACCCCTATGAGCTCACAGGAAGTCCAGCTTTCCTGTTTTAGAAACAAACATGGCGTTATTGGGTTACCGGGCATGAAATTACATCTTCATTTGTATATGGCAAGCTGAAATAGGTCGTGCCAAGCGAAAACGTGGCTTCGAACATGCGCAAAATGCGCAGATTCAGATCATCCTGCGCAGGTGCAAAATACCATCCGGGCCTTTGCTTTCCATTCATACATTTTGTAGTGTTCAATGATGATGTAAGTGGACAGCGAAGGCCCTGATCAGACTGCGCGTATGCGCAGTCTGATCAGGGCCTTCGCTGTCCGCATACCCGAAGAGGCGTTTTCGCATGGCGTTGTCCATACGATCAACTTAACGTTTTTTAGTCCTCGCAGACTATATACATTAACTTTGCAAACAGTTTACGTGTAGATCCACAAGGAGGCTTCTCGTCAGGATCTACACTATTTGCCATCCTGATTTTGATTCTATACTAACTCCTTATTTGCAATAATAGACGTTTCTAGAGTCATAGATAGAAGAGTTCATACCAGACACTCGGGGTTGAAAGGGTCAAACTCTAAACAAAAAAAAAGCCTACCCAGCAGCCATAAAACGTTTAAACACCGTCGATTCAATGTTGATTCAACGTCAAAACGTTGGATTATCATTGAATCGACGTTCTGTTTTTTTTTATCGTTCTGCGCCTGCTGGGTAAATATTCCTCGCCAGGCCCCATATATGTACAGCCAGTTTCAACAGCAGCTACCTCGTTTAATTATTTCGTAAATATTGCCATGAAAGTAATAATACAAAATGCAAATTTTATTTCAAGCATTTAACATTAGCAATCAATAGCCATTATGATTAATGAATGAATATCCATATGTACATAGTTTAACATACTAAGAGGTTGCACTATACTGAACCCATGAAACCAATTGGTTGGCTTAGTGAAAGTTTTCATCCTGGTGAATGAATGTTCCTGGTGAATGAATGTTATGTGATACACCAGTAAAAATTCTGATTCTGAAAAAATACTGATAGTCAGGGCTCTAAATAGCTTTATTGGAATATGCTTTGGGCGCTGAAATCTTGGGCGGAGATGTTTGAACCCCTGTTTCTACTCAAAGGCATTGTATACTGACCCACAAAACATGAAGAAGAAAAACGAAAGATAAATAAACAAATATCTATATATGTATAAATGCGTATATATTTAGATAACCATATTTATCCTAAGTGTTCGAACTTACACATCACGAAAACACGCCTATATAATTTTGACCCCCTTAAACCCCACTTTTTTATAGTAAAACTGGGGTTTACAAGGATATACATTATTTTTCTTATTTTGCTAAAAAATAGACTGTGGGTACTCGTTAGAACCGCCTCGGCGAGGCGGTTCTAACGAGTACCCACAATCTATGTTTTGAGCAGGAATATGAAAAATATCAGATTTTTTTATTTGAAAATTTTCCTTTTTTGGTTATAAAATTTTCAATATATTTGAATAGGCGTGTTTTCGTAATGCAGGCTGAAAAAGACACTGTACACCCAGATTAGACGCCATTGAAGGCAGCGTCTCAACAGTGTCTATACCGTTTGCCTCCAGCATTTTAAACACATCGGCTAGAAGTGTAATGGAAGTGTTCTTTTAGGACAAGTACAAGTCTTTGTACATGGTGTATCGCCAGTGAATTTAATGTTGATACTTGAAATACATTCGATATAATCTTACTTTTTTATCACAAAAAAAGAACAAATGTTACAAAATGCTACTTGGGACTGGATAATAACGCATCATGGGAGGAGAAACTGGCTTAATAGACCAGAGGGTCCCCGGTGGGTTGTTGGTGGTGGTGGTGGGTGTGTGGGGGGGGGGGGGGGAGGGGGGAGAGGTTCAGGCAAACCCATATACGACTAAGATTTCATTTTCATGGGAAATTTAGGATGATACATGTTTGATACCGTATATACCCAGTTTATTCGCTCACCTAAGTCTTTACCTTGTACATGTACTTCTAATAAAATTCACGGCCATGTAAATTTGTCTAAAGTGTAGTCGCTGATGAGACACCAATATCTGTGGCAGAACGCAGTAGTCTGATCTGCGCTGTTTACTTAGAACTGTCTGTGTCCAAACACTTACGGTATATACGATAGTTAATCAAATCGAACCCGCTTCGGAAATTTGAACTCCCGACTAAAAAAACTGTAGGTATTAACCTAACTATAGGGGCTAAGTTCCTGTTTTAAACTGAATCCATACGTTGAAGCGATCCATTTGTTCATAATTCAGGTAACCCCCGTAGTTTCGTCATTTTGTATTGTAAAAAGGGCGGAATCAGGAATGGTGGGATCAAAAACCATGAGGAAGTTCACAATGTGATCATCAATCCTTCACTTTTCTTATGCCTTGGACAGTACATATATCGACATCAGTTCGGTATATTTACTTGAAAACGCTGGCCAACAACATTTATTTTGCCCGGGGCTCTAGGTTAACGATTACACAGGTTTTCTTACTAATGACTATTTTAAGTACTTATCGCTCTCTATCCTATTGTGTATTGCAAAATACGCTACCTTAGTACATTGTAGGGTCCTGCTTTAAATATAAGAGAAACATATTCTGTTCAAGTGAAAAAGTTCAAAACAGAATGATTTGTTTCATGCTGGTCGAAATGAGTTGATGCACTCCATATTTTGACTGGACAATATCACTTGTGATAGTTAACATCACGAAAACACGCCTATATAATTTTGACCCCCTGAAACCCCACTTTTATATAGTAAAACTTGGGTTTGCAGGGGTATAAATTATTTTTCTTATTTCTGCTCAAAAACATAGATTTTGGGTACTCGTTAGAACCGCCTCGCCGAGGATGTTCTAACGAGTACCCACAATCTATGTTTTGAGCAGAAATATGAAAAATATCAGGTTTTTTTTTTGTTTTTTTTTTTTATCTGAAAATTTTCAGTTTTTGGAGGTGAAATTTTCTATATATTTGAATAAGCGTGTTTTCGTAATGAAAAAGGGGCCGGGTCACATTTAAACAGGATTATTTGCATGCATTTCCAGCAGAGATGCAGATGGGACTGTTACTCGTAGAAGTACCCAGTCAGCATTCTACGTAAATCTATATCGGGCCGTCATCGGCCCATCAGGGTAGCTGACGGGCCGATGACGGCCTGATATAGATTTACGTAGAATGCTAGCTGGGTATGATCTGTTCTTTCGCTGTTCGCGTGGCCGAAGTAAGGACTGGCTAAAATAATATATAAAGGTTTTGTTTGTGTTGAGGTTTTACGGCCCAGTCAACCCTATGGGATCATGTCGAGCGCGGTCAGTTTACCTAACCACACGTTTACTGGGCAGGCTTAGTCCTCTAAGCGGTTAACCAGTATTGTGCACATTCTTTCGCCAGAAACTGACAACTGCCCTTCTTGAATCAGCGGAAGGGAGAGAATGACCGTAGAAAATATTTCATGATCAATCTCCACAAAAGAATGTTGCCAACCTCGGCGGGGTATATAAAGGTAATGTAGCTGTATAAACTGGTTAAAATCAAACACTTTGACAAATCGCACAGATGAACAGATTTCATGACGAAAACATACCTATATAATTTTGACCCCCTTAAACCCTACTTTTATACAGTAAAACTGGTATTTACAGGGGTATGCATTATTTTTCTTATTTCTGCTCAAAACATAGATTGTGGGTACTCGTTAGAACCGCCTCGGCGAGGCGGTTCTAACGAGTACCCACAATCTGTTTTGAGCAGAAATATAAAAAAATATCAGATGTTTTTTTTTATCTGAATTTTTTCAGTTTTTGGAGATAAAATTTTCAATATATTTTAATAGGCTTGTTTTCGTAATGTATCCGGGCATTTGCATTGACACATTGCGAAGAGGCCCAGTACTACAAGACGTGTCTCGTATATATACATTCTTTTTTTTTTAGAGTTGACAGAGTCGGAAGTGTATCAATTACTCTTAAAACTTTTCAATGTCATTATTTTTTTTATCTTTTTTTTTTTTTTTTTTTTTCGTCTACGGTTTTCCGAAGCAATGGAATAATGACCTTTGTAAAACATACATATCTGTCAACAACAGCTAAGTAGATACGTGTATTCATAAAATCACCAAAACCCGGAAATAAAATAAAACTTAAAAAAAATTATTTTGATCTTAAGGGGAATGAATACATTTTCAATGGGAGGTAACGTTGTCAAAATTGTTTTGGCTTCATTCTGAAAATGGGTCTACTCTAAAAGGAAGTATTCTTCTCTGCTTGGGAATAAATTCTCATCATTTAGTGTAAACTCCAGCAAACAGGAAGTCACAGACGTTCTCCCTTGCAAATGATGGCAGACTATCTGTCAGGTATATACAATACCCTTAAAGTTTCTGCACAGAAAGAATAATTAAATATAATATGTGCATTGTCCATTCAACTCTTTGGATAATTCCGGCCTCGGTGCCATTACCATTAAAGGCAACGGTTATACGAAATAACACGAGGGAACCGAAATTGTATTGTGAAGCTAATGCAAGATGTAGAATAGTATAGAAGATGTCCAGGAAGAGCCACAATCACAGATCATAGCATTACGAAAACCCGCCTATTTAAATATATAGAAATATATAGAAAATTTCACCTCCAAAAACTGAAACTTTTCAGATAAAAACTCTGATATTTTTCATATTTCTGCTCAAAACATAGATTGTGGGTACTCGTTAGAACCGCCTGGATGAGGCGGTTCTAACGAGTACCCACAATCTATGGTTTTGAGCAAAAATAAGAAAAATAATGTATACCCCTGTAAAGCCAAGTTGTACTATATAAAAGTGGGGTTTAAGGGGGTCAAATTTATATAGGTATGATTTTGTGATGCCTACCAATGACACCAAGAGATAGAGCAAACAATTCATGGCATACAATACACAAGTCAGAAAATCAAAGAGAAGCAAAATAACCAGCTCCCTCTTCCCCAACAAGGTGATCACAAATCTGGACAGGATCCACTAAACACAATAATAGGACAACAAACAAGACAAAGCATGAAAAGAAAAGCACCGCGTAGAGTTTGAAATTGTGTTTTCCGGGCTGAAAATCCTCCGTAGAAGTGTATCAGACTTATCGTGGTACATCTTGAATTTAAGCCACAAGTATGTCAGGAATTAGAACGAAACGATGGTCGCATTGTTATCCAAAGTTTTAACCCCAGTTCTATTGGGTTTAAGCGAAAAAGAGGCTATAATTATCAGACTTACCGCTTAACATGCTGGGTGAAATTTCTGCCGACATTTTGAGAGTTTTCCTTTTTTTAGAAAATAGGCTTTGGCATTTCAGGCAAATCGTCGCCTTTGGAGACAATCTCATGAAATGCCAATGCCTATTCTCTGAAAAAAAAAAAATAAAGAACAATATCACCAAATTGATTTTTGCTGAATTAGCCCAGAGACTAAGTGCCAAAGGTCAAACGACAAGTGGATAGAAACCTGTTAAAAGTAGCACGCATTGGAGAAAAAAGGTGATTAAGTTCAGAAAAATTGTCATCCTACATTTTTACATTTGTAATCATTACTAATGAGCAAGTTTTGCTCATTTACAATAAAAACAGGAAAATCAATCCATTGCGGTGGCGGTACTGTTAATCGGTACGCAAAACATACTAAATATGGAAAAAGAACGTACTGACCTTTTATTTACAACAGAGACCGGGGCCTAAATACAATAATTCCTCAAGTTAAGGTGGACCATAATTTTGAGGACTGAGATTTACAAAGCATATAATTTAGCATTTCACACACAAGCTGATTTTCAAAGATGGAACAAATAAGTATATTTTGATATAAACTACTGAACAAACACATAATTATCTGTTCATTTTATTTGATTGAAATACCTCATTTGATTTGTTAAATTTTCAGACCATAAATTAAGGTACGCTATAAATCTTAGGAACTAC
Source organism: Anodontia alba (assembly GCA_964016985.1). NCBI lineage: Eukaryota > Metazoa > Mollusca > Bivalvia > Lucinida > Lucinidae > Anodontia > Anodontia alba. The sequence continues at coordinate 25,842,353 of OZ024829.1, forward strand.
TGTAAACCTAATGAGTACACAACACATGTGTTTTCGTAGAGAAATTAGAAAAAAAAATGCTTATCTGGACTTTCTTCTTATCTAGATTTTTATATTCAATGACATTTCAACGACATTTTGGGGGAAAGGCGGGATATTTGGTTACTACCTCATGACAAAACAGACAAAACTAACCAAATGACATGTGCGCCCAACGCAGGCTCAGATCAGCCTGGGCATCCGCCCAGTCTGATCAGAGTCTTCGCTGGGCCATTATGAAAACACGCCTATTCAAATATATTGAAAATTTTACCACCAAAAAAATGAAAATTTTCAGATAAAAATTCTTATATTTTTCATATTTCTGCTCAAAACATAGATTGTGGGTACTCGTTAGGACCGCCTCGGTGAGGCGGTTCTAACAAGTACCCACAATCTATGTTTTTGAGCAGAAATAAGAAAACTAATGTATACCCCTGTAAACTCCAGTTTTACTATAAAAAAGTGGGGTTTAAGGGGGTCAAAATTATATAGGCGTGTTTTCGTGATGGATCAATGGGCAGCTATGGACCCAAGCTTTTTTTTTCATTCACACAGCGAAAACTGAACAGATTGGCCAGATGCCCGGGCTGATCTGAGTCTTCGTTGAGTGTACATGTCATTTTGTTGGTTTTGTGATGAGATGGCTCATTTCACTTATGCATTATAAAACTGTCATATAAGAAAATCGCAAATTTAAATCAAGGTTAAAAACTGAGATAATTCTTAAAAACGCCGGCGTTTACACATCGATAAAATCCACAAAAATTAAACCCATTACTTATAATTCCAACAAGGTCATTCTTAAGTCGAAAGTATGGGTAAATATATCATTTTAGAAATTTGCGCGAAGGAAATAGTTCTGGGATTCCTGCTCAGTGGATGTATCGAAGTATAAATCCGTTTTCAAATTGCCGTCAGCCAATCAAATTGTGCTAAATTGCTAAATAGGTGTAATTCTGTTGAATTGGAATCATTGATATGTATAGTTGGGGGAAAGCGGGGAGGGCATGTTTGTAGTTCTTCTGTTTCTGCACTGCCATCAGCTTTATACCTCATCGTCCTCTATTTTGTCTTTACTCTCATCTTCTGCCTCTTTTTCCCCTTTTTCTTCCTTTATCTGGTAGGCATCACAAAGTGGCCCACAAGGGTTGCAGTGTCGTAAATCAAACTCGAACAAACAAACACATATGTTATATTTACAGGCGGAATTAATAAAGCAAACAAACTCTCTTCCCTTTGTGCAGTCTTTCTCCGAGAAATATCTCATTTTTATCAAATGTCTTCTTACTGACGTTAGTATTAACCTTGTAATGAATGATTCACTACCGCAGAAAAAAATAAAATATATTTGTCAGACATAAATTTAGCTACGTCAAATAGGCGGACCAATTGAAATAAACGTGGATAAATACATATGCGGTCATCATATTTAAATAAATTGAGTGCCGGAAAATCCCTTATACATGTATTTTTTTCTCTCTCTCTCTCTTTTTCTCTTGGTATCGTTGCTTTCTTATTTTAACTGGTAGTTAGTGTATTTTTTTTGTTTATTTTTAGAGAATATTCTTGTTTAAGGCGCCTTTACACTATAACGAATTGAGATAACATCCGTGAAAGAATGGCAAAATCTTGACAAGCCTGAATACCTACAAATACGCACAGAAATCCGACGAATGTGTTCATCGGGACTAAACATAACGAACTGAAAACGAATTTGAAACAACACCAGAACGAGTTCATAACGTATGAGTAACTACATATTAATGAACCAGAGCGAATGCGAAACGAATATCATATAATGCCAACAACCCCTCAACGTGTTGTGCGTCCTCTCTGCATGCTCTCTGCGTACTGTGTGTATAGTAGAGCCGATCACCATAACGAAAACACGCCTATTCACATATGTAGAAAATTTCACCTCCCAGAACTGAAAAATTTCAGACAAAAAACTCTGATGTTTTTTATATTTCTGCTCAAAACATAGATTGTGGGTACTCGTTAGAACCGCCTCGCAGAGGCGGTTCTAACGAGTACCCACAATCTATGTTTTTGAGCAGAAATAAGAAAAATAAAGTATACCCCTGTAAACCCCAGTTTTACTATATAAAAGTGGGGTATAATGGGGTCAATATTATATAGATATGTTTTCGTGATGACGTGACGAACAGGTATATGAACCGTTTGCTTCACTTCGACAGATCGTCTTCTAGCGTGTATATAGGTACATGTATGCAATGCAATTTCAGTAGTCACTTTACTTAAAGAAAATTGCGCACATCTTTTTCGAACTTACGGTTCTCTTGGCAATACACGGGCGGTTTTTTTTTTTTTTTTTTTTTTTTTTTTTTATCTTTTCGCGTCCATTGCTTATTATCAGCCCTTTTTGTGGCTCAGACATGTGCACCTAGGTTTCATCACCTTTTAGCAAGTTAGAAATAACCCGACTATTACAGCCTTTGTATGTTTTCAAAAGTTCCCGGGCACATTTAAGGCGTTGTGTCTTTTATTCCTCAGTGAGCAAATGAGGTACCCACCTAGCGCAAACCTTTCTCAGGTCGAAACATATTTTTAGAATTGTTTGCACTCTGCCTTCTGATATGCCAGTACAAGTAGCTATATCTTTGACAGACAATCGCGCATTCTGTCCGACCATAATCTTTACAGCAGTGATGTTAGCCTTAGTAACAGAGGTTTTATGCCTTCCAGGACGTGTATCATATTCAACAGAAAATTTCCCAGCTTTAAAAGCTTTAACTCACCTAAACACTGTGCGCATTGAAATGGTGAGGTCAATATATACCACACAATTCATTAAATATCTGCTTTGAATCTATATTAAGCCTAATGCGGCATTTAATATAGCTACTAATTTCAGTCTTCTGGTCCATGTTCCAATGTAACAAGTAAATTGGTTAGTGTATATGACTGCATCTATTTCAATTTGAAATAACTCGGTCAGTTGGAAAGCAATTTGCACGAAATAAACGGGTATCGTTAGTATTCAACACACCATTCAAGTGCAGTGAAGCATTTAAAATGTACCTGGGATAAAACAAAGGAAGCCTATTAGTGACAGAACTTTTTGCACGACCCTCGTATATACCCCCAATGGTAGGTCAACACGCGTATGCACAAAAACGCAAGTCTAACGCTAGCGACACGGTACTCGTAGGTTAAAGCACGCCAAGCACGGAAGTCAGTCGTTTTAAAGTTGCAGCAACAACGATAATGACAGGTCGACGCATCGTAATCAGTACGTCGTCTATTTTAACGGAGTGTCTATTGACAAACGTTTGTCAATAGCACAAAGTCGGTAAAAATGCTATTGACAAACGTTTGTCAATAGCACAAAGTCGATAAAAATGCTATTGACAAACGTTTGTCAATAGCACAAAGTCGATAAAAATGCTATTGACAAACGTTTGTCAATAGCACAAACTCGGTAAAAATGCTATTGACAAACGTCTTTCAGATTTCAGAGTCGAAATGCGAAAGTTTTTTTTTCTATTTCTATTTTGGGCTACCCTGTCGCCACATATTCATAAGTAGAGAAAAACAGGGTCATGAGATATACAACGAAGTTTTAATACCCAATAGATGGCGTAAAGAATTTGAACCTGTCGATGATGACACGGATATCCATGTCGTTCAAACCACTACTGAGATTAATAAACGAAAAAAAACAAAGTCCAATCCAAAAACTACAATCGATAAATTCAATAAAGCGATTGTAGTATGTCGCGATCTTGCAACATTTCTTTCTCTGTGCGGGGAAAATGAGTTTTTAGAAAAAATAACTGTACTGAGGAAACTCCATGCTAATTGGCAGTCTTCTCAAGAAACTACTGATTTAAATGAAGAGGTATCAAACACTAATCCAATTCCCATTAACGCTGATGAAGACTTAATCAAAATTGCACATCAAATTGATGTCAAACAAAGCTCAAACGAAGCGGCAACTGCCTCTATGACAAAGGTGACCGAGAGTCAAAAGGTTACTAATGGTGATGTTACCAACAATAATGATGACCCCAAACCTATTTCGAGCGAAACGGCAAAGGACGAATTGCCCGCGTTGCCCATTAGTAAAGATGACATAAATTATGATGCTCAGTCTGATAGCACCGAGAATGATGGTAACAATGATTGTCTGAGCACTAATGTTTCATCACACGAAAACAGCGAAACCATCAATTTATTTGATATAATGAAAGATGTAAATATAGACAAGATAAAGTCTCGCAGGGGAAGACCTAAGGGCTCAAAAAAACCATTTTGGAGTTTTTCAAATAAAAATAGGTCCAGCGGGAAAAAGAGAAAGCACTGTTCTGGAACTGAAACTGAACTCGATGTAAACAAAAAAGCTAAAACAAATGACCATTCGGATTCACTTAAAAGTAGCTCTACTAATGACAACGAAGAGTTGCCCTGGGTTAAAACAACACATTTTACTTTAAGTAACGCTGACAAGTCTGAAATAGAGGGTAAAAGTCAACTCAACGACAAAATCATAGAGGCTTCGCAATCCATACTTAAGCAACAATTTTCTAGTATAAAGGGCTTTCAATCAACTTTATTTAAACAAAATTTAAAACATTTTAAAACAGAAGACAAAAACATGATTCAAATTCTACACAGGGGTACTATTGATTCCGGACATTGGCTTACAGTTTCAACAATAGATTGCAATGAAGGGCAGGTTAATTGGTTTGACAGTTTGTTCACCGATTTAGATGTTGACACTAAAAAACAAATTTGCGCAATAATGAAGCCACAAGGATCACAATTACATTTTCTGAAATGTCCGGTACAAAACCAGGTAGGAGGAGTCGACTGTGGATTATTTGCGATTGCTTTTGCTGTTGCAATCTGTTTTGGAATGAATCCTTCGAAACTCATTTTTGTTCAAGATAAAATGCGCAGCCATCTCATTAGTTGTCTAGAAAATAAAAAATTTTCCAATTTCCCATTCAATATTAATACAAACTGGAAAAAGAAAAAAATAACAAAAACCAAGGAAAACATATATTGCAAATGTCGCGGTCTGTATGACAGCGAAATGGTACAATGCGTGGCCTGCGATGCATGGCTTCACCACCGTTGTATCGACAAACGTACAGTAAAGCTGATTGAAGAGAAAAAGAACTTCGTATTCAAATGCTGTTAGTTGTATAATGTTTGAAATCATTATGATAAGGCATCATGTTCACATCTTATGCTGTGTGTATTGATTAGAATTGCATCATCTGAGCGATAATAATGAGTTAATTTAGCTAGTTCTTATATTCTGTTTTGTTTGTCTGTATTGGAGTTTACTGCCCAGTCAACACTATTTAAGTCATATCAAGCTGGTCATTCATTATAAGTCATATCAAGCCGGTCAATTCACCTGTCCACAATTTCGAAGACAGACTTACCTTTCTTATGTGTGCATGACAACATATGCTGTGGGTACTCATTAGAAGCGAATCATCAATGCACTTTTAATGTACCCAGATCGTATGTTTTCGCATGTCTTATCAGCAGCCTCATGTATGTAATAAAGAGTTATTAAGCTAGTTCTTATTTTCTTTCTTGTTTGTCTGTATTGGAGTTTACTGCCCAGTCAACGCTATTTAAGTCATATCAAGCCGGTCATTATAAGTCATATCAAGCCGGTCAATTTACCTATCCACAATTTCCGAAGACAGACTTACCTTTCTTATGTGTGCATGACAACATATGCTGTGGGTACTCATTATAAGCGAATCATCGATGCACTTCTAATGTGTACCCAGATCGTATGTTTTCGCATGTCTTATATGGAGCCTCGTGTATGTAATAAAGAGTTAATTTAGCTAGTTCTTATTTTCTGTTTTGTTTGTCTGTATTGGAGTTTACTACCCAGTCAACACTATTTAAATCATATCAAGCCGGTTATTATAAGTCATATCAAGCCGCTCAATTTACCTATCCACAATTTCCCAAGACAGACTTACACGGAAGCGGTGAACAAATACATGTAAGCGGATTCATGATCAAGCTCCGAAAAAAATTGTTGGTGACCCCGGCAGGCATGGATCCCACGCCCCCCTGATCCATGCTATTTAGGTTATATTGAGCCGGTCACTTTGCCTATCAATAATCACAAGAAAATCTTATACGGAAACGGTTTACACATACATACGCATGCTTTCTATAAAAATTCATAACTGCCCTGCGTGAATCAGTAGGTCCATGATCAATCGCCACGCAAGAATGTTGCCGACGCCGCCAGGTATTGAACCAACATCCTTCTGATCAACACTATTTAGGTCAATTCGAGCCGGTCAGTTTACCTCCCCGCACTTTTCACATGTAAGAGCACTTTTCTATGGCATAAGTCGACAACTGTCCTTCTAAATTCACAATTATGTACAAAAGAAATATATAAAAAAAAAAACAATTTTCGCATTTCGACTCTGAATTCTGAAAGACGTCTGTCAATAGCATTTTTACCGAGTTTGTGCTATTGACAAACGTTTGTCAATAGCATTTTTATCGACTTTGTGCTATTGACAAACGTTTGTCAATAGCATTTTTACCGACTTTGTGCTATTGACAAACGTTTGTCAATAGCATTTTTACCGACTTTGTGCTATTGACAAACGTTTGTCAATAGACTCTTCCTTATTTTAAACGGGTCAATTCGTACGAAGAACGCTGAAAGAACGCTGTTAATTCGTTATTAATACGTTACTAGTACGAGAGAAGTTCGTTAAGAAGTGACCACAATTTGGTTAGACGAATGCCATCGTAGAGGTAACGGTTGTCTTTCTGCGGGCGAACGAATTGTTTGAACTGCATTTCCCGAACGAACTTGCTGCGCATGGGCTGTTCGTTAACATACGATGGGAAACTTTGTGCTCAGTTCGTACTGAGCGAACAACAACGTACGCGAACGTACTTCAGCGAACTTAAAACGATGAGCTAACGATTATCAGCGTATGCCAACGAATGCCAAAATATATCCGTACGCTGACATATGCTGGGCCTTTTCTTTATAGTGTAAAGGCGCCTTTGGTTTGGATACATATTTTGTATTGAATAGGCGTGTAATTAGGCTGTAATGTGACCGTCTTATATATTTTTTGTATAGAACGACTTGATGTAATTTATATATAATTGGTATAGTTGTTATGTTTTACACCAGGATGAGACTCTTATAAACTAATAAACTTCCAATTTCTAATAGAACTGGCCTAAATGAGCTTTTGGACGCATCCGTGCATTAGTATTGTATTCTTCAATACATGATTCTTAGAGAATAAACAGCGCAACCCTGATCAACCTATGCGTAAACACAAGCCGGTCAGGCATCCAGTGCCCGTCATAAGAGACCTTGCCATGTGACGCAACCTATTTCCGTGTAAGATATTATACATCCCTGTATATACCATTCATATTAGGGCAGCTCATCGCTTCACCATACTTGCCCTACAATCTGAACAAGTCCAATTTATTACATTGTACATTGCCATGTATGTAAAAGCTGCCTTAGGACTGACAAACAAAGTGTAACCTGATCAGACAAACTGTGCAGAACAAGATCAGACGCCGCAGAACGCGGCGTCTGATCTGGTTCTACACAGTTTGCCAGAATATTCAGGACTGGCACGGTAAACAAAAACATTGGGGATTTGAACTTGTCGTACTAAATGAATAAATGGTACACTGTTTTTCTGCTCTGTTTGTTTTTATTGTTTACTGAATACGACGTTTCCTTTTTGATGTACCGAATAACCTACATTACGAAGACGTCACAAAACCAACGAACCACGCAACAGCCATTAGGAAAACAAGCCTATTCAAATATACTGAAAATTTCACCACCAGAAAATGAAAGTTTTCAGAAAAAAATGTTGATAATTTTCATATTTCTGTTCAAACCATAGATTGTGGGTACTCGTTAGAACCGCCTCGCAGAGGCGGTTCTAACGAGTACCCACAATGTATGCTTTTGAGCAGAAATAAGAAAAATAATGTATACCCCTGTAAACCCCAGTTTTACTATATAAAAGTGGGGTTTAAGGAGGTCAAAATTATATAGGTATGTTTTCGTAATGAATACCAGTACAAGTATTAGCTTTCACAAAAAGCTTGGTCTACGCTTAGCGCCTAATAAGATTGACCGAGGAATGTTACTTAAGAGGTCAATACGACTCATACTTTATGGTCTAGTCGCTGGGCATTGTATTATCGCAGACTACTTGATGGATTAACATGAAACTTGACATTTTGCTGTCAATTTTCAATCAGATTTAAGATTTATTCAGTGCTAAGCGTAGACCAAGCTTTTTGTAAAAGCTATTTCTTGTTTATAGGGTTCATGGCTGAACTTGGATCTTGACATTTTGCTTTCAATCATCAGCGAGCTTTAACATTTTTGTGCGCGAAGCGTAACCATTGAGTCTTTTTCTGAAAGCTAATATTACGTTATATTGAGCACTGAGCAGTCCATGGGAAATAACTTTAGATCAGTCCATGACCTTTCATAAAGTGCTTCCGGAGCAATGGCAAAAAAAAAAAAAAAAAAAAAAAAAAAAAAAGAATAGAACAGTAATTCAATATGTGCAAACAGTAAAGAGCAGGGAGGCCTCAAGATTATAAAACTGTTCTCATGCTCAACTCAGCTGAGCATGAAATCCGTCCTGCTAATAAATCCCAAATTACTCACAATTGCAAACTCTTTCTAGCTAAACATAGCTGAGCATGAAAATTTCTCTGCTAATTAATATGAAAATGCCAATTATTGTTGGCATTTTCATATTTATTAGCAGAGAAAATTTCATGCTCAGCTGAGTTGAGCATAAAAAAAGAGCTTCATAACCTCGGGGCCAGATCGCTCAGTTAATTCCTCATACATGTAATATGCAGGTTGTTTAAGTGAACAATCAGCACCATGATCGGACCGCGTAGATGCTCAGCTTATCAGTACATGTACGTTGTGTGCGAATAACGAAACAAAATCTGTAGTGGTTGCCCTAGGAAACAAAAAAAAAAACACATAACAGAACATAAGCTGTTAATTTGCGCATTCTTATCAAGACTTTTGCTGTTTTTAGATAAATACACGTACTTATATGCATATTAGACTAGCTCCAGCGTCCAGGACTGACGCTAGTCTAATATGCATTTGTATTATAAGGATTATAAGAATAAATATTTAGTCACTGGAGACTGGGGCCAATCTAGTACAACATGTTTATAAGTGCAGCTTCTAAAAATTCTGTAAGAAAGTAGGGAAGACCCATCTCAGACTGCAGCGATAGATAGGTTAACCTGCATCTTCATTGTCTGCATACAACTGAATAACATTCTCGTAATAGCCTTGCTCATATACAGTCGACTCTCGATATCTCGAAGTCAAAAGGACTCTCTTAAAAGCTTTGAGATATGCGCACCTCTACACGTCAGATTTCCAAAATTGAGGAACAAATAAATGTAACAAATGCATTTCACAAACGCATATGTAATATGACTCCTGAAATTAGAGATATATCTAAAATTGAAGCAATTTCTCCTCTTTTCCACAATATTTTGTCGCCTGTTGTTAGATTTCCATATTGAAACGGGGACCAGATTTTCCACTTCTAGATAAGCGGTTTTTCGAGATAAGCGAAATCGAGATAACGAGGGTCGACCGTATTTTCAGTCGGCTTACAGCCATAATGCAGCATATCAGGAAAATGCTCTTATATCATTTGCGGACAACGAAGAATCAGATCTGTGCTAAGTGTGAGTAGCCCCTTTCATTGTCCAGAATCTTTGGATACTGTAGAATATACGGACAGCAAAGACCCTGATCAGACTGCTCGCATGTGCATGCTGATCTTGGCATCGTTTCTCATGTACGTACAGTAAAACGTCAGTGACTGGAACACCAATGGCTCTTTTACTTTGGCTGATTCGAACTCGTTTTTTAGTCTCTTGGAAATTTAGTCTCTTGGAAATTCTTCCGACAGCTCAAGAAAACAAATATTTAGAGATATTTTAAGAACTTTCTTATTTTTTATCATGAATATGTATGTTGTGTGTACTCATTAGAATCGCCTCATCGAGGCGATTCTAATGAGTACATACAACATATCATTATTTTGTAAAAGATCGACGCTCGAAAAGACATCCCTAAATGATCCCCATTTGCCGCCTGACCTGACGCTATGATTAACTCTCAGCGGCTCGAACTACATGTACTCATGCTCTGAACAAATTTCCATTGTTCCAAAGATGTTCGAGACATTTAAGTTCGACTGTAAGCAATAGGGACCTTTTTCTCACGATACTGTTCGGATGTGGTGGCATTGAACTGATGGCAAACATAGCAAGATGGATTATGTCGCATTTGAAATTAACAGGGCACAAGAAATCATACACAAGAAATATACCACAATCAAGCGCAGCCTGAAACCGCGCAGTGTAGTCAGAACCATTCCTGTCAATTCCATGTACAATCGAGAAAGCCTAAACAATGCGTATACGCTAACGGTGGAAGGACCAGACCCACCGTCCCTTCCTCTTGGCTCGATAGCATGGCTGCGTTTGCTTGTCTTCCTGTGAGGCATAATGTATATTTTATGCGTACCCGTTCGTTGAAGACGCCGGGAGGAGTTCGATGTGATCAGTCAAAACACGTTTGAATGCTTTTCAGAATTTAAATTTGCTGTTAACAGTAGGTTTATACTTTTATATAAGCCAGGGCAGAGCATTAATGAATGTGCGCCCAGTGAAGTCTCAGATCAGCCTGTGCATCCGTGCAGTCTAATCAAAGTTGTCGCGTGACCCTCTAAGGGAGGCCAAGGATCCAAAGCGTCTTCAGTTTAACAGCGAATACTCTGATCAGCCTACGACCTGAGTATTTTCTGGACACACATGCAATCTTTCTGTAGCCCGGCTCGGATACATAGCAGATGATGAAGTATTTGACAAAAAGAAAGTTCACTAAATTGAAAAATAAAACAAGAGCGTTTACTGAATTATATATATATATATATATATATATATATATATATATATATATATATATATATATATATATATATATATATATATATATAAAATTCAATTTGTTTTTTAACTAGCGTAGTGATGCAGTGGTTATGTCTCTTGACTCTGAAGGGCTAGGCGTGCGTTCGAACCTCACTCAGCCCAGTGGTATTTCACATTTTCACTACACACTTTTTTCTGAAGTACTTGCATCAGTAATGATCCTGGATCGGAATTCTTTGTTGGACTTTGTTAAAATCTTTAATTATGTATATACACTTAATATACACTTAATAGATTTTCTGCCATATTTTACAAGGGAGACAACTTTAGTGACATTTTGACATTTTGTTTGCTTTCCTGCACACCAACCTCGTTCTAAAAAGGTAAATGAATTTGATGGGAATGTATGCCGTTTTGGCAAAGTTGGGGTCCCTGAAAATGCCTGTTAACGCATAAACGTATTATCACAGCATGATCTAAATGAATGCATCCATTAGCTTTCAGTTTCGTTGAGGTCAATAACATATGGTATAGCATAAGTTACTTTTACATTTAAGATATCACCAAGAGGGAAGGATCTGGTTATAAGCAGAGTAGATACACCTCAAAGGAAAATATCCCTGACATGAAAAGAGTTGTCTCTCGTCGCAAAGAGGGCTACTCTTAAAGGAAATTCTTTCCTTAAAAAGTAGCCCCAGTTTCGAAGGGTTTGAACTACCAGGGAAACAAACTCGTGTCTGCAAAAGTTCTCTCTCTTTATAATAGGAAATTAATGTCTAAATGTATAAGGTAGCCCTACTTTTTAGCACATGTGACGGCAAGATAAGGCGGTTCGGCTAAATAGCGGAGGGAGTCGGAGTAGTCCGAAGACGGCGAGATTAAAGAGAATAGAACAGGACATTCAAACCTATTCCTTCACCGGCTTTTCATATTGACATAATAAAAGAGTAAAATATGTGGCACTTTTGCGTTCCTTGAAATTACCATGGGAGTGAGAGACTAGTGATCGGAAGACCATTGCTTCAGCAATGGACTTACAAGTGGTTTTCGGGTCCTCTTGGCTTATAGCTCGAGGCTTGCTCTGCTTGATACAATGGGAGATAGTAGTCAGTTAACGTCCTTGAGTACTTTCTGTAAACAGCCAGGTCCCTTCATTTGGTTTCCTCTGTTTTTATCAGTAACATCTCTATTAAGTATAGCTTCCTTTGTCTGGAGAAATCAAATTAAATTATGGTCATATGCCAGTAAAGCTTCCAAAATATTAAAAAGAAACATTTTTGTGCAATAAAATATATAATATTAATATTGTTTGTGGATATGGAAAAAATAAAGTAAAAAATCATTTATATTCAACTGAGGACCTATAAAAAAATTCTGAGTATTCCAATTATCGACCGTTTAATCATCGTAAGATTCAAATATTTTTTCTCCAGTCTATCATCAAAACTATCACCTTATCTAGATCTATACTCCAATCCTAAAATAGATTGTTTCAAAAATAAGTTTGGGTCATAAAGTATAAGGGAAGTATTTTGCATATGTTGTCGATGACATGTTTTATGGTTTTAATGTTTTTTAAATGTTGACTTTTAAACCTTTAGATCTGCATTGGCAATGTCAGCAGACGACATAAACGAATGCATGGTGCTTGCCTTTTCTCTTCTTTTTGTTCTTGAATTCAGGGTGGTTGGCATTTCTTATAAATTGTCCCAAAGACCATTACACATTTCCTTAAGGGTAAAAAATACACTTGCAGGGATGGCAACTGTCAGCATTGTTTTACCCTTTTCCCACTACTGTTGAAACGTCATCTCAAAAAGGAGATAATATGAAAACACGCCTATTCGAATATATACAAAAAATCACCTCCAAAGAACTAAAAAAATTCAGATAAAAACTCTGGTATTTTTCATATTTCTGCTGTAAACATAGATTATGGGTACTCATTGGAACCGCCTCGCCGAGACGGCTCTAACGTGAACCACAATCTATGTTTTTGAGCAGAGATAAGAAAATAATGTATACCCCTGTTAATCCCAGTTTTACTGTATAAAAGTGTGGGTTTAATGGGGTCAAAATTATAAAGGCGTGTTTTCGTGATGGGGGAGCGAATTCTTTACTTTTAAAGTAGAACCCTTTCCAGAAGGACTGGTGTGCAGAAAGCAAACAGAAAATGATAAAAATACTAGTCCCTTGTAAAACATGGTGGAAAAGCTGACAAGTATATGCATTCAGTCCCCTTAACGCTTAGTGCTGTGGGTAAACTTTTCAGCAGTCGACATATTGAAATATGTTCCTTATTTTTTTTTTTCAAAAATAACAAAATTGTCATCTGCATAATTAGTCCAGTGAATAGTAAAGGATACAACAATCTCAGTGTTACACGTTCTTCAAAAATCGTATAAAAACATAGGAAGAAAAAATTATTAATAATGTTGATGAGGTAGCTTGCAAATCCTAGATACCGAGCAGATTCTAGCTTTAACCTCAACGACCAAAAAGGTTAACTCTCTCAGTCCTACAGACCATTCGAGATACCATAATGAGCCATCTCATCTGGATCTACACTGTTTACCATTCTGTTTTGATTTTTGACTGAGACCCTTATTTGGAACAATGGTTCTAAACAGATTCAAAGATGGACGCGTCCACTTCAGAAACTCGGGGATGAAAGGGTTAAGGTAGTAAAATGGTTCAGTAAAGTGTTGAACGTGTCATACCGGTTGTAAGAATTATACATAGTTGGCAAAAATAGTGTCTAAACCAAACATATAAAAGTACGTGCATGTTTCGTTTATTCAGATCTCTTCAGTAGCGGATCAAAGAAGCGACTAGGTAATGAAATTTGTAAAGTAATGGGAGAGAAATGTTGCACCTTGCATCACATATTTTAAGTAAAATTCATACGGTAACGTGATCTGGTGTTTTCCATCACGTCTGGAGGCTACTCCAAGATTACAAGATCACACGTGACTCTTAGATCGGTGTGATCCGGCCTGGGAACTACCTCGGAACGAGATTCACTCCATCAGACCCATCACGAAAACATGCCTATATAATGTTGACCTCTTAAACCTCACTTTTATGTAGTAAAACTGGGGTTTACAGGGATATACATACTTTTCTTATTTCTGTTCAAAAACATAGATTGTGGGTACTTGTTAGAACCGCCTTGTCGCGGCGGTTCTAACGAGTACCCACAATCTATATTTTGAGCAGAAATATGAAAAATATCAAATTTTTTATCTGAAAATGTTCATTTTTTGGTGGTATAATTTTCAGTAGATTTGAATAGGCGTGTTTTCGTAATGATTTTACTACAGTGATAACGTGTTTCTTTGTTAACAAAAATAATATTAAATCGTCATTCATAACAGCAGCAGACGACATTTTTATCATATAAAATCGCCATTGTTCGCCTGAAATGCAAGACCCTCTTTTTGTTTCTGTCTTAAGCTTCACCTACTTAAAGAAATAACAAACAATTTCTTTGCAAATAGCGAGATTTATACGTTGCGTCGGTAAGAGATGGACACAGAGTTTAGTATCTATAACATATTCTGATCACATACATGAAATGTTTACATATGTCATTTTAAAACATGTTTTTGTACTTGAGGAAGTGTAATATAATGACGTCATCTTACAGCAATAATTATAAATATGCATTTAATCTCTTCGGATCTCGACGCAACGAGCTGCGAGCGGGCTACCCAACCCTACTCCCAGTGGGAGGGGGAGGTAGGATTTACCCAGGCTCTGGCCAGCGGGGACGTTCGCACAGACGGATTTTCAACCACTAGGACCAGAACATACAGAAATGTCTGAAAGGCACATCTATATGCTGTCTAAACCCCCAAAACCTGAGCATGTGCGTCGTCCTTTGAGTGTTTACTCACTCGAATATAAGATATGGTGACTCTAAAGATTTTGCTAATGCTTTTAAATGCTTTTAATGTTTTGCAAAATTGAAATTCTTATTCTCAATCGAAGTGACTATACTGGGATCTCGCGTAGAACTGACTTGTTTACGCCCTAAACCGACTAGCTATTCTTTTTTCACGTGAAAAAACCTTACCCACTGCTCAAAACTTGTTAAACCGGTTCTGTTAAGACATAAATTTCCCGCTATACGATGTACCGCGGGAAATTGATAAGTCTTAAGCTTCACCTACTTAAAGAAATAACAAACAATTTCTTTGCAAATAGCGAGATTTATACGTAGAATATCAAATGTTAGGATGCGCTTACTGACCCCAATTTTGCAAAACATTTTCTACAACTTTAACTTCTTTGTAACGCTGAGACGCTTATCCAAAGAATCGTTAATATAACCATTTTTAGAAATATTTGACTTCCAACGACCATGCCTTAAAAGGCATCTTTCATTGACATCGTTTCCTTCCGCATTTGCCGCCATAGTAGCACCGCTAGCCCTTAAGCTATGAGTACCAAGGTTCAATTCTGGGGCCACAAGCTTTAACTTTCCCAAAATACATTCACGGGCCCTAGTATAACTGATCTGTTTATTTTTTGCCAACAATTTAGCTTTACCTTTTGATCTATTAACGGGTCTGAAAAGGTATAAATCTGATTTTTCATCCTGTTCAGATACCTGAAAATACTTCTTGAGCATACCATGAGGACAAGCGGAAGTAGACCCTTTCGCTATGAGCACTTCTTTACCAGACCTATAAATATCAGTCTTGCTTTTCCTTATTTTAAGAATCACGTATTCGTCCCTAAAATCTATGTCGTTACACCTCAGCTGACTAATTTCACTGAATCTCAGAAACCCTGCGTATCCTAATAAAATCATTGTAAGATCTCGTACGTGTAACACATCTACAGAATTACAGAACATATCACATAATTCTATCAACATATTCGTATTCACCGTATCTTTCTTTTTGATAGGGATAGATTTCAGCCGTTTTCCAGCTTCTAGTAAGTTTTTAACCAAACCGTTTAATGTAGGATCTGGCATATCATTTATAGTATGTACCCATTTTATACTATAATAAGCCGCAGAAATAACATGGAACGAAGCATTTGTATCTAGCAAATGTGTTATATAGATAGCAACGTGGATTGGATTTGCTGGTTTGTATAAAAATCCTCTTGTAGCACAGAATGCTTTAAACCGCTTAAAATGATCAAAGTATTTTTTATTCGTATTTAAGGCTTTTGCACTCAGTACATAACCTGCCATTTTGCCCGCTAACACGCCACTTTCAGCAGACCTGATCCCATTGTCAAGAAACTGTTTCTGGATTGACTGCTTTAGACCAACACCTGAAAAAAGAATATACGGGCTAATTTTATCTTAAAAACAATTATAGGAAATATTCTGTATTTCTGTGTCATAAACCTACAACATATATAAATGTTTATCATTTTTCATCTAGGTTTATCCTTGCTCGGCTGAACTATAAACTGCATTTGAAATTAATCAGAAGCGTATTTTCAAGGCAATCATTTTAAAACTTAATTGCTCTCTTCCAAAAATTCCATTATTCCCATTTCCTTTCACTATTATATTTCTAGAGGGTAGTAAAATATTATCTACTATGAAGCTTTTGAAAGAACCATCTTTCCTTATTAAGTCTGGCCAATACGTTGCAGATTCCCATACCGGTATTACAAGAGTTGCGCTTGCTTCTTCTGCTTTTATTTTTTGAATGCAATTTAGTATAAGCCTTGGTGGAGGCACCAGCCAGTTAAGCTCACCCGACCAAAGCTTATCCAAGCCGTCTATGCCCTCTGTGCCAGGAACCCAAAATCTAGAATTGAATCGCTTACATTTTGTGTTCAAATGAGTTGCAAATCTATCAACATTATGGGGCCCCCATTTCGTGTTTAGTTCTATAAAAACCTGATCATTTATTGACCAGTCATCACTATCTCAACATTTGCTCAGAGCATCAGCTATTTGATTATCACCCCTTGGAATCCACTCGGGACGAATTACAATGTCATTCAGCTCGCATATATTGTTTATTTCGGAAGCGATAGCTTGCAGGTCGGCCTTGCTACTCCCTTTTTGCAAAACAGATTGCACGTTCTTATTATCTGAATAGACTTTTATGTTTGTATGCCTTAGAAGTTCTAAGTTACCCTTGATTACTCTGTTCACTGTTTCTGTTTCTCTCCACGTGGAGCTTTTTAACCTCTCATTGCCATCCCATTCACCAATAACCAACCCTTTTAAACCCTGGTTTTCAAACTTCGAAGTATTTCCTACCCTATCTACATGGATGTCCATTACTTTCGTCATATTGTTTCCTTTATCGAAATTTACATATTGCATATTTTTCGTGCAACCTAATATTCCTGCAATATCTCGTCCTGGTATCCTACCCTCGCAGGACTCATAACATCGTCCCAAAGACGATATGCCCGCTTCCGGGGGCCTACTGACATTATTATCCACAACATGCAAACATCGTCTCAAAGACGCTTTACCCACTTCCGGGGGTTTCATATCACTAGCTCCAACCTGCTCATTTAAGTCGCTAGATTTTAAGACTTCCACATTGGTTTCAATATACCCTCCGTAACCACTGCTACTTGCATCTGCAAACAAGCAAAGCTCATAAAATGATTTTTTTTTTGTCCAAACACTTACCTATGCTGTTCAAGTCTCTAGCATTTCTCCTCCAAAAAATTAATTCTGCCTTTGCCTCTTCTGAGACAATCACAGGAGCATTCCAGCTTGCCCTTGACAGAATACACCTGTACATCTGGCGTGTTTTTAGGCTTACCTTTTTCCCTATTACGTTCTGTAATGATATAATCTGGCCTACAACAGACGCAAGTGCCCTCACGTGAATCAAACTATACCGGTCTCTATCGGTTTGATACAAAACGGAGTCTATCGCCATTTCTAGACGTTGAATTCTCTCTTCCGTAACGTATATTTTATTAATGATCATGTCAATAAAATATCCCAACCAAGTTACCTGTTGTACTGGTACCCACTGGCATTTCTCATTAGCCAAAAGGAAACCAAGATCCAGCAGACTCTCTCTGGCAAACGTACTTGATCTTGCCGCGTCAACTAACTTACCACTTCCACCAATCCCGTCATCCAAAAACATTATTATTTTGTGACCTTTCGACCTCCAGAATGCTACCACTACTCTCAGAACCTTAGTGAATATATGTCCTGCGGTTGCTAAGCCAAACGGCAAAGAATTGAAAACATAAAATTTTCTTATTCCCCCTTCTTGTAAACAAAATCCAAAATATTGTCTATGGTTACTAAAAATGTCTATACTGTGTTACGCACTTTTTAAATCGAAAGTAAAAAGAAATGACCCCTTTTCAAACATTACCTCTGCCACCTTAATGTCTTCGTACTTAAATTTAAAAGTATGCAAATACTGGTTTATATGTCTGCAATCAAGTACTAAGCGAGGTTTTCCAGTTTTAGTATAAGCAACCGTAAGTGGGTTTACTACTTTGGGGGTTTCTGATACCTCTGTCACTACTCCACGCTCTAACAATTTACTGACCTCGCTTTTTACGAAACTCATATTTTCTCTTGCTGACTTGTTATTCCTTAACGAAACAGTCGGCGGGGAACTTTTAAAAGGTACTTTATAGCCTGTTTGAATAACATCTAAAATGTATGAATCATCAGTGATTTCTTTCCATTTTTCTGTGCGGTGTTTAAGCCTACCTACTGGTGAAACCTCCATTTCTTCACCTTTTGACACCACTTGGATTCTTTTTAAGGAACACTTCTCGTCTGCACTTACCTTTTTATCAAGCTCTATGTCTTTACATGCAAAAGAATTCAAGATACTACTTATCTTATTATTATTGGTATTGGAAGCGGCCTTTGTGGACGGACACTCAAATTTCCAGTGACCCGGACCACCACATGCAAAACAAAGCCCTGGTCGCTTTGTTTGTTGACCTTGAACCCGACCATTATCGCTCTGACCATTATCGACCACTCTTCTGTTCGTAAAACGCCTATACGGATACCCCCTCCATCGGCCTCGCTTCACCCCTCTTTCTGCTTTCATCTTTCTTGTAGCCCGAGCCTCAGCCTTGTATATTCTCTTCTCGTCGTCGCTGTCACTAGCAATGGGATTGGTTTCGTATTCTGCGACCATACGCCATCCTAACTCTGATTGGTCAGCTAACTTTATTATTTTCTGTCTGTGCTTCAACAAATCTTTGGCTGAAATATATGTGCATACAATCCTTAAGTGCCAAAATATCACCTTATTTATTTATTTATTTATTTATTTATTTATTTATTTATTTATTTATTTATTTATTTGAAGGACTACTTTACTTTAAACACTAACCGTAACATAATTTTACATGTTGAAGAAAAATAACTAAATACAATCTTTTTTTTTTTTTTTTTTTTTTTTTTTACCTGATTACATGATGCTTCCACGCACAGCTGAAACTAACCATACCTGAGTATTGGTATATCGTTTAAAGGTTCTAAGCAAACCGAGTAAACATTGTGCAAGTTTGACCTTCCTGCATTAAAACCCTGTTGGCTTAATTGGGCGACAGGGCTTGGGATGTCATTTCATCTCACTGTCGGACTGTCGAATAAGTCCCACAAAATGGGTATTAAATATATACTATCTTTACAATCTTTACAGTTTGATAATTCATTTTTTTTTTTTTTTTTTTTTTTTTTTTACGTGCGCGTACATATACTTTTACATATAATTTTTCCTATAAAACATTATTTACAACTTACCTTTTTAACTTTGACACAAACGTTTCTGACCGCAGACACAAAATTTTCCTCTCAGACTGGCTGTCTCTTCTGCTCTCTCTTGCTCTCTCTGACTCCTCTCTCTGACTCCTCTCTCTCGCTCTCTCTCTTTGTCACGCGCTCACGCGCAGGTGCTCGAGCGCTCGCTTAGTTAAGCAGTAATCTACAAACCTCTCAGGCTTTTTTTTTTTTTTTTTTTTTAGATGAGCTACCTCTTACCTTCAATAATTTTCTCTTTAGTTTTATCGGCATTCATACTGTCTGCGGACTGCTCGGCCTCATCAAGTTTGATAATAACTTTGGAGTTTACTTTGAACTGCTCTTCATTACTTTTTCTCTTAAATTTAGGCATTTCACCCGTGGCCACGATAGTTGTTATTTTTTGAAGTTGCTCTTCATTTGAAACTGAACTCTGATCACTTAGCTTTTGAATGAGGTCTTTCAGGCCATTCATTTCATGTAGTAATTGTTGCTGCCCCTCCTGCATCACTTCTTTTGCCTTTGCTGCCACTCTTTCATCAAATTCTGAGTCTGTGTCCATCTTGAAATTTTTATTCTCAATCGAAGTGACTATACTGGGATCTCGCGTAGAACTGACTTGTTTACGCCCTAAACCGACTAGCTATTCTTTTTTCACGTGAAAAAACCTTACCCACTGCTCAAAACTTGTTAAACCGGTTCTGTTAAGACATAAATTTCCCGCTATACGATGTACCGCGGGAAATTGATAATTATTAACGAAGCAGGAAAACACATCCCTCATCATCACACAAACATACCTACAATGTATATAATCTTGACCCCCTTAAACCCCACTTTTATATAGTAAACCTGGGGTTTACAGGGGTATACATTATTTTTCTTATCTACACTCAAAAACATAGAGTGTGGGTACTCGTTAGAGGCGGTTCTAACGAGTACCCACAATCTATGTTTTGAGCGTAAATAAGAAAAAATATCAGCATTTTTCATCTGAAAAATTTCATTTTTAGGTGGTAAAATTTTCAGTATATTTGAATAGGCATGTTTTCGTAATGTTCTCTGCTTACATAAAACCTTCAGCACGTGAATGCTCTAATACCAATGATGTTGCAGTCTATTAAAATGCCTAGTTCGAATTCTCTAAGCCTGTCCCTTCATACCTTATTTATTCTAATTATTCGGACGGAAAAGCGTGAAAAAAGAGGCAAAAAAAAAAAAAAAAAAAAAAATGTAGACTCAGATCGGAAAGTCTTGGCAGAGTCAACACTGCTTGCCACTTTGCAAGCGCGTTTGTAATGGTCACCGGGCATCTTATTCATTTTAGGATGTGGAGTTAAGCCTCAACGGCTCGAACATCTTTTGGACTATGGAAAGTTCATCACGAAAACATGCCTGTATAATTTTGACCCTTAAACCCACTTTTAAATAGTAAAACTGGGGTTTACAGGGTATGGATTATTTTCTTATTTCTGCTCAAAACATAGATTGTGGGTATCGATGAGGCGGTTCTAAAGAGTACCCACAGTCTATGTTTTGAGCAGAAATATTAAAAATGTCAATTTTTTTATCTGAAAATGTTCAGCTTTTGGAGGTAAAATTTTCTGTATATTTGAATAGGCGTGTTTTCGTAATGTTGTCATGGGTAGTTTGAGCCACTACAGGGTAAATCATAGCCGCCAGGTCGGGAGGCAAATGGGGGATAATTTAGGAATGTCTTTTCGATCTTCTTTACAATACGTGTGTGTTGAGTGTACCCATTTGAATCGCCTCGATGATACGATTCTAATGAGTACGCACACCATACATTTCCACGTTGAAATAAGACTTCAGTTCCAGAAAATGTCAATAAATATTTGTTGGCTTGAGCTTTCGAAAGAATTTCATAGGGAGCATTATGAAAACATGCCTATTCAAACATACTGAAAGTTTCACCACCAAAAAATGGAAATTTTCAGACAAAAGAATTCTGATACTTTTCATATTTCTGCTCAAAACATAAATTGTGGGTACTCGTTAGAACCGCCTCTGCGAGGCGGTTCTTACGAGTACCCACAATGTATGTTTTGAGCAGAAATAAGAAAAATAATGTATACTCGTGTAAACCCCAGTTTTACTATATAAAAGTGGGTTTTAAGGGGGTCACAATTATGTAGGCATGTTTTCGTGATGCTCAAAAACGATTTCGAATCAGCCACGAAAAAAGAGCCACCGGCGTACATGTATCAGTGCTACTACTGTATATGTCATTATGTTTTTTTAGGTGTCCGCATATTTAGATTATTTACGGTTTGTGTTGACAAATGGTTGTAATTGAGTTTTAGCAAATGGTCACTTAGCGGGTCAGACGTAGGTCACTATGAAAAGATCAAATAATAATGTACCAATTATAATGGATACGCAACGCACGAAAATGACCCTTATGGCAAATGCGGATAAAGAAAGTCCAGGTCAGCTGGGCAGGGCTATCTGTGACCGCCTAAAGAATCAACGGCCCGATGGTATAGCGCATACAGACGACACAGAAAAGCAAAAATACCTTGATTAGATTGGTTGGATGCGCAGGCTGCTCTAATCCTTCGTAGTTCGCATGTGACATAAAGATCATTTTACTGCGTTGTGAGTCAAAAAGGAAACACATTGTTAGCCACTATAATGAAGGATTAGAGTATTCTGAATTAACAAAAAGTGGCCACATCTATCAAAACGTAGAACAAGCAAACTGCAACCCTAGTTATTGTCCTTGTTTGATTAAAGTGGAATGGATGCAGTTTCAATTTCGACGATCCTGTCCATTTGTTGTTTTTTTTATTTTGCACACCAGCTGAAAAGGGGTCTTCTCGAAAAGGAAAGAATTTGCTCCGATTTGAAAGTTTGTTTTTTTTTTTTTTTTTTTTTAGAGTCGATCCCCTTCAGTAGACCTTTTTTTTTTTTTCTGAAGGGACTGGATAATCCGAAAAGCAAAATTTACGATGGAAATTCGCCCTGCTTATGCCCCTTGGATTCCACATCTTTACTTCTTATACAGGTCCACTTTCAGTTGAAGAACAGTCTGGTTTATTCCATAGTTTTAATTCTTTAATGAAAATTCTCAATTACGGTGCAAAATTCAAACGCTGTACACTTCTGATCACATCAATCTCTGCACGCCATCATCTGTAGTACGCCAGCTGTAACGTATTACGAAAACACGCCTATTCAAATATATAGAAAATTTTATCTCCAAAAACTGAAAATTTTCAGATAAAAAACTCAGTTATTTTTCATATTTCTGCACAAAACATAGATTGTGGGTACTCGTTAGAGTCGCCTCGCCGAGGCGGTTCTAACGAGTACCCACAATCTGTGTTTTGAGCAGAAATAAGAAAAATAATGTATACCTCTGTAAACCCCAGTTTTACTATATAAAAGTGGGGTTTAAGGGGGTCAAAATTATATAGGTATGTTTTCTTAATGGTAAGTAACAATCGTAACATGATGGCGAATCCGGCCTCGCAGTGCACAGATGTGCATGTTTGTCTTGATTTTCGTTTTTGCATAAATGTGACTCATAATCTCTATGATCACCAGACGCGTCCTATTCTAAAATAACCGTTTGGTGGTTAAGTTGTGACATGAGAAATTTATTATATTCTTGTTCAGGTAATAGTATTACTATAGGCGTATAGTGTTGAATTTCTTTTCTTTGAGGGCTCAGCTGGATTCAAGCAGGTTTTGCTCGTACTAATTTTGTCTTCGAATAAGGTATGCGTTTTAACTGCTTTAACGCTTAGCGTGGGTAAATATTTCCGCATGAGGTATTTTTGAACACTTTTTCCTATATTTGCCAGAAAATAGGCTTTGACGTTTCATGCAAATCGTCTCCTAAGGAGATAATTTGCATGAAATGTCAAAGCTTATTTTATGGGAGAAAGAAGACACTTGGTAGATAGTTTGCATGAAATGCCAAAGCATATTTAATTTGGGAAAATAAGAAAAATATCATCAATACGTTGTCTACGGAATTGCTCGGAGAATGGTTAGGTTTAATTCAGGGAACTTGTATGTACACATCGAATAAACAACACAACCTAAGCTGTAAGAAGTTTTAAAACACGCCGGGAATTCTCCGTATGCATGCACAGTTTTTTATTGACCCTATTGTGTTGTAACCCAGAGTTTCTGAGATGAAACCTTCCATTTTGAATTTGGACGCGTCCATTATTGCAAATTATTAATCAAATATTATTGCAAATTATTAGTCAAATATGAAAAAAAAAAACAAAAAACAAATGCCAATCAGCGTATATCGTTATGAGGCGGTTCAATTACCTACGCACAGGAACGCTTTCGGACATACACATGTGTAACCAATATCGGAGGTCCCGATCAAGTTTCACTGATTCATGTAGTGGTCGACTTTCTTGTTCGCACCAGCCATGAATGGCGTATTCGTTTGCATTCAGTTATTCTGAACACCATATTCCAATCTGATGACAAAATGTTGTCTCAAACTGTTTACTCCAATGCGTATGTTTGATTTTCATTTTTTTTTTTTTTTTTTTTTTTTTTAATATTTCACTCACACTAAATTTTGTGACCAAAAGCAACATGTACGAGGGCGGTCGTACAATTTCAGGACTTCTTATCCCCATTACGAAAACATGCCTATATAAATTTGACCCCCTTAAACTCCACTTTTATATAATAAAACTGGGGTTTACAGGGGTATACATATATATAGGGTTTTTCTTATTTCTGCTCAAAAACATAGATTGTGGGTACTCGTTAGAACCGCCTCGTGTTTTCGTAATGTCAAGATGTAGTGTTCAGGAGAGGCAACTCTAGAAATGTGTTTTGCCTTCCTTCTGAAAAGTGTTCTGCTTCGAAAGGAAAGCATTTGTTCCCTCTTGGTAGGTTGTTCTCCCCGTCCCCCTCCCATCCCCATGCCCCCCCCCCCCCCCTCACCTCCCCGTTAGAAATGGAGGAATATCCACCAAGTGTGCCGAGTCCCCAAAATGTTACATGAAGCTAAAACTGATAAAACAAATACGTCCTATAAATCATAGATAGCCTGTCTTTTTTTTTTTTTTTTTTTTTTTTTTTTTTTGTCTTTTTTTTCTGTCTGTATTCCTTTTTTTTTTTTTTTTTTTAATATTCTTGTGCATATTATCATTCATTAAAATGAGGCTAAATCTGACCAGACAAATACGACTTGTTAATCATAAATGGTTAAGAAAACGTATCATACATAGTTTGTTCAATTGTTCAATGTCAACGTCCAATGGACTGCTCAACGTTTATTATAACCAAGTATTAGCTTTTGCAAAAAGCTTGGTGTACGCTTAGCACAGTGTGTGCTTAAGCGTAGATCAAACTTTTGGTGAAAGCTAATATTTGGTTATAAATAAGTTTCAATAAAGCACCAGGAAAAAGTCAACAAGTAATCCCTGGCTTTTTTATTTACATGTACGTATGTTATGGGTGGTTTCCTGTCGGTTATTTATCCTGAAAAATGACACAAGAAACCTTGAAAATCAGTGAATATATTATTACAGCGAAGTGTGAACAAAATGACATTTTATGTGATAATTGTGACACATTACAAAAGGCCTAGATTTATGCGTTTTAAAGCCAATAAAGCAGAAGAGATTTTTAGAGCGTTGTTTATTATGCATCCAACATTGTATAACAAAAATTGAGCCAGCGCACGACCAAACATACAATAAAACTTGTGCGACCAGCGATGATTCAGATCAGCCGCGCAGGCTGATCAGAGTCTTCGCTGATCGCATGTGCCTTCTACAGCCTCCAGACTGTTGACAGAAAAATAAAAGAGAACACTTGCCCTACTGAGTGGATGTACAGGCTGATCTGAGTCTTTGCTGGCTACACCGGTCTTATTGTAGGTTTTGTCGTGCGCAAGCTCATTATTAATAATAATAAATGAGTGTATTTACTAAGACTATTCGGACACCCTAACTCCTTTCAATTTGAGCAAGTTAATTCGATGACCTGATAACGTGTTTAAAATCTACTGGACGAGTGGCAGTGTAGATCCTGATCAGAGGTTGGTTTGGATGTCCGAATACTAAATGTAAATACGGCATTTAAAGTTCGTCTAATGTCATTTACTTAATGTATCGATTGTGTGTCTATTTATTTATTTATTTATTTATTTATTTTTTTTTTTTTTTTTTTTTTTTTTTTTAATTCATTTATTTATTTATTTATTTTTATTGATTGATTGATTTTGGCTGCCGCTTTCTTAGAGCGCAGTTTGTTGTACGCTTATCTTTTTGTTTTACATTTTATTCATACACTACCTTGGAAATAAACAAAAAGAAAATAAATAAATTAATTAATTGAATAGATGTATTATGTAACAAAAAATGGAATTAATATTCCTTAACCATCACATAAAGATAGTCAAGGCCGTGACTTGTCGTTTATAACATTTATTTTGGCTGTAACGCTTTTTATGGTAATTTATTATACATTAACATGATAAAAATGATGAAGGTTTAGCCATTATATATACAGGGTCAAGGCCGCGATTGATTATTCATAATATCAATTTTGGCTGTCAGTATTTCAGAGCGTAGCATTCTTATTACAAATTAACATCATAAATGATAATGATACGGAAAAAACACACACGCATATCATCATCAATTGAGTCGCGCACAGCGTTTCCTACAAAACTGCATGTGCGCCTAGCCAAAATTTAGATCTAACAGTAAACAGTGGCGTAGCCGGAACGGAATTATTTTTACGCACATCAAGGAAAATTCTTAAAGAAGTATGCCTAGAAACTCTTACAAAATAGGCGCTACTCTTAAAGGAAAGAATTTGTTCCCACAGGGAACTTTAAGAGCATTCCTAATGATAAAGAACAAAATATTTTATGTTGATGTCACTTTATTGTAAATACTTTTCTTACGCATGCTACGCACATGTGTAATATGCGTAATGAGCGCTACGGCTTTGGTATACGCCTCCGTCATTTGTTACTTAAACACGTGGTATTTTTCTGGTGTCCGTACAAAACGTGTACTGTATATTAAAATTACATATTGTGTCCATAAAATGTGTTTTTGTGGAGGAATCTGAAGAAATACTTATCTTGATAATCCATCAATCTAAAGCTATACAACACATGGCATTTTGACCAAATAATGTGAAAGCTTTATAACACGTCATTTTGACCAAATAATGTGAAAGCTATACAACACATGGCAGTTTGACCAAATAATGTGAGAGCTATATAACACATGGTATTTTTACCAAATAGTGTGAAAGCTATATAACATGGCATTTTGACAAAATAATGTGAAAACTGTACAAAATATCGTGACATTTTGACAAAAAACAATGTGAAAGATATAACACGTGGCATTTGACCAAATAATGTAAAAGCTATATAACACATGGCATTTTAACGAAATAATGTGAACGCTATACAAAACATGGCATTTTGATCAAATAATGTGGAAAATGAGAAAGATTTTGGTTATTAAGATTTATACAGTAAAAGGGTTGCTAAAATGTGGAAGAAAAATTAAATTGAAAAGCTGGTTTAAAAATAGACTGGCTCCAATCTCCGGTGACAAAATATTTATGTTTGGTGCATCCACTAAATTAAAACCAAACTGATATCATGATTTTAAAGGCTGGTTACTATTGATTTCAAAATCAGAGAGAAAAAAAGTTTACATTACGAAAACATACCTATATAATTTTGACCCCCTTGAACCCCACTTTTATATAGTAAAACTGGGGTTTACAGGGGTATACATTATTTTTCTTATTTCTGCTCAAAACATAGATTGCGGGTACTCGTTAGAACCGCCTCGGCGAGGCGGTTCTAACGAGTACCCACAATCCATGTTTTGGGCAGAAATATGAAAAAAAAAATATCAAAAATTTTATCTGTAAAGTTTCAGTTTTTGGTGGTGAAATTTTCAATATATTTGAATAGGCGCGTTTTCGTAATGGCTTCATTTGATACTGTAGGTAGAGATAATGTATTTTATGCAGTCATCATTTAATTCAATAAACTAGTGCCAGTCTAGTTTAAAAAAACTGCAAACTTGTAAAAATCCCCCATTACGAAAACACGCCTATTAAAATGTATTGAAAATTTCACCACCAAAAATTGCAAATTTTCAGATAAAAAAATCCTGATATTTTTCACATTTCTGCTCAAAACATATATTGTGGGTACTCTAACGAGTACCCACAATCTATGTTTTGAGCAGAAATAAGAAAAATAATGTATATCCCTCTGAACCCCAGTTTTACTATATAAAAATGGGGTTTAAGGGGGTCAAAGTTATATAGGTGTGTTATCGTGATGTTTTTCTGATGTTAGCCCTAAAAACCCGTTTTCACTATATATTATTGGGAAATATAGAGTATACTTAACATAAACGAGACTTGTTCACGTAATAGCATGGCGGGTGCATTATTGGGGACTTTGGGTATTAATGGGTTGAACGAGTGGTTGTACGAACGCGTTAAATCAGCTTATTTCCTACTCAGCAAACGTTTCTAAAACCTGGTGGATTCTATTATAAAGATGCTTATATGCAAATATGATTTACAAAAATTAATTTAGACGAGGTTTACGGTTTTAAATCATTTCGTTCAGCTTTCATTTTATTCTGATGTATCACTTTGTATAACACATGTATTAACGCTAAGCATGCTGGGTAAAATATCAGCAGACGACAATTTCAAATATTTTTCGCGTGTTTTTTTTTTTTGTTTTTTTTTTTCTGAGAAAACAGGCTTTGACATTTTGTGCATATTGTCTCTTGAGACAATTTGGATGAAATCACAAAGCCTGTTTTTCTGGGAAAAATAAGAATATTATAATCAATTTGTCGTCTGCTGAATTAGGCTTTAGAGTACTCAGTAGTAAAGGTTTAATAGTTCCAATATGAAGCTCCAATATTAATTTGAATAGAGCGTGAAATTTTAAGTCCGTATTTAAAGTATTTAGCCCTTTAAAGTGTTAAGCAAAATTATAGCAGAAGATATTCTCCTTTTTACATTATTTTCCAGTGAAAATTAGACTTTGAATTTCATGTGAATCGTCTGCAGACGATTCACATGAAATACCAAGTCTCATTTTCCCTGAAAATTGAAAGTAGATAAATAAATAAATTATGCGATCTGCTGCAGTAGTGAGTTAAACTACCTGATTACTTGTAACAATGCACAATATTTACTTTTCCAAAGAAAGGAAATAGATTCAATACAGTACCATACTCTAGTGTTTAGTTAAAGTACACAGTTATGCTTGCCACTTTGGACAAATTCAGCAGACGACAAAATTAATGTTTCTTTTTTTTTTTTTTTTTTTTTTAAATAGGCTTGAAATGTCGTGCAAATTCTCCTTAGTAAACAATGTTCATAAAAAGCAAACTCCTTTATTCTGGAAAAAAAAAAAAAAGAAAACAAAATGTTTCAAAATGTCGTCTGCTTAAAATTTTACCAAACATGTTAAGCGTGTCAATAATGATACACTGTCACGCTACGAAAGGGCAGGAGGGTTTTAACGCTCGGCATGCTGGGTAAAAAGTTAAAACAGACGACATTCGGAAATATTGTTCTTATTTCTTACCCCCCAAAAAACAGACTTTGACATTTCATGCAAATTGTCTCCTAAGGAGACAGTTTGCATAAAGAGTCCAAACCTGTTTTCTGGGAAAGATAAGAACAAAAATATTTCAAAAATTCGTCTGCTGAAAGTATTACTCTGCATGCTAAGCGTTAAGCTCCCTATTGAAACTAATGGCGTAAAATAGGGCGTGGTTTCAAGGTCTTGGTTTGTCACGCAATGCTCGTTACAGTGCACATGAGGAAGTAGCGAAGTCAGTTATCCCCTGCATGTACATTGTATATACCTAATTTGCGAATAAGAAGGTCAGGGAGCGCATGCGCTGGTTGTAATTTCGATGTTTTCTCAATAATTTTCGCACAGTATTAGGCTAAAAATGAGAACAAAGCACAACAGTAGAAATTACAAATGTTTCCTGGTGAGATATCGTCAATCACAAATACTTTTAGATTACTGTCATTTTTGGGTCGATTGTTTACAGTCGAGCCAAAGTACATGTAAACATACAGCAAAATTTCCTTAAGGCTATTGTCCACGAGATTATCACTGACCAATGAAATCAAACCGCTCGTTTATACGAAATCCAGGTAACGGTCATTTCTTGCCGAGCTATTCTTGTTAGAGTCGTGTGAAGAGGATTACCTGTAAAAACCTGGACCGGGACATTTGCAAACAGTGTAGACCCAGATCAGACGCCGCAGAACGCGGCGTCTGATCAGGGTCTGCACTTTTTGCTTAAATTACAGGACGGTGAGGGTTAAATTAATAGTCTTATGTCCCATTTCGGGACTATTTTCACTGCCTACACTCAGAGACAATCTACTCACCAGTGCTGTCCATTACGAAAACATGTATTCGCCTATAACGCCTATTCAAAATATATTGAAAATTTTACAACCAGAAAAGGAAAATTTTCAGACAAAAAAAAAATCTGATATTTTTTATATTTGTGCTCAAAGCATAGATTGTGAGAACTCGTTAGAACCAGTTAGAACCGCCTCGGCGAGGCGGTTCTAACGAGTACCCACAATCTATGTTTTTAGCACATAATATATACCCCTGTAAACCCCAGTTTTACTGTATAAAAGTGGGGTTTAAGAGCGTCTAAATTATATAGGCATGTTTTCGTGATGAAGTGCTTTGTGTGTCCTTATTTTCCTCTGATAAAAAATACAATAATAAAAAAAAAAAATAACAGAAATATTTATGGAAAAATATCTATTGAGAAATACACCATTTAAAAACAAAATCGAGTCTTTAAAGGTTAATATCATAGCAAGCTACTTTCTATATAATCTTACATTAGAAAATACTGTTTTCAGATAAAATATAACTGCTCCTGGTTTGAAAAACCGATACTGACATCAGGAAAACATGCCTTTATAACTGCGGTTTACAGGGGTATACATTATTTTTCTTATTTCTGCTCA
Source organism: Anodontia alba (assembly GCA_964016985.1). Classification (NCBI taxonomy): domain Eukaryota; kingdom Metazoa; phylum Mollusca; class Bivalvia; order Lucinida; family Lucinidae; genus Anodontia; species Anodontia alba. The sequence goes on from OZ024829.1 coordinate 25,873,152, forward strand.
AAAATATAGATAGTGGCTACTCGTTAGAACCGCCTTGTCGAGGCGGTTCTAACGAGTACCCACAATCTATGTTTTTGAGCAGAAATATGAAAATATCAGAATTTTTTTATCTGATTTTTTTTTCATTTTTTGGTGGTAAAATTTTCAGTATATTTGAATAATAAGAACTGGGTATCTCTCTTCACTGCCGCGTGTAGAAGACTTGGATCCTTGATAAGCGAAGACCAGCAGACTTTATAGATTTAATTGGGTCAACCAGGGCATCCATGCCGTCTGATCTAATGGTATTTGTAGGTGGTGGGTGGGGTAGCATCTGTCAGAATGTTGATTTTCGCATGTGAAGGCACAAGATAAGCCTAGCCACTAGGCGTTAAAATGAATAATATTGCAACAAAGCCATCTATTTAAGATATTAATATTGCAACAAAGCCATCTATTAAGATAAACAGATAATATTTTAGCTATAGTCTCCTTCCTCAGTTTTAAATACTTAGCCACTATGTGTATTGGAGACTCCATTACGAAAACATGCCTATTCAAATATACTGAAAATTTTACCACCAAAAAATGAAAATTTTCAGATAAAAAATCCTGATATTTTTAATATTTCTGCTCAAAACAAAGATTGTGGGTACTCGTTAGAACCGCCTCGCCGAGGCGGTTCTAACGAGTACCCACAATCTATGTTTTGAGCAGAAATAAGAAAAATAATGCATACCCCTGTAAACCCCAGTTTTACTATATAAAAGTGAAGTTTCAGGGGGTCAAAATTTTATAGGCGTGTTTTCGTGATGCTACCGAACAGATTCGCCATCATTAAGAAGTTGACTATCGTTAAATAAAAAAGCAAAAAAAAAAAAAAAAAAAAAAAAAAAAAAATGAAACTGACCAGACTTTTATTATCAAGTAGTAGTAGACTAGTAGCTAGTCTAGCATAAGATAAACCAGGAACTAACATGCCAATTAATTTTTTACCACTCTCTGGGCAGATTCAGCAGACGACAAATTGATGACATTTGTTTCTTATGTTTCCCAGGAAATAGGCTTCGACATTTACAGATTGTCTCCTTAGGAATCAATGAGCATGAACTGTCAAATCCTATTGTCTGTGAAAAATAAGAAAAAGATTTCAAAATGAAGTCTGTTGAAATGTTTACACAGCATGCTAACCTTTAAGAATGCGGAGGTTTCATTCATGTAGTCGTTATGTTTCCTTATTTCCCAACAAGGCGATTCGCCAATAAAAAACAAAAAAAAAAAAAAAACAAGCTTTGAAATTCAAATTTTATTTTAATGAATGGAAATAAACAAAACATTGCAACGAACAACGCTTTTTCCTTAATTAACAAATTCTATTCAAATGAGGTCACTACTCTAATTCACACAACTGTCGCATTATAATATTAAATACGTCAGTCGATTTAAAATACTCAAGCGATATTTCCTGTTACAAGAATGCTCAAGAGTCGCTATTACTTAAATGGAAAGTAGCTGTTTAGTTCCCCACATATTTTTGCATTTTATTTCAGTCATTCGTTGAGATAAGCATGTACATAAACTTTTCTTGTAGTATTCGACTGCCCCCATCCCTGCTCACAGATATTTAGTGTCAGGTGAGTGCTCTGGACCAAACTGGTCTCTTGCACAGTTTTCCAGAAGAAGATTTGCATTTTACTAGAAGCAGAATACTTCTGACCGTCATCAAAATGTTTAGAAACTTCTAGAAGATGTTTAAACCCAGCAGACACATGACGTCTATACAACGTCGCCTCAACGTCGATGCAACGTCATGACGTTGCATCGACGTTGTATAAACGTCATGTGCCCGCTGGGAAAGATTGATATTGGAGCTGTATACTTTAGATGCAACGAAAATCACAGGAACTTCACTTTTGTTTCAAACTGTTTTTTTTTTTTTTTTTTTTTTTTTCTCAGTCTGTTGTTTTGATAATTATATTGTCCGTAAAATTAATAAGAATAAGTACTCTAAGTTTCATGAAAATAATTTATGCTCTTACTGAGGTTCTGAAGAATCTGCACACTCATTGTGAAAGAAATATACATGTTTATCATAAAAATGCAAAATATACCAAAAAGCTTTTAAACTAATTAGATTATGATCATTATTTAATTGATAATATTTTACCACCCTTGACCTAACTTGGCTACGTAGCCTAGTTAGAAAACTTATACAATATTTTCTCTTATAATACTTTATTGCACAGTCCTCAGGAGCATTTGACAGGAAACTAGCGGCAGTCTTATTTCGTTTCAGACAACAAAAAGTAAGGTTATATCAATCTTAGCTCCGGTATCAACCTTTAAAAAAAGTCTATTTTACCATCAAGGCTTTAATACTTTATGCTAGTTTTGGCCAGAACGCTCATCTGCCCCTCCCTCCCCAAACATTTGTCCCCTTTTTCCCCCATTGATTCCACACTCTTACTCTCAGTCAGTATTTCACTTATACATTTTGAGATATAACATGTACATGTCATGAAATATTTGCTCACAGCTGCAGCAGACGACCATTTCATTTTATTTTTTTTATTTATTTATTTTTATCTTTATCGAAAATAAATCTTGACATTTCATATGAATCGTCTGCATACACATATATAATGTCCAGACTAATGATTGCTAATGATTGTTTGATATTTGGCAATTAGTTTGTTTGTGTTGAGGTTTTACGGCCCAGTCAACCCAATGGGACCATGTCGAGCGTGGTCAGTTTACCTAACCACACGTTTACTGGGCAAGCTTAATAATCCTCTAAGCGGTTAACCAGTATTGTGCACATTCTTTCGCCAGAAACTGACAACTGCTCTTCTTGAAATATTTGGCAGTGACTATATTAAGAGGAATTAAGAAAGAATAAACAACCCACGCATATGAGGCCCTATACAACTTTGTTTTGACTCGCAAGCCTTAATCTTCTAGGAAAGAATTTCTCTGTACACCCATTTGGTACAATCATAACATCAAGTTCGGAAGAAAGTCATGCTTTATAAGAAATTGATTTCAGTCTGGTGTTGTATATATCAAGGCTCTAGATAAGGATTTGGTAAAGTTAGTATTTTACACCCGGCTTTTAAGCTTAAATGCCCATTTGCAATGCTTAACCAAAATTAAGTGTAGCATAGAAAATTCTTTTTTTTTTTTTTTTTTTTTTTTTTTTTTTTTCAGAGAAAATAAAGCTTGGAATTTCATGTGAAGCAGACAATTCACATGAAATACTAAGCTTTATTTTATCTGAAAAAAAAGAGAAGGAAAAAGACACATAGTAATGCATTTGTCTTTAAAGCTTACGCCCTTTCTGATCTCGTATAATGCTTCTGCTCACAACAGATTCAATGTGAGGGTAATCGCTTCATATTAAACAACGTAAAGTTCACTGAAAAACTTTACCCCTTAAATCTGATTTCAATTCTGAAATCCAAAATTTCTTTGAGTGTTTTTACCCTCTCGGCTTCAATTTCAATGCTGATTTCCAAAAATTCAATGCTGAAATACCCTTTACTTCCTTTTATCTAGAGCTCTGATATATTAATGATATAATGAATAGAAATGGAAACTTTAATACTTAGGAAGCCTTTCAAGATAAGTTTTTAATTCATGCAATTTTTCTCCCATACAGTGAACCCTCGTTACAATGACAGCATTTGTTCCCAAAGATGTTGCCATTTAAATGAATTTGCTGTTGTAAAGAATCCTTAATGGACAGAATGATATGTAAGAAAGACCTTATTCTATTCTTGTTTCCTCACAAACATAAGTTTTGGATATTTGTTAGAATCGCCTCAGTGAGGCAATTCTAACAAATATCAAAAACATATGTTGCTTGAAGTTTTAAAGCAATATTCTTGCATAATTTCTCATTAACTGTAACCTCTTAAGCGAAGGTTTCGTGACATTCAAATTGTCATTATAACGAATTTTGTCGTTCTAACGAGTGTCGGTGTAACGAGGATTGACTGTAATAAGGTGTTATTGCACCATGTGAAAGTGTCTTAAGGCTTTTATCATTCCAATATTTGCCTTTAAAAAAACAACAAACCCCCATTCACAGGGCCGTAAAACCTCAACACAAACACAAACCAATTCGTTAAAAGAAAAACTGAGAGTTGCTCTCCATGCCACTAAAACAGATTTGGTGTCATTTAAGGATGATGAATTGCTAAAGCAGTGTCTGTTACCCGTGGTGAAAAGTCGACTAAAATATTCCAAATACTTTCTGAGTTCTTGTGGTTTAAAGTTTTCACCTCATCAATATTCATGAGGAACCATTGACGTCATTGATTCGTTTGAACAGATTTAAAACAACTACTGTTTGAATAACCTACAGTTGTCTCGTTATCTCGACCTCGCTTATCTCGAATAACCGCTTATCTCGAAGTGAAAATCTGGTCCCTGCCTAAACATGAAAATCTAACAACATTTTAAAAATATTGTGGAAAAGAAGAGAAATTGCTCCTAAGGAGCAATTTCTCCTCTTTTCCAAAATATTTTCAATATATATTCTAGCTTCAAGAGTCCAATTACACATATTTGTTAAATGTGGTTAATCGAATTAGTTTTTCCTCAATTCTGCAAACCTGATATGTCGAAGTACGGATATCTCGGAGTATTTCAGAGTGTCCCTTGGAATTCGAGATAACGAGAGTCGACTGTATTTAAATTACATTGCAATGCATTAAGTTTTGAACCGGTAGGATTTTTTTTATCAGAGGTTGGTCATCTTTCACGCTTAGCATGCTTGGTAAACATCTCAGCAGACAACATTCAAAAATATGTTTTTCTTGTTGTTTTCCAGAAAAGAAGTTTGAGGCAAATTGATAAAATGTCAAATCGTATTTCCTTGACAAATAAGAAAACTATCACAAGATTGTCGTCTGATGACTTAGCCTAGAGGGCGGTAATGATTCATATAAAAGGGAAACATATTCTCTTCCGCAGAAGTGGCCTTGACGCAAACGCTTATAGCATAGAATTTCCAACTGCTTTCCACACTTTTCCTTGAAAATAAACCGTCTCCAGAATAGACGATTTGACTGAATTTTCAGGTACTTTTCTCTGTTTACCTACCCTTCGTCTGCCTGTCACCTGAAGAAACTTTTGAAGTTCAAAGCTACCACTAAACCGCGACACGAGAAAATGTGCCTTACAACAATGCGTGATCAGCAAAGTCTCAGATCAGTCTGTGCATCTGCGCAGTCTGATCAGCCTTTACTCTCCGCCCTAAAGACTTTTGAATATCGGCTATCTACAGGGCGCCAAGCGAAGATATATCAGACTGTGCAGATGCGCAGTCTGATCTGAGTCTTCGCTGGGCACACATACTAGGAAGGTACATTTTCTTACGTCGAAAATCAATTTATTTAATGCGATATACGATCCTATCAACCATCTCTTAGCCTACTACACACCTCAATTTTATTTGAAATTTGCTCAGACCTAATCAATTTTATGGCACCTTGCGCAAAGTTCCGTATTTTCACCCGAAATACGATAGCCTTCTTTGCCTTGTTAATAATGGGTTGACATTTTGATCCACACCTCCGAACGAAGCCTCTATAAGCACTCGACAGTTTTAGCTGAACAAATTTCTAAAATTTGTTTACATTGTATATTTAAAATATTTGATGAGACTCTTTGGTAAAACCGACATTATTATGCAAACCTTCTCATACATACATCTGTGCAACCTTGTCAAAGTTTTCGCTGTTCTTATACTCAACATAAGAGCTTGTTTATAGAATGACGAACCTTCCATTATGGTGTCACTGCTGCAACCAATCGAATGCGTCTTCTATAGATTGCTCCACCGCGCATTTTTATTCCAAACAGGCGACTGAGTAGCAGTCTGTGATCCATCCAAGATGCTGGTACCCGTTCAATTCAGCGCACTGGAAAGAGTTAACTGTTCAATGTTTTCTGACGACGAGGTATTTCTGCCTGGTAGCTAATGACGACCGGTGCAAGAATTCAGAACAAAACAATTGCGGGTGTTTTATTTCACGAGCAGACACATGCGCAAAAGTGCTAATGCTTACATTGTCGATATTTGAAAATACATGTAGTTTATAAATAACATTCTCGTCAATAATAATCCGCCATGAATTTGCGGATTTTTTTCCTTTTTTTTCTGAATGTCCTTGGTTATTGATACATGTATTACCGAATGGGCGGGGTAAAGCATGCATGTACACAGTGACAAGGCTGGTTCTATATTTGAGCCATTTCATGAGAGAAAAAAAAAAAGATCATATGAGCCATAACATGAGAAAACGTACCTTCTTACGTATGCTAAGAAGGTACGTTTTCTCATGATTAGAATCTTTGTTGTCCGCATGAGGAAATATTGCATCTTTTATAGCTGTCCAAAATGCGCCCAGTGGAGATTCCGATTTGCGCTATCTGGCACCGAGGTTATAAACCTTTTTCATGCTCAACTCAGCTAATAAATCTCAAATTACTAAAATTTGCTATTTTTTTTTTTTTCATGCTAAGCTTAGCTGAGTATGAAAGTTTCTCTGCTAATAAATATGAAAATGCCAACAATAGTTGGCATTTTCATATTTATAAGCAGAGAAAATTTCATCCTCAGCTGAATTGAGTACGAAAAAAAAAGGTTTTTTTTAACCTCGGGGCCAGATCTGAATTTTCGCTGCGCGTATATGTCTAAATGTGCGTTTTCTGACTTTACGCCGAGTGAAAGCTCAGATCAACTTGGTCATCTGCAAAGTCTGATCAGGGCCTTCGATACCCGATTACAGAATTATTGAATACTGTATACTGATCATATTGACGCACAGGAAAGGTATGGTAAGCCCGTTTAAATGCTCAAGTTTATTTGGACCTTCACATAACCACCGTTTTCTCAAAATATTACTGTTCATCTTCAAGCCAAATGATTCGTGATTGAATGAAATGAACACAATAGACACATCGGGGCAGGAATGTCCGTCAACCCGGCCAATGTCTACATCAGTGGTTTAGAATTCTGCAATAGGCCAATGTATTGCCCATAAGAAGTACACACGAATGCTTAGATTGTGCGAATTGAGATCTCCGCATGCGCAATCCTGTGTTTAGCCTACGTTGACTGTGTAAATAGTGAAGAACCAGATTAGACGCCGCATGATGCGGTGTCTGATAAGGGTTTGCACTGTTTGCCACTCATCCGGCAATTCTAAACACATTAACGGCTAGTCAAATGGGCTTTTCAGATTTTAGGACAAATATAGTTAGGAGATAAAGCGTCAGAATCGTTTGTGTAAATACGGTAAAGCACATGTATTTATAGATGTCCTCGACTTATTTCTGCCTGCAACGCTACCTTCTATGTACTTTTCAGTAATGTGGTCCCTGGATGGGAAAATCAACATTTGGGCTTGGCAAGAGCCAAATCAACAATGTAACATTTGCGATCTAGAAATGTGTATTCGCACAGTGTGATGAGAGTCGTCGCTTTTCGTCGTTCGCACGAATAATTTATATATCTGTATTTCGAACTGCGATGGCTCCGATCAGACTGCACGGGTGCACAGGCTGCTGTGCGTTTGGCTGTTTGCACATTCTGTATCGATTTGTCCTGTAACCCGGTTCGTTTTTCCGCATAAAGGTGAAGAGTGAACACCCGGACCAGCCTGCGTCTTCTTAGTATGGCCAGGATGACTGTCATTCATTGTACAAATCAGGAGACTTCAGCATTGTCTAGACACATGACAGAACAATGACCAGACTGCATATATGTGCAACTTGAGAGTTCTTTTTGTGATTTTTATTATTCGCAAATGGATAAAATGTGGTTTTCCCAAAGCATCAACCCCAATTGATCTACTTTCTGTTGACGCCTACCTGAATATCAGATAATTCTTGTTTGTTTGAATTGAAGTAAACAAATATAGCGTGTGACTGCATGATTGGCTTACTTTTTTTATGGTTTATCCTGGCGGAATTTGAAAGTCAAAAAGGATGAGGGCTAGCAGTTACAACATACCTCGTATTTTCTTTTATTTACCCGCATTCAGCTGCCCATCTGATTCTAAGGTCTGCGACTTATTTCGGCAATTAACGCCCAGACCAGCTTGTGCATACGCCAACTACAGCTAGGACCTTCTTTATACAGTTTCTGGAACATACAGTGTTCTAATGTTCAAATATTCATATGCGCAGATTCAGATCATCTTGCGCATGCGCATATAATCATCCGAGCTTTTGTTCTTCATTCATACATTCTGTTGTATCCAGTTATTCTGTGAGCGGACGGTGAATGCCCAGATCGGACTGCGCAGCCCGATCTGGGCCGTCGCTGTCCGCATAATACTGAAAATACATTTGGGCATAGCGTGGCCCGTATGAAGGCATAACTATCATAAAAGCTTTTTTGTATTCTTATTAGACATTTATTATCATATTCGCATGCATCGTACAATAGATATGCATGCGTCAATTAAATGTAGGCCAGACCTATATTCATTTTCTCTTATTGTGTTTCAAGTGAAATTTTCTGTGAACAAAAGTGAACAGGAGCGGAGACGGCTTCTGCTTCAGTTCCTTTATATTAGATTGTATTGTGCATGCGTGCACGCGTGCTTATCTCTAATGACAGTCATGAAATACCGGATTTACACTAAGTATGCGGAGAGATAGGTCTGAGCAGACACTACAGACCTAGTCAGACCTAGTCAGACGTCACAGAATGCGGCGTTTGAACTGGGTATACACTGTTTGCCATTCACCCAGCACTGATTACATTTATATGAACGAACAGGTAGTAAGATAGACTTGGCACAAGTGTCGTAAGGACTTAGGGTATCCGGCTATAAAGGATAAATACGGAAATTCATTGAATCTGATTTATAGGAAATAAATTGTATATTGCATAATATGAAACGCTGAACAACTGAAAACCTGCGCAATATTGTCACATTTCGGCCTCGCAGTACCGGGTCACTGAAAAGTGTGGTATACATGTTTGAGGGAACAGGTAGGCTGTTCAAGCTGCAGGCTGGTCTGCATCATTGTTAATTAAACTAGATATTAGGTAGGTTCCTCCACGACTATCATCATTATAGCACATTTAGTCTACTGAACGACCTTTGAGCGCTAGGGAAAACATTTAAATCTTCACGTTTGAGTAATATCTGTTTTGCCCTGTTAAAATTGTACGCGTCTTTAATATACTGAGGAGCTAAAGTAACTATACATGATTTGATTAAATGTCTGCGAGAAATTTTCAAGCTACATGTATAAATAAATAAATAAATATGTGCGTGTAGCAAAAATGGACTTATCTATGCACATTGAGTTTTCTGAATAAAATTATATTTAAACAAAATTTGAATTGTTAGAATTTTAGGATAAGTATATATGTATTTAATGTGTCCGATTAAGTTAAACGCGGAATATGTTTTATGCTCTGAATTAGATATTTAAAAAAAAGAAATAATAATTCTAATTTATTTCACATAGTTTGATACAACTTATCAAACGTTTCGGCCACTTTGCTTTTGTCAAGAAAATTCAGCTTTAAACTGTGTAAAAAAATAAATAAGTCTTGAATATATTACGTAAATGACGAATATGTAGCAGTTTGATAGTTTGTGCATTTCATCATGAAAACATGCCTATATAATGTTGACCTCCTTAAACCCCACTTTTATAGAGTAAAACTGGGGTTTACAGGGGTAAACATTATTTTTCTTATTTTTGCTCAATCGAAGCGGTTCTAACGAGTACCCACAATCTATGTTTATAGCAGAAATATGAAAAACATCAGGGCCCGGTTGTTCAAAGCGTCGTTAGCTTAACGAGCTCGTTAAGGGCCATTTTGTTAACTATTTTAGCAGATTCAATATACAATTTTCTGAGATTTTTTGCTGAAAAAACGTGAGTAGCTTTTGCACTGCAAAAGCTACTCACATTTCTTTAGCAAAAAATTTCAGCATATTTGCGTATTACTCGATGTAAATTTTAACGAATCGTTAACTAACGACGTCGTTAGCTGTGAACAACTGGGCCCAGACTTTTTATCTGAAAATTTTCATTTTTGGTGGTAAAATTTTCAGTATATTTAGATAGGCTTGTTTTCGTAATGGGTCACCTTGTACTGTCCCCAAACAGTTAAGTATATATATATATATGTGTGTGTGTGTGTGTGTGTGTGTGTGTGTGTGTGTGTGTGTGTGTGTGTGTGGTCGCGATAATTACAATCGAACCTCAATGGCTCGAACAGCCTTGGGACCATGAAAAGGTGTTCGAGATATGGTTTGTTCGAGCCACTGAAGGTTAATCATAGCTCCAGTCAGGAAGCAAATGGTGATAATTTAAGGAAATCTTTTTCGATCGTTTACTCAATAATCATATGTTGAGTGTACTCATTAATATCGCCTCGATGAGTCAAAACAATTTACAGTTTTATGATAAAATAAGATTTTTTTCTAAATATATATATATATATATATATATATATTTTTTTTTTATTTGAGTAATCGGAAGAAGTTCGTAGGGACTCAACTCGAGTTCGAACTAGCCATGATAAACGAGCCATCGGTGTTCGAGCTATTGAGGTTCGACTGTACAAGTTTTATGTATTAAGTGCTTTATCCCTGGTGAACAGAAAATTTCATCACGAAAACATGCCTATATAATGTTGAACCCCTTAAACCCCACTCTTATATAGTAAAACTGGGGTTTACCGGGGTATACATTATTTTTCTTATTTCTGCTCAAAAAAATAGATTGTGGGAACTCGTTAGAACCGCCTCGCCGAGGCGGTTCTAACGAGTACCCACAATCTATATTTTGGGCACAAATATGACAAAATATCAAAATTTTTGTCTGAAAACTTTCATTTTTTGGGTGGTAAAATTTTCAGTATATTTGAATAGGCGTGTTTTCGTAATGAATGGTTTATTTTGTCTTTCATTATACTTTAGGCTTTGAATACTAGAAATGATGAAATAATGTCGTCGAACGATAGAAGAATCTCATCTTTGTCCTTGTTAACGCTTATCATGCTGGGTAAAAAAAATCAGCAGACGACATCTTGAAATATTCTTCTTATTTTTTCAAGAAAAACAGGATTTCATATTTCAAACTAATTGTCTCCATTGGAGACAAATTGCATGAAATGTCAAATCCTGTTTTCTTGAAAAAATAGGAAAACATAATGTCGATTTGTCGTCTTCTCTTATCTGCCCGGAGAGTGGTTAAGGTTAAGTTAACGGCAGATAACAATATTTGTAATAAATATATGTTAGTATCTTTATTATATAGGTCAAGTTCATTATACTTAATACATAAGTAAACTACTTTATCTTTAGCATAAAATAGAAAACTAAAAAAAAAAATGCTTCAGTTTAACAAATAGGGCATTTGTTCTCAAATTTGTACTTTGTATTTATCATTGTCATTTACGAAACGATTTGGTCTATATAATGTAACCCTGTAAAATAGGTAAAAAAAAGTCCAGGGAGTGCCACAATTACAAGCCGCAGCCCTTCCCAAACACCAAGAGGAAGGGAAAACAGACAAAACCAAACAAGCGCAAATAAGATTAGCTCTCTCTTCCCCAAGCAAGGTAATCGCAATGCTAAAAGGACTGAAAAACACAAGAACAAAACAACATTTGGCAATACTTAAAACAGATCGCCTCGTAGAATAAACCACAAAGCAACAACGAGTAAGACTATATATGTAACACCGGGACCACCGCCTTAAAACGGTCAGTAGAATAAACCACCGTGGGGCGAGGGAAGAGAGAGAGGGGGTGAGGGGTGGGGGTCGGTTTAAGCACTATTTTACAGCTAGCCAACTTCACCCTGGGTTCTGATGCTACACTTAATACAGACTGAAGACATAGAAATTCGGTTCGCATAAAAGCTTCCAACTCAGAGAAACCGTAAAAATCAAATTAATCACTTCGATAAACAAAGACGAGTAATGTACTCGTGGCTAATTCTACTAAGTGCCAGAATAAATGAAAACCAATTGCTAGACCACGGCGGACCAAGCCAAAGACATATCATCAAGCCCCAACCCACTGGGTAAAGTTTTACGAAAAGCTCGTCATTGAGTCTGAGGCCCGAACCGCCATCGTGCAATTAAAGAGTGAAGCATAGTCATCAACAATGATTGGGTTGATATCTAGCATGTAGTCTGCCGCATAATATCCAGGCTATAGCCAATTCTTTTATAACGGTTAATTAACATATACCTCGCCTGCCGTTTAATGCATTTGATGTATAAGCACGAGCATCGGATACATCACGAAAACATGCCTATATAATTTTGACCCCCTTAAACCCCACAGGGGTATACATTATTTTTCTTATTTTGCTAAAAACATAGATTGTTCATACTCGTTAGAACCGCCTCAGCGAGGCGGTTCAAACGAGTACCCACAATCTATGTTTTTGAGCAAAAATATGAAAAATATCAAAATTTTTTGTCTAAAAATCTTCCTCTTTTGGTTGTAAAATTTTCAATATATTTGAATAGGCATGTTTTCGTAATGAATGAGCATTGTGTCGTAAACAAGAGAATATTCAGCAAAGATCAGATCAGACTGCACGTCAGCTCAAGCTGATTAAGGCCTTATATCTGATCATAATCATAATCAGTATTTCTATAGAATCCAACAATTCTCCATATCATTACGAAAACACGCCTATTCAATTATATTGAAAACTTTACAACCTAAGAAGGAAAATTTTCAAATAAAAATAAAATCTGATATTTTTCATATTTCTGCTCAAAACATAGATTGTGACTACTCGTTTGAACCGCCTCGGCGAGGCGGTTCTAACGAGTACCCACAATCTATGTTTTTTTTAGCAAATTAAGAAAAATAATGTATACCCCTGTAAACCCCAATTTTACTATATAAAAATGGGATTTAAGATGGTCAAAATTATATAGGCGTGTTTTCGTGATGTCAGCAGTTAAAGCCATATTTATACTGTGCGCAGACGTAGACAGATCTGTACCTTCGATGTTTGCAAATAACATAATGACCTTTTTCTCATGTTGCAGCTAAATGCCTGATAGTGCTCTCTAATTAACCCATGTCCTGGTGAATAAATTAATATGCCACGCCCACTTCTATTTTACAGCCAATCAGGTTACTTGATCTGGATTGTTACTAAAAATTCACATACGTAATGGCAAACAGTGCAGATCCAGATCATTTGGCTTCTGAAGAAGCCAACTGATCTGGATCTACACTGTTTGCAAAGGCAGGGTATATCCGAGTTCAGCAGGACAAGGGTTATCCTCTTGTACAACAACAGCGTTTGCTAGTGATACCACAGCAGTTACGAGTGTCTTCTGCATATTAACGCTTAGCTCCATAACGAAAACGTGCCTATATAATTTTGAACCCCTTAAACCCCACTTTTATATAGTAAAACTGGGGTTTACAGGGGTATACATTATTTTTCTTATTTCTGCTCAAAAACATAGATTGTGGGTACTCATTAGAACCGCCTCGTCGAGACGGTTCTAACGAGTACCCGCGATCTATGTTTTGATCAGAATTATGTAAAATATGAGAATTTTTTATCTGAAAATTTTCATTTTTGGGTGGTAAAATTTTCAGTATATTTGAATAGGCATGTTTTCGTAATGCTCTGTATAAAATTTTCAGCAGACGATATATTGAACTATTTATATTTGTCTTATTTTTCCCAGAAAACATGATTTGACATTTCATGCAAATTGTCTCCAAAGGAGAATATATATCAATTTGTCGTCTGCTGATAGAGCCAGGGAGTGGTTAAGGTTAAAGGGGACTGATACTCTTAACAGATTTTTCTCCATGATTTGACAAGGGAGACAGCTCTTATGACTTCTTGTTAGCTTTCCTGCACATCAACCCCCTTCTGAAAAAAAGATTTATTCTAAAAGTAAAAAAAGGGAGCAAATTAGTTCCTTTTAGTGTTGACCCCTTTCCTTAAGATGAATATTAAAGGATTTCGTGCTATGTGTATTTTTTTATCAGTATTTTCCTGTTTTCTTAAAGCCTGTCGTTTCCACTTAATCGATACAGAAATTCATATTAGTGTATACTTTCAAGGACATGATGTTGATCAACGTAGGTGCGATGAGGGAAACATGACATCATTCTCGTACAGCGAAGACGCATGGCAGTCTGTGCAAATGGCAGGATTCGGCGTCATTCACTGTAAAAAATGCATGCGCAAAAAAACCCTAAGAGAAAGGGTTAGGTGATATTTTGACGCTATTTTTGGAAACGAGTCAGTTTTTTGAAGACAAAGATTTATCTCCCTACTTGCATTTGAATCTTGTTTTTAAAAAAAAAAATGGGACTGCTTGTACGGCACTACGAAAACAAGCCTATTCAAATATATTGAATATTTTACCACCAAATAATGAAAAATTTCAGATAAAAAGTCTGATATTTTTCATATTTCTGCTCAAAACATAGATTGTGGGTACTCGTTAGAACCGCCTCGGCGAGGCGGTTCTAACGAATATCCACAATCTAACATAGATTGTGGGTACTCGTTAGAACCGCCTCGGCGAGGCGGTTCTAACGAATATCCACAATCTATGTTTTTGAACAGAAATAACAAAAATAATGTATACCCCTGTAAACCCCAGTTTTACTATATTAAAGTGGGGTTTAAGGGGTTCAACATTATATAGGGCATGTTTTCGTGATGGGAAAGACAGATCTGCATCTTGATGTTTGCAAATAACGTAATGGTCTTTTTCTTATGTTGTGGCTCTATTTCTTGTCCCTCCCTCTAGCAGCAATTTTTTCCTCCTAAAAGTGACAACGAGTGAGAAGGGTAGTAAATGCTGTTCAAGTTATTTCCTTTAAATGTGTATCCCACTCCACTTATTCTTTCTGCGTCACTGACCTAAATAGGTGTATTAGGACACAGAACACATCCAGATGAAACGGCTCCAAAGTAGCATCAAAATCTGTATTGGTGGACAGCCCCTTTTTGAAGTTTAACGCTTAGATTCTGGGAAAACACGTTTGGAGACAGTCTGCATGAAATGTTCATTCTTTTTTCCCTAGTTTGCATGAAATGACCATTCCTGTTTCCCTAGTTTGCATGAAATGACCATTCCTGTTTCCCTAGTTTGCATGAAATGACCATTCCTGTTTCCCTAGTTTGCATGAAATGTCCATTCCTGTTTCCCTAGTTTGCGTGAAATGACCATTCTTTTTCCCTAGTTTGCATGAAATGTCCATTCTTTTTCCCCTATTTTCATGAAATGACCATTCATGTTTCCCTAGATTGAATGAAATGTCCATTCTTTTTTCCCGATTTTCATGAAATGACCATTCTTTTTCCCTAGTTTGCATGAAATGTCCATTCCTTTTTCCCTAACTTCATGAAATGACCATTCTTTTTTCCCTAGTTTGCATGAAATGTCCATTCCCTTTGCCCTATTTTCATGAAATGTCCATTCCCATTTCCTTAGTTTGCATGAAATGACCATTCCTGTTTCCAGGAAAGAATAAGGAAACTATAACTAATTTGCCCTCTGCTGAATTTGCCCAGGGAGTGGTTACGGGTAAGAAAAAACGTTATTTCCAATAAATGTTATGTTTACATTTTACAGACGAATCTGAAATATGGCACTGACAGAGTTAATTTCAGGTAATTTCTGTCTCGACCACATACAACTCTTCGTGTATTTGCGCAGTCTGATGTGGACACTCGCTGTCTGCAAATGATCGAAAGATACACTTTCACTTGACGCGACCCAGCCAGCAGACACACAACGTTGAAACTAAGTCGATTCAACGTTGATTCAACGTCTTTACGTTGAATCAACGTTGAATCGACTTATTTTCAACTTTGAACATAACATTCAACGTCTTTACGTTGAATCAAAGTTGAATCGACGTTGTTTCAATGCTGTGCCTGCTGGGATTAACGAATAGTATGGTGGGTAAAATTTTCAGCAGACTATAGTTTGAAATATTTTTCTTCTTTCGCCAGAATATAGGCTTTGCCATTCCATACATGTACAAATTGTTTCCTGATGTGAAAGCCTATTTTATGAGAAAAATGAGAAACATATCATTAGTTTGTCTTTTGCTGAATTTACCCATAAAATGGTTCAAACTAATTACCATTTTCGCTTGAAGCACTTGCAGTATAAAAGTATAAAGAGTACTTTGTTGACTAGCATCATGCGTTAACCTTTATCACTCTGTGGGCACATTCAGCAGACGACAAATTTATGAAATTTGTTTCTAAATTTTCCAGAAAAAAACATAGGCTTTGTCATTTCATGCAAATTGTCTCCTAGGAGACAATTTGCATGAAATGTCAAAGCATACATTCTAGGGAAAATGTAAAAAAAAAAAAAAATAATAATAATAATAATAATAAAATAAAAAAGAAATATTTCAAAATGGCAACTGCCGAAAATTGTACCCAGCATGCTTAGCGTCAAATATTCAAATATTTGTGTCTAGGTCTACCTGGTACGGCGCGGAATGATTTAATAACGAGCGTCTTTGTGATTTGTTCCCCTGAATATGTAAATAACGCGTTTTAAATTCTTATTTACAAACTATTTCTTTGCTGTTACCTTGGTAGAAATTTGAGAAATTCAAACGGCTCATAAAATTTAACGGGTTTTACATATTATCAAAAGTTTTCATTAAGCATGTTTACACTCATGTTTAGGGCGCCCTGTAAGCTTGTAAAATGAGGTGCGTCACGTGACGAGCACCACGACTTGTTAGAAATCTAAAGCTCCACATCACGAAAACACGCCTATATAATTTTGACTCCCTTAAACCCCACTGTTATATAGTAAAACTGGGGTTTACAGGGGTATACATTATTTTTCTTATTTCTACTCAAAACATAAATTGTGGTACTCGTTAGAACCGCCTCGCCGCGGCGGTTCTAACGAGTACCCACAATCTATGTTTTGAGAAGAAATGTGAAAAATATCAGAATTTTTTATCTGAAAATTTTCTTTTTTTTTTTTTTTTGGTGGGGAAATTATCAATAGTTTTGAATAGGCATATTTTCGTAATGAGACATTATTGTTATTCCCCAGAATCTGAGCAGTCAGATGCGAAGTCAAGTCCAAACACGCCTATTCAAATATATTGAAAATTTCACCACCAAAAACTGAAAGCATTCAGATAAAAAATTCTGATATTTTCCATATTTCTGCTCAAAACATTGATTGTGTACACACAATCTATGTTTTTGAGCAGAAATAAGAAACAATGTATACCCCAGTTTTACTATATAAAAGTGGGATTTAAGGGGATCATAATTATATAGGTATCGTGATGAGGTTCCTCACTGACAAAAACTCCTTCACAACCTGAAAATATTATGCATACTAAAATTATTATTTTTTCTTGGTTCTCCAACAAAAGTGTATTATGTGTTCTCATAAAATCGCTTCACCTCGACAATTGCTTCACCGCGGCGATTTTTGTCAGTACGTGTGGTAGAGTGGTGAGTCCTACTGAAAAGTTCAGAGGGTCAGTCCTGCCATCACTGGTTTTTGGCAGTAAGCCTTTTACCTACTTATAAGCAAAATCAGGTTTTGCGGTCTTACTTTATCTGTCCGGTTCTTCTTTTCTCTCTCCCTCTGTCTGAAATAAAATTAAACTGGTCACATTGAGCCGTCTTATTAGAATCAGCATTGCTTGTCATTGTGTTTTCGATACTTGCCAGATACCCCTATTTGCAGAAATGGACATATCCAATTTCAGTGATACAAGAGTTCACATTATCAGCTTTGTGATGAAAGGCTTAACGCCTCACACTTATATTGTAGACTATATATGGGAAAAGCCAAACTGTTCGCATATGTCAAATACGCCACATATTCGCATGCCACGGACACGTGACAGCACAGCCCGTTTGAAAATAAACCTGACTGCAAGAAAAACCAAACCAATGATATTGTCATATGCAAACCGTTCTGGCTCATTCCATCTTTGTTGGTCTTTCTTTTTCTTTTAGTACAGTGTACGCACATTTACTTTAAGCATTCGAACAGATAAACCTCGGCAAACAGTGTACATCCAGATCAGACATCGCGTTCTGTGGCGACTGATCTGGATCTACATTTTTTCTACTCATCCAACAGTTGTAAGACATATAAACACAGTGGTGTAACCAGAACGGAATTATTTTACGCACACCTAAACAAAATCTTAAAAAGGATGCTTAAAATTGCTTCCAAAATCGGGGCTACTCTTAAAGGAAAGAATATCCCCCAGAGGGAGCAAATTCTTTCTTTAACAGCAGCCCCTATGGTACAAACAGTAACATATTTATATTAATGTCACTTTATTGTACATGTAAATAGTTTCCTAACGTTTACAGAGGTGTAGCGCTCATTACGTACAATACGCATGTGCGTTACGCACATGCGTATTGTACGTAATGAGCGCTACGCCTCTGTAAGCAGGTAGTAAATTAAGTTATTCCAGTTTAAGGACAAGTGTAACTAAGAGTCAAGATATCGAATATTTAGCGTACATACTGCACTAAAACATGTATATAAAGAATCTGATCATATTGCGCAGACGTGGATGCACACAATGGCATTGCCTTTGTATACTGAAGTGACATAATGTAGGCTGTTTCTGTGCTCATACTTCTCTTTAATTTCGCTTGTAATTATTAGCTGGCGTCTAATTTTACACAAGGATAACTGAAACTGCAAAGGTTCTGATGTCTGACATGTTTGAGTATTGGAAATGTATCGCGACGTACAGAAAATTGACTGAAAACAGCAATTAAAACTGACATATGCTATCTGCCGTATTTATGCGAGGTATTGGGAAAGACAGATTTCAATAAACAGTGTAGACCCAGATCAGAGGCCGCAACACCCGATTAAGGACCCATCAAAGGTAGCTAAATGAAGTTGTTGAAATTTTAAGATACGTGTAGTAAGGAGGCGTTTCAATATTTAGGATAAATACGGTATTTTGTGTGTGTATGTGTTAATTGCTTTCATCAGGCCCCGAGGTTATAAAACTTTTTTCATGCTCAACTCAACTCAGCATGAAATTTCATTTGGTCATAAAAATTAAAATACCAAAAATTTAAAACTAATTCTATGCTCAACTCAGCTGAGCTTGCTCAGCTGAGTTGAGCATGAAAGAAGTTTCAAAATATTGTCAGTATTTTAAGATTTATAAACAAAACAAATTTCATGCTCAGCTGAGTCGCGCATGAAAAAAGTTTTATAACCTCGGGGCCAGATTATATGAGCTACCCTGAGCAAAGTGGAGTCTGAAACATCACGAAAACATATAATTTTGACCCCCTTAAACCCCACTTTTATATAATAAAACTGGGGTTTGTAGGATATACATTATTTTTGTTATTTCTACTCGAAAACATAGATTGTGGGTAGTTAGAACCGCCTCGCCGATGCGGTTCTAACGGGTATCCACACTCTATGTTTTGAGCAGAAATAAGAAAAATATCAGAATTTTTTATCTGAAAATTTTCATTTTTTTGGTGGGGAAATTTTCTATATATTTGAATAGGCAAGTTTTCGTAATGTATGTGCGACTGTTGTTCCATTGTTTACGTTAGCTCATTTATGCCGAACGGACTTTTCTACTTTTACTCATCGGGCCTGTTCATTTCCAATATAAGGGGCGTCTGGTTAGGTGTTGTTGTTGTTGTTTTTTTTTTAAGAAATTTCTGTATTTAATGCAAATAGGGTAGACCCAGATCATACAACGCATTTTCGGCGTCTGATCTGGGTCTTCACTGTTTGCCATTGTCCCTTTTATGGGACGCTAGCCATATAAGAGTTAATAAGTCTTTGCACTATGCACCTCCGTGTTCCCCAAGTTATATAGTGAAAACAGTGTCTAGCAGGGGTTTACTTAACTAGACAGATTTCCAGTATTTATCAGGTTTTAGACCAGCTTTTCAATGAGTGTTCACTTCTAGCAGCTTTTTTTTATATTGTATAAATCAATCTTAATTCGTTTAATAACCAAACATTTCCTTTTACTCAATAATATATGAGAGAAATGTTATGGGTTACATACATTTGCATCTCCAGGTAATACAGATACAAATGTCTTTTTGCTGAATCCTCCATAAAACATATGTTGTTGCTACACATTTGAAACGCTTCGCTCTTTGATTGTACATTACGAAAACACGCCTATTCAAATATATTGAAAATTTCACCACAAAAATATGAAAGTTTTCAGATAAAAAATCTGATACTTTTCATATTTCTGCTACAATCACAGATTGTAGATACTCGTTAGAACCGCCTCGCCGAGGTGGGTCTAACGAGTACCCACAATCTATGTTTTTGAGCAGAAAGAAGAAAAATAAAATAATGTATACCACTGTAAACCCCAGTTTTCCTATATAAACCTGGGGTTAAAGGGGGTTAAAATTATATAGGCTTGTTTTCGTGATGAATCGTGCCTTTTCAGGTATGTCAGAGAAATGCACCGTTCACATAGATTTGCTCACACAATTCTAGGAGTTGGAAAACCCGGGCTATCTAGGCATTTCCACAATAAAAGGATAACTGGCAAAGTGTGCAGACCCAGATCAGACGCCGCATTCTGCGGCGTCTGATCAGGGTCTCCAATCGTTGCAAACAGTTTAGCCATTTTTTCTCTAGGAATATTCAAATTAAATAGCCTTACATACCTAAAAGTTGAAATTCGACTTTTCCAGTATATACAATGTAGTGCGGGGAGAGTTTATTCAGTATAAAATCGGTTAAGGTAAATAAGATGATGTTTTGACATTCGTGGTAAATTAGGATTCACTTTACTTTACTAAGGTTAGAAATTCAATAGCAATGGTAACATTAGGAGACAACGTGCATTATAACCGCCTTCTATTCCCGAACAATTAACTGAACATCTTTTTATGTACGTTCAAGTCTATACTGAGTGCAAGAGACAACTTAAGAACTTTAATTACTCAAAAATATTTATACAGTCACATCACAACGAGACGTTCGTTATTCGTAAAGACGATATTGAATTTTTGAGCGTCAGTACACGCACGGTTCTTCTAGTCACTTACCAACTTTCTCATCTGGATCTATACTGTATGCAAGTATTTGACAACAGTCCTTGCAAAGGTCTATGTTTTAGTCTTCAGTACTTGCAAAGGTCTAAAAGGTCTATGTTTTAGTCTTCAGTACTTGCAAAGGTCTATGTTTTAGTCTTCAGTACTTGCAAAGGTCTATGTTTTGGCTTTCAGTACTTGCAAAGTTTATGTTTTGGTCTTCAGTGCTTGCAAATGTCTATGTTTTGGTTTTCAGTACTTGCAAATGTCTATGTTTTGGTCTTCAGTACTTGTAAGGCTTAATGTTTTGGTCCTCAGTACTTGCACAGGTCTATGTTTCGGTCTTCACTACTTACAAAGGTTTATGTTTTTTTTTTGTCTTCAGTACTTGCAAAGATCTATGTTTTGATCTTCAGTGCTTGCAAAGGTCTATGTTTTGGTCTTCAGTACTAACAAAGGTTTATGGTGTTTGTCTTTAGTACGTTCAAAGGTTTATGTTTTGGTCTTCAGTACATGCAAAGGTCTATGTTTTGGTCTTTAGTATTTGCAAAAGTCTATGTTTTGGTCTTCAGGGCTTGCAAATGTCTATGTTATGGTCTTCAGTACTTACAAAGGTTTATTTGTTTGGTCCTCAGTACTTGCATATGTTTATGGTTTGGTTTTCAGTACTTACAAAGATCTATATTTTGGTATTTAATACTTGCAAATGTTTATATTTTGGTCTTCAGTACTTGCAATGGTCTATTTTGCGGTGTTCAGTTCTGGCAAAGGCCTATGTTTTGATCTTCATTATTTGTAAAGGACATCACAGCATAGCTCGCAGGGCTGGAAGGGGCTTGCAATTCGCCAGCACCTTCTTGGCTGGCGAACAGTGTGAGCTCTATGGAAAGGCATTGAATTAAGAAAGTTACGAGTATATAAGTTATTGGTGTAAATTTCGGCGAAACGCCACTAATGGGCGCAGCCATGTTACATGCCTGGCTTCCAAATATTTAGTCTTTAAAGTACAATCTTTATACCCCTAAATACAATCATATGATTCAAATTTTCTATTGATGTGATGGGAAGTCAAAATTTGTAAAGATAGACTGGTTCATAGCGTGATCTTAAAAATTAACGGTATCTGTTTACATAGACGTCTTGCAATTATGCGTATGACTCTGTGCGGCACTCCCGTAATCTAATCCGGATCTTTATACCCTGACTTATTTCGGCCAAAACTTAGAGGTGATTCGAATCTAACTAGGGTATGTCGTCTCAGCTTTGAGTCGGTTTAGATTCGGGTGGTTTCAGCCTCTTTGATTAAGCTCACAGATGCAATTAAATGGTTACATGCTGTGTTCGCCCATAGGCAGTGCCTATTTTCAAATTAAATACTATTTTATATTTGCCTGAAAAGTAAGGGTTGAAAACTATATTCAACTTTTCTGCTGAGAAGTCAGTTTGGATGAAACACCAAACGCTACTATATGGAAAGAAACATATCGTCTACTGAGCGCAAAAAGTTAGTAACTCCCATTAAAATATATAAGGAGTTACTGACGTTTTGCGCTCAGGTGACGATATGATGTTTGTTCCCGCAGAGCAATGGAACACTTCAGCCAAAAAACTAGACATGGTCTCGCTTAAGGGGCGCACATCGAAAGGTTGATCCGACGAAAAGTCTGAAGAACTCTTCTCGCAACGCGGCTCATATTTGTTGAGTCAAATTTCCATCAAGAGGCTGGGGTTGTCAAGAACGCTCACTGAGGTACATGTAGTAGCACTACCTTCGTATCAAACATTTCCTTTCCCTGTGCATGATTACTAGTAGGCTAAGCAGTACATGTACAGTCGACTCTCGTTATATCGAATTCCAATGGATTCTCTGAAATGCTTCGAGATTTCGAGATCAGATTTGCAGAGTTCAGGAAAAAATAGTTCCATTAACCACATTTAATAAATATATATGAATTTGACTCTTGAAATTAGAGATATATTGAAAATATTGTGGAAAACAGGAGAATTTGCTCCTAATTTCTCCTCTTTTCCACAATATTTGTACCTGTTGTTAGATTTTCATGTTTAGGCAGGGACCAGATTTTCACTTCGAGATAAGCGGTTATTCGAGATAAGCGAGTTCGAGATAGCGAGAATCAACTGTATATCATTACGCAATCACATCTTTTGTATTTGTTTCAGATGCGGCGCGGACACTTGTATACAAAATACCGAGGGTCTTACGGCAGAGGAGGTTCTATTGAAAGAAAGACGGGATGGTTGGGAGGAAAACCTTCATTGGTACAACAAATTCAAACCAGGTCTGTACGACCAATTGGAGTGAGTACTCTCTGTAAACAACTAGGTCAATTAATTGATTCCCCCTGCTTTTATCATTACATGTAGCATTAAGTAGAGCTTCCTTTTTCTTGAGATACATAAATGTAGCATGGTCATTTGCCAACAACACTTGCTAAATATAACAAAAATAACATTTTCTATGCCATGAAATGTATAATGTTAATAAATGTTTCGCGTGGATGCGGAAAAGCAAAAGTTAAATATCCTGTATGTGACAAAAACAGAGGGTTCCAGTCAAAAAGACATTAATTACTATTTGCAATCTGTCTGTCTTGCGTTTTACCAGTCAATGGAGATAATAAAAAAACTACTACTATCTCTCACACAAATAAGCAAGGTCCAAATCGCACAAGCTGGTCTCCTGGCCATTTTCTACTTCTGGAGGAACTAAATCGCACCGGCTTATGATAATCACCCTGGTTAAGGTTCTTATCGTAGCCATAAGATATGTGTGTTGAGGCAAAAGGTTTCACGAGAAATCCATTGTAGTCTGGATACCCCTAAAAGGGTAATTGGCAAACAAGGCAGACCCAGATCAGACGCCGAGTCCCCTAAAAGGATAACTGGCAAATAGTGCAGACCCAGATCAGACGCCGCAGAATGTTTGCAAGTAGTACAACCAATTTTCTCATGGAATATCTATATCACATAGCCTGACATACCTAAAATCGGAATTACAATCTTCCTATATATAGTGTGGAGGAGTTCATTTAGTCAACAACGGGTTAATATTATACATTATAGATACTTTAGGGACTAGATAAACATTATACATGGCAGATTTTCTGCTATTTTGCACAACAGAGACACGTTTGTGACTAACAGTTTGCTTTCCTGTATACCAGTCCCCTTCTGAAAAGAGGTCAGCATTAACAGAAAAGAATTCTCTCCCACTGGAACCAAATTAATTCTTTTTCGAATAAACCTATTTCTAATAGGGAGGCACAACAATGTGACACAGTTGCTTCCCTTGATAACGTATCCGTTCCCCTTGTGGGAATATTTCAAATGTTTAGCTGTCATGATTTTAACACTTCACGCATTTTTATTGCAGTCACTGTCAGATTCAATGTTGTGACATTTGCTTTCGGGAAATGTTTTGTTTAAATAATTACTGTTGCTAATGAGAAACACTACGTCATATAACAAAGACAATTCCAGGTATCTGATTGGATAACAAGCTGTAGACATCACATGTACACTGTCTCTGACGTAACGCGATTTGCCATTTTGTTCAAAAACGGCAAAAAATACACTTATTGTAAGATAATTTCATTTTAAGGCGATACTAAATAAAATAAACTTTTTTTACACACGAATGAAAATGCTTTTCTAGCAGTCCAGTTGGTTTGACATATCATCTTATTATAACTCGTTTAATAAGCTTATAATTAACAAACTGTAAAGCTAATAGTAAATGGCAGTTTTCCCCACAGGCACGCAACATCAAAATGACGTCGTATCAACGTCGATGCGACGTGATCACGTCGCATCGACGTTGATACGACGTCATTTTAACGTTGTGTGCCTGCTGGGTTATATCTATTTATTCGATAGCCCATTCAGCAGTCACAGACTGGCACTCTATAGAATGCATACCAAGTGTAGATAAGTGCCGTAACACCCTGTCTTATTTCAACTTCAAATTATTTCTGAGTCTGTAGCTAATGATGCAGCATATATAGCAATGGATTGAGCTTTATGCTTTTAACCCTTGCCAAGCTGAATAAATTAAGATGCCACGCCCACTTCTAATTTTCAGCCATTCAGATTGCGATATCCTAGTTGTTGATGCAAGTTAACATACTTAAAGGGGAACGCAATATAAGTTGTAAGTATATCTTGGAGTAAAGTGCTTAACAAGCCATTTATTTTGATGCAAGAATTTTCAAAATCGTCCTAGAAATCAGGAATTTATGGTGGTTTGAACATATTTAAATTGGCTGTCATGAATGCCGCCATATTGTAGGCTTTGTGATGTCACAAAGCCCAAATTAAATATGCAAAACAAATAATAATGGGTTTTTAAGAATAGTTTTGCTACATATATTTTATAATCTTTTAATTCTAGTAACAAACAATCATTTCCCCCAAATTAAACCAACTTTATGAGAATAACTACCTTTATGAAACGAAGTTTATGAAATCTCATTAAATATTCAAAATGACGTCGCCCATTCCACCAATGTTAAAATATTCAATTGTCTATAACTTACTTAATTTTCCACCGATTTTGATTAAATTTGTGTCAAAATTCATTGTTTGTACAGTTCTTTACTTTAAAGCACAATACCATTTAAGGTTGCGTTCCCCTTTAATGACAAACGGTGCAGATCCAGATCAGTTGGCTTCTTTAGAAGCTAACTGATCTGGATCTACACTGTTTGCAACGGCAAGGCATACCCGGGTTTCAGCAGGACCAGGGTTAAAATCAGTAATTTTGTCCACACTCATCGGCTGTAATATATGTAAGTTTACAGAATATTCTACTTCATGTTAAATGAGTGAAAACTATGCATACAAATAAAGGTTTGCACAACTCCTGCTTGTTCCTGGACAAGGAACCGTTGTATGCACTGCATTGTTCTCGAATAAAAGAGCTTCTCATTGGCAGCAGTAATTTCCCATAACTGAGGAGCATGTATTATGGTGTAACTTTAATAGATATTACCCTTTAATAGAAATGGGTGTCTTTACTCTCCAGGAGAAAGAAATAGCCATCATTGTGCGGGTTTAATGTAAAGTATTAACTGAATATTTGTTTCTTTGCAGGACTCTGGCAGGCATTACAGGGAGATAAACCAGACAGAAAGGTTGTGGAGCATTTATTAAAAAACTGGTGCCGGGTCACCACCGTGAAAAACGGAAAAGTGACAAGCATGAAGTTTCTTGTGAAAGATGACATTCATAAAGTTGATTTGTTACAAATGTTGGAAAAATACGAAAATACGAACGAATTAGCCTTGGCGACGACGGCCGGTATGGGATTCATCGTCCGAATGTGGGTTAAACAAGGTGAGGCACTTTTTGTGTTAATCCTGGCCCCGAGGTTTTAACACTTTTTTCAGGCGCAACTCAGTTGATCATAAACTTTTTTCATGCTAGTTAAGCTCAAATTACTAACAATTGCAAATTCTTGTTTGCTAAACATGTCATCACGAAAACATGCCTATATAATTTTTGATCCCCTTAAACCCCACTTTTATATAGTAAAACTGGGGTTTACAGGGGTATACATTACTTTTCTTGTTTTTGCTCAAAAACATGGATTGGGGGGCACTCGTTAGAACCGCCTCGACGAGGCGGTTCTAACAAGTACCCGCAATCTATGTTTTTGAGAAGAAATTTGAAAAACATGAGAGTTTTTTATCTGAAAATTTTCAGTTTTTGGAGGTGAAATTTTCTATATATTTGAATAGGCGTGTTTTCGTAATGCTGTGCATGCAATTTTCTCTTCTAATAGATATGAAAATGCCAGCAATAGCTGGCATTTTCATGCTTATTAGCTGAGAAAATTTCATGCTCAGCTGAGTTAAGCTTGAAAAAAGTTTTTGACCTTGGTGCCTAATCTGCTGAATTTAAGTCGACTTGATGATACACTTGGTAGATTTTCCATCATTTTATTGCAAGGTAAGGGGGTGATTTTTGTGACTTTCTGTTTGTTTGTTTTTGACCATCAGGAACCTTATGAAATGAGTTCTTCTCTAAAAGGAAAGAATTTACTCCCAAGGGAGCATTTGTCTCCTTTTAGAGTAGATCTGTTTTCAGAAGGGAGAGAAACCAAATTTGAAAGAGTTTTCACCCATGAAACCGTATCCATCCCCCTTAAACATTATACAATCTTCCTCATAGTTCATCCTGTTCTGCTACATAAGGTGATGAATCTGGTGGATTGCCCACGATTCTCAAAATGCAGCCTACAATAATTTAGTAAAACATTTTATGAGACCATCCCTAAAAAGAGGCGGAGCCTAATTTAGCTATAGCGAGTCATAGTATAATCTGCCTCTGTTAACCTTCAGACGATATTTTGAATAAAAAAGATCCTATCTTGAAAAGATGGGCTGAGCACTTTGATAGTGTTCTAAATCGGCCATCATCTATCAATGATGACGCTATCAACAGACTACCACAGGTGGAATGTAATCTGCTGCTTGACGAGTTCCCAACCGTCTCTAATACAGTGAAAGCAATAAAACTTCTGTCATCTGGCAATGCTCCAGGATCAGATGCAATACCTGCTGAGATCTACAAAGCAGGAGGAACTCCAGTTGCAAAGAAGATGACAGAGTTTCTTCACATTATGTGGAGAAAAGAAGCCATCCCTTAAGAATTCAAGGATGCGTCAATCCTCAGTTGTGTGATTATCATCGTGACATCTCTTTATTGCCAATTGCTGGGAAGGTCCTTGCAAGAGTTCTACTTAACCGACTGAATGAACACTTTGAACAGGCAAGGCTTCTACCAGAAAGCCAGTGTGGATTTAGAAAGGACAGAGGAACATTTGACATAATCTTCACAACAAGGCAGCTTCAAGAGAAAAGACAGGAACAGAACATGGACTTCTATATGACCTTTGTTGACCTTACCAAAGCATTTGATACAGTTAGTCATGTGGGTCTTTGGAAAAGTTATGGCGAAGTTTGGCTGTCCGACTAAGTTCATAGCAATGGTGAGGCAGTTCCACGATGGTATGCTTGCACGGGTCCAAAACGACGGTGAATTTTCTGATCCATTCCCTGTGACAAATGGTGTCAAGCAAGGCTGTGTACTAGCCCTAACTATGTTCAGCATGATGTTCTCTGCCATGCTCACAGCTGCTTTCCAGGATGGTGACAATGGTATACCTCTTAAGTATCGCTTTGATGGGAAGCTTTTCAACCTAAGAAGGTTGCAAGCCAAGTCAAAGGTGCAAACAGAGGAGCTAGACGAGTTCCTCTTTGCTGATGACATGGCAAAGGGTGCTCCAACAGAAGAGAAGATGCAAAAAGGTTTAGATCAAGTATCTGACTCCTGTGACAACTATGACCTCACTATCAGCATGAAAAAGACCGAGGTGGGTTATCAACCAGCACCGGGCAAGCCTAACAAGGAACCCATCATTACAGTGAAAGGTTAAAGATTGCAAGTAGTAGACAAGTTCACCTACCTTGGACGCACATTGTCAAGAGTCGTGCACATTGATGATGATGTCAATGCCAGGATTGCCAAAGCTAGTGCAGCCTTTGGCCGACTACGTGGTAGTGTTTGGGATCGGAGTGGAATCAGGCGGGACCCAGGGTGAAGTTAGCTAGCTGTAAAAGTGCTTTAAACCCCCCGGTGGTTTGCTCTACCGACCGTTCTAAGGCGGTGGTCCCGGTGTTAGTCTTACTCTTTGTTGCTTTGTGATTTATTCTACGAGGCGATTTGTTGTACGTCTTTCCGTGTGTCATTTTGTTCTTGTGTTTTTCAGTCCTTTTAGTATTGCGATTACCTCGCTTGGGGAAGAGAGAGCTAATCTTAGTGCTTTTCGTACGTTTGTTCGATTTGTGCTTGTTTAGATTTGTCGGTTTCCTCTTCCTCTTGGGGTCAGGGAAGGGCTGCGGTTTGTAATTGTGGCATTCCCTGGACTTTTCTCTTACCTTTTTTGACACAAAGCTGAAAGTCTACAAAGCTGTTGTGCTGCCAACACTGTTGTATGCATACGAAACGTGGACAGTGTACCAACGGCATGCCAAAAGACTGAAACACTTCCATACAAGCTACCTTAGAAAACTTTTAAAGATTAAGTGGCAAGACAGGTTTCCAGACACAGGACCGAGTAAAGTGGTGAGGCCTTATCAGAAAAGGTGCTATGAACATGAGGCAAAACGAATCAGCGAAGCCGAGCAGAACGTGCACAGAAAGCCAGAGCTAAGGCATGACCAACAGAGCTGTCTTGCTCTGACCTCTATTGTTTCATCTGCAACAGACAGTTTAGAGCTAGAATTGGTCTGAACAGCCATCTTAGAACACACAAGCAGTAGCATTTCTCGCATGTGATTAAGATTGGTCATTGTCAGCAATGACAGACGAACTATTATTTCAGTCGTTTCCGAATAATATGGGAAAATATCTCATTATTCGCTGTTACGTTTGTAATTAGTCTAATTAGAAAGAGTTGACTGGATGGTCAGACACTAACTGACCGAAGTAGGATTCGAATCTACGGCAACTTTACCCGCGCTTACAAATCGAGAGCATTAGTACACTGTCACCACATCTCTGTCTCACCTTTGTAAAACAAACAGACAAGCAAAAAATGTGTACAGGTATGTGAGCATGACAACCATTTCATATGGTTAAAAAACAAGAAAGTTGCAAAGCCATGTCCATGGTAACCGTATCTTCCATGCAAATGCGGACAACGAATAGTCAAAACAGCAGGTGCGTCAATGCAGACTGATTACGCCTAGAGAATTCTCAAATACTACGGGTGGTTGAATCTTTGCATGTTTCTGTTTTCTGGAAGGCGCTTTTTTCTTTTGAGATAACTGATATGGTATCAAGATCTAGTTTTCCTCCTGCGGCTAAATAAGGCGAATGTTCGAATATTGCGTTTCGTGAAAAAAGAATCTGGGCCCAGTTGTTCAAAACTTAACGAAGTTGTTAGCTAATACAACGTTTAACTTTCTATCTTGAAATATGGTAAATGCATTGATATTTTTGCTGAAAAATGTGAGTAGCTTTTAAGCTGCAAAAGCTACTCACATTTTTTGCAGCAAAAATATCAATGTATTTGAAAATACCTTAGCTACACCAGTTAACGACTTTGTCATTAACGAGGTCGTTAAGCTAACGATGCTTTGAACAACTGGACCCAGTATGTACACGCAAACATCGTATTCTGTAACATTGAGTGAGTGTGATCTTGTTTGCGGGGCCAGACTACGCTGCTGCACTGTCTTATCAGTATCTACGCTGTCCACATATAAAATAAGACCTCATGTATTTTGATAGGTCTCATATGACAATACAAGAGTGTAAATTATTTTAAGCGTCGCATTTATACTATTCTGACACGAGATAGCTTTGAGAGACAATTGATAATGCAGTGATGTAAATAATACCAAATTATGTGCTTAGTACTAAATACCATTGCAACCAGCGTCAGGACACAAATACTTACAGAAGGTCTCTTCAAACGAGACACACACATAGGCTGATTGTTAATTTTGTATGACTTGCTGCAATAATTACCAAACAATATTGCTCCATGGGGAAGGGACGTTTGTTCGTTCAGCACAGAGGTGTTACAGAAGTACATGCACATGTTTGTGTTCTAGACATATAAGCTTATATTGCTAAAGAAACAAATTCAGTAATAGTAATAATGTACTGTTTACGAGTATAAAGAGAAATACTGATGTTATAGGTATTTCACTAGGAAGAAAACAATTTTTACATATTTGATAATTATAACTGTTAAAAGAACATTTTCCATTCAATTTGAATCGTTTCTCGAGAGAAATATGATGTCATAGGTAGGCCACCTGCAAGAAAATATTTAATATTTAATTAAAGGATTTTGATGCTATACAGAAAATTAGCTGTTTGATTAGAAACATGATACGTGCATAAATTCAAGCAAAACAGTTTTATCACCCGCAACACTAGAGAATTATTATGTTAGTCTTCATTTTACCAAAGGATATTGACGAACTGCAAAGGTCCTGGGCCTGAGGTTTTTCATGCTCAACTCAGCCGAGCATGAAATTTGTCCTGCTAATAAATCTCAAATTACTAACAATTGCAAATTCTTTCTTACTTAACATAGCCTAGCATGCAATTTTCTCTGCTAATAAATATGAAAATGCCAACATTTGTTGGCATTTTCGTATTTATTAGCAGAGAAAATTTCATGCTCAGTTGAGTTGAGCATGAAAAAATTTTTATAACCTCGGGGCCTGATTACATTGCATGAGTTTGTGTGCTGATTACAGCCTTCGTTGTCCGCATCTGCTAAACATGCACGGTTACTTTTGCAAATCAGCAGACGGCATATTGATGGTAATTTATTTTATTTTCATCTCAGATGATCGGCTTTAAGGAGAAAGAATACATAACATGTAAACACCAATTATCTGGAAAAAATATACAGTCGACTCTCGTTAGCTCGAAGTCCAATAGGACCTCTAATATACTTCGAGATATCCATACCTCGACATATCAGATTTTTACAGAATTTAGGAAAAAGTAAATCAAACAACCATATTTCACAAATGAATATGTAATTTGACTCCTTAAGTTAGAGAGAAATTGATAATATTATGGAAAAGAAGAGAAATTGCTCTTCAGGAGCAATTTCCCCTCTTTTCCAAATTATTCTGTTACCTGTTGTTAGATTTCCATGTCAAAACAGGGACTGGATTTTCACGTCGAGATAAGCGGTTATTTAAGCGAAGTCGAGATAACGAGAGTCGATTGTATTTCAAATTGTCGTCTGATATAACGAGAGTCGACTGTATTCCAAATTGTCGTCTGCTAAATTTTTAACAAGCAAGCTAATTTTCCCTTGTTAAGAGTATCATTCCCTCAAAGATGCTTTATTAAACATGATTCAGATTGCTTCTATTGCTTTTCCTTAGTTTGGCTACGCCATGGGAAAAGGGTTCCGTCACACATTGAAGAGACTAGATCAGACTGCAGTTATACGCATGCATGTAGATATATTGTATATTGTAGACAGAGCGAATGACTTGACATGCTGGTACACAAGCCGTCCTGGATTCTACGCATATCTGTTGTGTACCCTAAATAAAAATCTTAAAGGCTGGTTGCCTTGGAAGAACGAAATTGGAGACTCGATTTGATTAAGTTTCTTCATATAGAGCTTTATAGTTTGCGAGGCTGCAAACGCTTTCCCAGCCCACCCCCACCGTAGCACGGCTTCAGCGGTATTCCATTTCAAAGTAACCAGAATAGCCCCAAATGATCCCAAGTGAAATACAAACATAATCTGCACAATGGTGAAAGAAAGACTCATTTTCTCATGACAGAGCTGGATTAATCTTTGTTATGCTGAACCCGGATATACCCTGCCTTTGCAAACAGTGTAGATCCAGATCAGTTTTTGAAGCCAACTGATCTGGATCAACACTGTTTGCCATTAAGTCTGTGAATTTATAGCAACAATCTGGATCAAGTAATCTGATTGGCTGAAAATACAAGTGGGCATGGCAATTTAATTTATTCAGCAGGAAAAGGGTTAACGGTATAAAATGCAATAAACAATCTTTTCATATCTCAAGTTTCAGTTTTATTTTGTATCAGTTTGCTATAGCGGTGTAGTATATCTGCTTTGATCTGTAATTTACGGCATCTGAATCATCGTAGAATTTTCTTTGTTAAAATGTGTTTCTTTTCTTTTCGTTTTTTTTTTTTTTTTTTTTTTTTTTTTACAACAAGAGTAGGTGACGTAATTTGTTATTTCCCTTTCAACACGCTTCAGTTGAAAAGGACATTTTCAGCATTGACGCTTCTTGTATTCCTTGTGTATAGGAGCATCTGATATTCCTTTACCATATGCGCGTCATATATGTTTTTGGGGGGTGTTTTTTATCATAGATACGTCTGTTGCTTCTTTAACATAGATCCGTGTTGTATTCTTTAGCAAAGGTACGATCTGTTGTTTCTTTAGCATAGGCACGTTCTATATTTTTAAGCATAGGCACGTTCTATATTTTTAAGCATAGATACTGTTGTTTGTTTCTTTAGCGTGTCATATACATTTTAGCATAAGAGGGTATGGTTTCTTTAGCATCTTTAGCATAGGCATGCCTTAAATTTTTTAACATAGGTACGGTCTGTTGTTTCTTAAGCATAGACGCCGCTCATAATTTCTATGCATAGGGAGGTACAATTTGTGTTTCTTTAGCATAGGCGCGTCTTATAATCTTTAGCATAGGGACGTCTTGTGCTTTTTTAGCATAGGTGCGTCTTATATTTTTGTACATGTAGCATATGAAACAAGTCTGGTATTCCTTTTGCACTGATGCTTCTAATAGTTTATATATCCCAATTCTTGAACAAACCGCTGTCTTGGAAAACATAAAACTCGGGGAAAAACACGATTAACGTCGATGCAACATCGTATTGCGTCCAGTTTACGAAGGTTAGAATCTTGAAAACAATAACATTTACGGGGTTAAAGTTTGCGTGAAATGACACCTTTGAGGTTAAAACGAGGATTAGTAACATTGCACGCAATAACATTTCGAGTGCTAATACATGTAACGCAAAAATAACGTTTACCGTGCACTGAAAAGTGGCATTCTTTGAGTAATCACATTCGAGAAGTTCCAACGTTGAAAGCTTAATCTTTAATCTACTAGCTATTAAAAGAAAGACAATTGTATTTTCTTATTTTTTCACTGAATATAAGGTTTGACATTTCACTGTAATTGTCGGAGACAGTTTATATGAAATGTCAAGACTTCTTTTCTATGAAAAAATAATGACAAAATGCAACATATTGTTATCTGATTTAGCCTACAGAGGGCTAAAATACATATGAAATATATATGAAACGGAACAAGTAATGACTAACTACATTTTTATATCTTTTTAGGTATCATCAATAATATGGATGTAAACACAAAGGATTATTCATATCAGTATCATTATAAAGATTACCCGGAAGTGCCACGCCCTGTAATTGCCGCCTCCTGGGAGTCGAATAGCTTTGAGGCCGTTGACGTCATCATGGAATTAAATCCAAATACGCGGGTTCTCTGGACAGCCGGACCGGAGTCAAAAAACCCACCGAAGCCCGTATTCTTTCAGGTAAGGGTGTCCTTCAAATAAGACTTGAGATTTCATGTGAATTGTCTGCCTAGCAGACAATCACATGAAATGTCTAGTATTATTTTCTCTGAAAACAGCAAAATTGATGATGGAATGTCGTCTGCTACAATTTGTTTAGCGCTTTAAAGGTATTTTACTTTCTGATGAGCTGAGGGTAGGGGACACGCTGGAAATCAGTAATCAATGTATACACAACTTCTCATTTTATGAATGTGTTCACCTAAACAGCATTCAAATTATTTAGGAATGGCATTGTTTTGAAACATTTCTGTTATTCTAAATATCCCGGTGATATAATATTCAAGGGTCTAACAGGGAACATATAAAGGTTGCAAAATCATTTAGAAGGCTTCTTTGTTCTGGGAGAGGTGAGCCCGATCACAAAGTAAAATCAGATACATGTACAAGGCATTTATTAAAAAATAAAGTTTAGGCAAGATCCGTCGGTGTGTTGGCGGACCGACAAACACGGAGAGAACTGTAAATAGTATCAATAGAAATTGACAATAATGAGCCACGCACGACAAAATATACAATACGACCTATGCGACCAACGAAGACTCAGATCAGCCAGCGCATCCGCGCAGTCCGATCAGTCTTCGCTGATCGCATGTGTCTTCTACAGCCTTCAGGCTAGCCAAAGAGGAATAAACGAGAATCCTTGCCTTACTGGGTGGTTGTATAGACTGATCTGAGTCTTCACTGGTCACACAGGTCTTACTGTAGGTTTTGACGTGCGCTTGCTGAATTAATAGTCACAATATGTCTGTAACAGAACACCGGCACAGTGGCTCAGTGGTAGAGCGTCCGCTTTGTGACCGGGAGGTTGCGGGTTCGATCCCCGGCCGAGTCATACCAAAGACTTTAAAAATGGTACTAGCTGCTCTTTCGCTTGGCGCTCAGCATTAAGAAAGTAGAGCTAGAACTGGTCAGCTCAGTGTCAGTATAATGTGACTGGGTGGAATATCATGTCAAAGTGTCTGGGGCGTGATATTTCAGTGAGGCAGCACTCTAAAAGTGAGCATTGAGCTCCCTGCCACATCCAGACACCGTCGCGATATGACTGAAAAAGGTTGAAAGCGACGTTAAGCCCAAATCAAACAAAAACTGTAACAGAACACTTACCGTTCCAAGACAGTCCCTCTGTTGCAGTTCTTCAGTGTTTGTATGTCGGTATGTCCAAGTGGAGGAAATGCTTTCCTATTTTACAGAGTTGCTTCTCCTACCAGTTTACCATAAATCACAAGTGATCATTTTATACCTGTATGGAAAATATTTAGTTCGATCACTAAACCAGTAACTGAACATGTGAACCGTTACAATTATTTCAACGATTGGTAGTTTATTCCTTTAAGTTTCATTTTTTTTATAATTACGGTTTAGCAGACAGCAGAACATCCGTCGAGCCCTCTAAAATTTATACTTAACCCTTGTCATGCTGAATAAATTAAGATGTCACACCCACTTCTAATTGTCAGCCAGTCAGATAATTTGATATAGATTGTTGATACAAATTCAGATATTTAATGACAGTGTAAATCCAGATCAGTTGGCTTCTGAAGAAGCCAACTGATCTGGATCTATACTGTTTGCAAAGGCAGGGCCTATCCTGGTTCAGCAGGACAAGGGTTAAATAAACATGCACTCTTGTTTTAATTCGAGGGAAAGCATTGATTTCAAAATAAGCACCGTGGTAAATGCGTAAAACAAAACTAATCTTAGTGCTTTTCGTACGTTTGTTCGATTTGCGCTTGTTTGGTTTTGTCTGTTTCCTCTTCCCATTACGAAAACATGCCTATTCAAATATATAGAAAATATCACCTCCAAAAACTGAAAATTTTCAGATGAAAAACTCTGATATTTTTCATATTTCTGCTCAAAACATAGATTGTGGGTACTCGTTAGAACCGCCTCGACGAGGCGGTTCTAACGAGTACCACAATCTATGTTTTTAAGCAGAAATAAGAAAAATAATGTATACCCCTCTAAACCCCAGTTTTACTATATGAAAGTGGGGTTTAAGGGGGTCAAAATTATATAGGCATGTTTTCGTGATGTCTTTGTGTCTGGGATGGGCTGCGGCTTGTGATTGTGGCACTCCCTGGACTTTTCAAGAGAAATCTTCAACTGAGGTGATTTAAGTCAGGACAAGGCTACTGCTTACCATCAAGTTTAAATCAGACAGCTGCATTTGCTTATGAACAGGGTGGTAGCCGAATTTCATTTGACATTGTGCGCTAGACTGTAAAAGATTTACGTAATATTATATACTGCATTTGATGGGGAATTGTACTTAACTTTTCGGATCACGGAACAAGTTTAATTAAATTATTCATATAGTCTCATGGGTTGATATTGTCGATTTTCCTTTTGGTAACTTACCATCAGAATTCACTTCTTTATTCACTACTATATCAAAGTGGACAATGCAGATTTTTGTTTCATACTTGCATTTAATATTTTGACTCCTTTAAATCATTAACATACTACAGTCGACTCTCGTTATCTCGAACTCGCTTATCTCGAATAACCGCTTATCTCGAAGTGAAAATCTGGTCCCTGTTTTAATACAGAGATCTACCAACGGGCAACAAAATATTGTGGAAAAGAGGAGAAATTGCTCCTTAGGAGCAATTTCTCCTCTTTTCCACAATATTTTCAATACATCTCTAACTATGGAGTCAAATTACATATTCATTCTGTTAAAAGTGGTTGTTCGATTAATTGTTTTCCTCATTTCCGCAAATCTGATATGTCGAGTTACGGATATCTCGAAGTGTTTCATAGAGTCCCTTGGAGTTCGAGATAACGAGAGTCGGCTGTAATTATATTTTCTGGTGCTTTGCGATCATTTGGCTCATTTAGGGTTTTTGAAAATTTATATGAGGGTCACTGCTCAGACCTAATTGTCCAAAAGGAGTAGGTCTGGCCCAGAAAACTCAACACGTCAGCTGTTTGCACTTATGTGAGTGTGTTTATTACTCTAAACTTTGAACGATAGATTCTAAAAATATGAACCTATAGAATAATGAACACAGTCGCAAACCTGAAAACAGCCAAAGTGTCAAGTTGTCTGTACCAGTCTTGCTAATTTCGGTCAACTAGTCCTCATTACTACCGTA
This sequence comes from Anodontia alba, assembly GCA_964016985.1. Lineage (NCBI taxonomy): Eukaryota > Metazoa > Mollusca > Bivalvia > Lucinida > Lucinidae > Anodontia > Anodontia alba. The sequence continues at coordinate 25,910,488 of OZ024829.1, forward strand.
TTTACCCTTAGTATTCAGACAGATAGGCCTGATCGAACAATATGGAAAAAGATCCGCGACTGATCCAGGTCCGCACTTTTGCCACTCATCCAGCCATTTTAAATACAATAACATGTTGAGAAACTGGACTTGCTCCAATTTTAGACCAAGTATTTCAAACAATTAAAGTGGCCGACTATTTGGTATAAACACGGTACTCCACACAAACCAGTCGTTGCATATGGTGCGATGTAAGACTTACATGTAGTTGTCAATGGTTATAGCATGGACGCAAGTAAATTATATCCCATACATCTATTCTGTAATCAAACCATATACAGACAACCCTCTTTATACCGACATTCGATACAACGACAAAATTCGATATAATGACAATTTGGCTGTCACGAACCTTCGCTTAAGCGGTAAGAATAAGTCACAAATTATGCATGAATATTGAACTTAATATTTTAAAGAAACATATGTTTTGGATATTTGTTAGAATCGCATCAGTGAGGCGATTCTAACAAATATCCAAAACATATGTTCTATGAGGAAATAAGAACAAAAAAGACCTTCCTTACATATCAATCTGCTCATTAAGTATTCTATACAACAGCAAATTCTTTTAAATGGCAACGTCTTTGGGAACAAATACAAATGCTGTCGCTGTAACGAGGGTTCACTGTACAGTCGAACCTCAATGGCTCGAACATCTTTGGAACCATGGAAATTTGTTCTAGATATGGGTCGTTCGTCTACTGAGGGTTAATCATAGCGCCAGATTAGGAGACAAAAGTGTACTCATTAGAACCGCCTCGAAGAAGCGCTTTTAATGAGTACACACAACATACATTAGCTTGATAAAGTAGGAAGACTACCTAAAATGTCCCTAAATAAGCTGTCGTAAGAATTTCCTAAGGACTCAAAACGAGTTCGAGTTATCCACGGTAAACGAGTCATCGGTGTTCGAGACGTTGAGGTTTTACTGCAACAACATGCATGTAATTCATTTAAGTCACTTTGGCAGCATTTGTACATGTAGCTGGCTATCAGTTTTCATTTATTACTAAACAAAGATAAAATACTCCTGCTGAAAAATACCTGCCTAGTAAATTGTACCTCTTTCTGAGGAAGGAAAGCAAAAGTAGGGAAATTGTTTTCATTTTTAAACATCCAGCGCATTTTGTGTGAATAAAATACCAGTTAGACTGGAACCAGTGAAATTTACACTTCATTTTACCTTTGCTTTCTTTCGTTTTAGATATTATGTGGTCTTGGAGCTCCCTATGAGGAAAGAATGGTCCAGCGGGTGCTTTCAGGAAGTGACCTTACAGCACGTGACAATCAGGGTCAAACGGTTCTGCACGTGGCAGTGTCAACGAACCAGTCGGACTCAGTTGTGAAAACTGTTCTAAACAATGGTATTGACATTGCAGCACGCGACTGTCAGGGTCGCACAGCACGCGACCTCGCAGAAAAACTTAATCGTCCAAAATATGTGAAACTGATAGATGAACACGTTATAAAGTTATTAAAGGATAAAAAATTCGAGCCGATAGAAAGACTCATTCTTCATAATTATGACCACTTATTGGATATTTCTGATGGCGCTAAAACTCTTGTTGATATTGCCAAAAAGTCGAGTTCAAGAAATATATATGAAGTGGTTAAACTTACAGCACCTATACAGGTAAGCGATTTGTTCAGACTTTTGATGTTTTACTTTATTATTTTCATTCCATCTTTTTGGTACTGTCTTCTTGTGTTTCACCTGTCCTATCTAGCTTTGTAATCTATCCTATCTAGCGTTGTGATCACCCGATTTGGGAAAGAAAGGCCTCGTCACTTGGCTAGTCGTTTAGCTGGGTATTCCCATTCGTTCACACTTTCTCTCAGTACCATAGGCGATGATCTCCCGGCAGGCATACACCGTCGAAACAACGTCAACGCAACGTTGATTCAGCGTCTTGACGTTGAATCAACATTTTATCGACGTTGTTTCAACGTTATGTCCTTGCTGGGCTGTGGCATTTCCTTAACTTCATTTTTTTTATTGCAAAACTCAACGCCACAGATAACGCAATCACATCGGTCCAACTTTTCACTGTAATATAGTATTCCGAAATTGCTTTTAAATTAGATACTTCTTGCTATCATTAAATGGCAGTTGTACATATATTTGAATGTGTGAGTTTCAAATGTCTATTTTTATATGTTAGCTACAGAGACGAAATCATTTGGTTGCACGATTGTAATGTCGTAGGTTTGTGAATGTACACTTCTTGTATACTGTATATTTATAAAAAAAAATAAGGTTTCGTTGATTTCTTATCTACAGAACTTGTTGTAATAAAAGCTATATATAAAAATATTGTTGCAATTAAGGGGGTGTGATGCACTTTCAGGGGAAACAACTCTGTGAACATGCTTCTGTAAAGATGTCTACGTTAAAAAGAAAGCACTTGCTCTCCATGGGCAAAAAGTCTTTCATTTTAAAGTAGATCCTATTCAGAAGAAAACAAACAGGAAGTCCCGCTGCCTTGTAAAAATAGCGGAAAAGCTACCATACGTATCAAGTTCCCTAAAGCATATGTTACAAGAAATTATTAAATGAATACCGCCGATGAAAATTTCCGACTAAATGGTCATATAATTAATAATTCAAGTTTCTACTTTCAAAATAAATAAAAAAAAAATACTGGTATGCAGAGGTTTTCAAAGTAAATGTCAACAGTAAAAATGGAAAATATCCGCATGCTTAAAGGGCAAATATAAAGGTTTTAATTCTACTAAATATTTAAGGGCACTTCAGTTAGGAGGTGACTGCCGAAAACCGCATCAAATTATCTTAAACGGTTTCTGAAATATTGCGATTTGAAATTTGATATTTAACATCCAAGAGGATTGAATTCAGGCTGCCTCATTAATATTCATGAACCTTTTTATGACATCATAAGGGAACAGTAAAATTTTAAACTTTTTTAAATTGCCAATATTTTTTGCTCTTTAATCTGCATCAATTCAGTTTTCATATTGTTTAATTTATTCAGCCCCTTTAAACTAATATACATAGGAATTTAGCTCTTAATTTCCATTTAAAGTGTTACATTTCAAATTTAAAAATTTCATTTAAATAATTTAAAATCCAGTTACAATGCTTAATAATTAGCCAAAATTGACTTTTTTGGTATTCATTTATATGATATACACCCAAAATTCACTATTATTAAAAAAAAACTTACGAAAAATTTAATATAAGTCAAGTTTTAAACATTTTAAAATTTAGCTTTAAATTTAAATAACAGATTAAATTTTGAGTTAAATTCTCTATTCATGGGCTTATTTGTGGACAGAGACCAATTTCAATGATGGTTAAGGAGAAAAACTGTGTAGCATATAAGGAAAGGCAGAATATTCCTGTTTAAAATTTCAATTTAAAATTTAAGTTCCACTATGACATCACAGAATATTGCATTGTGGGCCTTAATCAATACTCAATCCAAGGGAGGTTACTCTAACAGGAAAAAAGGTAGGTATCGTAAATTAATCACCATAACTTTTGATTGGATTGGAATTTTTTGATGGGGTTTTCAACAAAATAATTCTCTTAAAGCATTCTATCAACACCCTGAAAACCAGGAATATTTTAAATTTCTTTATATTTGCCCTTTAAACAGTTGCTCTTCTAAGAAATGGGTCCAGTGTTTTGCAAAACTTAACGAAGTCGTAAGCTGACGTGACACTTAAATGTGTATTTTGAAATATGGAAAATATATTGGTATCCTTTGCTACTAAAATGTGAGTAGGAAAAGCTACTCACATTTTTGCAGCAAAAATAACAAAGTATTTAAAATACTTTTGCTACAACAGTAAACGAGTTTGTAATTAACGAGCTCGTTAACCTTACGATGCTTTTTACAACTGGGCCCTGTTCTGTATATCAAGTTATTCTGTAAGAAGACAACGAGAACTTGAGCAGAAGTAGAAGATTAAGCCCTTCACTGCCGAAATATACCCCGACTAACCGCGGTGCATACATTGTGCAGAGTCTTTAGAGCAGTCATTACGAAAACACGCCTTTTCAAATAAATAGAAAATTTCACCTCCAAAAACTGAAAATTTTTCTGATGAAAAACTCTGGTATTTTTCATATTTCTGCTCAAACATAGATTGTGGTACTCGTTAGAACCGCCTCGCCGAGGCGGTTCTAACGAGTACCCACAATCTATGTTTCTGAGCAGAAATAAGAGATATAATTTATACCCCTGTAAACCCCAGTTTTACTATATAAAAATGGTGTTTAAGGGGGTCAAAATTATATAGGCATGTTTTCGTGATGAAAATTATTAAATAAAAGCAACAATAACCAATTTTACCGAGATACGATCATTGAGCTAATTGCGGGATCTTGAACGTTATATAAGCGTCTCTGATGAGTGGCCGAAACTAGATAGGCTGACCGAGAAACCTTGACAGTTTAGCTTCTTTCAATGTTATGAGTGTCATTGTTCTTAAGGGTCAATTCAATTAGAATCTATGAACAAATAACAAGCCTCTCAATATTTTAGCTAAAATAGCAACTACATGAATAAACATTAAAAAAAAAACACGCCTATTCAAATATATTGAAAATTTTAACGCCAAAAAACGAAGATTTTCAGATACAAAATTCTGATATTTTCATATGTCTGCTCAAAACATAGATTGCGGGTACTCGTTAGAACCGCCTCGAAGAGGCGGTTCTAACGCGTACCATAATCTATGTTTTTGAGCAGAAATAAGAAAAATAATGTATACCCTGTAACCCCAGTATTACTATATAAAAAGTGGGTTTAAGGGAGTCAAAATTATATAGGCATGTTTTCGTGATATTATACCTTTGATTGTATTTAGGCGTACGTCCGTCGGGTGTTTCAATCAGTGGACGATGGTCAGCTTGAAGACCTGAAGAAACTTCTCAGTTGTAAACGCTATGGTGATATCCGGGACAGATGCGGACGGACAGTTCTTCATAGAGCCATTCTCAAACAGCAAGAAAACATGGTTACATTTATCCTAGACAATTTTCCAGAAATCGTCAATAGCAGAGACAGTGTAAGTTGTATTGTCATGTCTTCATCTATGCTTTGTAATTACTGCAAGACTGCTTTTGCACGGTAACCCATATAAGCCTAGCGTCCCATAAATGGGACATCGGCAAACAGTGTAGACCCATACCAGACGCCGCAGAATACACTATTTGCATTAAGTTTAAATATTTCTGCAAAACATCAAAATAATATAAACAAACCAGACACCCTTATATAGGAAATGAACCTGTCCAAAGAGTTAAAGTAGAAGAATCCACTCGGCATGAATGGGTTAATGTCCAGTTGACTCTTCTACCTCTAACGTTAATCGCTATAGACTAAATAAACTCCACACAAACTACATATATACGTATATTGAAAGAGTTATATTGAAAGAGTTAGATTTCAATTTTAGGTATGTCATGCAATGTGATTTAGATATTCTTGACGCTGCATGTTGCAGCATATGATCTGGGTCTGTCCATTAACTTACAGGGGTCTCAAGACTAGACTGGTTTATACAGATCCATTTTAGTGTAAGGAGAGTCTAGTTTAGTTTATTTTTATTATAGTAATATAACCGCCGTCTTCTTTAAAATGAACAACTGCTCAAATGATGATATTTTCTTAGTTGCAATTATAGGACTGGAAAAATGTCGCATACCATCTGTAGTGGCCATATCACTCAGATGAGCGAGCCGTGGCCCGTGGGCCGCTTGTTAGTTTGTATTTCCATAGGAACCCCCGCTTAACTATATTGTTCCACTTTTATAGCTCCACATTTTTAACCCTTAAAGTGTCAATCACAGCTGCAGCAGACGCTATTCTAACACTTTTCAGAGTAAAGAAGACGAGAATTCATGTGAACTGTCTGCCTACAGGGGATTCACATGAAATTTCAAGCCTTGTTTTCTCTCAAAAATGTCGTTTGCTGTAAATCTACTAAGCGCTTCAAGAGTTAAATACAGAGACCTGTCACTCATGTAGAATTCTAACAAAACAATCTATTGGTATACTTGTGTTTATTAATAAATATCTTTCTATTACAGCTGGACAGAACCCCACTACACTACGCACATCTGTTCATAGACAACACTGATATACTCAACCGCATGACTAAAACGGGAGCCGATCCAAAATTATGGGACGCTGTAAGATAATCACATTTCTATGTTTATCAATACAATAAAACTTAAAAGACTCCAACTTTTACCTTTTTGAGTCCTAGGAAATTCACGCAAGTGAATATTTAAGGATATTTTAGGGAAAAGGTTCTTAATTCATTATGAAACTGTATGTTGTGTTTTTTTATTAGAACCCCCCTCATTGAGGCCATTCTAATGAATACTTTCAACATACTATAATTTTATAAAAGACCGAAAAGACATCCCTTTATTATCTCAAATTGCATCCTGACTTGGCGCTAAGGTTAATTCTCAGTGGCTCGAACTATCCATGTCTAGAACAAAATACCTATAACGAAAACATGCCTATTCAAATATATAGAAAATTTCACCTTCAAAAACTGAACATTTTCAGATTAAAACTCTGATATTTTTTCAAATGTCTGCTCAAAACATAGATTGTGGGTACTCGTTAGAACCGCCTCAGCGAGCCGGTTCTAACGAGTACCCACAATCTATGTTTTTGAACAAAAATAAGAAAAATAATGTATACCCCTATAAACCCCAGTTTTACTATATAAAAGTGGGATTTAAGCGGGTCAATATTATATAGGCATGTTTTCGTGACGCCATTGTGCCAAAGCTGCTCGAGTTATTGAATATCGACTGTTTTGCGTTAAATTGTCAGTTACGTTTTCTCCTAATCTCACATTAGCAGCAAAGTCAAACTATAAAAAGGCACCACGATGTAAACACATGTTTCTAAGCATGTCACATTTATTTTATGCACCATATGTTAATGTTTACAAATATTTGATCGATAGAAAATTGATTTTCCCATTAGAAAAAAATTAGAGCACTTGCATCTTAGTACAGCTGAACGTATTTAGTCGACGTCCTAGACTTACTAAAGCCGTTATATATTTTACAGTCTTAAAGTGGTGTTGGGGTTGGATGCATTTGGCATGTTTTTTTCTTGTTTTTTTTTTTGTTTTTTGTTGTTGTTTTTTTTTTGTTGTTGTTTTTTTTTTTGTCATTTATTACAAGGAGAAAACCTTTGTAATTTACTGTTTGCTAAGTACTATAAGATCCTTCTGAAAAAGGATCCCAGTGAGCATTCTTTATAAATCTATAGCGGGCCGTTATCGGCCCGTCAGGGGAGCTGACGTGCCGATAACGGCCCGCTGTAGATTTATAAAGAATGCTAGCTAGGATGTACTCTAAAACGAACAAAATTTGTTCCCAAAGGGAGTACAGTATTTACTTTTAGAGCACGTCCAGTTATAGAAGGGAACGAAATTAATATTACATTCAATAAAACTTCAATAACTCGAACACCGATGTCTTGTTTACCATGGCTGATTCAAACTCGTATTGGGGTTCTTAGGAAATTCTTCCGATAGCTCAAGAACACAAATATTTCAGGATGTATGTTGAGTGTACTCATTTGAATCGCCTCATCGGGACGATTCTAATGAGAACACTCAACATACAATTATTTTATGTAAGATCGAAAAACCCATCTGTAAATCGTTCCCATTTGCCTCCTGATCAGGATTATGATAAATCCTCAGAGCCTTAAAGTACCTATGTCTCGTAACAAGTTCTATTGTCCCAAAGATGTTCGAGCCTGTGAAAACGAAATAATTCCAATAAAATGAAATCAGTTAATTCCGCATAACGTTAGCATGACATACATTCCTGAGATAGAGTGAAAGTTAGCCATATATGCACCAGTGAACTCTACCATGGCGTACATAGGAAGAGTCTATTATATAGCCAGCTGGTTATTATACAGAAACATCTATAATTGCTTCTGTTATTAATGCTTTCTTATAGCAAACTCTTTTTCTTCTATATATTTCCAAACCCTCCCCCCTACGCTCCATGCCTCACCTCTTTCCTATTTTCAGAATATTTCGGCTCAATCCGTGGCTAGAGATCACTTTTGCATTTTGCATTTTGCTTTGCTATTTAGGGGACTGGATACACCTATAAGATTATCGACCATCGAGTTATAAAGGCGATAACCATTACAAAAACACGCCTATTCCAATATACTGAAAATTTCACCACCAAAAAACTGAAAGTTTTCAGATAAAAATTCTGATATTTTTCATACTTCTGCTCAAATCATAGATTGTGGGTGCTCGTTAGAATCGCCTCGTCGAGGCGGTTCTAACGAGTACCCATAATCTATGTTTTTGAGCGGAAATAAAAAAAATAATGTATACCCCTATAAAATCCAGCTTTACTATATAAAAGTGGGGTTTAAGGGGGTCCAGATTATATAGGTATGTTTTCGTAATGTCTTGTGACTACTTTCTGTTTGCTTTCCTGCACATCAGGTTTCTTCTGCATTTGATCTACTCTATAAGAAAGCATTTGTTCCAAAATCTTTCTTTTTAGAGTAGACACCTCTCCAGAAGGAAGGAAAAACTGTATCATAGTTGCCTGTCCTGAAAGCGCATTCATTCTGCTCTTTCCGCTTTCGATTTATTAGCGCTATGTGTCTATTATTTTTAAGTATTCCTCTTCTCAGAACTCGTCAAATAACTAAAAAGCTATCCTTAAATATGACCTAATTGTGGAGAATGCATACAGTATGATGTTGATGCTTCCACAAAAATACTGGCCAATACATTTGTTCGAATGTTTTTTCAGAACGGACTCACTGCAAGTGATTATAAGAAGGATATATGTGGCGCTCAGGAGTTCAGCCGTCTACAGAGGGAGTTACAGGAGTTCGATCTCAATGTCTACCTCTCAGAAACTGACTTTGAGACAACATTTAAGCGTGCAATATCGGTGAGTATCTTTATGTCTACCTCTCAAAAAACTGACTTAGAGACAAGATACAGATGTGCAATAACGGTGATTAACTTATGTCTACCTCTCAGAAATGGAATTTGAGGCAACATTTAGATGTGCAATATCTGTAAGTACCTTCATGTCTACCTCTCAGAAACTTATTTTGAGACGATATTTAGGCGTGCAATATTAGTGAGTATCTTCATATCTACCTCTTGGATCCTGACTTTGCGACATTTAGATGTGCAGTAGCAGCAAGCAACTTTATGTCTACTTCTCAGAAACTAAATTCGGGACAACATTTAGACGTACAATATCAATGAGTGTATTCGTGTTTACTTCTCAGAAACGGATTTAAGACAGCATTTAGACGTGCAATATCGGTGAGCATGGCTCCTCTACAAAACTGATTTTGAGACAACTTTTAAACGTGCAATATCGGTATCATAATGTCTACCATTCCAAAGCTGACTGAGACGACATATACACATGCAATACCGGTGTGTAACTTCATGTCTACCTCTCAAAATCTGACTTTGAGACAACCTTTAGACGTGCAATATCAGTGTGTATCTACATGTCTACCTCTCCGAAACAGATTTTGAGGTAACATTTAGATGTGCAATATCATCTAGTATCTTCATGTCTACTTTCGGAAACTGAATTTGAGAACATTTAGACGTGCAATACCAGTGTGGATCTTCATGTCTACCTCGCAGAAACATAGTTTGAGACAACATTAAGTTGTGAAATATCAGTGAGTATGTTCATGTCTACCTCTCAGAAACTGACGTTTAGACAGTATTCAGACGGGCAATATAAGTTGTATCTTCATGCCTACATCTCAGAAACGGACTTTTAGATGTGCAATATCAATGAGTAACTTCATCTCTACCTCTCAGAATCTGACTTTGAGACAACATTTAGATGTGTAATATTAGTGAGTATCTTCACAGCTACCTCTCCGAAACTGACTTTGAGATAACATTTAGACGTGCGACATTTAGACATGCAGTATCAGTGAAGTAAATATCATAATGTGTACCTCCCAGTAACCATTTAGATGTGCAATATCAGTGAGTATCTGTTTCTCTATATTTCCGAAACTGACTGAGACAACAGTTAGATGTGCAATATCAGTGAATATCTTTATGTCTACCTACTCAGAAACTTAACATTGAGACACCATTTGGCCTGTAATGTCAGTGAGCAGCTTCATGTGTACCTCTCCGAAACTGACTATGAGAGAACATTTTGACATGCAATATAAGTGAGTAACTTCATGTTTTCCTCTCCAAGACTGACTTTGATACATGTAGACGGGCAATATCAATGAGTAGCTTCATGCCTACCTCAAATATACTGACCCAGAAAAGAAATGTATCACTTCTGAACTGCAAAGAAAAGTAAGATTGACACATTTTTTCTGTTGCAATGAATTTCTGTGATGTTTATAAATACCACGCGCAACGACTATATCGTATGCGTAAAATGAAATGATATATAATGGAAATAAAAACACTTTCAGACGAGACAACTCTGGTCGGTCAAATTTGGTTTTGACCCTGTCTGTTTGCATACAAAAACAAATTAGCTCCCAGTAAGAGCAATGTCGTATAGAGTGCTCCTTTTCAGATGGCTTGGTGTTCCATTACACATTGTCAATTTTCAGTACTTTAAAACACATCGATTTTAAGTACCATATTAAGCATAGTCATTTTTCAGTACCTTATTACATATTGTGCACACAATCCTTCAAATAAAATACACAAACATTGTCCTTGGAAGTGAACTCATGGTTAGCAGAACGTAATTGAAACGTTGGCACAACACTACTATTGGTACGTTGGCACAACACATTGGTTGATAAGTTGGCACAACACTTTCGTTGGTACGACCGCCCAACATTACTCCTTTGATTAAGATTAGGTTGAATAGATTCTATTTATTTATCTATTTATTTATTTATTTATTTATTTCTATTACAATTTGTAAACATCTTTTCATTCTTATCTATTTTAGAATGGCGACCTTGAGACCGTCAAGAGCCTTGTGACGGGCCTTAAAGGCTTTGGTGAAGTCACAAGATACAGCAGTGCCTTGTTTGATTGCCTTGACTCACGTGCATTGGAGATTGCAAAATATTTGATTCTTAATGGTTTTGAAACCAAAGTATATAAACAGGTTAGATAAAATAATATTCAATCTAATTACTTACAAGCAGTTGTATGAAATCTATATAATCATATAATCCCATATATACTTTCATGCAATTAAGAGGGAAGCAAAGGGATTAAACCTAAATGGTTTTAGAGAAATGCATATAGTTTTTACAGCATTTTTATGTCAATACTACAGGCAATTGCCTTACTTTCACTCTTTCAAAAGTTTCTAAATAATTTCAGAAACGTATAGATGTCACATGGGGCCTATCAAAACAAAACCGAAGCTGTATGAAGTTCTTCTTTCTAAACCTGAGATTTTTCCCCAACTTACTTTTATTCTGAATTTCATATTGAAATAATTACTATTTTGAAACTTCTGAATACATAAGCATACCGAAATGCAAGTATCGTATTTAGAACACTTCCATTGAAGTAGAAATGAATCGGAAACTGAAATATTGTTCCACTATGTTACGTTATTTAGTAATGTGTAAACGACATGATTTTAATTTATTATAATACTTTTAAGCGAATAAATCTACGAATAAGCGCTAAGAAGTACATCTTTTTGTTTCATTTCAAATACAAATAAAGGTTCTTAGCACACTGACGTATATTCCTATACCTTTCTAGGTCTTGATTTTAGAACTACTTTACCACTGCCTCAAAAAAAGCTTTATAATTAGTTTCGCTCATTTAATTCAATAGATATATTATGTAATGAAGTGACTTACATTCGAGCCGGGTCATAGCATTTCCTACAAGATTGTATGTGCGCCCAATGAAGACTCAGATCAGCCTGTGCATTTGTGCAGACTGATCAGAATCTTCGTTGTCCGCCTGAAGACGTTTCGCATCATTGAGTACCTATAGAGTGTCCTGCGAAGACTCTGATCAGACTGCGGAGCCCGATTCATTCATCATGAAAACATGCCTATATAATGTTGACCCCCTTAAACCCAGATTTAATACAGTAAAACTGGGGTTTGCAGGGGTATACATTATTTTTCTTATTTCTGCTGAAAAACATACATTGTGGGTACTCGTTAGAACCGCTCGCCGAGGTGGTTGTAACGAGTACCCACAATCTATGTTTTGAGCCGAAATATGAAAACTATCAGAATTTTTATCTGAAAATTTTCATTTTTCTTTGGCGGTAGAATTTTCAGTATATTTGAATAGGCGTGTTTTCGTAATGTTTCTTTTAAATTTATATGTTTATTTAGTACAAAAAGTGCGACCCGAACAATCCAATGTGTGCTATGATGGAATGTGGCCATTCAACGACGTCACTCAGAGAACGTGCTCAGGAACTGAACCTGGAAGACATTTCAAAACTGATTGACGCAGCATCGAATGGAAAGGTACATTTTCCTGTCAATTTCTAGGTGTATTTCATACTTTCTAAGCCTGATGAATGGTTGTTTTGGTTTGCTCATGACCAAAGTTGTTCTATTTTTTTAATTTTCATTTTTAGAGATTTCAACAATGTATTACAATAATAGAGTTTCCTGTTGTCGCATTTTTTTTCTATTCTAATTACAGACCTATTGTAATTACATATTAAATTCTATTAAATGAAATAAAGGTCGTCTAAAATTTGTAATCTTTTTCATAGGTATAATACTTTACATCTAGATCAGTTTTTGCTCCATAATAAAAGTGTTCTTGTCAATGCCTCGGTTTAAACAATTCTTCTTTGTAAGTGGTTGTACATGGCATCAACGCTAATAGTAAACTCTGAGGATCTAAAAATGCTGTATAGGTTTTGTTTAGTTTATTTCCACAATTGTCTTGAATACCTGCGCCAACAGCGACAACCTTCCGAAACAAAATGTTGATAAGGGAGGAAAAAAGATCAGACAAAAAGTATATAGACTACCTTAAACTTTTAAAACTTGTCCAGTTTTGAAAAAGAAAATCGGTCTTGGAAATATGCCACAAATATTCTGCTGCTAAAACAGCTTGAAAATAAAATAACATTTATTAAGAATGCCCTTGGAAGCACATAAAAGAACGAAAATCAGAGTCTCGGTAAATAAATCCAGTGTCTTTTACAGAATTTCAGAAAATAGGGATCAAACATGGTTTTTCATGCATTAACATTCGCCAGGTCCGAGGGAGGTGTTGAAAACCGAGGCCGGAGGCCGCGGTTTTCAACACCTCCCTAGGAACCTGGTGAATGTTAATGCATTGAAAAGTCATGTTCGATCGCTATTATTGCATTAAAACTGAAAACATATGCTACATTTCGCGTTATTTATTGCACTACTTTGTTTCGCCTTTTCACCGATGTCCATCGAACGCAATTTGCACGGATTGTGCTCGTTCTAGGGCCGAGCAGTACACATCTCGTAACGGCAGCAAATCTGTGGCCCCGGTACGATCATATTGAAAGTTTGTAGCCGTGCATTAACAGCGCGTGAATTGCCTTGTTAACTACGGCTTTTCGCCGGTTAATGCACGGCTGTTAATAACCGTGCGACACTGCTTTTTATGCAATAATATCGTTTTAAAAAGTCCAAAAACGTTTGCCGGAAATGCTATTGGCCCTATGTCTCATTATAAAGACTACTTGTACATGTGTTACTGACTCAGCCTAAGAAAGTATTGTAGAAATATTAGTGGATAGTTAGCCAGAAAAAGAGGATGATGCAGGTGTGGGTGAGGCATGACTTGGTGAACTCGCTGTATATGGTTTGATTGAGAAATAAGAAAAATGATCCCAGTTATGGTTGTAAAGATTTGATATCTAGAGCGATGGTTTAAAGGTACATGTTTAACGAAGCTGTATTAACGTAATGGGCTAAATTGCTTGCGAGTTTTGGGGCATATGAATGGTTATAGAATGTCGTTCATTTGTACATCTTCACCGATTCATTCTGACTAACATTGGGTTATAAACCTTTAAAGATATTTGCAAACTGTTACAAAATGTTTAGCTGCGAAATAGATAGAACTTGAGGTCTTCGCGTACTATATTAAGCTATAAATACTTCACTAAAAATGATCATGTGGAAGAAAATAAGTAACGCGATTTGTGGAAGCATGTCGTTGTTGGTGCAATTTTGAAGGATGTTTCATTTATTTGTTTCTTTTGCACATTCCTGTTTTGCACTGTATTTATTTTGGTGCCATTAAAGGGAATGGATACACCTTCAGAGGAGGAAACTGTCTTATATTTGTCCTTCCTTCTGAACAGGGTTTACTTCTGATGGGAACAAATTTGCTCCCATCGGAAGAAAATTCTTTCCTTCTAGTGTAAATCCCTTTTCAGAAGGGATTTGATGTGCTGTAAAGCAATCAGTCAGTCACAGAAGTTACCTCCTCTGATGAAATCTACCAAGTGTATCTATGCCCCTTAAATGTATGATGTACCCTTATAAGACATGTTTTCCCTGCACAGTTTGTACAGTTACTATACTGTATGTTATTATTTCTTATTTTAGCCAGCGCACGACAAAACCTACAATAAGATATGTGTAACGAGCAAAGACTTAGATCTGCCTGTACATCAACCCATTATGGCAAGTGTTTATCCCTCTTTGGCCCTGAGGCTGTAGAAGACATGCAGTCACCGAAGACTCTGGTCAGACTGTGCGTATGCGCAGGCTGATCTGAGTCTTCGCTGACCACACCACTTATTTTAGGTTTTGTTGTGCGCTGACTTATTTTACACTAAACAATATTAAACAGAAATAATGTATTAACCGTTAGCATGCTGATGGCGAAAGCAGCCAGATACGTTTTGGACTGAAAATAGGACTTTTTATTTCAACCAATTCATGTACGAGTCGATGATGCTTCAAACTCTATTTTCAAATAAAATGTTCCATAAAAGTACATTAATATTCTAATTCACCCGGCTAAAGGTTAAACGATACTAATGGCATCCCACATTAACAAACAAATGATATGCAGACTATTGCAACAGCCATAATAAACTGACGTAGTTGCACTTGGTTTTACATGGACCAGTAGGACAGAACATACAAGGAAAACGCTGCACTGCAAACAATAGGACTGGTAAGATTTTCGCTATTTGCAATGTCAATAACTGGACTTTAAGAATATATAGAGCGTGTGTCCTAAGAACAATTTATCGTTTAGTCAATCGTCCAGTAATTGTTAAACGTGTTGAATTATGATAAAAAAAGATTATAATACACATAACCTAGGTATTCGGAATACATTCTAAATATTTGCACAAGTCTGTTCATGATGAATATTGTGTTAACCCTAATTATTCGCCCAGATAAATATTATCAAATGATGTAAAACCAGAGACTCCATAAAACGACACCTGATCAAGTCCTACACGTTTTGCCACTCATGTAACATTTTAGATACGTCCTCAGTCAAATTGACTCTTTGATAGAGAATGATGTCCTAATATTAAGGATACTACATTAATTCCTAGAATCGCATGTCGGGATAATTCAGTCGGTACCCAAAGCATTTGTTTTGTTTTGTTTTGTTTTTTTTTTTTTGTTGTTTTTTTTTTTTGTTTGTTTTTTTTTATAAAAGCGAACCAATATATATCTAACCAAAATTGCCAACTTAGATGGGATGAAGTGTATCCTAAGTGCAAGAAAGTGAAGTTTGATAATTCATTTTCTTCTACAGTAATATAATCGTATTATCTTTGCTTTCATAACTCAGGATATGTTTCCTTTGAGTATTTAACCATATCTCGTCTGATAAAACAAGTGATTGAGATGTGGTTATGTGTTGTATTTTGACACCAAGAAAAAACACACATAGGATCTAGTCATGAAATAGAATACATATAAATGTAAACAATAAATTTGATACTGAAATATATCGTCCTTTGAAATCTATCTCTTTTGTTTTTATCTGTGTATGCACTCCAAGGTTCCAGATGACAGGGTGCTTCAACGATAAAATAAGCCGCAACGTGAGGAAACGTACCTTCTAATATTTGCGCCCAGTGAAGACAAATCAGATAGTGCATCCGGGCAGTCTACTCAGAGCCGTCATTGTCCGCTTGGAGAAGCTATCCAGAGTGTGCCCAGTGAAGATTCAGAGCAGACTGCGCGAACGCGCAGGCTGCTCTGAATCTTCACTGGGCACAGATTTTAGAAGGTACGTTTACTGACGTTACGGATCATAGTGTTACTTTTCAACTCACTATGTTAGGTAACTGGAGCCCTAGTACAATGAAACGTGCAGCACTGACAACCAAATATTTACAATTCCTTAAAGGGCAAATATAAAGGTTTTAATTCTACTAAATATTTAAGGGCACTTCAGTAAGGAGGTGACTGCCGAAAACCGCATCAAATTATCTTAAACGGTTTCTGAAATATTGCGATTTGAAATTTGATATTTAACATCCAAGAGGATTGAATTCAGGCTGCCTCATTAATATTCATGAGCCTTTTTATGACATCATAAGGGAACAGTAAAATTTTAAACTTTTTTAAATTGCCAATATTTTTTGCTCTTTAATCTGCATCAATTCAGTTTTCATATTGTTTAATTTATTCAGCTCCTTTAAACTAATATACATAGGAATTTAGCTCTTATTTTCCGTTTAAAGTGTTACATTTCAAGTTTAAAAATTTCATTTAAATAATTTAAAATCCAGTTACAATGCTTAATAATTAGCCAAAATTGACTTTTTTGGCATTCATTTATATGATATACACCCAAAAGTCACTATTATTAAAAAAAACTTACGAAAAATTTAAAATTAGTCAAGTTTTAAACATTTTAAAATTTAGCTTTAAATTTAAATAACAGATTAAATTTTGAGTTAAATTCTCTATTCATGGGCTTATTTGTGGACAGAGACCAATTTCAATAATGGTTAAGGAGAAAAACTGTGTAGCATATAAGGAAATGCAGAATACTCCTGTTAAAATTTCAATTTAAAATTTAAGTTCCACTATGACATCATAGAATATTGCATTGTGGGCCTTAATCAATACACAATCCAAGGGAGGTTACTCTAACAGGAAAAAAGGTAGGTATCGTAAATTAATCACCATAACTTTTGATCGGATTGGAATTTTTTGATGGGGTTTTCAACAAAATAATTCTCTTAAAGCATTCTATCAACACCCTGAAAACCAGGAATATTTTAAAAACCTTTATATTTGCCCTTTAAGTTATGTTCCAAAGTATGGGATAAGATTTTTTTCTAGCTGTATACATTGAATAACGATAGTAAATGTATATTTAGTCAGAAAACAAGACTACTCGTCTTTGTTAGTGTTATAATGGTAAAGGACAGAGAAACAAAAATGAAAATAGCTGAAGTGTCGACAATATCTGGGTCATGCTAACTAGATTCGACCAGTAAGACCTGATCACTAACCCACCGTGGTGTAAATATTTTAAATTCCCGATATGGGCTCAACATTACAGGGATAATTACATGTGGCGGCGGCGTTCTAATACTTGCACTTATCTTTTGTTTAAAATTTAAATATCATTTCGTAAACTGTATGACTTTAGGGACTTTCGTGCTGCCCTTTCAATATTAAATCTTTCAAGCATCAATAGGTATATTTTAAAACGAAATCTAATCAGAATAAAAGATCACCAATACAGCGTACGATGTATTCTTCTAACTTGTTAATCAAACAACAGTTAACATAATTACTAGACAGGACCACGGGCTCCATAAACCAATTGTGATTATATATTCTGAGAAGAAAGCCTTATTACAGACTTGGTATTAGTATTTATAAAATAAAAGTCAAAAACGATTGCCTTTGGAAACAAAGAACACACAAAATCACGAAAATCGGAGACTCGGTTTGATTGAGTCTCTTCATATGCAACACTGTAGGTTTTTGCAAGTCTGCATACGCCCCCTAGCACCAGCTTTAGCGGTATTCGATTTTCAAAATAACCAGAATGGGCTCAATGATCTGTTTATGATCAGTAAACATAATTTAATCCACAGCCCCATAAAGTATGAACTACATTATGAAGAAGTACCGGGAGACCATATTCGGTCCCCAAATGATAATGAATGTCAACTGTAGTGAAGACATTTGGAGAAGAAGCGAAATTTCGAGAGCAAAGAGAGAAATCGGTTTTGTTTTGGTCTATTTTGTAATTTGAAAGACATTCATGCCTCATAACGCCGGCTTGAGCAATAGTCCACTTTTAGATTATTTATTTTGGCTCATAGATCTACACTTCGATGCAGTAAGGGGGTTGCCATACGGTTGACACTTGACTGTATCACTTACTTTATTAAGACCTATATGGTCTCGACATTACAAAACAGTCTTGTTGAGGCATTCCTTACCCGAAGCACAATCACACTATATGTTGCGATATAAGAAAAGGTAATAACGTTTTTATGAAAATAATTTCTAAAGAAATTTGAAAGAAATTGGTCTGAAATATTCTACTTATCACAGCTTTGATTAATCTGTCTTCTTACTTGTCAATCTGTGCTTATTCTGCATTGATCTGCTAATGAAGGATTGCAACAGCAGCTGCTAGTGTAACAGAAAGTAGATTTACTTTAATCTTCACAAATTAATGAATATTTTAAGACTTTAAACTTATAAGTAACGTTTGCGTTCTACTGTTTTGCCACTATTTTAAGCATACTACTGATAATCTAGGGCTGTAGAATACCACACCCGACTTGTCCAACTTGTCTCATTTCCCTGAGGACAAGTTAGAAATTTCAGTTTACTTGTCTAGGGACAAGGATTTTATAGCTCCAGCTAAGAAGAGATCCAGGTTATGAAATATATATTTTTATGATTTCTCGAAAAAACATATGTTGTGGATACTCATTAGAAGCGCCTCCGTGAGGCTCTTCTAATGACTACCCACAACATGTTTACTTTTGGGCAAGTAAATCAATTGGTTGGACGAGTCGATTGTGACCATTTACTTGTCCGTGGACAAGTAATAAAATTTGATAATTCCACAACCCGGGATAATCTATATTTAACTAGCTTACTTCTTTACACCTAACCTTACGTCCAGTTTTGTTTGTTTCTTATGCGTAAATATTTTATTCGAGACAATCCTATAGCATTGAAGCCTCATTAATGCACTGATTTATAGTCATTAGTAGATTGTTCCCTTAAAGACATGAAAGTAAGATGTGTTTCGGTCATTAGTCTTACATGTATCATCGATAATAAATCCTAGTATACTATCAATTAACTTTAGATTGTAGAGGCCCGATAGGGGAATTTAGTAGTGGCTTACTAATCTGAGTCATAGGTAATATCCCCTCCAAAATATTTATTACCCCCCCCCCCGCCCCCCCCCCCCCCACACACACACACACATACATACACACGCACACACACACACATAGAATACTTTTTATAACCCCTGCTGGAATATCATGTCTTTATGACACATCTTTGATCTCACTTGCATAGTGCCTAGATAGGGCAATCAAATCATTAGTGAGTGTTGCCACTTTGGGTTGAGTTTAGCTATGTCTTTAATAAAGTTAGTAAATCTCAATTGGTAAGGGGCAGTTGTTAGCCGGCCAAAGAATTTGGCAAAGACACATTTAGTCTTGATTAACAAACTAGATGCTTTCCCTTTGTCAGCTGATTTGCTTATTTACTCAAACCATTTTGACAGATATGACTGGGTAAACAGAATCGGACGTCTTAGCACGTGTCATTTAAACAGGGTCTACACTATAGTTCTTTGGACACTACAAAAGCTGTTCGAACGGACTTGATCAAAATTCAGGACACGTATAATAATGAGCTAAGCTGTCCAAATATTTAGAGTTACGATGGTATTCTGACCAGTTCAGCTAAGGGAGAAATCTACTGATGTCAAATGAGTTATTTTTATATATACCGTTATGTAGGCTACAATTTGCAAACTGTTATGTGTTTTTAAAGGCATAGGCGTAGCCAATGTGTAAGGATATGTTTTTGCAAATCAGAAGAGATTACCTAGCATAAAAATATTCATCCTTTATCACAAAGAATGCGTTTAAAGGAAAGAATTTGCTACCCCTAGCCCTCATTTCGGAAGCGTCTACAAGATATTTTCTAGGCGTTGTGCTGGGTGTCTGTAAAAATAAGTTGTTCTGGCTACGCCTTTGTATAGATGAGTTGTAATTGTACTGTTTACGGGAAACAGAATAAATATATACAGACAATTTATACCAAGCATTTTACGGTTTGCTATTAATGTAGTTGAAAAATATCATTTTGTTATTTATTATATATTCTAACGTTATGACCATTAAATGCTTTTAATCATTCTGTTGTGTATAGAACAACTTTGTTTAAGCCACTCAGTTAAGAAAAAGTTGAATATGTGTCTACTTACAATCAGATATATGGTAACAACCTAATTAATGTGAAATGCTTATTTTACCCAATTACAATTTGCAGACTCAAATAACTCGACTGTGAAGGTATAATAACTGTGAGCCTTTAATGTTTTGGGGACAGGAATTCATTGCATGTAGCCTAAACGTGTTGGGAATCGGCCAGAATTTCATAGTCGATCATCGGTTTTGTAACACCCACTGACCATCGACTAAAAGTCGACTTGTAGTAATATATATTCATTCTTATGTTAGCCCTCTTCCGCATACTTATTTCATAGCACCAGATAAGACGGGATACCCACACAATATGTTTCTTATTTCTCCATGGAAACATATGTCGGAACTCATTTGGAGCGCCTCGCCTTTCTAATGAGAACTCCATCATACATTTTCATGCAGAAATAAATCGGTGCTTTTCGATTGAAAAGTGCCCTATACTTATTTGAGGCTATTTTTATCAAATTGCTTCATATTTATTCACTGGAATTCTAAAATGACCCAAATAAACAGTTTAGTATTTCATCCTATGCATCTTTAAAATAAACAGTGAGAAAACATATGTTCCTTAGAAATAGAATTTTCTGATTAGTCGACTATGAAAATTCTTTCCGATTATCAATCACAAGAGGCAAAAGTGACCAATGATCGACTATAATCGATCATCGGAACAACACTATAGCCTATATTTTACAACCTTTTTGCCATTCTGTGTAAACTAACAACCTTAACACCAGTTTACGTCTGTATGTTATGATGTGTATAATAATCATGAATGTATATACAATTAATGCTACATTGACAGCATTTGACAGAGTTGAATTCAGAACATGAGACTGTTTATTTCTGCATACGATATGGTTGTAATCAAGCATATAGTAGTCAAGTTTGCCTTAAAAGACCACCGAGAGAGTCAGAAGGTGTGATCCTACAAGGCATTTTGGTCTCTTAACAGAGTTAGAATAATCACCATTTAGTAATTTTGTATACATACGCCCCGCTGATGATACAAAACGAACAAGAGTTGACAAAGTTGTGGAATTCTGCAGATTCATTGTTTGTGTATGATGTATGTTTATATAAAATATCAATTTTCCCAAGCATTCAACATATCATATTTACCCTAAGTGTTCGGACAAACAGGCTTGATCATATAAGCGCAGCAGAGTCTGGTCAGAATGCAATTTTAGAGACGTCAGCATACAGTAAAATAGATTTGTTTAAATTATTAATTAAAGACACGTATGCTGCCGAGTTGAGTTGTCCTGTCCTTTTGTGTTATCGGTATCGCAAGCATTCATTCCCTGCTATGGGTGGCCGGTTTTTTCTGCTTGTCATCTCATCAAATAATTCCAGATTAAGGGGACTGCCCACAAAATAGTTTATGCTTTTCTCTATGAAAGTGTATTTGGTGGCTACTCATTAGATGCACCTCGGCGAGGTGCTACTAATGTGTTCCCACAATATTTGTTGTCGTCGAGAAAACATATGGCAGTAGTTTTCGGCTGAAAAATTTCCTGATCTGGAGTCATGTCATTTATTGGCTAATTTTCGTCCTAAAGTCCTAACATAGTCATGTAATATATGTGTGAAAACATATTCCTAACATGAGCGTAATTTTATGAGTATATGACACAATGTGTCCATCACATTGAAAGCAGTTGGTTCATCCTCTCCAACCAGTCAGCATATGAAATGGTAATATTGTATAGTGGTTTGTGATGCAAAAGGTGAATTTTATGTTAGCTGTTTACAATGACAAAACAAGGTATACTTTTCTCATCTGCATTTAACTTTCGTCGCCAAATACGTGTACAAATGTCTAAAGTTTCTAACCCTTTAAGGGGGCTTGATCAACCAAGTAGCAGAGACTTGATAAGTAGGTTTCCCGTCATTTCTAACAACAGAGACAGCTTTTACGATTGATTTTTCTTTCTTTCTTTTTTTTTTTTTTTTTTTGAGCCACTGGTTAGACTGTATAGAACTGTCTTCCTGAAAAGTGTTCGCGGTCCCCTTAAATTCGATATCAAAAATACAACACGGTGGTCTGGTAATACTACCAGTTTAGTGATTGACGGTTGGGATGGATGGTGTGCTTTCTCAGAAATAAGCTTCTGTAACACTGTGAACTTTGTACTAATAACGAATATTAATTTAACAAATAACACTTCTTATATAGTTTCACTTTTACAGCTTAACCCATTGTAGTCGGGAGACCCCTAAAAGGTAATTTGCAAACAGTGCAGACCCAGATCAGACGCCGCAGCGTCTTCACTGTTTGCAAATATTTTATCCATTTCATAGCTGGATATACCTAAAATTGAAATTGGACTCTTCCAATAAATAGTGTGGATGTTTCTTTTCAGTCTACAATGGGTTAAAATATAACACAAATTAGTAGATCATAAGTACCGTATTTACCCTAAGTCCTCTGAAAGACTGGCCTATGCAAACAGTGTAGATACCGTATTCGACTTAATTACCGCACATGCTCCCATAAGCGCACAGTCAAGCAAAATTCCGTAGTCTTCGGATTACAGCCAGTGTAATTTTTGTCTACTTCTTTTTAAAGGCATATATTGTGGGTACCCATTTGAATTGCGTCGACGAGGCGATTTGTTTTATGTCTTACCTAGTGTTATTTTTTTCTTGTGTTTTTCAGTCCTTTTAGCATTGCGATTACCTCGCTTGGGGAAGAGAGAGCTAATCTTAGTGCTTTTCGTACGTTTGTTCGATTTGTGCTTGTTTGTATTTGTCGGTTTCCTCTTCTTCTTGGTATCTGGGAAGCGCTGCGGTTTGTGATTGTGGCACTCCCTGGACTTTTCTCTTACCTTTTTTGTCGATGCAATTCAAATGAGAACCCACAACACATGCTTTATAAAGAAAATCAGAATAAAAAAGCGTTGCAAAACAATCATTAGATAAGTCCTTCGCTGATTTTTTTAAGTGTGCCCTTTGTATAGGTGAAAACATATTTTAACACAAGTTTTCCCAGTAATTGTGAAAAACCTAAGCGCACAGTGCGGTAATTAGGTCGAATACGGATATTAATATCACAGTCTTTAAATTGCACAATAAGTATGAAGAGGATTTAAAGAGAGTAAATGCGGTATTCTTGTTTCACTTTCCCTGCAGACTTCAAGCTTATACCCAGCTAGCATTCTTTATAAATCTATAGCGGGCCGTTATCGGCCCGTCAGCTACCCTGACGGGCCGATAACGGCCCGCTATAGATTTATAAAGAATGCTTACTGGGTATGAATGGTTGAACATGCGTTTCTACTGCAGCATATGGCTTTGCATTTCCCAAAATCTCTACAGAGTTGTTGATAAGCATAGAGTTTATACACGACTGACTGTCTCATGTTTGCACGTTAATATATTGTAAGAGCGCATTGAAACAAATAAAGAAGAACAGCGCTGATTGTACCTTTAATAGGCGGGGCATACCCAGTAAGCATTCTTTATAAATCTACAGCGGGCCGTTATCGGCCCGTCAGGGTAGCTGACGGGCCGATAACGGCCCACTATAGATTTATAAAGAATGCTAGCTGGATACCAGTTACTACAGCATTACATGTACGCACATCGAGAACTCGGGTCAGCCTGACATGTGTCTGCGCTGTCCCCAGAGTGCCCTGCTAAGACTCTGACGTGCTTGGATGAGCAGGCTGATCTGATCCTTAGCTGGGCGCACCCATGCAATTTTGTATGAAAATCTGTTCCCCGGCTCACACATATAGGAAGTCAATCGCCACACATAGGTCAAGCAAACATCAAAATTCTAATACTACTTGCGATAGATATTTATAGTTAAATTTTCCGAACATAATAAACGAGAATTGATTGTTCTCGCCAGATTGTACGGGTGCGCAAGATAGTGGTTTATCTCTTATTATTATGTTTGCTTATATTAGCCTCAAATTGTCAAAAGCAACTCACCATAAGAGTCACTTATCATAAGCTCTGTTAATATGTTTTGTTTGTTAGCATTGCTTATCTACTTACCATTTCGTTATTTTCATTTATTGTTTTACTCAAAGTTTTATGATATGTGTACGTATATCTTGCTGTAATATATAAAATTCATACTGAGACTTAGTCATCATAAATTTCAATAAACTGCTTTCGGTTTGTGGCCCTGTCAGTTTTGAAATATCTAATATTGGCAGTTCAGAAAATGTCAAAGACATATAAACGATTGTCGTGTGTATTAGGTGAAGGAGAGTTTGATTTTTCAAAGGTTTGGTTTGGTTTAATGTCAAACTCTTGCGTGAGGTTATATAGAGTTTATTTGGTTGTTTTGATCGATTACGAAGAAATAATTCACTCGTGTTCTAAGGCTTGCGCGTAAAACGTGAGTGAGCGAAGCGAACGAGTTTTTTACAAGCAAACTTTAGAACACGAGTGAATTATTTCTCCGTCATCGATCAAAACAACCAAATATACTGTTTACTACATTTTCATCCATGTTTTATCTTTGAATTTTTACATTCAGCCGTTATGATTTCCTACCAAAATAGTTCCAGTCAGTGCATGAATTTCAAGAGGCGTGGTTTAGTTTGAAAATCAGTCGCCATCTTGTTTTCACTTTAATGCAAAAATCATCCTGTGCTTGAAATACAGACACAAAAATGTCACGAAAGTTGAACTGTATTATCAAGAAAATCATACTTTATATTTGTGTTGCAGGTCCTATTTCAAAAACGCCAAAGGACGTGAAAATCGCAGTCAGATTTCCATGATTTTGTCAAATTTTCCGGGAAACGTCAACTATTGTTATTGTTGTTACCAACTACGTCAGCAACGTCGTCTAGCAATTATGACGTCAAAACGTTCGAAATGAAATAATTCACTCGGTGAATATATAGAGGATATTTATTCTTTTGCTGTGAATACCATAAATATTGTCATCGAGTGAAATGAAAACATCAGTATTTCCACGAGTGCGAAGCACGAGTGAAAATTTGAATGTTTTCATTACACGAGATGAAATTTTTTATGGTATTCACTGAAAAAGAGTAAATTTCCTTTTTATTTTATTGTTCACACGTCAATGCGCGTTTCTGACGTCATAAGTAATGTCACCAAACTAAACATGAACGTCATGGCGTCGACGCTCAGTGCTTAACATGTGAACCGCTGGAGAGACAAAAAAAAAAAAAAAAAAAAAAAAGTTTCGGCGAATCAAAATAATTTTGATACCATAATGTTCCTTACATTCTAACTAAGAAAATGCACACCAACACTTGATAGTTTAGTTCAGAAACAAAGAAGTTAGAGGTGTTCAAAAATCTGAAATGGAGGTAACATCCACTTCTGAAACGGTGAAGAAAACCGAAGTCGTCCAAAGCGAAGAGTGAAAATATAAATCGTATCATTCACTATAGTGAAATGATATGATATCAATTCACTAGTGATTGATATCACTTTTATTTTCATCAGATATACACTGATTTCACCGCTGACAATAAAATAAAGATTATAATTCACTGATAAATCTCAGTAAATCACTGCTGAAAATGTAATAAACACATTTTACTCTCGTATACCATATTCCATGAATGTTAGACAGACAATGTTAAATTCACGTTTGCTGTTTTGTTTCATTTAACAAATAAATCTTAATATCTTTTTAGCATATATTAACTTTCATTTATTAGCCCTTCCCTTGCTGAATAAATTAAGATGCCACGCCCACTTGTAATTTCCAGCCAGTCATATTACTTGATCCGGGTTTTTGATAAAAATTCACATATTTAATGACAAACAGTGCATATCCAGACCAGAAGCCAACTGATTTGGATCTACACTGTTTTTGTTGTTGTTTTTTTTCTAAGACAGGGCATGTCGTGTTCAGCAAGAGAAGGGTTAATACAACGTCTTAAACTCAGTTTTTTTATTCTCACGCATATAACAGCTTAATTACCAGTTTCTAATTAAACTTTCGTGTTATACTAATATGACCATCCACAACCATATTGAAAGCACCATGATTTTTTCTTATTATATTTTCTGCAATTTGAAGAGTTGTTTCTGTACGTTATGTTACATGTATCATAACTTCTTTAAAGTGTTGCGACTGCATTTCAATAGAACTCGGGCAGGAATGTATTAACCCTTCGCTCGTAATTAAAAGGAATCGGTACATTCGGTGGATTTTTCTAGCACACCATGACCTACTCTAAAAGGAAAGACCCAGCTAGCATTCTTTATAAATCTATAGCGGGCCGTTATCGGCCCGTCAGCTACCCTGACGGGCCGATAACGGCCCGCTATAGATTTATAAAGAATGCTTACTGGGGAATTAGCCACAAACGGGCGCAAATTATTCCCTTGTATGATAGACCTCTCTTCATAAGGCAGTAAAACAATTTGACAGGCCTGCCTTCTGAAATTGTATCGGCCCCCTTAAGGAGAATAGATGAGTACTCCTCTAGAGGAAGTATCGTAAATATGGATATATTGTCGATATGGGAATATCGTTGACATGATAATAAATGTCGGCAACCACAATGGGGCTGCTGTAAAATGTAATAATTAACTCCGTCGGAAGATACGCTTTTAGTTATTGTTTAACAGCAGCCCTATCTTCATAAGGTTTCAATTGCTGTGGAAGCAACACTTCATCTACAAACATTGTCTCCCTTCACAGAACGTGGCAAAATGTACTCAATTTCTCCACCTCCATATATTTTACATAATTCACAATAATATAAGTCGCAATATATCAAAGGGTAGTAACTCAAATAAATTTTATGATATGTTCATGCGAGGTTTATTTGTTGTTTAGTGTTTTATTGTGTTTTATTGTTTCTTTGCAGCTTAAAATTGAGAAACCGGAATCCGTATCCCTTCCAAACTACGGAATCGTTTGAAGATGGCAGATGGTGAAATTTGGGACTTGCTAACGCGATTAGTGCTTCACTTCAGATACTGAATAAATTTTTCTTCCAAATAATACAACGTCTCAAATCATATTAGGATAACCCTTTCATCCCTGTGGTTTTGAAGCGGGAGCTTCCCCGCTTCCAGTATTACACGTTGCAGTGTAAGTTAACCCTACTCTTGCTGAACACGATATGTTGTCTTAGATCCTGATCAGTTGGCTTCTGAATGGCTTCTTCAGAAGCCAACTGATCTAGATCTGCACTGTTTGTCATGAAATATGTGAATTTCTATCAAAAACCTGGATCAAGTATTCTGATTGGCTGGAAATAAGAAGTTGGCGTGGCATCTTAATTTATTCAGCAAGACAAAGGTTAAAGTTAAAAAATAAATGGCAAACTGTAAAGTTCCTGATGAGACCTCTCGGTAGGAAAGTTGCAATACAAACTGTAGAAATGTCTAAAGTTTGCGTTGACGCTAACGCGCAATATTGAAATTTCTACTGTTTGGGTTTCCGTCAATGCAAAAATGTTCAGGGCAGTTACATTTAGGTCGACTATAAGAAATAAATACCACTATGGTCGGACATCAGTCGTATTTATAACAATTAATTTTTTGGCATAAGGTGACGGTCGGCAGAGTTAGTGGTAATTTGTCTTATAAGGACAGATAGACAGAAGAATAGACAGAAGACAATGACAAATAACGGGTAGACATACTACAACCACATACAACAATAGAAAATTTCTCTACATTTTTGCTTTGATATTGACCACATCGATGCAAAATATAGAAAAAAGTAAATTACTTCATTTGCTTTGTTACATAAGAGCCCTCTCATCTGGATCTATACTGTTTGTAAAGGTATCTGTTTTGACCTACATGGCTGAAAGGGTTTAGAATGTTTCGTAGCACTGGTTGTAATATAAACAAGGGTGAAAGGTCTTGTCCATTTAGGAGTTGAAAGACGAATTATGTTTATTTGGTACATGGGCATTAAATTAATTGAACACAATGAGCAGGAAATATGCGGGAAAACAATAAAACGAACACTTGTACATGTTAAAGAAATCCAAGCAATTAATGTTAATTAAACGAACATTTAAAATTTCCATCACATCTTTTGCCAAGTGTATTTCCTTATGTAATTAAACTGGAAATTTCGACTTGTGACCCTCGAGGCATGTATCTACCCATACCTGTATCATATATTACAACCCAGTCAGCATTCTACGTAAATCTATACCGGGCCGTCATCGGCCCGTCAGCGTAGCTGACGGGCCGATGACGGCCCGATGTAGATTTACGTAGAATGCTAGCTGGGATATGTTTTAATGCCTCGATTACTATTTTTTCTTAAAGGTATATCTTGTCAACATTTGCTTGTAAAACGCCAAAGCATTTTCAGATAACTTCTCCTAATACAAAATGGTTATGACTTTTTACGGCGAGTACATTGTAAACGTTACAAAAACTAATTAGAATAAAAGTCAAAAAGGATTTCAGACGTTGAAAATTGGTTGTAATAATTACAGATCTCTACGTGAGTTTGTAAATCACATCGGAAATCGTTGAAAATGCATAGAACCGGAGATCCGAGAATCTCGACTAAAGCTAGTTAACCCATGTCCTGCTGAATAAATTAAGATACCACACCCATTTTTAATTTTCAGCCAACCAGATTACTTGATCCAGATCGTTGCTATAAATTCTCATACTTAATGTCAAACAGTGCAGATCCAGATCAGTTGGCTTCTTCAGAAGCCAACTGATCTGGAACTACACTGTTTGCAAAGGCAGGATATATTCGGGTTTAGCAGGACAAGGGTTAACATCCACAGCACCATTTCTAAGAAGCTAACGAGTGTTCAACGACTGAGAGTTTGTGTTCAAATTCATAAGTTGTAAAAGACAATTCATATCTAAAGACACCCACCCCTAACATCCCTCCGCAAACACAAACCTTATAAATTATTTGAAATTATTTGTAACTTAAACTTTTCTCAGATTTCTATCTGTGCAAATATGCTATCATTTCAGTTCTATAAGAGCATATGCATCTTGTTACTCATGTCAGATTTTGCCATAACTGACGTACATGTCACTGAATGAGATTTGTTTGTTTGTTGAGGTTTCACGGCCCAATTAACCCAATGGGGTCATGTCGAGCGCGGTCAGTTTACCTAACCACACGTTTACTGGGCAGGCCTAGTCCTCTAAACGGTTAACCAGTATTGTGCACATTCTTTCGCAAGAAACAGTCAACTGCCCTTCTTGAATCAGCGGAAGGGAGAAAATGGCCGTAGAAAATATTTCATGATCAATCTCCACGAAAGAATGTTGCCGATCCGGTGGGGGTCGATCCGCAACCTCCTGATCACCAGTCGGACGCGCGTCCAACTGAACCACCGAGGCCAGTGGCTATAAACATGAAAATGGATAGTTGCAAATGTAAAAATTGGACACTTGTACAGCTTTTATTTATCCTTTCAGAACTGAAGGTGAATCTAGCAGACAATAAATCGTATTTTTTCCAGAACGAAGGCTGTTATGTGGCACCTTTCCTCCTAAAACGATGTGCATGAAATGGTTACTAATTTTCTTTCTGATAAAATATATATTTACTTTACGATGCCGTTTGCTAAAATTTTACTTCAATGCAAAAAAAAAGGTTATTTGGAAGAAATGTGACACAGTATGTGAAGAATTACATGTGGATTGATTGTTGTGTTTAGAGAAATGTGCTGTTTATTTTATTTCAATTTTTTCTTCCTTAAGAGTTTTAAATTGTTGACAATTCCATTAACCCATTTTAGTCTGTAGACCCCCAAAAGGTAAAGTGGCAAACAGTACAGACTCAGATCAACCGCATTCTGCACCGTTTGCAAATGTTTTAGTCATTTTTCTTTAGAAATATCTAAATTACATAGCTTGACATACCTAAAATTTAAATTCGACTCTTCTAATAGATATTGCACGACCCGCAGAAGCGTCGACTGATTCGACCAACCGAAAGACTTTCGAAGAGTGCCCTATTCCTATAATCACATTGTGAGTCCGTCTGTCCGTCTGCCCGTCCGTAGTCATTCAGCAAATATTGCAATAACGCTTCAACCGTAGGGCATATTTTGATAACATTTGGCTTGCTGATAGATATTGACAGGATCTAGCCAATGAATTTGCCAAAGTTGAGTTTTCATTGACAGAGGCTAAGCCCAGGCAAAAATGTGAAAATATAAAAATGGCCATAACCCTTGAACAGTGAGGAATATTTTGATAATTTTTTACATACTGATTGATACCGATGGACTTGTCGAGGCAAAACAAACCAAACAGTTCTATGATACAAGTTTACCATTTTTCATAAGTTCCAAATGTTGAGTGCTGCGATTTTGTTTCATGAAACGACATACCATATAACGCGGGTCTTGCTCTTTTGCTGAAAGATGATATTCAGTCTAAAGTGGGTTAGAACTAAAACTGTAGTAGTAACATGACAGTACACTGAAAGCTATCATTAAAGCATTTTATGTTAATACTTGATACAACGATCATTTGTTACAACATAGCGAGTAAAAGTGTCATTTGTTTGAAAATTGTTAGTATATTTGTGAATTGTTTGTAGATGTGTTGTTAAGTGTTGACTCTTCTTTATTCACAACATGTCTTGTGCTTTTATCATATATGTCATACAGTTTGTAACTTGAATGTATTTGTGTTCATGAGAATCTCATGGTAAAAGGGTTAGTCCATTAGACGGCATTTTTTATAATTATTTGTTTCAAACAAGAAGTACCTTAGACATGCGTGGTAAAAGCGATGCATTATTCAAAACAATAACATTCCTCTATGCAAAGTTATGACGCTTTGTCTGCATAAAGTCCATAGATATTTTTTTTTCTATTAAATGCAATCTACATAGTAGTTTATTTCTTTATAAATTGTGCTAAATGAGCCTCTAATAATAATAATTTATATGCAAGTATTTAAGTGCTAGTTACCATTTGAGTCGGGAACAGCATTTCCTTCCTTGTGCGCCCAGCGAATACTCAGATTAGCCTGCGCATCCGCACAGGCTGATCAGACTATTCGCTGTTCACCGGAAGACAATATGGATCCTTGTCTATCCACAGTTTGTCATGCGAAGACTGATCAGACATCGTGGATGTGTAGTCTGATCTGAATCCTCACTGGGCGCGCATGCAGTCTTGTAGGAAATGCTGTGCCCCAGCTCCTTATTTTCCAATAATATTTCATATGCAAAACCTATACAAATACAATATTTAGACTAGATTGATTTCCACTATTTGCATATGTCATGGGGAACCATTTCTCATGACGTCAACAAAATACATTAAGAACCACCGCATGACAAAACCAACAAAATGGCATGTAGGCCCAGCAAAGGCTCAGATCAGCCTGGGCATTAGCCCAGTCTGATCAGTCTTCGCTGTCCTCACGAAGAAAGCTTTGGTCCTTAGCCACCCATTGAGCGCAAGCAAAGACTCTGATCAGACTAGGTTGCCGCGCAGACTCATCTGAGTCTTTGCTGGGCGCACACATATTCTGTTGCTTTTGTCATGTGGTCGCTCATTTTATGATACAACGAGCCACTATCACAATATTTCTGTGAAACGCGCCTGTGCATTATAGGTTAAATATAACTCTGGTCAGCTGACGCGTTCCACTTTCAGCAGAACCAGAATTAAACTCCTTTTTTTTGTTTTATGTTTTTTACATTCGTGTACATTTTTGATACAACTAATTTCTTGTACTACTGTTTTTTTTTCTGACGGTAGACTGTGAAGTATAGAGAAAATATGATGATATGTGCCGCAACGTGAGGAAACGTACCGTCTAACGTGCTCCCAACTCAAACCGGTCTGATCAGTCTTCAGTGTCCGCTTAAAATCAGTCTGATTAAAGTCCCTTTTGTCCGCTTGATCAAACTTTGTGTCCTTGGCTATCCAAAAGGTTCCAGTGGTGATTCTGATAAATAGAAAGGAATGCAATAATCAGGAATCGATACAATTGCCTAACACCTTCCGTCCAAGACACCAAAGGGAAAGAAAGACGCACTTAAAGCAACGGCAGCGTAATCAAAACACTACAAGCAGAAAGCCTAAAGGACAGTTTCTTTCCCCAAAAAACTGGCCAAACAGCTATCCAAAATAAAAATTTCACCAGGACATACATGCAAAGACATAAAATGACAGAAAAAAATAAATCACAGCAGAAGCACCGCCTGGGAACGGTCAGTTACTAGTGATAGAGGTGGGGGGAGGGGGTGGGGGGCTTAAATCGATTTTGTGGATAAGGCTGCACAAAACGCGGGATACTCAGAATTTTTGCTGGGCGCACACGTTTTTATTATACGCTTACGTTCAAGTTGGATCCTACATCACGAAGACATGCCTATATTATTTTAACCCCCTTAAACCCCACTTTTATATAGTAAAACTGGGGTTTACAGGGGTATACATTATTTTTCTTATTTCTGCTCAAAAACATAGATTGTGGTACCCGTTAGAACCGCCTCGTCGAGGCGGTTCTAACGAGTACCCACAATCTATGTTTTGAGCAGAAATATGAAAAATATCAGTTTTTTTTTATCTAAAAAATTTCATTTTTTGATGGTAAATTTTTCAGTATATTTCAATAGGCATGTTTTCGTAATGATTTGCGATGTTTACATAAAAACAGTTTGGGAAAGGATATATTATCATAAGTATAATTTTGTAGTTTTTTACTTGAAAGCCTGTCAGTCAGGAGCTGTTTAAGTCTATAAAACCTCGTGCCTTCGGAACTCATGTATTTTAACCAAACGCTACATAAATGAGGAATCCATTAAAACAGTTTTTGCTGAGCATCGCAAAGGTATCTTCGTTTTTCTGAGAGACCAGCCTCAGCAAAAGATGTAGTCAATATGTTTTTATATGTTTTTTTGTTGTTGTTTTTTTTTCACCAAATCTCATGTTACTTATAGATATGTGAACTCCATTCATAGATTTTCCAGTCGTGACAATGTCGCTACTAACCAAGCATCAACCCAGCTAGCTCTCTTTATAAATCTATAGCGGGCCGTTATCGGTCCGTCAACTACCCTGACGGGCCGATAACGGCCAGCTATAAAGAATGCTTACTGGGAATATTCATTCAGGTGAATAGCGAAGACTGATCTGACATCGCGTGTGGATAGCATTACGAAACCACGTCTATTCAAATACACTGAAAATTTTACCACAAGAAAATGACAATTTTTCGTATAAAAAAATCCGATATTTTTCAGATTTCTGCTCAAAACATAAATTGTGGGTACTCGTTAGAACCGCCTCGTCGAGGCGGTTCTAACGAATACCCACTATCTATGTTTTCGAGCAGAAATAACAAAAATAATGTATACCCCTATAAACCCTAATTTTACTATATAAAAGTGAGGTTAAGGGGGTCAAAATTATATAGGCATGTTTTCGTGATGGGCTGATCTGACCCTTCACTAGACGCACATTTGCAATGCTTCATCATCTCACAGCTGGCCATTTGTCAACATGTTTGGCACATTTACGAACTGTTAGTGTGAAGATTTTTCAAAGATGACTCCAATCAATGACTTGCTTAATATTTCGAGTAAATGTTAAATGATTAGAATGATTACGAAAACATGCCTATTCATATATACTGAAAATTTTACCACCAAAAAAAATGAAACTTTTCAGACAAAGATTCTGATATTTTTCATATTTCTGTTCAAAACATAGATTGTGGGTTCTAGCGAGTATCCACAATCTATGTTTTTGAGCAGAAATAAGAAAAATAATGTATACCCCTGTAAACCCCAGTTTTTTAATACAAAAGTGGGGTTTAAGGGGGTCAAAATTATGTAGGCATGTTTTCGTGATAAAATGGTATGGATGCGCAAATTGATTTTGGCTGTTTCGTCTTTTAACATATGGCCTTATTTTTATTTTCTCATTGCAAGGCCCAACGTGAATTTATAGTGGCATACTTGAAAGATTTTAACATAAAATTGTATATAAATTTAGCAAATAGAATGCGTATTGATAGGGAAACATCTGCGTCTCTAGACGCTGCCTCTATGTGATTCAGTTGCCTGGCAGCGTTAAAAATCTGTAAACTGTAACTGTAGGCATGTTTTCGTGATGACAGTGAAGTGGCATCCATTTACGTTCTGTGTTTGCTGTGGTAACGCACTTTGGGAATTTATTGAAGAAGTTTAACCCATTTATATGGTGGATTATTACGACTTGAAAAGAAAACAATTGATCTCAGGAACTGACACAATCAGATCCGCATCAAGTTGTCAACATCAAAGGGAAAGATCGACAAACACATTTATCCCTTGATCTGCTGAACCCGGATATACCCTGCATTTGCCAACAGTGTAGATCCAGATCAGTTGGCTTCTGAAGAAGCCAGCTGATCTGGATCTACACTGTTTCCATTAAGTATGTGACTCTATATCAACAATCTTGATCAAGTAATATGATTGGTTGACAATCGGAAATGGGTGTGGCTTCTTAATTTATTCAGCAGGACAAGGGTTAATCAACTACAAAAAGTGCAGAAGGCAAGCAGATTTGGCAGCCTTTTCCCAAAACGGTGGCAAGTCTGTTACCCAAACTTAACTGAATATATCTTAACTTACATAATTGTTAAATAAAATATTTGTAAGTGAAACACTACAAAACATTTAACAAAACGTACCACAACGAAGGTACGGCTAATCCATTTATAGGTTAGGGACATCCTTTACGACAACCTGACCAGTTCCTTGTTCCACACCGTCTGGCCTGGATTAACACTGGTTGCGAAGGTCTATTAGGTGGAATATTGTGCATAAATGGGGACAAGAAAATCTACGTAATGACATACCGAATAGTGACGATTAAGATCAGTTGTATATGCGCGGCCAGACGTTCTTAACAGTTATTGGGTTTACAAGCTGCGAAATTTCTGACCAGACTGTACAGTGGATATCTAGGCTTGTAATAGCCTTAACATGTTGCATACGACATTGTTTACTCGTATTAGTTCTCAGATACCTCGTCTAAAACAATATTCATAATTTGAACCCAAGATGATGTAATACACCTTAACCTATTGTAGTCTGGGAGACCCCTAAAAGGGTAAATGGCAAACAATGCAGATCCACATCAGACGCCACAGATCGCTGCGTCTGACCAGGATCTCCCCTGTTTGCAAATAGTTTGCTTTTTTTTATTTACGAATATCTAAATTTCATAGCCGGACATACCTAAAATTGAAATTGGACTCTTCCAATATACAGTGTTGGGTAGTTTATTCAGCCTACAATGGGATAAAACAAGTGCGTCCAGTTTGATCCGCCTTCACTGGGTGTTTTGCGGTAGCCAAGTATCCACAATTTCTTAAGGCTAACAGGGACGACTCTGATCAGTTGCGCGGATGCGCGGGCTGGTCTTAGTCTTTGCTTGGTTCACATATCAAAATTTTCTCACGTTGGAGGTCATTTATTTCAAGATTCTTGAGATTTATTTGTGAGATTCGAAGAGTATTGTAATTACCCTGAAACGTAGGACAAGTAGAACAAAGAGTCACCCTCATAACTTTGCTTCAGTGCAGGCACGGAAAATAAGCCATTTCCTTATGTAAAATTGGTTACTTTCCTTCCATACTTTTAGAGGAATCGATCCACTTTCAGGGAAGGCAACTCTCTTAATATCGTTGTGTTTCCGCTCCGAAAAAGGGGTCTACTCTAAAAGGAAAGAATTTGCTCCCCATGGAAGCAAGTACTTTCCTTTAGAGTAGATTCTTTTATGGAAGGGACTAGATGTGCAACATTACGAAAACACGCCTTTTCAAATATACTAAAAATTTTACCACCAAAAAATGAAAAATATTTCAGATAAAAAATTCTGATATTTTTCATATTTCTGCTCAAAAACATAGATTGTGGGTACTCGTTAGAACCGCCTCGCCGAGGCGGTTCTAACGAGTACCACAATCTATGTTTTTGAGCAGAAATAAGAAAAATAAAGTAGACCCCTGTAAACCCCAGTTTTACTATATAAAAGTGGGGTTTAAGTGGGTCAATTTTATATAGGCATGTTTTCGTGATGAGATTACAAAGGCATCACAAAAACATGACTGTAATTTTGACCCCCCTTAAACCCGACTTTTATATAGTAAAACTGGGGTTTACAGGGGTATACATTATTTTCTTATTTCTGCTCAAAAACATAGATTGCGGGTACTCGTTAGAACCGCCTCACTGAGGCGGTTCTAACGAGTACCCACAATCTATGTTTTGAGCAGAAATAAGAAAAATATTAGCGTTTTTTACCTGAAAATTTTCAATTTTTGGAGTTAAATTTTTCTATATATTTGAATAGGCATGTTCTCGTAATGGCAGAAAACCTTTGAAGTGTATCCAGTTTTCTTAACTCAAGTGTTCTATTGTCTGCAAGTTGGGTAATTATGTTAATATAGCATGAATATGTATGACACATGTATACATATGCTTGCACTCTAGTTGTGCTGTATGAGTATGCTCGTTATTTTGTTTAATGTTAAAAACCTGAAAATCTTTGTAATATTGTAGTCTCCATACGAATAAATGATACTGATTAACCGACACACTTGGTGCATTCTTTAACTTCCGTATGTAGCAAGAATACAATACAAAGGCAACGATTTCCGTAGATTATCTTATTTTCTTCTATTCCAAAGAAAAGCCTCTGTATAGCCTATGCTTAACATCACAACGGCTGGTTTGAACAGATTTAATAAAATCAAGCCCCGATGTTGTACAACTTTTTTCGTGCTCACCCAGCTGCGCATGAAATGTGTCCTACTAATAATTCTCAATTTTCTGTGCTATTTTCGATTCATTGATTTGTGTTTTCTTCTTTAGATATCGATGTCGTTTTAATAGTACAGAAGCGAAACGAAATGTAAAAAAATGATTTGTTTTTACAGCTTTTCGCTGCAAACAAATGGAAATTTTCTCCCGAAAAAAATCGTGTTTGTATACAAAATACTACGTAAAGAAGCCTGTATAAAAAGGGTAAAAGAAAAGTCTAGGGACTGCCATAATTACAAACCGCAGCCTTCCCAGACACCAGGAGGAAAAGGAAACCGACAAAGCCAAACAAGTGCAAATCGAACAAACGTACGAAAAGCACTAAGATTAGCTCTCTCTCTTCCCCAAGCGAGGTAATCGCAATGCTTAAAAGACTGAAAAAACACAAGAACAAAATAACACAAGGTAAGACATATCGTCAAGCCCCAACCCACTGGTTAAAGTTTTACGAAGAGGCCGTCATTGAGTCTAAGGCCCAAACAGTCGTCGTGCAATTAAAGAGTGAAGCATAGCCATCAACAATGATTGGGTTGACAACTAGGCATGCAGTCTGACGCATAATATCCAGGCTACAGCCAATTATTTTATAACAGTTAATTAGTTTTCTGAATTGCTCCGAAAAGTGAGATTTAACCATATTTTTTTTTCTAAATCTGTACACTAAGTCACCGTAAAAATATGGTTCCTATATACCTTGTTGCAGAAGTGTTTTCAGACTGACGCTATATTTTTCTACCAAGGCACTGTGTCTGCGATAAAATTTCGAAAACGCCTCACGAAGTTTAAAATAACGATAGCCCTGCCTAAGAAGTTTGGCAGTAAGAGCTTTATTACGGCCGTTAAAGTCACTAAGATTTGAAGACGCTCTGGCGAATCTAATAAGTTGAGATATGTATACTCCATATGAGGTAACCGGGGGACATCGCCATCCAGAAAAGAGAAATTGACTATATCAAGATCAAAATCGTCCCGTTTATCATAAAGTTTGGTGGAAATTGTACTATTAGATATACATAGATTCAAGTCCAAACAAGGTGCTTCGGTATCGGAAGAATTGGCGCTATTTAATTGGAGTTCTGTATGGTATATGCGGTCCACCATTTGGTCAAAGTAAATATAGTCAATATTTAATAATTCATCAAGGTAACCTAAACTTGAACTGAAAGCCTCAATAATGTCAGCCTGATTTTCCCGTGAGAAAACAAATCTGCAACAAGAGGAGCACAATTAGTTCCCATCTGAATACCAATAGTTTACTATAAAGTTGAGTTCCAAATCTAATAAAAATTTTATCCAATAGATAAACAAGGGCAACACAGAATTTTTGACAAGACCATAAATTGTAATTAATGTACACATCAGAAGTGAAAACATCAACACATTCTACGTTGCACGCAAAATATTGGGTTTTCTCCCGAATAAACGTTCGGTTAATTAAATCAATAAATTTATCTTTTATAAGATGATGAGATAATGTAGTATACAGTGTAAAAAATCATATGTAGACTAAAATCTAAAGTTTTTAGATTTAAATTTATTGAGAACTTTATTGGAATTTTTGATCGGCCAAAAATAGTTAATTCCGTCCCTTTCGTAAACAGTATCATAGTATCTAATCCAATGTTTTTAACAGCAGTAAGGCATGAAGTTAGCAGTTTGGACAAAACAGTAGTCGTACATGAACTAGAATTAGCAAAGAAACGTGTTTTATAAGGTCGTTTATGAAGCTTCGGTAACTAATATAACGTAGGAAGTCTGTCTTGCTTTTCTTTAATACTCACTGCAAATTGAGCAATAATTTCGATAGAATGGGCATTAACAATAGATCTCTCGTCAGTAGAAATCCGTTTATACGTTTTGTTACTACCAAGTTCTTGTATCAGAGTATTGATATAATGACGTCGTCACACAACAACATTATTAGCAGCTTTATCAGCTGGAGCCAAAACATACTTCCTATGAAATTCTTGGATACCTTGTTTCAAATATTGAAAAGATAATTTAGTCTTAGGAGGGAGAAGATCAAGGTTATTACAGTAAAATAACACACGTTCATCAACGATCTTAAAAGTCTTTAATTTTCAATTATTTAAAGCATTAGACTCAACATGCTCTCATTTACACCAACGCGTACAATAATCATTTAAAGCACTGACAATTGTTTCCCGACATTTATTGAAATCAATATTGGATGGGAATCTATATTTAGGTCCTTTTGAAATAACTGAACGGATTCGTGAATCGGTTATAATCTTCAAGTTACCAGTGACAATTTAGAATCTTTACAATCTCAAGAATCAAGGGAACTAGTTTCAATATCAAGATCAGAAACTAACTTATTGAAAATAAGTATAGTATTACGGATAGGTTTGTTATATTTGTAACATTTAATAGGAGATTCCGTGTTTTCGAAATATATAGGTAAAGCTGATATACCATTATTATCTCGAAATATGCTAGGTAAATCTATGAATTCAATACCTTTATTAACGAATGGAATTTTAATGAAGTGTCTAATATGGTTAGTTTCAGACTCAATGTAAAGACGAAGAGCATGTTGAGTATAACATCTAGTAAGGAGAGCTGCTTCATACTGAACATGTATTCTGCCATAAAATTTATTAGCCTCATCATCTTACTTACGTAATGAAGAAATTGACAGTGAAGCTAGTTTAGAAAGCATTTAATGACGTCCAGAATTTAAGAGAATATTCAAATCAAAAACAGATAAGACAGTTTTATGTTTTCGTTTAAAGTTCCCATTTTTGCGTTTACCATTGGATCATTTATAACGTTTTTCTTTTAATATCTAAAAGGGAAAAAAAGTATCGAAATCCAGCATTTTAGAAATATTTCCTTCATGGTAAATATTTTCATTAAAATCCAAGTGGAAAAGGGGTTTGTAAACGTTTAGTCCATTTAAGTTCAAGTTCATGTCTTAAAATATTCTTTAATCTTTCGGTAGAATTGGACTTGTGTATAACTTTTTTTTCAACAGGTTGAACCAAATCTTTACTAGATGATCATGGATGACCAGCTCTCCGGAAATGTTTATAAAGAAAATTATCAATTTTCTCAGCTTTTTTAATTTTAAACAAATGTTCCTTAAACCAAGTTTTAAGGGCCCATTTGGTCTGTCCAACGTACTGCATTCCTCAGCCTCCTTCATTGCAAGTGAGAACATATATACCATCCTCTGATTTTCAGTCTAAATCAGAGTTCTTTACAACTGAAAATTGTCTATGATTAACTGAAGAAATAATTGTTGACTGACAAATTAATTGATTGCAGCAGATGCAAATCTTGGCATTTATACGGATTATTATATTTTAGAAGTATAGGGGATTTAATTGGAGAAAGTCTAATACTAAGGTGATTACGGAAAATATCATAATTGGAAGCCCCGTATAAATTTATAGATGATACAGAGTGAAGTTTCAAAGGCAAAACGTAAACAGTAGGTAACAAAGAGTTAAATCTAGCAGTAGAACTGGGAATCTGTAACGAAGAAGCAGAATGTAGCCTAATAGGAGAAATAGTAATAATTAGGCGGTAGGACCGATGCATACAGAGTGTAACAATAACCGAAAATACAAAACTAAGTCTAAAGAAACATAAAGTAAGAATTGGTATAAACGAGATACGAACATCGGTAAATATCTAACCTTCAATGAGGTGTAAAAAAGAATCATGAGGAAGAGGAATAGGAAAGATGATTGTAAAGTGCAAACTCTGGCACGAAATAATAACACTATTAAATGAATGTACGGGGAGACTTTCTAGGGTCTCCACACGGCACAAACACAACAGGCGTGGTATGCAAAAAAAAAGGTAAGAGAAAAGTCCAGGGAGTGCCACAATCACATACCGCAGCCCTTCCCAGACACCAAGAGGAAGAGAAAAACGACAATACCAAACAAGCGCAAATCGAACAAACGTACAAAAAGCACTAAGATTACCTCTCTCTTCCCCAAATGAAGTAATCGCAATGCTAAAAGGACTGAAAAACAAAAGAACAAAATAACACAAGGTAAGACATAAAACCAATCGCTTCGTAGAATAACGATTAACCCATACTCAGAAGTTTCGTATTGTGTCAAACTCTTCTGAGTAAATGTGTTATTTCTGAGAGCTTTGGGCTACATAATGCCAATTAGCAAATTTCC
This sequence comes from Anodontia alba, assembly GCA_964016985.1. Classification (NCBI taxonomy): domain Eukaryota; kingdom Metazoa; phylum Mollusca; class Bivalvia; order Lucinida; family Lucinidae; genus Anodontia; species Anodontia alba. The sequence continues at coordinate 25,951,868 of OZ024829.1, forward strand.
TTATTTTTGTTTCGTTTTGATATAGTGAATGTACGCTGTCATACAGATGGTGTATTGGATATATTATAAGCATCACGAAAACACGCCTATATAGTTTTGACCCCCTTAAACCCTAATTTTTTATAGAAAAAACTGGGGTTTACAGGGGTATATATTATTTTTCTTACTTCTGCTCAAAACATAGATTGTTGGTACTCGTTAGAACCGTCTCGCCGAGGTGGTTCTCACGAGTACCCACAATTTATGTTTTGAGAAAAAATATGAAAAATATCAGAATTTTTCATCTGAAAGTTTTCATTTTTTCGTGGTAAAATTTATCAATATGTTTGAATAGGCTGGTTTTCGTTATGAGGATATCCAGGAAACGCCACATTACGGAGCACAGCTAATATATTGCAATAATGATAAGGAACTTGACTCCTTACCGAAAAGTTATCTTAAAATATGTACGACAATATACGTAAGTGGAGATTCCAGGAAATGACAGAATTACGAAGCACAGCCTTCCCGAGGCTCCAAAAGAAGAGATTAGGAACAGGCAATGACAAAACAAACTCTACATATGAACATCGACTCATGAACAAAGATGAACTGCAACAGAGAGGCCGCCTTGGAATGGTGAATAGGAAAAAAAAATCACTTGGTGACTTAAATCATCATAGTGCAGGTTATATTTTATTTCCTTTGGGATAATTGAGCCCATCCTGGTTATTTTGGAAATCGAATATCGCTTAAGCCGGTGCTAGGATGTAGCCTCGCAAACTACACGGTTGCATATGAAGAGACAATCAAATCGAGTCTCCGATTTTCGTGATTTTGTGCGTTCATTGTTTCCAAAGGCAATCCTTTTTTATTTTTATTAAACTTGTTTTACTCGCACGAAACCTTGCCCTTTATTCTGATTTTACTTTCTGTTGATGTGATTACAATTGATTGATGAATGTCAAACAGTGTAGACTCTGATCCTGATCAAATGCGGTGTCTCATCTTGATCTACTCGGGAAGAAGAAACTTATTTTATTTTCTCTGTAAACTTAATATTTAGAAATATGAATGCTGAGGTCTCCAAGGGGTTTTGGGGACCAGGGAAACAATGCCAATTATTTCAAGGGAACAAGAGAGCAAAAGTCTAAAAATAAAGGGAACAGAAGAACAAAGGCAACTTTAGTGAGCAGAGAACAAAGAAATTTTAGATGTTTATTTTTGGGAACAAAGGAAAAATTCGTTAGCATTCAGCACGGCATGTAACTTGCTCTTTGTTTGTGCGTCTGTGGTTTTATATGTGGCGTTTGTGTTGTCCTCTTTTGGTGCTTATCTCTCCTTCTTTCGTTGCCTTGGGAGGGCCGTGCTTCGTGATTGTGGCATTACCTGGGTATCTTCACTTATATATTTGATGCCTTCATATCACAATTTGCAGTAGCTTCTACTTGATAGCAGGTTAGTAACATTATGCATGGGACATATTAATGACTGATATACTGTGTAATTCTTGGGACTATTTAATTCAAAGAACAGAAAATCACACTACTACTAATATATAAAAATACAAATGAGCGTAGTCTGATCAGAGTCTTTGCTGATCGTCTGTGCCTTTTACTGCCTCCAGTCTAGCCACTAAGGGATAAATTAGAACCCTTGCCATACTAGGTGAACGTACAGGCTGATCTGAGTCTTTACTGGTTACACAGGTATAATTGTAGGTTTTGTTAAGCGCTGGCTAAAAAAGTTATTAAGAGGACTTAATACACGGGGTAGATTTCCCGTCAGTTTTACAAGGATGATAACTACTGTGACTTGTTTGCCTTCCTCCGTACCAAGACCCTTCTGAAAGGGATTTGCTCTTAAAGGAATAATTTTCTAACCCTTTCTACTGATACAATTACCTAAGCATTTGTTTTTAAATTGAATGAAATCTTAGTTTATATCGTTTGTTTGAATGCATATGAACAGTTGTTACGATACAATTCCAGTAATTTCAGAGTATCACTTGTACATGATCTTCGCCTTCTTTTCAGAGTTGTCTTGGGGTCTGGGAAGGGCTCGGTTTGTGATTGTGGCACTCCCTGGACTTTTCTCTTACCTTTTTTGTTATTATTAAGGAGAAGAACCAAATAAGTAACACTGCTTTCGTTCGGATCCTTTAATATTTATTTTCACAACATTATGTTTGTACCCATGTACACATTGTGAGATAAAATATGCTTAAACCAAAGGAATACTTTGGATTCCACGGAGAGGGGGAGGTGGAGCAAATTATTCCCTTTTATAGTAGAAACCAAGCATTTTGACAACGTTTCCTCCCCTTAATGTGTAATCATTTACATAAAAATATCACTAGTCTCCGTAAGCGCTAATGGTGAGCTACTAGCAACTCTTTCCTCACCAAAATACAAATCATATGATATATTTAATCTATTGTTCTTATGATGTGAGGTATTTATTATTAGTAACAGTCATTTAACCAGTCAAATGGTTAGCCTCCGAAACAGTTGCTGCCAGTTAGAGCCCAGCTACACCAGCGGTAAGGCATTCAAGTTCGGTTACAATGTGCTTAATCCTGTGCTTAATCTTGTGTTATTAAACATCCCATCTCTGAGGACAGACGTAAATGATCAGTCAGCACTATTTAATTATCTGAAATACAGCGAAACAATCTTTTGTTATATGATGTTGTGTGGTCAATGAAAACAGCTTTAATTCTTTAGGCCAAGGTGAAAATAGAATATCTGTTTGAACTTTGGTGAGTCGAGATGTAACCAACTATGCCCACTGATTTCGTTTCTTTTTCACAATTTCAAAGGCAGATATAGCGAATTTGATTAATAATTTTATTCATTGTTTGGTACTTCTGATTCTGATTATCACCCGACTAAGCTTAAATACGTACGTTTGTTATCACTCTAAAATTGTGATTTTTTTATAGTCACTACAGGTGTTCAAACCATAATCCTTGTACATTTTGCATGTAAAATTATTATGATGTTTTTGTATTGTTGTTAATTAGGTATGTGAGTAGTATAGGCCGCCATGTACTCTTTAAGTGCATTGTTCATCTAAATATGAACAAACTCAATCAATCCGAGTCTTGTTTCTTTTTTTTTTCTTTTTTTTTTTTTTTTTTTTTTTTTTTTTTTTTTTTGTGGATTCCTACTTCGCAATGATTTTTTGTTTTTTTTTTTTGTTTTTTTTATTATATATAACCAAGAAAATAGCATCATTCTGCATTTCAGTCGCATGCATTTCAGTCGCGAGGTACATTACGATATAATATTTTAAAGGAATTTGACTTACTTGGTATTATTTCCGCAATCTTACCAGGGAGACAATTTTTGTAATTGTTGTTTGCGAACCAAGACTTTCTAAAAAGACTTAAATCTACGCGGAAAGTCTTTGTTTCCAAGCGCAGCAAATTCTTTCCTTTTTAGAAAGAAGTAAAACAATGTTGGCAGAGTTGCCTCCCTGATTGTATATATGCTCGAATCTTGATCAACATTCTGGATGGTATTTGACCGGCGCACGAATCGCACCATTCTCTTAATAAGTGCGCCCAACCCGAAACGCGAAGCGGTTCGGCGTGCAGATGCACTACTATAGACTAACTAAGTGACCAGTGATGTGTGTGACCACCAATGTACCGGTCAAACAAACGCTTGGGTGCTTACCATGAAAAAATATAAGCGTTCCGTGATTTGGCAGAGACTGTTGACACGGCGGCCGTGCCGACAATAGCAACAAAGCAGCCAATAACGCCAAGCATTCCAATTGCAGGGGGATTGAATCACGAGACTCATGACGTCAGCCTACAAAATCTTGATCGCCGCCATTTTGAATTTTGTCTCCACTTCGAATATTTCTATCCATTAGCAGTCTCTTTATAAGCTAAGCATGATTCGTTTTGTGCATAAGGTACACTTTGATGTAGATTTTTTTGATAACACATAGACTGTACGCTCTTATCATGTGATAATCTGAAAAACTTCGACAAAATAATGTGTTTGTTCGACCGGTTTGTTTTGTTTTTTTTTTTTTTGTTTTTTTTTTTTTTTGTTTTGTTTTTGTTTGTTTGTTTTTTGTTTTTTTGTTTTTTTCTGCTTTTCATAATATGTAGACTTGCAAAAAAAAAAAAAAAAAAAAAAAAGAAACAAAGACCAAAAAAACGCATAAATGATCAAAAGTCTTTAGGAAATATCCTGAAGCAGTGTATGTCGTTGTACCTGTTACCGGCATACACGAGTTTTCGGTTTTCGAAAAGCATGGCCCCCGCCCATCGGGGCCCGCGATGGGCCCCTAAAGCCTCCAAGGCAGAGCTGATAGTAACTAAGCAGGACCCGAAATCATGTGATCGGGTTGGGTAAAAGTCCCACGAATTTGGAGGCAATGTCTCTAAACTACTGAAATATTGTTGACTTGGACGTTTTATAGCAATTCATGCAGTGGATTCAGAAGTCAAGCGTGGTCTGAAATCAATTCAGTTAGATCTGGCCAAAAAAGGTAAGAGAAAAGTCCAGGGAGTGCCACAATCACAAACCGCAGCCCTACCCAGACCCCAAGAGGAAGAGGTAACCGACAAATCCAAACAAGCACAAACCGAACCAACCCACCTATGAAATATGTGATGATAATTTGGACTCACGGATATAGGTAGAACCTATTAAATTCATATTATAGCTTTGGATTATATATGTAGACTTTTCGATTAGCTTAGTTTTATATTTGCCAGGACGTCGGTTTGTGACGATCCCGGCAAATATAAAATTATCTTATAACAAACTGTGTTATAAGCAGATTAATGTCTATTTTATTTTCATTTCAATCAAAAAAATTCATAAAGCTTAATAAAAGCAAACATTAAAGAATCACATTGTTTTTCTTGTGATTCTTGTTACATTGAAAATTTATTAAACTTTAGTATACCCTTGTCCCATATCTCTATGTAAACATGAACAAAATTTGCGCCCGGGTACTAAGACATTTACATCTAAATATTTTGTCTTGTTTATTCTACAGCTCAATATCACCCACAAGGGTTATTGTGTCGTTAAACAAGAACTTAACTCTTGCGGCGTCAAATTTCAGACGACATTTGTCGTCTGCTCTTTTTTTTTAAACAAACTATCCTTTGGAAAGATGTTTATACATGTATGTAAAGTTGAAAGACTGAATGTCAAACAGCGTAGCTGCAGATCAGACGTTTCATTGAGCCGTCTTATCTGGATCTATGTTGTTTGCAAAAGCCTAATATTATTGCCTGTGGCAGCGAAAGAGTTAAACAAAATCAAATTGTATTTTTTATAATTTTCTTATACCGTATTCCACCTAATTACCGTACATACCCCTATAAGCATAGTGTCAAGCAATTTCGTAGGCTTCAGACTGCAGTCCGTGTATCATTATCTACTTCTTTATCATATCATATGTTGTGGGCACTCATCTGAATTGCCTCGACAAGTCGAGGCAATTCATATGAGTACCCACAACATATTCTTTTATAGACTTGTCGAGGTAATTCAAATGAGTACCCACAATATATGCTTTTATAAAGCAATACAGAACACATAACACATAAGCATCATTAAATACACCTCTCAGGAAGTTCTCTGCTCATATTTTTTAAAGTTCGCCCCTATTAGGAAGATATTTTACTGCATTTGTTCTAGTAATTTTGAAGAAAAAAACTTCAGTGCACAGTGCGGTAATTAAGTCGAATACGGTATTTTATTCAAAATAAATTGTAAGTTTTTACATAACTGTAGAGTCTTCTGTCTTAAGTCATTCAAGAAATATCGCTTTTGTTTATTTTTTGACAGACAATCATGATGCATACCGTGGAAGAATAATCCTTAAAGCATATAAGAACAAATAATGCTGCAATCAGCCTGTGCTATCCCGTTATCTGATCAAGCCCTTCGCTGCACAGAAACGAATAATAGATACTGTTCAATTTATTGACGAACAGGGAAGGTTCTGACCAGAGAAGACGAATGCATAGACAGAGCTCGGTTTACTAATATATTTCCATATATCCCAAAACTTAATGCGCATGCACTGATTTCAACACTGCACATTTCGAAAACATGCCTATTCAAATATACTGAAAATTTTACCACCAAATAATAAAAAATTTCAGATAAAAAATTCTGATATTTTTTTCATATTTCTGCTCAAAAACATAGATTGTGGGTACTCGTTAGAACCACCTCGATAAGGCGGTTCTAACGAGTACCCATAATCTATGTTTTTTAGCAGGAATAAGAAAAAATAACGTATACCCCTGTAAACCCAAGTTTCAATATATAAAAGTGAGGTTTAAGGGTGTTAAAATTATATAGGTATGTTTTCGTGATGATTGGCAATACCTTTATAACGTTAAAACCCTAAGAATTTGGAGAGCTAGGCCTAAATAAACACTGTAACCCAGATCAGACGCAGCAGGACGAGGCATCTGCTCTGGATCTACACTGTTTTTTACTCATCCGGCAGTTTCTAAACACGTCCAACGGGTCATAAAATGGACCTGTTCAATGTTTAGGAAAAGTATGGTACTGAGTTATGGCTTTCCAATATAAAGGGTAAACACGGTAGTATATCGGAATAAGATTCAACTTCCCCAGCTTTTAATTAACCCTTGTCATGCTAAACACGGATGTAGCCTGCCTTTCCAAACAGTGTAGATCCAGATCAGTTGGCTTCTGAAGAAGCCAACTGATCTAGATCTGCACTGTTTGCCACTAAGTATATGAATTTATAGCAACAATCAGGCTCAAGCAATCTAATTGGCTGAAAATTAGAAGTGGGCGTGGCATCTTCATTTATTCAGCATGTAAAGGGTTAAGACAGCTAAAAACGGAAAGGTATCTAGGGCTGTGCACAAAATGCAACACATCAACCTAGCTCCTTGAAATAATCAATGATTCCGTTCGTCGATACCTAACCATTAGTCCTAACCCATTAAAGGCTGAATAAACTCTCCCACACTATATATTGGAAGAGCCCGTTTTTGATTTTAGGTATGTCACCCTATATGATGTAACTATTACTAAAGAAAATGGTTGAACCATTTGAAAACAGTGGAGACCCTGATCAGACGTCGCGTTCTCTGCAGTCTACAATGGGTAAACTGTTCCCTCCTTACTCATAAGACGCCTTAAGAAATACGCGTTTGTGATTTTGACTATTCCTGAGAAGCTTATATATAGCTAATATATAGTATTTGCTTTTGGCAGAGGTAGAGAATAGTGCAGTCAGTTTAAACATATTTCATTTATATAGATACAGATACAATACATATTTCAAACGGAATTCAGTAAAAAGAAGTCACTATTGCGGCTTGATAATTCATGAATTAATGATGGATCTACACAACCTTTAAAGAGCCGGCCTCGGTGGCTCAGTTGGATGCGCCGTCCGTTTGGAGACCAGGAGGTCGCGGGTTCAACCCCCGCCGAGGTCGGCAACATTCTTTCGTGGAGATTGATCATGAAATATTTTCTACGGTCATTCTCTCCCTTCCGCTGATTCAAGAAGGGCAGTTGTCAGTTTCTGGCGAAAGAATGTGCACAATACTGGTTAACCGCTTAGAGGACCAAGCCTGCCAAGTAAACGTGTGGTTAGGTAAACTGACCGCGCTAGACATGACCCCAATTGGGTTGACTGGGCCGTAAAACCTCAACCAAACAAACACAACCTTTAAAAGTTAGCCATGAACGGTTTAGTAATATAAATCCATGTTTGAGAAGTATACTTTGACAAAAGTGTATTAATGTAATTGAAACCGTAAGCTAAGATACGTTAACGGATATGTGAACACTGATGGCACAAATGAACCTGAACTTATGCAATAATTTCCTTTTTGCTAGACGCGGATCCACTATTTTAGAAATTTTCAACGAAGAACGATTTACTAATGAGTCAGAGCACAGCAATTCCTACAAAATGATCTGGACGGCCAATGACCAGACTTCTCCGATGCTCAGTCTGGTCAGAGTCTGCGCTGTCCAATTGAAGAAGTTATGTGACCTAGCTATCCATAAAGCGCACAGCGAAGACTGATCGGACTACGCTGATGCTCACTTTGCTTCAAAATATGACATTTCCTATAACCACCCGGCAAGCATTCTTTATAAATCTATAGCAGACCGTTATCGGCCCGTCAGCTACCCTGACGGGCCGATAACGGCCCGCTATACATTTATAAAGAATGCTTACTGGGCAATGGCTGTGATATATATATAAGTGATTAGACAGATACAAATATGCCAGTATTAATGAGGATAAGCAGTCCCATATTTTAACTTTTGAACATGTCACAGAGTAGTTTTTCCATTGGTGTATTTCCTATTGTACGTCCGAAGAATATTTTCTCCACTTTTTCTGACGGGATAAATCGAAGAGATGGTAACATCAACAGCAAACGTCCAAATCTGAAAAAAAAAGAAATTTTAGTTTTAGTAAACTGAAGCTTGAAGGTGTGGATTTTCAGAAGATGATGCCTCCTCCTAAAATAAACACCCACTTCCCGTAATTACTATTAAAATACCGTGTTGATATAACAGGATTTAGTCATACTTTTATCACCATCACTGCCAATGTTTAATAAATTTTCAGCCATTTAGGATTTAGACATATTTTTTTTCGACATCACTGTCAATGTTTAACAAATTTAGCCATATTCAATATTTATTTGCTTATACAACAATAACTACATCTATATGCCATTAGATTTGAATAGGGTATTTATATTGTACTTTTCAAACATGCAAAAAGGGTAAGAGAAAAGTCCAGGGAGAGCCACAATCACAAACCGCAGCCCTTCCCAGACACCAAGAGGAAGGGAAAACAGACAAAACCAAACAAGCGCAAATCGAACAAACGTACAAAAAGCACTAAGATTAGCTCTCTTCTCCCCAAGCGAGGTAATCGTAATGCTAAAAGGACTGAAAAACACAAGAAAAAAAATAACACAAGGTAACACATAAAACAAATCGCCTCGTAGAATAAGCTACAAAGCAACAAAGAGTAAGGCTAACACGGGGACCACCGCCTTAGAACGGTCAGTAGAGTAAACCACCGTGGGGTTTCAAGCACTTTACAGCTAGCCAACTTCACCTTGGGTCCAGATATTACTCTTAATTCAGAAATACATTAAAGTTCGGTTCGCATAAAGACTCCCGACTCAGTCAATGCATCAAAGCGAAAACATAAAATCAAATTAATCACTATAATAAACAAGGACGAGTACTCATGGCTAATTCTACTGTATGCCAGAGTAAATGAAAACCAATAGTAGAACCACGGCGGACCAAGCCAAAGACATATCGTCAAGCCCCAACCCACTGATTAAGGTTTTACGAGGAGGCCGACATTGAGTCTGAGGCCCGAACCGCCGTCGTGCAATTAAAGAGTGAAGCATAGCCACCAACAATGATTGGGTTGACAACTAGGCATGCAGTCTGCCGCATAATATCCAGGCTATAGCCAATTCTTTTATAACGGTTAATTAGTTTTCTGAATTGCTCCGAAAAGTTAGATTTTCCTACAATTTTTCTAAATCTGAACACTAAGTCACCGTAAAATTCTGGTTCCGATATACCTTGTTGCAGAAGTGTTTTCAGACTGACGCTATAGTTTTCTACCAATGCACTATGTCTGCGATAAAATTTCGAAAACGCCTTACGAAGTTTAAAATAACGATAGCCCTGCCTAAGAATTTTGGCAGTATGGGCTTTATTACGGCAGTTAAAGTCATTAAGATTTGAAGAAGCTCTGGCGAATCTAGTAAGTTGTGATATATATATACCCCATATGAGGTACGGCGGGGAACATCGCCATCCAGAAAAATGAAAATTGACTATTTGTGCATTCAGTACTCTGAGAGTCATTTCTTTTAGAATCTGTTCACTAAATTGTTATATTTAAGAACTGAAAATGCGCATTTGAAAACGCTAAATCATGATATTTGCGAAAGAAATCAGAGTGAAAGTACACGCAAACAACAGCTGCGAGATACTGAATGCATTTAGAAATGACTAAGAGAATGTTTTTTAGCTGTGTTGCAAACTTCATTACTGCTTATGAAGTCTCAGTAAAACCGAGGCTTCCATATTCTATGTGTAAAATGTTCTCTGTTTCCAAAGGCAGTCTATTTTACTTTTGTTATAGGGAGCTGTTTAGAAGGATACTGGACTTTGTTCCAGTTATGTCTGATTGTTTTGCAATAGAAGCCGTTACCTTACCTGACTGGTTGTGTTGGATGTTGTGCTCTGATGTGTTGACCTAGCATCACCTGAGCCTGATCCTGTAGGCCTTCCACTTGATGTGGATCTTTCAATCCTCGTGTCTCTGTGGAGCAAGAGGTAAATTATAAAGAAATGGTACTTTATTATATAGTAAATATATAAACTTAAAAGGGACCTGATAGACTTGGCAGATTTTCTGGCATTTTATACAAAGTAGACAATTTTTGCAATGTTGTGTTTGGTCCAAAGAGAAGAAAGGGTCGACTCCATAGAAGCAAATTATTTCCTTTTCAAACTGGATACATAATAACTTTGCAATATTTGGACCAGGCTGCCTGTCCTGAGACTGTATTTATACCCCTTAAAAGAAAATATTCTAGGCTGAAAGTTTTCGATTCCTTTAAAATGGAAACCTCACTATTAAATTTGCGTCCTTCTCAAAGACAAATTCACTTTCAGAAATGGTAAACGCGTCTTACTTTTGCCCTTATAGTGGCAGGTCGTTGCTTAAAAGAATGTTTAATTCGGTACCTATTTTTACCGAGCTGAACGCCATGATAGTGACAGACGCTAAAACGCGGTCTTGACGACCTTTTAAATTTGCACAGACTAAGAAGAGATTAATACAAAAATTGGCCAATATGGTCCTGTATTGTTCAACTGTATACCTGACAAGTTTCGAGTCCATGGCCTTTTAGTTCAAGAGAAGTAGTCCAATATAAATTTTCAAGATGGTGGCCACGAGACCCATCTTGGATTTCCAATCGGAATGTTTTTAGCTATTTTGGTCTACAAGTCACGTCGATATTTCAAATAAAGTTTCGAGTCAATTGGCCTTTTGATTAAGGATACGAAAATAAAAAAAAAAGTCAACATGGCTTCCGCGGTGGTCATCTTGAATTTCCAATTGTAATGATTTGAGCTACTTTTTGATCTACAAGTGGCCCCGATACTTCCTATCCAGTTTCGAGTCAGTTGGTCAGTAGGGTTAAGGAGAAGAGTTTCAAAATAGATTTTCCAGATGGGAGCAGTGGCATCCATTTTGGATTTCCGATCGGAAGAATTTTACCTAATTTTGATCTACAGGGTACCCTGATGTTTCTTACCAAGTTTCCAGTCAGTGTGCCTTTGGGTTTAGGAGTTAAAGTTCAAAATAGGTTTTCAGCATGGCGGCTATGGCGACCATCTTGTTTTACCTATCTAACGATTTAGCTAGTGTTTATCTACAAGTAACCCCGATACGTTCTATAAAGTTTTCAAGTCATTTGGCCCTTTTTGTTCAGGAGAAATAGTTCAAAATAGATTTTCAAGATGGCGACTGTGGTGACCATCTTGATTTACGATCGAAACAACCTTAGCTTTTATTGATTTACAAGTTACCCTGATACTCCTTACCAAATTTCTTGTCAATTGGCCTTTCCGTTTCGGAGGAGAAGTTCAACATAGATTTACAATATGGCCGCCGTAGCGATCTTCTTGGATATAAGATCGAAACAACTTTAGCTGTTTTTGATCTGTAAGTTGCCCCGATACTTCCCACAAAGTTCGAATTATTTGGCCTTTCCATTCGTGAGCGTTTCGAGATAGATGTTCAAGGTGGCCGCCGTGGCGGCAATCTTCGATTTCCAATCGGAACGATTTTAGCTAATTTTTGATCTATAAGTCACACAGATACTTCCTACCAAATTTCGCATCAACTGGCTTTTCGGTTTAAGAGAAGTTCAAAATAGATTTTCAAGATGACCGCCATGGCAGCCATCTTGGATTTCCGATCGGAACAATTTAAGCTATTTTTGATCTGCTAGTCACCCTGATACTTCCAAATATCCATTGGCCTTTCAAATCAGGAGAAGTTCAAAATAGATTTTCTCGAAGGCCACCATGGTGGTCATCTTGGACTTTCGATCGGAAAGATTTAAATGTTTTTATCTGCATGTCTCCCTGATACTTCTTACCAAGTTATGAGTCAATGGGCCTTTCGGTTCAGAAGAAGCTCTATAGATTTTCAAGATTGCCGCCATGGCCGGCGATTGTCTTAGATTTCCGATGGAAATTGAGCTATTGTCGATCTACAACTAAATACTTCATATCAAGTTTCAAATCAATAGTCCTTTCGGTTCAGAGGAAGCTCTAAATAGATTTTCAAGATGGCCGCCATGGCTGGTGGCTATCTTAGATTTCCGATGGGAATTGAGCTATTGTCAATCTACATGTCACCCAAACACTTCATACCAAGTCTCGAATCAATTAGCCTTTTGGTTCAGGAGAAGAAGCTCTATGTAGATTTTTTTCTATTTTCAACTCTGGCGGTCATCGTTTATATTTGAGCAAAACTATTTTAGTTATTTTTGGTAGAGAGTCACCCAGGCAACATTCCTGCGAAGTTTCACTAAAATTGGTCCAGGAGTGCAGGAGGAGTAGTCATTTAAAGCAAATTGTTGATGCCGGACGACGGACGACGGATAACGCAAAACGCAAGACGGACACTGACCAATTACAATAGCTCTCCCTGAGTACTTAGTGCTCAGGTGAGCTAATAAAAGTAGGAAGATTACGAACAAAATACCTTCCAAATATGTGTTATTTTCATATTATATACAAAAGAAAGAAAAAGCCAAGAAATAATTAAGTTCTTGGTTTTATTCTTTCGATTGTGAGAGAGATCGGCGACTTGCCGTAGCTCTGACGTTCCCAGCTAGCATTCTTTATAGCGGGCCGTTATCGGCCCGTCAGCTGCCCTGACGGGTCGATAACGGCCCGCTATGGATTTACAAAGAATACTTACTGGGTTGGGTTTACCGCAAGTAGTGCACATCAGATTTTTTTTTTTTTTTTTTTTTTTTTTTTTTTTGTATTTTTTTTTATTTTATCGAGAAATGAAAGAGATTTTCCCACTAATCAGAGAGCAGGAAAACGCATGGAGGTATATATAAACTAATTATTTTTCAATACAAGTTTTCTTTGATACATGTTGACAGATACGTACCCATAAGGCACCATTCTGTGAAGGCATAGTGCACTAAAGTTTGATTATAAATGGAACATGTTTTACTTTTTCTAAACTACTATACGTATTGTTAATACTTTGGAGAAGAAATTGGAAACTTATGACCCTGTTTTAAAATGCAAATATCAAATTAAATTCAAGCTTGTAAAGTTAAGAAAACTATTTGAAACCATCCCAACTCCTCTCCAGCTTTGCTGGACAAACTCACAGTTTGAGACCAGTGTAAGAAAAGTTATTTGTTGCTTTGCAGAATTTTAACGCTACCCGACACCCGAGGCAAATGGAAGCAGTGGAAAAAAATGAGCTCGTATTCAATTTAACGTCCTCAGAACAGAAGAAATTAAAAAAAAAATAAATGTTTAATTTTAACAGTATCTCACCTGGTTTAAACAACGACACAGCTTTCAGACAGGCAAACTCTCCTGGGTCTACTTGAATGTTCTTAAAGCGTGAAAATATCTCCTGAAGAACCCGGATATCACAGTACAATGACCCGGATTTAGACTGGTTCTGTTCATGATTTGCAAGTAAGGGTGATGTCTCCATTGGCATTGACCACTGAATGGAGCATAACAAGAAGAGTTCACTCCATGTTTCTTCTAAAAGTATAACCTGCAATAAGAGCAATCAAAATTATGTAATAAATATTTATACTTTTTTTTTCAAATTTTCTTTCTCTCCATATAATTCAGTAACACCATGGTCTTTAAAGTTTTCTTTGGAAGTGGGCTAGCCGCAGCCTTAAAGTTTTGTAGACAAAACACACATTGTATCTTGTATCTAGTAATAAACCGTGGTTATGATATATTTCTTCAGTTATTCATCATTATATTTTTTCTCGATATGATGGAGTTAAAAATAGCACTGTGATATTTTAACGTTTAGTGATAGCTCTACTTTGTATCTTTCTTACTGCAAAATCGTCCGTCATAAATAAACAAGAACGAAAGAGGTGTTTCAGTTCGTAACCTTTCGTCTAGAATCTTTGCTTATACTCTCAAATCAAGGCGAGCTGTAAAAGAAGCTTTATTTTAATCTTTTTTTTAATCTTTTTATCTATTGGCACACAGACGTTGGTATAAGACATTCTGGGATTACAGAAGGACCAGACTAATCCTACTCTCCTTTCAAAATCTTTCAGAAAGTCCATTTTTACACAGTAACATTGCAAACTTTTGTCATGAGTTAATGTGAGACTTTTTGTCGTAACTATCTAAGCACAAAACATTTTATTCGATGTATTGCTTTAACAAAAATAGAATATTTTCAATTTTCCCTGCAGTAGAAACGGCTGTAAATTATGCAGAAATCGGCAGGATAGATTTATTTGAGGCAGATTTTCAATTAACTTTCACTTGTTCAAAATTTCTGAAATTTTCACAATATTGTCATGAAACACGAATCATTCAAAATCGGCAAAGAAATGTAAAAGTATATTCTTAAATGAAAACTCCGAAAAATCACTTCACTATAGAATTGCATAGGTCAGAACAATTTTGGCTGTTAATTTAAATTTAGGGTAAATATTTTATAACTAAGCGCAGAAACTAACAAGACAAATGGTTTCTGATAAGATATGGTTAATTAAAACATAGTATTTTCATCTAAAATAAAACTCCAAGCAAAATCCATCCTTGAATGTGATATCGAAAGACCAGTAGTCTCGATACATTTAACCGGACGTCCTCATGATAATAAGTGTTTGTTCTGGGCTGAGAGAATTCAGTTTATTTGCGTCTTTGCTGTTGCCATTATGTGAATTTAATTTTCATGTGATACATTTGAAAAACAGTAAAGAAACTGTCCCGGAAGAGATACAATAACAGATCATAACATACTAACGACATGAAACGGAACTGCAAATAAAAACATGATAGATAATACACGTGCTACACAATCAAAGAAAAACAAAGCAACCACATCTCTCTCTCTCTCTCTCTCTCTCTCTCTCTCTCTCTCTCTCTCTCTCTCTCTCTCTCTTCCACCAATAAGGTATTCACATTTCTATCGCACAAAGTACAAGCAAATAGCTACCGTAATTAAAACTAATATTCGGATATCATATCATTTACAAAATTTGTCCTAAACTTTTAACAAGTCCTACTTGTTAATGCGACTAAAAATTCTCGACGAGTGGTAACAGTGTAGACCCTGAACAAACGCCCTGATAAGTATTTCTGGTCTAGGTCTGCACTGTTTGCTCAGGCATATTCCTACCATACTTATCCAAATATTTGACAAAACTATATTGTACCACCTGTTGTGTCGTTAACCTGCTTGATGAATGACAGACAGTATAGACGTTAATCAGGCCCCGCGTCTGATCTGACTGAGGTGTGTCTGTCCGAACCCAGCTAGCATTCTTTATAAATCTATAGCGGGCCGTTATCGGCCCGTCAGGGTAGCTGACGGGCCGATAACGGCCCGCTATAGATTTATAAAAAATGCTAGCTGGGAATACTTAGGTAATTTTACAGTAAAATCTGATAATATATGGGCAAACGGCACATGTTACCTACCTGATCTCTGAATGGCAAGTTAGCGAACGAGGGGAGGTTTTTCGCCCAGCGAACAGCCATGAATAACAGTCTAGCCGAACACTCGTATATAGTTTCTTGGCCTGTGACGGGATAAAGATGATTCTCGTAGCCGTAATGAGACGGATGCTGTACACGGTCCGTGTCTACACCGGTCACATCTATCGAGTCTTCTTGACCTGGAGCAAAGTAACATTTCATTTTACTTTGATGCTTTGGATGATTGTAAAACTTGCGATTGACGAGATTTTGAAATATGTTTGTTATTTTGTCCAGAAAAAAGATTGATCTCCCCTCAAATTGTTTCCTTTGGAGTCCTTTGGAGACAATTTGCATGGAAAGTCAAAGTCTATTTGCTGGAAGAAAATAAGAAAACACGTCATCAGTTTGTCCTCTACTGAATTCGCCCAGTTCATGTCAGATTACATTAACACGTAAACACGCCTATGTAAAGTGTGAACGTCTAAGCTAATGCTCTATACCAGACACTGTTTTAACTGCAGTTGACTTTCTTTATCTCGACCTCGCTTATCTCGAATAACCGCTTATCTCGAAGTAAAAGTCTGGTCCCTGTCTAAACATGAAAATTTAACAACAGGTAAAAAAATGTTGTGGAAAAAAGGAGAAATTGTTCCGTAGGAGCAATTTCTCCTCTTTTCCACAATATTTTCAAGAGTCCAATTACATATATATTTGTTAAATGTGGTTGTTCGAATTATTTTTGCCTCAATTCTGCAAATCTGATATGTCGAGGTACGGATATCTCGAAGTATTTCAGTAGGTCCCTTGGAATTCGAGATAACGAGAGTCGACTGTATAATGTACATAGGCGTGGCACTCATTACGCATGTGCCTAATGTCATAAGAAAATAAGTTATAATAAAGTGGCATTAACATAAAATATTTTCCTTCTTTACCATAGGGGCTGATTGAATACATCTATTTGGATTAGCAGAAATAACAAAACAAGCCAAACTTCTTGAAATGTTGCAATAATCTTCAACATGGTTAATAGCCTTAATATAACATGCGAACAGGGAAGACCTGGGTCATCTTCTGTTTCCGCGCAGTTTGATCATGACCTACATTGTATTCGATACATTCATTAAAAATTCATGTCTAGCGAAAACAACGGACATTTTTCAACAGTTTGGACCCAGATCAAAACGCGGCGTCCGATCTTGGTCTACATTGTAAATTTCTACGTAATAGACTCAACCAGTATTCATGATGGAAGAGTTCTTTGCAGATATTCAGGCACTGAAGGTATTTTTTTCTACTAACGGTTCCAAAGTGTTTCCTCTGATCCAGCTTGTCTTTTTTCGATCGTCGCTTGCTGCATATGTGACGTTTGTTTTGTTATTGTTTGTCCTCATCTCTTCATATTTTGATGCACCGGGAAGGCTGTTCGTCATGATTGTGACATTCCTGGGTATTTTCATTTATATGTACATTCGAACCTCAATGGCTCGAATATCCTTGGGACCATGAAAAATCTGTTCGAGATATGGGTTATTCGAGCTATTGAGGGTTAATCATAGCACCTGGTCAGGAAGTAAATGACGATAATTTAGGGAAAGTGGTATGTTCTGTGTACTCATTAGAATCGTCTCGATGAGGCGATTCTAATAAGTACACATAACATACAATTTCATGATAAAATAAGAAAATTTCCCTAAATATTTGCATTCTTGAGCAATCGGAAAAATTTTCGCAGCGACTCAATAATTAGTTCGAACTAGCCCTGGTAAATGAGCCATCGGGGTTCGAGCTATTGAGGTTCGACTGCATATTTGTACATACCGTCATTTTCTTGATCTGCCCTGCCGTTATTTTCTGAGGCCATAATACTGGTGAGGAATCGATGGTTATTTACAGGACTAAAGGCCGGGTGGGTCGCCGACACTGTCGCATGGACAGTTCCTAAAGTTGGATCTATTCCCGTCTCCAACTGGTCATGGCGGATCTGTGCCGTGTTTCGTGGCTGCCGTTCATTTTGGACAGCTGGAATAGAAATTACTGCTACTATTTTTTATTCATTCAGCACTTTCATAATACTGTATAAAAGTAAAAGATTAACAAGATGAAAGTAAATAGTGAATTGATTTCTTTTGTCCTTACGTGTGGATGCCTGTATGTGACATTGTGTTTCGTGTCATGATGTTTTGTGTTCTGTACTTTTGCCTCCGAATTTTGACTTTTAAAATACAGTGAACCCACGTTACAACGACATCATTTGTTCCCGAAGACGTTGCCATTAAAAATGAATTTACTGTTGTACAGAATACTTAATGAGTGTTTCTCGTACAAAACAGTCTCTGTCAAGCCGCAGCTCGGATACAGGAGCAGCACTGGAACTTACAATGCTCAGTCTAAGTAGTGTACAGTGCTATTTTGACTTCCTAAATCTGTTCTTTGTCTTCAAATGAATTTAACCGATTTACGCCGTATGGATTCTTCTATCTTTATTCTTCGCACTGATCCATTTCCAATATACAGGGTGTCTGGTAAGTTTTTATTATTACCATATTTTATAGAAATTCCTCTTTTTTAATGCAAATAGTGTAGAACTTGATCAGACGCCGCGTTTTGCACTGTTTGCCAATGTCTTTTTTTTATCGGACGCTAGGCATAAATGGGTTAATTTGTGCGGATTGTTTGTTTGTTTGCGGTTTTACGGCCCAGTCAACCCTGCGGGGTCATGTTGAGCGCTGTCAGGTTACCTAACCACACTTTTACTAGGCAGGCTTCGTCCTCTAAGCGGTCAACCAGGTATTGTGCATTTTCTTTCACAAGAAACTGGCAACTGCACTTCTTGAATCAGCGGAAGGGAGAGAATGACCGCAGAAAATATTCCATGACCTCCACGAAAGAATGTTGCCGACCTGACGGGGGATCGAACCCGCGATGTTCGGGATGTATTGACAAAATGATGCATCCTTTGCGGTTCATAATAGTTATTTTGTTTTATATCTGTTTTCGAGGGTTGTTGTTTTGTACTGCCGGTTTATATCTTAACATCTATATTGAAATCACCCATTAACGCTTTCGGCGCCAAATTTCAGACTACATTTATTATCTGCATTTTTTTAAGAAACTATCGATTGGAAAGACGTTTATATGTAAAGCTGAAAGCCTGAATGTCAAACAGCGTAGATCCTGATGAGACGGCTCATCTGGATTTACGCTGTTTGCAAACGCCTATTAGAGCCTGTGGGAATGGAAGAGTAAAAATAAATTCTAAGCCAGTCGCTTGCGCTATGTATGAGTAAAGTTCTTCCTCGAAAAGGTCTATACAGTTTCTATGAGCACTTGGCGGACGGTAGGCTGAACAGACGAGAACTGGCTTTGAGTTCGACAGTTCAATTTCAGACCAAATAGTTTCAATTTTTGAAATTTCAAGTTCAGGTCTACGTCTGTATTTCAATGATTTTCTGATAAAGGAAAAAAAAACAATATAATACCACCACCAGATTTGCCTGGGTATCGGCTCTGTTTGAATACAGTCATATCTGTCAATCGCTACCTGATTATCCGTACAATTTGAATTCAAAAATGTTTCACAGAGATTCAGTATGTCAGGACATTTTTCTCCCACCTTTGCCTATATGATTGCCCTTGTGAGAAACTTCTATCTCACATGACCATGCTGCTCCTAGGAACAATCCACTTAAAATGGGAGAAAAAGAATCCATCATGAGCCAGTCCATGCAGGATAGGGAAATCTCAAACCTCGCCCTCTGGGTAGGAATTTCAAACAGGGACTCGGCAAGCCTCGTCCCTGGTTGAAATTCCTACCCTCGGTTGAGATTTCCCTATCCTGCATGGACAATCATGGTGGATTCTTATAATCCTTTGAATATTTTTAATTAATTGGTACTCGACCTTTCATCTAGGCAACGCTATACCCGTATCAATGAATAGCACAAAAGAATGCTTTGAAAAGCATAGGAATCTATGACTCTAAGATAGTATCAATTAGACCACATACTCGTATGTGCATGAAAATTATGCGAATTAGTGCTAGCAAGTGTGCATGAAAAACATGTGAAATAGTAAAAACAAAATATTCTTACCATCTTTATTCATGCCCATGTGTATACACTTCTTCAACCTGCAGGCCTGACACTGGTTTCTGTGTGCTTTGTCCACGACACATAGCCCGGTACCAGCTTGACACCTGTACAGGAAAATTATAACAAATTTAAAGTGTGTACCCAGTCAGCATTCTACGTAAATCTATATCGGGCCGTCATCATATTACTCGCAAAGTAATACATTTATGTATTTGTTACTTTATTGTGAAACTATATACACCGATAAACTGCGAGTTAGCATGAGAGAAAAAAAATAATATAATAAAATAAAGCATTGCATTAGCAGTTCTATGGATTATTGATAAATGTGACGCCAGGTAACTGGTAACCACAGAAAAACAACGGAGTTAGTAAAAAAAGGATGTGTTTGCGGTATATTTACAAAACGCTCATTAAAAAGCTGAACAAATAATAATAATAAGCATGTCAGAATGTGGTCTTCCATAAATCTACATAAAGCTTTAAGTGTTAACAAACTGAAAGACAAGAAAGGATACCTGTATATGAGTTTACGTCGAACACTTCTTTTGAAGAACCCGCTACAACCATTACATGCCAATATGCCATAATGTTTGCCACTGGAGGTGTCTCCGCACACCACACACATGAGGCCAGGGGAATTCCTCTTCATGCCTCCCGGGGACATTGAGGTGATAGGAGAAGGGACAGACACGATGATCCCAGGAGAAGAGGCGATCATGTTGGAAATCTTTAGCGGTGAGGGACATGGTGAGAATATTTGTGCGGCACTTTCTGAAATGATGTAGAAGAATAAATATATAAGTGGCAATCTAATACATATAGTATATAAAGGACCGGTCTCCATAAGGCCTTTTTTAGATTTTCTTCTAACTTTGCCAGCTTATACTACTAAATATAGGTTGACATGTGACGAAATATTAAGTCAATCAGTAGCTTGTTCTGTAACCACATGCATGATGAATGTGGGTGGGGTAATTCAGTTCAGTTGAGGGTCCTTTGACTAAAATGTTATTATATATCATTAGGATGCCTGATCGGAAACAAATTGTTTTAGTCTGCTAGATACACTAATGTACCTGAGAGATGATAGCAATAATAGAATGGAACTGCTGTCAGTTTTGGTTAAATACTCGCTTATAAGACATACCTAATTTTCAGAGATTTTCAATGCCCCAACTTTACGCAGACCACAACATGTTTTTATTTTTGAAGTGATCCCAAAAATATTTGAGAGTTGAATAAAAGATATAATGGACATTTCAGAATAATGGGGGATTTTTTCTACATTGACTCATTTCAAGTTGTCTGCACTTGATTTTGAATGTTTATTTTCAATATAGGCTTATTTTATATTGATTTAATCAGTGCTCATATGAGGTATTATTTATAGCATTCCACACTCAAAACGTATGTACAGCACTCCTCAACCATATTGAATTACTCCACACACTTGCATCATGCATATGGATAAACAGCATGTTACTGACTGACTTCGTCACTTGTCAGCTGATACATAGTAGTATAAACTGACAAAGTTAGAAGAAAATCTAAAGTAGCCATAAAACAGGCCTTATGGAGACTGGACACACTGGATACTATACACACAAAGCCTCTATTGAAAAGAGGTCTTCTCTAAAAGGAAACAAAATCAATTAAGACAGAGTCATCTCCCTTTGAAAGCGCATTCATTCCCCTTAAGCATCAAACTGGCAGACACCTCATCAAACTATTGCACATAGGTTATGTCATGTATTAATATGGACTACGTTCCTAAATGACTGAAACGGCATTGATGGGACGTTAAAGCACTGAACCATATGGGAAAATGTTAGTTATTCCACCGATGACTTAAGATGACCTTAGGTATGGTTGATGCCTCCAGAATTCTCAGAAGGCATGAGTTTTCATATTGCCTAATGAGACTTGATGACTGGGAAAAGGGACATTATCTACTAGGAGGGAACACCAAGAAGAACCTGGTCATCTGCTAGGTCTGTGTGTAATGTCTACAATCTACAAAGCCTAAATATTTCGTAAGAGTGTATTAAAGGTCATGGTTAGTCCGAACAGATGTGCACTGTTGCTTTTATATAAACTATTCACATTAGTTAACAGATCGAATCAACTGCGAACATTGAACGGCTATCGAATTGGAAAGGGTACTTAAAATGAACAAAGAGCGATCAGCCTGAAGCTTTAAGCCTTCCCGTTTCACCAGTCGATCGTGCTGTACCCAAGGATTCTCTAAGCGTTCACCGAACGCACAGAATGGTATGCGCATATACGCATGCCGATCTGTTCCTTCTGTGCTTGCATTTGCGTTAATCGGAATTTTTATTTGACGCGGTCCAAATATCTCAATCAATCTCAAGACGTTATAGGATCGAACAATCACAGAAATGGAAAATTTATTCATCAACGGCCGATCATACAATTATGAGGCGGAAATTGAAACTAATGGAGCTAATTAAACGGTTATGTCGCTATAATTTGGATCGCGTCATGACAAAACCTCTTTTAGGGGGGTTACAAATGTGCAAGCGCGTTGTCTTTTGAGAGGGGAAAGAGGTGGATAGAAAATGGCCTGAGCAGTATATATATATATATATATATATATATATATATATATATATATAGAGAGAGAGAGAGAGAGAGAGAGAGAGAGAGAGAGAGAGAGAGAGAGAGAACTGTGCCAATCCTGACCAGACTGCGCGTGCGCAGTCTGATTAGGGATCAGGGTAGGCGCAGTTCCTATATGCGCATGATCAGGTCGGAAAGTCCGCATGCGAAGTCTACGCCGGACATTTCTAACAAACCCAAAATGTTCTGCCAAAATGCGACACATTTTACAACAGACCAGTGTCAGGAGCAAAAGTACATTGTGAGAAGGATAAACGTAAAGTCTAATGGATCAGTCCTAATGCAAATACGGAAACCAACGTCACAGACTGTGTGGATCAGAGACTAATTCAGTCGATCGTTTTTTGCATGGAGAGAAGGTAATTAACACTTACCATGCTCTGGCTAGGTTCAGCAGACAAACTGATGATAGTTTTCGTATTTTTCCTAGAAAATAGGATCTGACACTTCCTTCAAATTGTCTCCTAAGGAGACAATTTGCATGAAGTGTCGTATCCTATTTTCTTGAAAAAATATAAGAAAACTATTTCAAATTGTCGTCTGCTGAAGTTTTTACCCAGCATACGGTGATTAATCAGTCCCGGTAGTTTTATAAAGAAGAAATCGGCAGGCTGAGTTTTCAGGACTTTCTGACTTTGGACCCTCAGGAGTCGATTTAAATGAGTCACCATGTGAAAAACCTTTCATTCGGACATGTTCGCCTACCGAAGACTCGGATCAGCTGCCCCGTCTGCAAAATCTTATGATCTGCAAAGTGTGCTCAGAGTTTTCGCTCTCCTGAAGGTTCGTTGCATCACCGGTTATCCAAAACGCGCCCAGCAAAGACTCACGGATGCGCAGGCTGGTCTGAGTCTTCTCTGGGCATAAATATCCGGAGATACAATAATCTTTTCACGGTACTTCTCGAAATATTAGCTCCATGCAACCCGAATGGGTTGTAAAAGTACTATCTTGAAACCTCTTATCTAAAGGCTATTTCAACCGCGACCTTTAACCCTATAATATGGAAAATGAAGATAATTCTTCTGACTACACATAAAAATTGATTTATGCAGCGACAAAAAGTTGAAGAGGGATTAAAACTGAAAAAGCTGGTTTGAAGACAGTTACTGTTAAACAATTTATGCTAAACGCCCCTGCATAAAAAGGACACTTGCGTACTGTGTAGACCCAGATTAGATGCCGCGGAATGCGGTTCAGATCAGGGTCTACACCGCGTGCATCAGATCCGGAATTTCTATAAAAAATAATAAGAACTAACCAGGTACCCCTGTTATTAGAAGTGGACCTGTCAAAAGAGTTGAGTAACAGAATCCACTCTGCGTAAATGCATTAAATTCTCCGTCAATGTTTACCTTAAATACCCCTGTATGTACTTTATCTTAACGCTTTTGGTGCCAAATTTCAGACGACATTTGCCGTCTGCTTTTTTTGTAAAACAAACTATCACTTGGAAAGAAGTTTATATGTAAAGTTGAAAGACTGAATGTGAAACAGCGTAGATCCAGATGAGACGGCTCATTATGAGCCGTCTCACCTGGATATATGCTGTTTGTAAAAGCCTATTTTATCGTCTATGGCAGCGAAAGAGTTAATGGGAAATACGGAGTTACATATTACACAGTCTTGTCCAGGTAGTATATACAGTTATTTATTGCGCTGTGCACAACAGGGTTTAACATGAGCGTTTTATCAAGGCTGGTCCGGTCTATCAAGGCTGGTCTTTTCACGCCACTTTCTTTTCTTTCCGATTTGACCCTTGCGTGCATTACCTGTTAATCAAAGACTATTTAATCAAACATGTCCAATATCTTTAATGTCCTAATATTAAAATACAAATTAACATCAAAACCACCTGCCGAGCGAAACGATTGAAACTGATATTTAATTGTGTGCTCCTGTGCGAAACGAACCAATAAAGACCGAAACGGAAGAAAATTATATTCAATCGCACTACCGCTTCAATGACTGTGGTCTTTTTCACCGTTAAATGATGCCGTTTTCGCAAAAAATCGAGACATCATATCAGGAATATATTGTTTAATCATTTTCTTTCATTTCCTTTTCATTAATAATGCATATGATAGTGTCATTTTTGGATAGTGTGTCCTTCCCTGAATCCAAATGATAGCATCTTAGGTTATAACAGGGTGTTTAATAAAGAATGAGAAACAAATCATATGTTTATTTCACATTCGCAATAATAATTATGGTAACATAAAAGAGAAATTAAATCAAAATAGTATGGAATTAATGTCGTAAAATATGTGAATAGAGCACGTGTATTGCGACTTAGCATAAAGCGGTAACAGTACAGAAATCAAGATTTTTTTACCTGTTGCCTGGTGAGCTATAAAATTACGTTTGACCTCAGTAAACTAACGAAAAGTGAAGATTCAGTGGAATTGAAAATGACATGTTTATGAATTCAATATTTGCAAAAAGAAAATCATTTACAAATTTTTTGAAATCTATATTCCACTTTACAGCAATATAACATGTTCTTTTAACTCGTTTAATACATGTTTCACTGTACCCAAGAGTTCATGTGATGTGCTACTTGCTGTACCACAATATGAAGTTCTTTTTATTTGTTTCTTTTTAATTTTTCAATTTATTTCATTTTATTTATTTATTGTGTTTGGTTTTTTGCTTGTTTGTTCGCTTACTACGTTTCGAATTCTTAATTCCACTTTACCAAAATCGTACGTGTTTTTTTTTTTTATTTATTTATTTATTTATTTTTCAAGTTTCCTGAATAGCAACATAGTTTGGCAATTTGACGTACGGATCTTTTTTAAACCTGCAAACAGGCTTTGGTCTGTACTTATATTTGTCTCAGAGATGTTACCAATGAAGAGACAATCATAATATCAGACAAGAAATAAAATATCTAAAACATATGTTTGTTTGGGGAAATAACAAAAAGAAAATACTTATATATTGTTGTTGAAAACGATGTTTGATTTATAGCGGTTAGTCAGTCAGTTAGTTAGACAGTCAGTCAGCCTGTCAGTCAGCCAGTCTGTCTGTCTGTCTGCTTGTCTGTCTGTCAGTTAGTTTGCTGTAACCATCGTTCTCTCCAGTTAACTATTATCTCCACCCCGCCCCCTTGTGCCTTGTGTTTCTCATACTTTTTATATTCGTATATATGCAAGATAACTATTTTGCTAAAGGAGCCGGGACTAGATGACCTTTCAGTAATCACTTTGTCAGGCATCGGGAGTAATAGTTTATATTCATTACTTATGCGGAACACCAAGACCGGGTGACCTCGAAGTCCAGATTTGGTGTGAAGTACTCACATTTTTCAGCACGATCCTGCGTTGTAGTAAATATACATTATTTGCCTTATTAGATTTGGTGCACGTATGTGAACGACCAATTGGCATCTGTATATGGGAAGAACGTGTTTTTTTTTTCTTGAATAAAGTTGTTTTTTTTTTTTTTTTTTTTTTTTTTTTTTTTTTTTGTTTTTTTTTTTTTTTTTTTTTTTTTTTGTTTTTTTTTTGTTTTTTCTCTCTCTATTCTAGAGACATAGCCACGTGGCTCTTCTTCTTCTAATGTCATAACGAAAACATACCTATATAATTTTGACCCCCTTAAACCACACTTATATACAGTAAAACTGGGGTTCAAAGGGGTATATATTATTTGTCTTATTTCTGCTCAAAATATAGATTGTGGGAACTCGTTAGAACCGCCTCGCCGAGGCGGTTCTAACGAATATCCACAATCTATGTTTTGAGCAGAAATATGAAAAATATCAGAAATTTTTATCTGAAAATTTTCATTTTTTGGTGGTGAAGTTTTCAGTTTATTTAAATAGGCAAAAGTTTTAAGCTTGCAAATGCAATGTTTTTGTCAGCATCGTATTATTGTGCGTGCATATGATAAATTTTGCAATCATGACATTAAAATGTTTGCATAATAATGAAACAAAACAAAACAAGAGGTCGCTCACCTGACTAAAACACCATTGCATATCTGCAGATGCCATGCAACATCTTGCAGTATTGCCACAGCAACTAGGACACAAATTTGACCGTGCTGTAAAAAGGTCGAAGGTCTCCTAGGATAATCATTTTAACATACTTGGTAGATATTGTCCCTAATGCTAAATACCAAGGTTCAGCCTCGAAGCTTTCTTCGTTCCACAGAAGAAGAGTTTTAAGTTTTGTTTACCAGATAAGGGTATAGCTGCCAAGATAATTTGAACAAATTGTCAGTAACTGCTCGACAGAATGGCCAATGTGAATTCTGGTGAAAATTACGTAGTCAACTGGTTTTAAAGAAGACGTTTTATAGATACAGAGCCTCTTATCTAAATAATTCAATGCCTACAAAAGTATTTCTGATGTTTTAAATATAACCATAAATAGTGATGCTGCTTTTATTTAGAATCAAGGGCATTTGTCATATTCGGGGAGCGATTGTGGCAATAGTGGGGAGGAGAGATGGGGAAAAAAATTTAGACGTTATCAAAAAGTTAACGTCATGTTATTAGAGTGTAAATTGAAGCTAATATCAACTGATTAATTTCAAATGAAATATGATATAGTAATATATTGAACTGAAATAAACATAAATAAAAAAGCAAAGTAAATAACATACTCTGCTGGTATTTAAATTTCGCGTACCAAATGTTAAGATCCTTACTTTCAAAAAGCACTCAATTAAAATTCAGTTCAATTATAGACGCACGTGAGAACTGCAATCCTTCCATTGATCGTGGTGATTGAAAGTTCCTTTTGGTTAAATATTTAAAGATTTGATAGATAAGAATTAAACGTGAGTGTTGAAGACAAAACGTCGGGTATCTTGGCCTTTCGCAGACACTTGAAGAAATTAAATTGACTGTTTACGTGTTCATCGGGGGATAATGAATATTTCACGATCTCAAGTGGTAATACATTGACGGACAAATGGGCCGCGTCATCCATAAATATGCCTTCAACTATGTGCAAAATGTGCGGATTCACATCATCTTGCGCACGCGCAAGGTCTTATCCGAGCACTGTGCTCTCCATTGATACATTCTATAGTATCCAGTAATTCTGGCAGCGGACAGCGAAGGCCCTGATCAGACTCTCGACATTCTCTCTGCGCATATGCCTAAAGACACGTTTTCGCATGGCGCGACCCAAAATGGTACTCAGCAAGTAACAATTGAAAGAATATACAAGGCGATCAGCTGTTTTATACGTTTAAGAGCACACGTGTCTGTAGTTTCGATTTGCAAACAGAATAGACTAAAGTGACAATATGGACAGAATTTTGATATTATGACAGACAACGGAACTCAAATGCTGCAGAATTATCAGTATTTGGAGACAGTTTGAATGAAATGTCAAGTTTTATTTTCTATTTTTATCAAAACTGCAATGCCGATATAGACAGATTGCAAAACCTATCGCTCTGTCTCGTCGAAACAAGATGACACCATTTTACTCAAACTATAGAAAATACCGTGTCTAAAAACGACTCCAGAAAAAAAAGAAGAAACAAATATTTAAGTGGACTGGATATGCATGGTTACTTATCCGCCATTTATCAAGGGAGATAATCTTTGCGACTGCCTGTTTGCTTTTCGACACAGGAAGCCCCTTCTGAAAAAAGGTATACTCTAACAGGATAGAATTCGCTCCCACTGGGAGCAAATTCTTTCCTTTTAGAGTAAAACTCTTTTCTTAAGAGAGACAAGAACAATTTTTACAGACTTGCCTCCCCTAAAAGTGTAACAATGTCCCTTACAATATCGTCTGCTGCTGTTTGAATTCAGTATTCCAATGGTTAAATCTAATTCATTATACGACTCCCGACAGCCCAATGCATGACTGGGCTTAATTCCCGTCTCAGATGTAGATTTAATAATTCCAATTAGTGCGATGATTTTATTTTGTGTCGTCTGCAGCAGCTACTGGCTTTAAGGGTCATCCTGTCGCTGGGATCAGGTGGGATCGAAGCTAATACGATTTAAGTAAGACATCAAGTGCGCCAAACGACAATTCTCGCAGACGACAAGTAACAGGCGATAAGAGCGCGCCGTCTTTGGATTGCTTCGGCACAAAACGTGCGTCGATATTGGAAAATGTCATTATCGCAGACCCTCAAGTCAAGCATTCCTCGTGGGTCGCTATCAGCCGATGCTTAAATAACGTTATCCGATATCATTAAAGCATACAATGAGCAAAATGGTGTTTGTTCTGATTAGATGGCGGTTTCCAGTTAACAAGATTGTGATCGCTTCAATAAAAGACATATTTGATTTTCACACAGTAAATTGAATCAACGAAGATTCATCTTTCACGCTAGACGTCCGCCTCGGATAATGTAGCAATCGGCGGCCAAGTGGAAGTGAAAAATGACAAATTGGCCCGCAAGTGACAACTGACAGAATAGAGCGCTATTTTACTTTGAGCTGATGGAAATTTCATTTGCATTTCAGACGCTCCTTGCGAAACTATGTCTCGAAGCTTAAGCCGACAGCGAAAGCCCTGATCAGTCTGCGCGTACACACAGACCGCCCAGGGCTCTCGCTGACCGCTTATAGACTCTTGGTACAGTATAGAATATATTGCCGAATAGCCAAGACTCTCTTAACTCGACGGATAAAAGAGGCCGATCTTAACCTCCGCTGTTCGCATAAGTACTGCAGGCTCATTTTCGTCCGATTGGACTCATTTAATGTAGAACTGTTACAATTTGCATTGCCTTCTTGGAAAAAAAATTCATTGGAGGCTGAAAATTTCTGTCTCGTATTTTCTTCGCAAACTGGTTTACATTTTTCTTTTAGAAAACAGTGTCATCGTTCTTGTCAGCCGGCCCTTGTATGTCTGTTTCAGCAAAATGCTTAAGATACGGACTAGCAAAATGTAAAATAATGTCAGGGCGTCCAGTGAATATCTGCTCACCTTGCGTGGTAAAGACTGTAAGCCATTAGATTTCATAGACACGCTTTACTTTCAAGTCAAAAGACAGAAAGAGAGAAAGAAACATTGCGAAAACAAGCCTATTCAAATATATTGAAAATTTTACCACCAAAAACTGAAATTTTTCAGATAAAAATTCTGATATTTTTTTTATATTTCTGCTCAAAACATAGATTGTGGGTACTCGTTAGAACCGCCTCGGCGAGGCGGTTCTAACGAGTACCCACAACCTATGTTTTTGAGCAGAAATAAAAAAAATAATGTATACCCCTGTAAACCCCAGTTTTACTATATAAAAGTGGGGTTCAAGGGGGTCAACATTTTTTTTTTGCGATTTCAACTTACATTAACCTTGTTCTGGCGTCATTGTCAGTTATGTCTTAAGCAGGACTGACGATGCCTACCTGCCTGAATCACGTGTGTCTGGTACAGAAATGCAAATGTAATATGTTTAATATACCCCTACCATTTGTTCTTTATATAAAGTCTGTTGCAGTCTTTATATACTCGTACTTACTGTTAAACTCCAAAAACAAAGAGAACGATTACAGCTGTATATATTTTCTGCAATGTTTTACGAAATTGACACCTTTTTTAGCTTCCTGTTTGCTTTCCTGCCCACCAGTTTCCTTCTGAAAAGGAGTCTACTTTTCAAAGAAAGAATTTGCTCCCGATGGGAGAAAATTCCCCGATGGGAGTAAATTCTTTTCTTTTAGAGTAGAAAAAGGGGGCAAAACAATTTGAACAGCGTTGCTTCTCCTGAAAATT
This sequence comes from Anodontia alba, assembly GCA_964016985.1. Lineage (NCBI taxonomy): Eukaryota > Metazoa > Mollusca > Bivalvia > Lucinida > Lucinidae > Anodontia > Anodontia alba. The sequence continues at coordinate 25,982,066 of OZ024829.1, forward strand.
TATTCATGTCCCTGAAAATGTTTATGAAAAGTACGGTTTAGTAAAACAATAAAAATACTTTTATTGCACTAAACGCTTTAATAGTATTTTGTACTGCCCAGTAAGCATTCTTTATAAATCTATAGCGGGCCGTTATCGGCCGGTCAGGTTAGCTGACGGGCCGATAACGGCCCGCTATAGATTTATAAAGAATGTTAGCTGAGTGGTCCGTACGTTGTATGACTTCAGGGTTAGCAAAATAAGTTCTGTTTCAATTAGGCAGGACAAGATTATGTAGTGCAGTGCAACAACGTCAAAGGTCAGAGAGCTTCAGATGTTTAGATTCCAAATCTTTTGACCAAGGCAATAAGAACTCAAGATAAAAGATATGAAGTAACCCATGAAGGGCCACAATCTCGGGGCATCAAACAGACAAGAGATGAGGGACAAACAGTCGCAAGACCTAATGGTACATATACAATGACTGACATAAAAACACTGCAACAGAGAAACCATCTTGGAAGGTAAGCCAAAAGAAATAAGAGGGGCTTAAGCTAGTTTTGCTCGATCGAAAGTTCGCCCTTAGTTCTAATGCAGCTCAAATAAATACGTAAAACTTTGGTTGCAATACAGACAATCCTTTCTATACCGACACTCGATACAACGACAAATTTCGTTATAATGACAATTTGACTTTCACGAAACCTTCGCTAAAGAAGTAACAGTCACAAATTATATAAGAATATTGTATCAAATACTTTAAAGTGACATAAGTTTTGGATATTTGTTAGAATCGCCTCAGTGAAGCGACTCTAACAAATATCTAATACATATGTTCTACATGTATAAGGTAATCAGAACAAAACAAGACATTTCTTTAATATCAATCTGCTCATTAAGTATTCTGTACAACAGCAAATTCATTTTAATAAGAACGTATTTGGGAATAAATGTTGTCGTTGTAACGAGGGTTCACTGTATATTTAGATATATGTTGAAACAGAGATTTTGCTTTAGGCACACGCGCTATGTGGACATATTCTTAAAGCAATTATTCCCCTTCATAGAATTCCAACGAGTCTATAGTTTAGTATTACAGACTAATGTCGAATTTAGATAAAAGTTATGATTAAATACAAGAAGTTGAACAGAATCAGCGCTGCCAACATTAATTCAGAGATAAGATAAAAAAAAATCATTTGAGTTTTGATCCAGTTCAAAATCGAGGACTGACTGAAATTTTACAGGCTGTCAGATGCCACATTTTATGATCATATTAATATTATATATCGATTTATAAACCCTTTTTTGATAAAAAAAAAAATGACAATTTTTGAGGAATATGGAGCCTTTAATTTGCATAAATTCTAATAACTCTTTTTTACCTTTGATTACCTAATGTGTAGTCTAAAACTGCGCGACGAGTGGCAAAAAGTGTATAGCCTGATCAGACACCGCGTTCTGCAGCGTTTAATCTGGGTCTACATTGTTTGCTCAGGCCTATCTGTCCCAGTACAGTAGGGATTTATGGTATATGTATTTGAAAAACACCATTTGAATACATGTTTCTGTCTTGTGGTAGGATGCTTTCCAGATAAATTATATATATATATATATATATATATATATATATATATATATATATATATATATATATATATATACCGGATCAAAAAAGGTAGATTTACAATCATAAAGAAACATTTTATGACTAAATTATTAATGATACGAAGGACTTGTTTATTAATTTATGAAATACCGTATATGTATTATATTTATACTAATGCGCCGCAGGAGTTCGAATCATCATCCGATTCCAGAACGAAACACATATTCTGACTGTTATAACTATCCGAGAACCTATTGAGTAATGTCATAAAACTACAGAAACCGTTTAATTTAAAGACATAAAAATAAAATGTGTCTCGGTCATCATTCTCATCACTGATAAGAGACTGGGCGCAACAGAACCAGGTATGCTCAACAAACAACAGACAGGTAGCGACTCAACAGGGGAATTTAGTACTGGTTTATCTATCTGATGCATAGGTAATATAAAGGAAGGCAATGATCAGGAATCGATACAATTACCAAACACTTTCCGTTCAAAGACACCAAAGGGAAAGAAGAACGCACTTAAAGTAACGGCACCACAATCAAGATACTACAAGCAGAAAACCAAAAGGACAGTTTCTTCCCCAAAAAATGGCCAAACGGCTATCAAAAATAAAAATTGCACCAGACAAACATGCGAAGACATACAATGACAGATATAGTAAACCACATCAAAAGCAGCGCCTTGGAACAGTCATTAAATATATTCCTGCCGGAGGGGGTGAGGAGGAGGGGGGTGGGGGGGCCTTTAATCGATTTTACGTGGCCACAACCCTCGCCCTTAGTTCTGCCGTGGTATACACAAGACATTTGTTCAGTCAGCGTGAAGGGTTCCTTACTCATCAGTGCAACATCTAGGATTCAAAAATCAAACGAATACAGAGATGAAATAACGGTGAGGACTCGAAAGCAAGAAATAACTGAAATGCTGAAGCAAAAGAAAACCAACAGTAGGACTCCGGTGGGCTCGACCAGAGCCATAGCATCAGGCACCAACCGACTTACTTAAAAGTCTTTAGCAGGAGCAGTCATAGAGTCTGAGGCTCGACCCGCCTCCAGAATATTTATTAACCTTCAGGAGGCCTCTTTACCATCCCTACTGCTGGAATCTCATAATCTCTTCTTTATGACGAACTTTTGATCTTTCTTGCATAACTCCTTGGTACATGTGTAGGGGCAATAAAATCAGTTGTTACTGGTACCACTTTTGGTATCATTTTAGCTATGTCCAACTTTTAGGCGCTTAAATGATTTGCTGTATACTGGTAAATATGTTTACACATTTTGAAAGAATAGCTGATATAAATGACTACTATTAAAGCATTTTCTAAAAACGAAGTCTCATATTTGGATTTACATACATTTATCAACATCTAATGGTATAATCACGGGTATAGTTACATTTAGATTCTATAACAAACGAGATGATTTTGATTTTGACATTGTAAATCATCTATTTTTAATGGACGGCATTACACGTATCACTCAGACGGAACATATATATCTTAGCTCATTCGTTTTGCCACAGCATTTAGTCAAGTTAGTTTTAACGATCGTAATAGACATCTAACTGCTAAACTTCTAAAATAAGGTCATCGGTGTCATATAATTCGCAAAACTGTCTCTATATTTTATCGTCATCACACCGAATTAATTTCTTAATACGACGTTACCTTGTAAAACCTTCAACAGGGATTATAGAACCCTGGGCTTTATTGTGATTTAGTGAATTCATAAGCTTTCAGGATAGTTGTTGGTAAGTGCGATTATCAGAGGTTTGCAATTTCAAACAATCTTTTAATTTTTTTTTGTTCTTTCTGTCAACCTTTTGTACTGGATAAATCTATGAGCGTAATAACTATATCTTCCACTTTTTGATTATTTTCAGCCAAGTCTAGCTAAATATAAGCGATATATAAGAGGGGTATCGGGAAATGTTTTTTTTTTTTTAATCCGCAACGCATATGTTGTGGTACTCATTAAAGGCATCTCTGAAAGGCGTTTCTAACGAGTACCAAACATATATTTGGAGGAGAGACGTATAAAAAAATTCAACAGATTTAGTTGAATAGTTTGGCGTTTCATAAGTTGAAAGCTTGTTTGTGAAAATAAACTGAAACTGATCAGGGACCAGACTACTTGCTAAATGTCTCATCCTGCTCTATGGTGTTGTAGTGATTTATCTGCTTGCAGCATTTGCATATGCGATCTCTTCTATCTAGAAGACATGCTAAGACCAGACTACAAATTAAAGTTCTGTGATCAAAACATCTTCACAAAAAGCAGAACCAATATACCTCGAAATCAGAAACGGAACTAAACAAAGAGCAACAGCACAGAAATGCCACCAACAGCAAAACTAGACGAGTATTAAACCTGGTTTTATGGACGTTCAATCCTCGCCTCAGTCCTGACATATTCCAATTACATATAATGGCTCGGCATACGTAGGTTTTCTAAACTCATCAACTCATCCATGGTGGCTCATTCGGATGCGCGTAAGGCTGGTGATCCGGAGATCGCGGGACCAACCTCGCCGAGTCCTCGCCGTCCTTTATCGAATCAATGGTTGCAAAATATATGATTTATAGCTGTACCAAATTCAATATGCTGGTGGTGCACTGCTATCTGTTTATGAATTTAACGGCCTCGCTAAACACCAAAAGATTAAAATAAGAGTTTTAGAAGAGTGGTACACTGCCTTGTCAAACAATGCATCTATTGTCATTGTCCGCGGGGACAGTAAACGCAAATATCAAACATAGAAGGCTTCTTGGAGATGATAAGATACGAATAATTCACCCAGTATCTCATCCAAGATAAATAATACAATTATAAACCATGCATTTTATATGTGGTCATTGCACGAAACTAACATGTCTTTTCATATACTTCCCCGCATAATGTTAACCAATGAATGTTTTGTTTTTTGTTTTTTGTTGTTTTTTTTTTTGGTTTTTTTTTTTTGTTTTGTTTTTTTTTTTTTTTTTTTTTTTGTTGTTTTTTTTGTTTTGTTGTTGTTGTTTTTTGTTGTTGTTTTTGTTGTTTTTTGTTGTTGTTGTTTCTGTTTTTATTCTCGAAAAAATATGGCCAGCGATAAAGTTGTTAATGGCGACATCTGCCTCATTCCCCAAAAGGTTCGCTTCAGAATTATATAGATTTCCCACTAATTAGATGAAAACTCCTAATGTTATAAGATCTAGTCTATATTCGAAGTCTGCATCTGTCAATCATGTCACTGTGATGTAAATAAAGTAGGTAAAAAACGTGCTTTAGACTTTTATCTGTAGAGTCATTGTATCTTATTACTGTAAAGTCGTTTAAAACACAACAAAGAGATTTATTATAACAACTCGCATTTGTAACTATTTTTTCCACTATGTACCATGTCTGTTATTTTTAACTTATCGAAATATGTCCAGTGATAAAGTGATAGAGGCGACCTCTGCTTAGCTCCAAAGGCCTCACAAGTATTTTGCATTAGTCAGATGAGGGATTTTCAGTTACACCACTTTCAGGATTTTGATTCAGTTCATATAACGTTAACATGTTCAGAGATCACTGTTACGTATAGTTTAATGGGTCGTTATAAAAACTGCACACCGAGAACGAAATGTACATATGTTTAGAACATCCTTTAGCCTGTGAGGCTGCCCAGCCTTTAATTATCTTCATCAGAATCGGACTTGTGTACATCATCGCAAGTGTTATTGGTCGATTTTTTTACTATCGAACCATAGTAAACCTTAAGGTAGTTTTCCACGTTATTATCATAGACCAATGCAATCAAACCGCGCGTTAGACGAAATACAGGTTATTTATTGTCGCGCTATTCTTGTCGCTGTGATGTCAGAGTGCTGTTGATAGAGAGTTATCTGTAAACCTGGTTTGAGACATTGGAGGACATTGACAAACAGTGCAGACCCATATCAGACGCCACAGAACGCGGCGTCTGATCAGGGTTCGAACTGTTTGCTTAAATTACAGGAAGTTAAGGGTTAATTGAAACCATCGCAAGTCCCCGTTCAGGACCATTTTCTCAGCTTACACTCAGAGACAATCGGCTCACTAGTGCTGTCAGTGTTTTTATTTTAGTTCACGGGTCGGAGAGGGAGGATGAACGGAGGCAATATATTAGTATCTGTACTCTTTGGTCGATTGTCTTAGGCCGCAGTTATGCTTGGATCAGAAAGCTTTTAGTTATATGGCGGTGTACGTATAAAAAGAGATATACAGAAAGGAGAAAGTCTCGAGAGACGATAACTACTACAAAGTGCGTCAGTGGCGTGAAAGGCTTTTTGTAAGAAACTACGAGTATTGTCTAAAACTATTCTTATTTAATAGTATGATTCGCATGGTAAAAGGTTTTGAAAGAAAAAAAGTACTCGGGTAGGAGCATTGACTTTTACTTCATTTTACATCAGGTAATGCGATTTCTTGACCATTTAATGGAATTTAAGGATGCGATCTGGAAGTGGGTATGATAAAGGGTACCTACTCACCTCTCTTGCCTATTCTTTCACTATTTTATGTTGACCTTTAATTATATCAATTCACGAAGAATTAAACTATTTGAGCCATGACTGAATTGCCTTTTCATTCATGATTAGCTCAACAGTGATGTTTGTTTGTGTTGAGGTTTTACGGCTCAGTCAACCCAATGGGGTCATGTCGAGCGCGGTCAGTTTACCTAACCACACGTTTACTGGGCAGGCTTAGTTCTCTAAGCGGTTAACCAGTATTGTGCACACTCTTTCGCCAGAAACTGACAACTGCCCTTCTTGAATCAGCGGAAGGGAGAGAATGACCGTATAAAATATTTCATGATCAATCTCCACGAAAGAATGTTGCCGACCTCGGTTGGGGTTGAACCCGCGACCTCCTGGTCTCCAGTCGGACGGCGCATCCAACTGAGTCACCGAGGCCGTGAACCCTCGTTACAACGACAACATTTGTTCCCAAAGATGTTGTCATTAAAATGAATTTGCTGTTGTAAAGAAGCCTTACAGAACAGATGTTTTGGATACTTGTTAGAATGGCCTCAGTGAGGCGATTCTAACAAATATCCAAAACATATGTTGCTTGAAGTTTTAATGCAATATTCTTGCTTAATTTCTCATTAACTGTCAACTCTTAAGCGAAGATTTCGTGACATTCAAATGCCATTATAACGAATTTTGTCGTTCTAACGAGTGTCGGTTATAATGAGGGTTGACTGTGTTAATAAATGAGCCGCTCAATGTGAAAATGTCTTTGATCCTTTCTGTTTGATGCATATGTGTACAGGGAAGACCCAGGTCAGGCTGTACTACTGTAAGGTCAGCGAGGTCTGATCTAGGCTTTTGCTGCTTCTTGCGGAATCACTGTATCCAGCTTCGCTGGTAAGCTGAATGTTTACTTTTCGATTATGAGCCGAACACATCTTTTCTAATAGCGTGACATAAACAAATAAATAGTTGTACCGGTATGTGTACGAACGTTAACATTTTAATACATTTTATTTACCGGTTAAACATGCAACATAACAGGTTATGGGCTGATTGTGATAGTTCTTCTTGAATGTTGTAAAATTGAAAATGTTCATTGCACTGGAGCAAAGCCTGTGAAAAGTATAAATCTCGGGCCTTTTGGAGAAATTGGTAGGTCACCAACTACAACTTTGTCGCTGAACATATTTGCTTAAATCATTAAATAACGAGTTATCGATAAATCTTTAGTAGAAATATATATATATATATATATATATATATATATATATATATATATATATATATATATATATATATATATATATATATATATATATATATTTCACAGGTATTGCTGCATCATTGTCATATTTCACAGGTATTGCTGCAGTTAGATGAGCATTTTCAATTAACAGAGTAGTTTTGTCTATCATATACAGGAGACAAAAAACGTGAGAATGTATCTTGCGTTATCTACAGTGAACCCTCGTTACAACGACAGCATTTGTTCGCAAAGATGTTGCCATTGTGATGAATTTGCTCTTGTAAACAATCCTTAATGGGTAGAATGATGTGTAAGAAAGACCATGATTTATTCTTATTTCCTCATAGAACATATGTTTTGGATATTTGTTAGAATCGCCTCTCTGAGGCGATTCTAACAAATATCCAAAACATATGTTTCTGTAAAGTATCAACTACAATATTCTTGCATAATTTGTGACTAATTATTACCTCTTAAGCGAAGGTTTCGTGACGGTCAATTTGTCATTATAACGAATTTTGTCGTTGTATCGAGTGTCGGTATAAAGGGGGTTGTCTGTATCAGATACATGAGAAAGTACCTTGATTTGTGAGAAAGTGTTATGTTTTGACTATCATTTACATAAGAAAATAAATATATCCGTGAGAAAGTATTTTGTTTTTTGTCTATCATATACATGAGAAAGTATTTTGGTTTATCTATCATATACAAGCGAAAATATCTTGTTTTATCTATCTTATACATTAGAAAGTACCTTGTTTATTCTATCATATATACTATCAACAATTTATTTTGACTATTTCTTTACCAGAGTTTGTCGAAACATTTTGGGGATGTGTTTTATCTTAAAAACGCTTCATGAAACACATGACAACTGAAGCACTTTTATGCACTTCTAAAAATATTTAGGAGAAGAAAAAGAAGTCTAGACAAATTAAGGCTGGTTTCCAAATTACCATAAATAAAACAGAAGCCAAATATAGTTATCACTTGAGGCTGGGTACAACTTTTCAGCAGACGCCATTTGGAAATATTTTTACTCATTAATTTATTAGTTCATGAAGAAAGTATCTTACTTTATCTATCATATATACTATCAAACATGTTTATAAACTATTTTTTTTCATCAAATTCTGTCGAAATATTTTGGGGATGTCACTTTTTTTTTATCTCGAAAGCACTTCAGGAAAATACCATCACAAACGGATTTCTTTTATGCACTTCTAAACGTATTTAGGCCGGTAGAAATAAAGTCTAGACAAATTACTGTTGTTTCGAAATTACCATTGATAAAACAGAGGCCAAATATAGTTATCACTTGACGCTGGGTACAACTGTCAGCAGACAAATTTAGTGATAGATTAACTTATTAATTTATTTTTCTCAGAAAATATTTTAAACATTTTATACGAAACCATTTGCGTTGAAAGAATAAACTCTATTTTCTGGAAAAAAAATCAGAATAAAACGTATCTTCCGTTTGTTATCAGGTAAATTTGCACAGAGAATACGAGCGTACTAAAGGTCACTATGACCACATGATAGTTTATGAGAGATGAGCTATTATACGCATTTCGTGATTTACAAAACGGACCGGACAAAACAGTCAACTAAAGCCCATTCAAAATTCTGTAGCATACAAAGGTAACATTTGGAGCCAGCGCACGACAAAACCTACAATGCGACTAGTGAAACCGCCGATCAGTCTGGGCATCAGCGCTATCCAAAGAGGGATAAACCCTTGCCATACTAGATAGTTGTACAGGTTGATCTTTGCTGGTTACACAAGTCTTATTGTAGGTTTTGTCCTGCGCTGGAGGAAAGCAATTTTCGATCAACAACACCGATAGAACACAGAGCGTGTATATATATAAAATGGGCAGGTGCATTGTTGTTAACTTCAACAATGGTCTGCTTTCTTTCTGTTCATATTGTATTTTATATTTTGCATTTTCTTTCTGTTTGTATTGTATTATTGTAGATGATTTAGGAGATAAGAATGGATAAAACTAGCGTAAGCCACCACGAAGTAGTTTCTGCTGACCATGGCAAGGCGGTTCTTCTGTTGCAACTCTTTCTTGTTTGTATAAAGGTTAGTGCAACTGTGTCTTGACATTGTTTGTTCTTAATCTCTTTTTGTTTCGAAGTTTCGGAAAAATGTGCTTCGATATTGTACTGAGTACGTATCCAAGCGACATCCAAATTTGAATAACCATAGCTGCGATTTACAGTAAACCTTTGCACAACTGAACTTATTACCATACTTGTCCTAAAAATTGAACAGCCGTATTTTACTACCTGCCATTACGAAAACACGCCTGTTAAAATAGACTGTGAATGTTAAAAATTGAAAATTTTCAGATAAAAAATTCCGATATTTTTCATAACTGGGCAAAATATAGATTATGGTACTAGTTAGAACCGCCTCGACGAGGCGGTTCTAACGAGTACTGCAATCTATGTTTTTGAGCAGAAATAAGAAAAATAATGTATACCCTTGTAAACCCCAGTTTTACTATATAAAAGTGGGGTTTAAGGGAGTCAAAATTATATAGATATGTTTTCGTGATGCTGACTTGTCTAAATTCTACTGGATAAGTTGCGAACAGTTTAAACTCTAATCAGTTATACGGCGTTTGAACTAAAACGACAATTTGCTTATGCCCGTATTATAGCCTTTCCAAGCTAGCGAACGAGAATAGCAATAGAAGGGTTTTAAACATAATGTGTCAACATAGAACAACATCCCAGTCAGCATTCTACGTAAATCTATATCGGGCCGTCATCGGCCCGTCAGGGTAGCTGACGGCCCGATGACGGCCCGATGTAGATTTACGTAGAATGCTAGCTGGGATGTTTTCAAAACAACAACACAAAAGGATCTTCAATACAAGCCCCGCGTTTGCAGGGTAACAGCAACTTTACAGGAGTTTAAAGGGAACGGATATACTTTCACTGGAGGTAACTATGTCAAATCGTTTAGCTTCCCTAAATAATCGTACAATAGAGAATCCAATAGGCCTTGTTGGAGAATGAATTTCAAGCCAACCGACTAAACGCATAATTGAGATTGTTCACGACAAAATTAAGAAAATGACTTTTGAAGTGCATAATGCCAACAGTTTTATTAATGATCTTTAGCAGTTGCACGTTTATTACAGATATAACAATAAATTAGGCGACTAGATACTGATATAAAAATTAAGAAACTGTTTAAAACCATCAACTGTTTGTAACGGCATGCAAGCCAGTACACTATTTACGCAAACCCATAGACACTTGTTGGGTTTTTTGTAAATGATGTAGAAAAGGTAAATAGGATAAGTCAGGAACTGATACAATCAGATTCACATAAAGCCCCCATGACAAAAAAGATAGACAGACAAATATAATAAAGCAGCCACAAAATGAACAGATGGCGAGCAGAGTTGGCAAATATGGTCGGAACTCCGATTTTAACAGAGTATATAATCAACTTACATAATTGTTAAAAGAAAAACATTAAAAAGTGAAACACTTCATAACAATTAACAAAACGTACCGCTATGAAAACCGAACAGACACTACAAAGTTTTGTGTTTGACAAAGCGCTGTACCGTTTGTCATGAGAAAAACATATTCCTGTGACAGAAGCAATTAGGTATCTTTTATTAGCTGAACTTATATTGAATTAGAAGACATCCATGCGAAAAGAACAAATCTTTTTTTTTTTTTTTTTTTTACTTCTATGGAACCTGAAGGCGCGACATCACGTAAACATGCCTATATAATTTTGACCCCCTTAAACCCCACTTTTATATAGTAAAACTGGGGTTTACAGGGGTATACATTATTTTTCTTATTTCTGCTGAAAACATAGATTGTTGGTACTCGTTAGAACTGCCTCTATGAGGCGGTTCTAACGAGTACCCACAATCTATGTTTTGCGCAGAAATATGAAAAATATCAGAATTATTTTTATCTGAAAAATTGTCATTTTTGGTGGTAAAATTTTCAGTGTATTTGAATTGACGTGTTTTCGTAATGAGCTGGCTTAAACCCCCTAGTAATTTATTACTTATTGCTCCAAGGCGGTACTTTCATTTTTGTTAGATGTTCTATAGTGTTTCTCTTACAAATATTTTTCTTAAATAATTATGTAAGTTAAAGATACATTCAGTTAAATTTGGGTAACAGTTGTTGTCACTTTTGGGGGGAAATGGTTGCCAACTCTGATCGCCATACACATAAATGTAATTCTTATTTGTAACAATTGGTTTAAACATATTTTATTATAGCATAACTATCATTACAATATGATGCAAGTCATTATACAAATTGGGATTAGAACGAAAGCACAAGTACTTATATAGTTCTTCTCCCACAAACAATCGACATGTATACATAATGGCGAATTTCGAGCAAGATACATTGGAGCAAGTAACATTATGTAGTGATAATTAACAATAAGTGTTGTTTTTACATGTTTGGGTGATAAAAATGATGAAAATCTAATGTAAAGTTTTACACCAAATAGTAATCATTTCATATAAAGCATTTTGAGGTTAGCAAAGGTTAGGAAAATGTAAATGGACAAAACAAGGGGCGGTGGGGTGGAGGGGTAGAAGGGGGGAGATGGGAAGGGGGTAGGTGGGAAATTGGGATTGAGGGGTCGGGGCACCCGGCATCCAACATGGAATATAATACCGTTTGCAACGGATAAATGTAGTAAAGCAATCGCATGACCATATCAGTATTTAAAACATCTCATGAAAAACGTTTACAATTCAATATAAACCGGTGAATGTTTTCAAAAATAACCATATTTACATCATATGATAAAGAGGATTCCCCGTACAGAAGAAGATCAAGAGTAGGTCTATGATAGGTAGAAACCACATTTAGAAGCGCGTTTCTCTGCTGCTGATAATAAGGACAGTGGAAAAAGAAGTGTTGTGAGCTCTCAATACTACCACATCTACACATAGGCGAGTCAGTTATACCTTTTAAAAATAAGTCCAGGTTCAATGAGCTACAGTTCGTTCGTAATCTAGTATGGAGAATTTGGGCTTTTCTATTTTTAGAATAATAATATTTGGGGACAGGTGTTTTGTTTTTGTTAAAGTAGTATCTAAAAGAGTGTGTTGTTTGAGATTGTTTCACTTCGGCCGGTAGACTATTCCAAGCCCTCACAGTAGAGGGTAGAAAAGAATTAAAGTAAAGATTTGTTCGTGAATTAATAGTCTGTAATTGGTCGGAGTTGCGAAGATTATATCGTGACATGTCACTGACTGATGGTGGTATAAGGGAGGATAAGTACAGAGGAGTAAGATGGGAAAACATTTTGAAAAATAAAGTCAATTTGTGGGTTTGTCTTCTCTGTTCAAGTGACTCCCATCCAACTTCTTTGTACAATGCGGTAATAGAAATAAGCTTGGTTGTCCCAGTAGCTATGCGCGCTGCTTCAAGTTGGATCTTTTCTAAATCTTGTTTTTCGTACTGAGAACAATTATCCCATATTACATCCCCGTATTCAAGTAAAGGTCTGATAAATGCTGTATAAATTGTTTCCAAAGATTTGCGGTCTAATTTAGATTTTAGTTTTCTCATTACATTAATCCTACCCCAAGCTTTCTCTGAAATATATTTTATATGGTGGTGCCATGTACAATCGTTAGAGAAATAGATCCCGAGATGCTTGTGAAACTCTACTTCAGATATTTGAAGATTTTGCATTATGATTGGTGGATGATTAAGTTTGTTTAATTTGCGCGAAATAAGGAGACTTTCGGTTTTGGTCGGATTGAAAGCTACAAACCAAGTTGCAGCCCATTTTGAAATTCTTTCGAGATCAATATTGAGACAATTAGCAGCAGTAATAGGGTTATCGACGATAATGTAAAGACTAGTGTCGTCCGCAAAGAGCCTTATATTTGTAACAATTACACCATATTGCAGGAGTTGTCTGATAAATCAAACTTTATACTGAATTACATGCATGTGTTGCACATTTGGAAGACTGGATGAGTTTAAACGGTGTATTTTGGCAATTTTACCACGTAAAAGTGCTAAATCAAGGACATTATCTCATGTCATACACGCTGTTTTATATAAACTAGTGCACTAGTTGTGAGGATTTAGCAAATGGATACTACCACACAAATTTTATTGTAACCTGATATCCAATATGATAATTATTAAATTAAAACATGAATTTTACCCATTTTTCCCACATAAATGCTATAATTCAGGGGCAATAACTTCTGCAACAATAAATAGAATATATTTCAGAAGCATCTATGATCTATGATAAACAGTCTGTTATAACAAGGTTTCATAATAAGTTTCGTCTTATCACAGAAATAGATTGTTTAAAGATGGCATTATTACTAAAATAAAAAGTAAAAAGGATTGCCTTTGAGAACAAAGAACACACAAAATTACGAAAATCGAAGACTCGGTTTGATTGAGTCTCTTCATATGCAACACTGTAGTTTGCGAGTCTGCATGCGCCCCCCTAGCGCCTGCTTGAACGGTATTCGATTTTCAAAATAACCAGGATAGGCTCAATGATCCAAAAAGGAAATAAAATACAGCCTGCACTATGATGATGTACGGGAAGACTTTTTACGGCCGCCACACGGCACAAAACCAGCTAAGTACAGTTTTTTCCCATATAGCACAATAGTAAAATGGTAATCGGGGGGCAATAACTCATGTTAGAACGAAAAACATTTGTATCTCAGTATAATTGTATTTCAAGTGTCAAGTCAATGTATATGTGCATGTTTCAGATGAATAGAGTAATAGATACTCAAGTTATCAGGCAAAATGTGACTTTGCCTTGCAAGAGTTATCGTTACTGGTACCAGTAGTGACATTAAGGAGAACGTAATGCTTTTAACCCAGTCTACTCTAGAGACACCAAAAAGGATAATAAGCAAACAAGTTTAGGCCCAGATCAGATGCCGCAGAATGCAGCGTCTGATTAGAGACTCCACGGTTTGCAAAATAGTTATGCCATTTTGCTCTAGGAATATCTAAATCACATAGCCTGACATACCTAAAATTGAAATTGCACTCTTCCAATATATAGAGTGGGGAGTTTATTCAAAATATTTCAAAATGTTGTCTGATGAACTTTATGTCCAGTATTCGCTAACGTATATTTTGATAGATACGATGTACAAAATGTTTATCAACATGCCTAAGCTCTTCCACTTGTATTACTGATATTTCCTTCCATATTTATGGCAAAAATGCTGCCAACATCCTTGAACAGATAATGGTGGCTTCCGTTATCCCGAGCCACTACCTTTACGACATTTTTGTTTGTACATGTATTACATTTTTTACATGCATTACATGTAATACTTCCCAGAGGCCGACTATTTTTGTTCCTAGATGCTTATCACAAATTCATTAAATGTCTTGTCATGTCAAAGCGAACACTTTTTTTGCAATTTCAGTAATAACCTATTTTAACACTTTCAGTTTTCCCATCACGAAAACATGCCTATATAATTTTGACCCCCTTAAACCCCACTTTTATATAGTAAAACTGGGGTTTACAGGGGTATACATTATTTTTCTTATTTCTGCTCAAAACATAGATTGTGGGTAATCGTTAGAACCGCCTCGGCGAGGCGGTTATAACGCGTACCCACAATCTATGTTTTGAGCAGAAATTTGAAAATATCAAAAAATTTTATCTGAAAATATTCATTTTTTGTTGGTAAAATTTTCAATATATTTGAATAGAATAGGCATGTTTTCGTAATGGTTATTTTTTTTCTGTTTTTTTTTTTTTTTTTTTTTTTTTTTTTTTTTTTTTTCTTGTTAACTTTTGTTGATATATAGGCAATATTCGTGACAAAGAGCAGATCTAAGAATCACAGACAACAAAGTATTATGCTAGTCACAGCGAAAACAAAAAAAGGAAACTTTTGGATTGGATATATTCCCACGGTGTGCAGTGTGCAAATATGTACACTGTGCGAATGTATCCAAAATTGCCATATTTCATAATGCGCACGGTTATTATTGGCTGATACCAATACAAATTCAAAATAAATTATGAATTATGAATCTGGTTGCCATGGCAACAAGTACAGTCTGTGAAGGTTAATCGTGACAGTAACACCAAAGAGCGTACATTGTACCACTCTTGGTAAACCACCTGCTTTTTCAGCACGAAAACACGCCTATATAATTTTGACCACATTAATTAAACCCCACTTTTATGTAGTAAAACTGGGGTTTACAGGGGTATACATTATTTTCCTTATTTTGCTAAAAAGAACAGATTGTGTGTACTCGTTAGAGTACCCACAATCTATGTTTTGAGCAGAATTATGAAAAATATATGACATTTTTACCTGAAAATTTTCATTTTGCTTTGGTTGTAAAATTTTCAATATATTTGAATAGGCGATTTTTTGCTATGTTGTATATTTTAACGGATTTAAACAAATTTTATTTTCATACTTATACAAATTAAAAAAAAAAAGCATCTGACAAACGATACGTAAAAGGATTTGAACAAAAGCATAATTGCCTATTGTGTTCATCCATTTCATTTCTCGACTTGTTCTAAATACATAAACGATTCGTGGTATCCCTCTGTCACGATATCTGTCGCATATTGGTCAGTACGACTGTCTAGAAATTACAGAAGATATAGTCCGTCTTCTATATGATATTCTCTCGTCTGGAGGTTTCGTGAACAGAACAAAACAGAAGTTTTGTTTTAAACTTAAGCTAGCAAGCCCATCACCCCAAGACGTGTATTAAGTATATGTAGCCAAATTCAGATACAATTATCAGAAACCGACACAGTTAGAAAATAAAACATACAGAATCCCTGTTGTCAAAGAAATCTTAAACATCACAGTTTTACTTATCAAAACAAAGCATCCAATTCATGTCTGAAGTTTCATTAAGGTAACGGATACACTTTAAAGAGAGACAACTATGACAAAAAATGTATTTGTCCCTTCTGGAAAGGGGTCTGCTCTAAACGAAAAGAACTTACACAAGCTGAGAGCAAATTCTTTCCTGTTAGAGAAGAACCCCTTTCAAAAAGGCTTTGCATCACGAAAACATGCCTATATAATTTTGACTCCCTTAAACCCCACTTTTATATAGTAAAACTGGGGTTTACAGGGGTATATATTATTTTCTTATTTCTGCTCTAAAACATAGATTGTGGGTACTCGTTAGAACCGCCTCGGCGAGGCGGTTCAAACGAGCGCCCACAATCTATGTTTTGAGCAGAAATAAGAAAAATATCAGAATTTTTCATCTGAAAATTTTCATTTTTAGGTGGTAAAATTGTCAGTATATTTGAATAGGCGTGTTTTCGAAATGGTGTGCAGGAAAGCAAACACGAAATCACAAAAGTTGTCTCCATTGGGAAAATGGCAGAAAATCCACCGACGCGTATCGTCAATGTTTAATACTGAAGGGATTCATTAGTCAACTTCTCGAATGCACGAATCCACAATGACAGAACAGAACAGACGTTTTGTTTTAGACTTAAGCATAAAAGCACATCGTAAATGAAGTATCAGCGACTACCAAATAGATTTTATTATTATTATTATTATTATTATTATTATTATTATTGTCGTTGTTATTATTATTATTATTATTATTATTAATGTTGTTGTTATTTGCACCATCGTTATCTTTATTTATCTTCACACCGTAAAGTAAAATATTATTACTATTGTCTCCTTGGACGATGATTAAAATTAGTTTAGAATATGCCAAGAAAAAGCCACAAACAAAGAACACAGCCTACCAATGACAAGAAATGCAAAAGCGAACAAACCGTGACAAGTACACATTTAACAAACCAAAGAAAAGCAAAGTAACCAGCCCCCGTTCCCCAACGGGGTGATCACAATGTCAGACAGAATCTACTAAACACAACAATAAGGCCAAATTAAAATATGTGCTTTTAGGGTAACCCTACCCTACCTAATTTTCCTTGTGAAACCTAGAATTTTTTTTTTCATGTTTTCTCAAAGAAAGAGGTGTTACTGAGATAAAATCTATATATGCTAAATATTCGGACAAGTAGGTATGAGCAAACAGTATAGACCCAGATCCAACTGCTCCTATATGAACAGTTTGATCAGGGTCTACACTGTTTGCCATTCTATCAGTATTTTTAAATGCATCAAAGGACAGTCAAAGAGACTTGGTTAAATTTTATGTGAACTATGGTGCTGTCCTATATCTGGTAATTATGGTATAATCCTACATAAAAATGAATGTATAAAAAAGGGTTACTATCTACCCTACCTATTTTTTTTCTAACATGTTACCCTAAACACATATATTTGTTTTATTTGGCCTAAGACAACGTACAGGAAAAACATAAGAAAAGCCCGCAGCGAGCAGCCACAAGGCTACAAACCATCAGGAAAACACGCCTAATATATAATTTTGAGCCCCTTAAACCCAACATTTATATAGTAAAACTGGGGTTTTATAGGGATATACATTAGTTTTCTTATTTTGCTAAAATCATAGATTGTGGGTACTCGTTAGAGGCGGTTCTAACGAGTACCCACAATCTCTGTTTTGAGCAGAAATATAAAAAAAATATCAGAATATTTTATCTCAAAAATTTCTTTTTTTTTTTTTTTTTTTTTTTGTCAATATATTTTAATAGGTGTGTTTTTGTAATGCAATAACAGAATTACCGCCTTAGAATGGTTAGAAGTAAAACTTACCAAGGAGGGAATAAATCGATTTTACTGGTATCGAATCCTCACCCTATATAGGATCAAAAAGGTAAGAGAAAATTCCAGGGAGTGCCACAATCACAAGCCGCAGCCCTTCCCAGACACAAAGAGGAAGAGGAAACAGACAAAAACAAAGAAGCGCAAATCGAACAAACGTACGAAAAGCACTAAGATTAGCTCTCTCATTCCCAAGCGAGGTAATCGCAATGCTAAAAGGACTGAAAAACACAAGAACAAAATAACACAAGACAAGACGTAAAACAAATCGCCTCGTAGAATAAACCACAACGCAACAAAGAGTAATACTAATACCGAGACCACCGCCTTAGAACGGTCAGTAGAATAAATCACCGGGTGGGAGGGAGTGGGTACGTGTAACAAATACAATTGTTCGGCTCGCAGAAAGGCTCCCTAACTCAATCACAGGGAATATCACAGGAAAAAAGGTGAATCAAATTAAACGATTGTTGCAAAACAAGGATAAGAGCTCATACCAAACACATCAGCAACTGGGAGCCAGAACTACAATGTACAGAAAACCACAAGTTGAACAATGGAGAGTTCGAAAAAGATTAACAGCAGGTATCAGCCCTCCAATGAAAGGTTGAAGTCGGCACCATCACAGAGTCAGAGACCCGACATACAATCGTGCAAATAAAGAGGAAACCATAGCTTTCAACCACGATCTGGTTGAAAACTAAGTATGCAATCTGTTGTATAATATCCATATGATATGTCATCCGTTTATAACCGATAAAGGGTATTTGTTTTAAATTCATTTAAACAGTTTGATTGCCCAGCAATTTTCCTGAACTTATGAACTATGTCACCTAAGTTTGAAAGTATTTTTGTATCAGAAATCAAGAGCCACGGCGAGAGCGAATTCACCTTATGATTTGCAGCTCACGGAAGGGCCGTTATGCAATTTTCAGACAACGCAGGCCCAGATCAGCCTGCGCACTTGCGCAGGCTGATCAGGGTCTTCGTTACCCGCTTAAAGAATCAATGAATACTGTAGTATATGTCGACGAACAGAGAATGCCCTGATAAAACTGTGCGGATACGCAAGCTCATCTGGATCCTCGCTGTTCGCATATGACATAAGGTCTTTTGGCCCACGTCGCGGAGCTTATGACACGTGCACCTGTACATTCTGATAAGCTTGCTGTGGTCTTTGAGGATGGTGTCTTCAGATGGACAGTAAAGACTCAATAGAGCGCATTGATGCGCAGGCTGGTCAGCATTCTCTCTGGGCGCGTACGTCACATGGTATACTGTCTCACGCTGTGACCATACTTTTGAAAAAAACATCATTCAACCACATACAGTCGAACCTCAATATCTCGAACACCTATGACTCGTTTACCATGACTTATTCGAACTCGTTTTTGAGTCCCTATGAAATTCTCCCGATAACTCGAGAAAACAAATATTTAGGGAAAATTTCTTATTTTATTGTGAAATTGTATGTTGTTGTACGCATTAGAATGATCTCATCGAGACGATTCTAATGAGTAAACATACAATTGTTGCGTAGAAAATAAAAACAAATTCCTAAATTATCGCTATTTGCTTAATGATCTGGGTCTATGATTACCCTCAGTGACTCGAACTACCCATATCTAGAAGAAATTTCCATGGTCCCAATGATGTTCGAGCCATTGAAGTTCGACTGTAGTTTTATAACATACACTTTGCGCTTTTATAAAGTATATTTTTGTCTGCTTACACAGCTCAACGTTCATATACTGCTATATTCGATACTCTCTCTCTCTCTCTCTCTCTCTCTCTCTCTCTCTTTCTCTCTCTCTCTCTCTCTCTCTCTCTCTCTCTCTCTCCATAGCATGTATGTATGTATGTATGTATGTATGTATTAGTGCTGTTGTCTATTTTAAATATCATCGCCTCTTAAGCTATATTAGAATACATCAGAATATTTCTGTTAAAATATTAATTTTCAATTTTGTATCTTCCAGCTGGATTAAACATTCAATGTCATGTACAAAATACATCTGCTGTACGAATATGTGAAAGACATGGTTTGTTGCAAAGAAGATACTTCCTACGCACATATAGTTAATGTCAGACTACATGTTTAACTCTCACTGCCACGGGAATTAATAGTAGGCTTTTGCAAACAGCATAGACCCAGATGAGACGGCTCATCATGAGCCGTCTCATCTGGATCTACGCTGTCTGACATTCAGTTTTTCAGCTTTATACATAAACTTCTTCCCAAGCGATAGTTTGTTAAAAACAAAAGCAGACGACAAATGTCGTCTGAAATTTAGCACCAAAAGAATTAAGCCTAAACTAAGGGGAAAGGATATATATTCCAGGAAGGCGATTCTAGAATAACCAAGCGCATGACACAACCTACAAAATGGTATGTGCGCCCAGCAAAGACCCAGTCTGATCCGCCCATTCTGACCAGAGTCTTCGCTGTCCGCATGAAGAAAACTTGGGTCCCTGGCTACCCATTGAGCGCACAGCGAAGACTGAGCAGACTGGGCGGATGCCTAGGCTGATCTGAGTATTCACTAGACGCACATGCCATTTTGTTGGTTTTATCATGAGGTGGTTCAAATTGTTTAGCCTCCCGTTTGCCAAGGGGTCTACTCTAAAAGGAAATAATTTACTCCCGATGGGAATAAATACTTTCCTTTTAAATTAGACTCTTTTTCAGTAGGGGCTTGGGCGAACACGACACCACAAAAAGTTGTTTGTCGTGTACAAAATGGCGGAAAACCCCAAACCAGGTGTAGTATCACCTTAAACGATGCTCTTGAACGAGACATATAGGTATAAAATATACCTTTTTAATAAACCTCACAAAATAGCACACACACACACACACACACAATCTTTGTCCATTCCCCCTTTTCATATTTACATGTAAAGGTATAGCGCATGCACATTAACCATATGCAGGAATGAAATTAAACCCTCGAATATACCGTCATTAAATATGTCCTGTTATATGCTCAATATTAAAACAAATTGGTATCTATTAACGCTTGCACTTTGGGTAAGATTTTCAGCAGACGTCATTTTGGAATAGTTTTCTTATTTTTTCCAAAAAACAGGATTTGACATTACATGCAAATGTCTGCAATTCCAACGGAGACAATTTGCATGAAATGTCAAATATTGTGTTCTGGGAATTTTTTTTTAAAAAATATCACCAATGTGTCGTCTGCTGGATTAGCTCAGAGAGTGGTAAAAATGTTAAAGTACATGTACAGACAAAACTTAAAAGCAAAAATATTCAATAAAAAATCATCGCATGGGTAAAGAAAAAAAATAAATGTGATTTATTAATTATTAAAATTTTGTTTTATATTATCACAAAGTGTACAAAAGCTCAACTCTTCAGAATAGCAAGACCATAACCCAGTTTAATGTAATAAGCTTTATCTACATACCTCTTACACTTTCATTGTGGCAGGACGGCGGTCTCTCAGGAACAGTATGTCCATCACAAATAAGATGTTCGTCCGTGTGTTTGTGCTCATCAATACTAGTTAAAACAGTAGCAGTTTCCATCATGATTTAGCAATAATTGTTTCTGATGTCAAGGGTGCTAGGTATTTATTTACCTTCTTAGAAATCACAGTTTCCTCCCAATATCACTCTCTTGTCACGCCCCCTGATCCAAATCAATCCATCATATTAAACATAAGTCCAGCCTGCTTATTCTACCATGATTTCCGAACTTACATACCATTTGTTTACCTTTCCATTGCGAGAAGCAAATCCGCCTTTATTCTGTGATTCTCAGGAACAGTTTCGTATTCGTTGGCCCAATGAAATTCTGATTTCTCCCTTCACGTGATATAAGACCGCCCACTAGCAGATTCATCTATCACAGATTGATGCAGGCACGTAATGATATTGATCAAAATGTCAACAGCAGACGACAAAATGTTGTTTTCCGAGACAGCGATTTATTCAATAGCACACGACTCGGAGAAGAGTGGTACTTGAGATAGACCTCAAGATTTACATGGCCACAATGCTTTCAAAATTTTTCTAATAATTAAGTTTCTTTTAAGGATTAAAGAGTTAGGTGAAACTGATCAGCAGACACTTTAAACTTTCTACCAGCTGTCTTATATCTAAAGTGCTTTTGACCAGTAAAACACCTGTGATTTTGTTTTGCAAAGGAAAACAAATATACAAATAAGAGTTTCAAAAGTTCATCGCTGCAGAAGTTGAACAAATTTAAATTACATTAAACAGATCTTCATGTCACCAAATGCTTTCGCTCTGACTAAGAGCCTTTCAAAATGTAGCATTATTGTCCCAATTTAAACATTGGTGGGTAATAAACAATTTACTTAATTATGAAATTATATATCCAATGAAAACAACAAACAACTCAAACATATATCAAACGTGGTGATGTGGTGAATATAGAGTATTATCACGCGTATATAAAATAAATAGTTTATCTACTATATAGGATATTAAACTATTCATTTTGTTAATATAAAATTATATATCGAAAAAAGAAACAATATATTTTAGGCTGTATTTTCTGAGTCCCATTCTTTTGCAAATACTGGTGGACGCGTTTGATCGACATGCAAAATATCTCCAGCAACTAGTTAACCGGGTAGCATGAGCCAAGCGTGCGATACAGCATAACTTACACCAGCGTTTCGTCATTAGAAGACTGCGGTGATTTCCAGAAGAAAGAGTCGAACTGAGATTCGCATAATTCAGATTGAAACCTAACAGTACTTTATCTGAAACAATGCAACGATAACGATTTATGAAAGAACAATGAATAAGTTCCGGATAATACAGTTTGGCTCTGTAATATTCCGGCAAAATCTTTATTATATCTTTAAAATAGATATATAGATAGACAGATAAATAAATAGATAACATAAATTGAGGATAATATTAGTAAAACTATTTTGTCTTCAATAGATCCATGCTAAAGACAATGTGTCTGTAAGACAAGCTTCTGTTTCACGTTTCCCAATAAACGTCAACAAGATTGCCTTTCGAAACAAACAACACCTTACAGATTAGAAAATGGGAGTCTCGGTTTTATTGAGACCCTTCATAAGCAATAATGTAGTTTGCAACACTGCTTACGCCCTCTTGCGTATACATGAGCAGAGCTACCACAATGGGCCCAATGACCCCAAAGGAAATAAAATATAATCTGCACTATGGTGAAGTACGGGAAGACGTTCTGCGGCCGCCAAGCCTTCATCACATTGTACTAATGCTTAGAAGCAAGCGTTGTGTACCTGAACAGTTAATGCCCTAAATAGACTAAGCGGATGTGTGGACTGATCTGAACCTTCGGTGTTTGCATAAAGCACAAAGGCATTTTCTCTGATATCTACGAGCCGCACCATTTGATATTGGGACCGGGACATGTACAGACAACGATGGTCAAGCTCAGATGGCGCATAGGGGCATGCTCATCAGAGCCCTTACTGCCCGCTGAACGAACAATCATTTGATGGAACGATGTATAATATCACAGCTAGCATTCTTTGTATATCTTCAGCGAGCCGTTATCGGCCCGTCAGACACTCTGACGGGCCGATAACGGCCCGCTATAGATTTATGTAGAATGCTTACTGGGATAAGTCCTTATTAAACTGCATGGCTTTGCTGGCTGACCAGTTTTTTACTGTTTACATGCGCCCCCATTTTTGTTATGGCACGGTTCGTAATTAACCCTTGTCATGCTGAATAAATTAAGCTGCCACGCCCACTTCTAATTTCCAGCCAGTCAGATTACTTGATCCGAATTTTTGATAGAAATTCAGATATTTAATAACAAACAGTGCAGATCCAGATTCTTCAGGAGCCAACTGATCTGGATCTATACTGTTTGCTACGACAGGGCATGTCGCACTTAACAAGACAAGGGTTACTATAAGTTTGTGCTGAATAAATAAAACTATCAGTCTATTTGTACATTTTATCTCCATATCTACATATATAGTACTTAGTAAACAACTGGTATTTTAAGAATACTGCCTGCTGTATTTGTACCATGCACATGTCGGAATTAACGGCAAGATTTTCTTTAAGTAACGGCAACGACTTTTAGTTGTTCCGGTTTATTCACCTTTTCCTTGAGCAGCGGATGTCACAATAGAACGTGGTAACGCGGGGGAGCCTATATAAAACAGTTAAAACACTGTGAAACAGCTCATTATTATTTACGCGGGCTATCTATTTGAGGTTGTTTTTTGTAAAATGTGTATGCATTTGAAGAACATCGGTTTTCTTCTAGTTTTATGGGGTTCTTAGTGGTGTTATATATAACTATTCATCCCGACTAGTTTTTATTATTCAAAGTCACACTTTTGCAGCAGAGAACTGTGCTATATTGGTAACATAGTGAAATAAAAAAAATGGGAAGTACTGTGTAGAATGAATGTAGCAATGTGGGTTTTGCTCATTTAAAAAAGAAATGTAGAAGCCCCAATTTGACCATTCGACCTGAAATGAGCTTGTTGCTGTCAATATTCGTACACGTTTGAATTTTTTCATTTCTTTTTTTTTTTTTTTTTTTTTCGTCGTACTACGAAGAAGAAACAAAATATTTCTTTGTTTACGATTGGAAATATGCATTCTCAAATCGAACGGATTATAAGCTGGTTTAATAATACAGTTTAATTTGATATTTAAGCATGGAAAGATTTGGGCCGAAAGAAAACGTTATGAGTGGAGAAAAGAACGAAACACTGCTACATAGATGATTTCGGATGTAGTATGCTAGACCTAGGCTATGGATGGCGACATGTAATTTTGTATGCGGGCTAGAAAATAGACGATCATAGCTGATTTTTTTACATAGCTCTGATAACGCCTATAATGTTTTTTTTATCGTTGAGTATTGCGATAATTTATCTAATTACAACCTTTCATAAATTATAACATTTTTTCACTATACTACGATCTATAGGGAGCTAAGTAATGCATGACAGATTAGTTTCCCGGCCTATTGATGCTTTGCATCAATGTTTTCTTGTCTAATTCCGTGATTGTTTTCAGCTTGCCTATACGATTGTACGGGTAGAGCTATAGCAACCACACGGCGTCAGCGTTGGTTAAAGACTTTGGTCAAAGTTTTTAAAAAAGCTATACCCAGCTAGCATTCTACGTAAATCTACATCGGGCCGTCATCGGCCCGTCAGCTATCCTGACGGGCCGATGACGGCCCGATATAGATTTACGTAGAATGCTGACTGGGTATCTCCTGAACCTCTGGATGGAACTAGTTTGTGCTTGTCCTGATGTTTGATACTGGTCTGAAGTTCTATGTTGAACCATCCCGAATTACATGAGTGACCTTGAGGTCAAGGTCACGGACTTGAAATAAAATGTAAAAAAAAAATTAGTTACAGTTTCAGAATCAAAGCGCGAATCAGTGTTTGTGACAGTTCATGCCCCAGGTTCTTGAGCAAAATTAATGCAGCGGTCGATAACAGACGTACCACTTATCAACAGAAAAAAAAAACATATTTTGATTATATCTTTAGTTTTTCATGTTTTCCTGACAACAGTCAGAAAATCGCCAAACAATCCTTAAGTCGCATTGTTAACGTTGTAGTCTTTGTTGATGCCATTTTTTTATATTTGAAATAAAGTACCACTGCTGACGTCATGTCTGGACGATGATGTAATACAATTACTTGGAAACAGATACCTATTTAGTATTACAGTACAAAAACAAATACAGATTATCCACGACACTGAATAGACTATAGTTACATTTTGTACTGTACTGACATCATTAATTTTCTTGCATACATATGTGTATACAATCACTTTTTAAAATCGTTTAGCACATAGAACATTATTTAAAAAGATGTGTGTGTGTGTGTGTGTGTGTGTGTGTGTGTGTGTGTGTGTGTGTGTGTGTGTGTGTGTGTGTATAACGTCACGAAAATAACGATGCTGACGTCATATGTTGATCGTGACTTCATACTATCACTTTTGCAAATCTATTTATGTATTAATTATACTGACTACAAATCGACTATATAGAAAGATATCTATTCAAATATAGGTCTACAGTCTGTGAAAATTATCATTCTTAATCGGATTATATCACGAGCTTCAAGCGAAACCTCAGATTTGCTGATCAGAGGTGTTGCTGTACGCCGGAAAATGTCTTGGGAAATTGACTGTTAAAAGAACACACACCGAAGCCTTTGATGCGACTGTGCGGATGCGCAGGCTAAGCCGAGTCTAAGCCAGTCCCAACAATCTATTTAAATTTGCATATCAACAACTTCACTAACAACAAAGTCGTGCATAAAACGAATGGCTTATTATATGGCACTATTATGCATAATCATTAGCGATATAAAAATCTTAATTTTAAAAGAAAGCGCACAATGGTCTTACTAAATCACTGAGGGTCAAGCCTCAGTTTTTCCTTTTTTTTACGAAATCATATTTATAACAACAACAAAAAAAGTCTCACATGATCCAAGATTTCCTTGATGAAATGTGTCTCTGTAAAGAATATTGTATAAACTACGTATGAATATTGCTTCACGATACTAAACTTTCAATGGTTAACGAACCCCACATTAATTCATTTATGCCGAGTGGACTCGTCTACCTTAACCCTTCTCTTGCTGAACACGACATGCCCTGTCTTAGCAAACAGTGTAGATCCAGATCACTCTTCAGAAGCCAACTGATCTGGATCTGCACTGTTTGTCATTAAATATGTGAATTTCTTACAAAAACCCGGACAAGAAATCTGATTGGCTGGAAATTAAAAGTGGGCATGGCATCTTAATTTATTCAGCATAACAAGGGTTAACTCTTTGCACCAGTCTATTTCCGATAGAAATGGTGTATGGATGTTTTTTGTTATTGCCATGTTTAATAGCGAGCACAGCTCGCGGCGCGCGAAGCGCGTCGCGAACGAAGTGAGCTCTACGGTAGAGTATATGATCAAAGAAAAGTAACATGCAACGATATATACTTTCAGCAGAAATCGCTCTGACCTTTTTCTTCCTTTTTCTTACCGGAAGTTGTCACTGGAAGTTGGCAGGACAAAATTTGAGTCTCACTAATAAGCGTCACGAAGTGACAAGAAACGAGTGTCAATAAGTGTCTCGAACATATTTTGCTGATTATTTTTATTATTTATTATTGATTTACATATATTTTTTATATACTGATATTCATTCTTTAATGATGCTGTGACGGACTTTTCAAGAGACTACAGACAGGTCTGTGCTGTGCTCGCATTTAGGCTAAGCATATTTTCATATTAGCGAGCACAGCTCGCGACGCGCTTCGCTGAGCTCTAGTACGGTAGAGAATATGATCAAGGAAAAGTAACATACAACGATATATACTTTCAGCAGTAATCGCTGTGACCAATTTTCTTCCGTTTTGTCTTCCCGGAAGTTGTCACCGGAAGTTGGAGGACTTAATTATGGGTCTCACTAATAAGCGTAACGAAGTGACCCAACGAGTGTCAATAAGTGTCACGAACATATTTTGCTGATTATTTTTATTATTTATTATTGATTTACATAATATTTTTATAAACTGTTCATTTTTTAATGACGCTGTGAAGGACTTTTGAAGAGTGCAGATATAGGTCTATGCTGGGCTCGCATTTAGGCTAAGCCTATTTTCATATTAGTAATTTCTGTATTTGAGGCAAAAGATGTAGACGAAGATCAAACGTCGCGTTCTGTGTCGTCTGATCTGTGTCTACACAGTTTGCCAATGTCCTTTTTATAGGACGCTAGGCATTAATTGGTTAATCTATTTCGGAAATTTCCTGACAGGAAGCTGACAGCAAAAATCATATCAATTAAATCTTACAGTACTTGATCAATTGTAAATGACTGTAGATGCACACAACAGAAAAATGTAAAGTGAAAAAATCGGGCCCCGGTTGTTTGTTTTTCTTCAGCTGAGCATGAAATTCGTTTTGCTTATAAATCTGACAAAATTTTGAAACCTTTTCCATGCTCAACTCAGCTGAGCATGCTCAGCTGAGTTGAGCATGGAAAAAAGTTTTAATTATTGGTATTTTTATTTTTATGACCAAGTGAAATTTCATGCTCAGTTGAGTTGAGCTTTAAAACCAATTTTATAACCTCGGGCCCGATTACTTGTTACAGGGAATGAATACACTTTCAAGGGGAGGCAACTTTGACAAAATTGGTTGGTCAAATGACCTTGTGCCTTTTCACCAGCCATATGCTGACACGCCCCTGTTAATGCCAATTCCTCTAGAGGCTGCAATACTAACAGCTGAAAATTTTCTCACCTACTTCATTTCCATGGTCCTAAATCAGATCGTGATTTTGATGTGATGTGATGGCCACTTGAGTCAGCATCAAACACTAAGATTTTCGTCTTTTCCTCACCGCCTCTAAAACTTACGACATTTCTTTCTACGTGGCATCCACCAAACTCATTCTGTTCAAGAGGAGAGGTGGGGGCGAACTGGAATAACCAACCCAGAAAGCATACAACCGAAGATCCTTATAGAATGTTTCACTGCATGGAATTTTTCACCTCCTGAAACCGCCTATTGCCTTAAATAAACAGAACAATGCTGTCATTTCACACCTTACACTGTTAAATCATCTACGTTGTATACTGTATTTTTTATTTTTTCGGGGTACCAGAACAATGTGACTTTTCCTATATTCGGTACATGTATGATAAAGAGATAACCCAGGTGCAGACTACATGCATTTCTGTCTTGCAATTGGACAAGACAACACAACAACACTAGATAATACGGATTAGGGTAACATTTTTGTACTTATCTTGATACCACAGTCAATGCATTACGAAAACACGCCTATTTAAATATATTGACAATTTTACAACCAAAAACGGAAAATTTCCAGATAATAAATTCTGATATTTTTCATATTTCTGCTCAAAACATAGATTGTGGATGCTCGTTAGAACCGCCTTGGCGAGGCGGTTCTAACGAGAACCCCACAATCTAAGTTTCTTAGTAAAATAAGTAAAATAATGTATACCCCTGTAAACCCCAGTTTTACTATAAAAAAATGGGGTTTAAGGGGGTCAAAAATGTATTTTTGTGATAGAATCGAGTTCCAAAGTTCAAAATGCTGCCATTCTTTTGTTTCTTTGTCCAGATAAAGCAAGTTTTACGCCTGATCTGCAGCACGAGAAAACAAAGCCTTTGCCGCCTACGCGGAGAACGAAAGCCCTGATCAGACTGTGTATTTGAGTAATTCAGTCAGGGTTGCATTGCCCACTTACAGATTAATGGACAACATAATATGTCGAATGAGCAGCGAAATCCCTAATCAGTGTTCACTTGGTGCTCGCATATGACATGTCCCCTTCTTCAAGTCTGTGGCTCATTTATATATTGATACAGGCATTTGTTGTTGTTGTTGTTGTTTTTTTTTTTTTTTTTTGTTTTTTTTTTTTGTTTTTTTGTTTGTTTGTTTTTTTTTTTGTTTTTTTTTTTTTTTTGTTTGTTTTTTTTTTTTTTTTTTTTTTCTTATTATTTACTTATTTAGTTATTTAGTAAGTTTTTGAAAGGTGATTATTTATTTATTTATTTATTTATTTATTTATTTGTTTATTTACTAATTGTTTTTGAGGAGCTGATTATTAGTCTGTATAGACATTGCTTATCTCACATTAATCTAAATAGCTACTTACTGTTAATAATGTCGCCTTTTCACCAAAAATCTGCATTTGCGAAATAACCTGAAATTAAATTAAGCAAACCTATGTAATATATCTTGCGACAGAGCATGCATGGAATATGCCTATTATCTTCTTACTCGAATTTCAAATAACATCCTGCTTTAACGCTCTTCTCCGATACATCTTGTTCAGTTCTGACATTCTGCGAGATGTGGTTATTTACTTAGGCAAGATGATGAATTCAACAATTACAAAACATTATTGAAAACATCCGATTTTGACTGATGGAGCCTCATGTCAGTGACACCGCGGAAATAGGAGTCTTCTGTCGCGTCTTTCAATGAAGAGATGTCAACAAATCTGATTGGTCAATCAAGAAAAGCAACAAGAGCACGCGCCGAGGAAATAGGCAACAAAATGGCTTCCGCGCCGAACTGTCACAAATTACCGATGAGAAAAATGAGAAAGATGAAGTGTAATCTCCAATCTTTAGGAAATAATCCGAACTGTATTGAAGAGAATGGAAGAAGTGTAAACATAATATGATTGTTTTAGTATCATTAATGTAGAAGTATGAAAAAAAATGATATGTCTATTACGTAATTTGATAACTATCACACGCTTCACAAATTACAGATTTCATCTTCCGTCTTTATTCGCACATTTTAAGGTAATGGTTACACATGGTAGATTTTTCGCCAGTTTTGCAAGAGGGACAACTTTTGTTACTTCCTGCTTGTTTTCTTGTACGTCAATTTCCTTCAAAAGAAAGGGGGAGGGGTCTGCTTAAAAGGGAATGAATTTGCTCCCAGGGGAGATTCAGAAGGGAGTAAAATAATTTGACTGAACAATCTCCCTTGAGTGTATCAATTCCCCTTAGATATTGATGTAATAGTAATCAGTTACAATATACTTCTCTCAACGTCCGTGAGACCAGAATGTTTACTTTGAGGAACAGTAGTTTGAGATATAAAAAAGTTAGAATGTATAAAATAACGAAAACAAAGAAACAAAGCTATTGGTATATTCTAAATATGTTCTGCTATAGTAATCTGCGCAGTCTGACCAGAGTCATCGCTGATCGCATGTACATACTACAGCCTCCAGTCATTGAAAAAAGGAATAAACGAGAACCCTTGCCTTATGGGATGGATGTACAGATTGATCTGAGCCCATTACGAAAACACGTTTATTCTAGTATATTGAATATTTAACCACCAAAAACTGAAAGTTTTCAGATAAAAATTCTGATATTTTTTCATATTTCTGCTCAAAACATAGATTGTTGGTACTCGTTAGAACCGCCTCGCCGAGGCGGTTCTAACGAGTACCCACAATCTATGTTTTTGAGCAGAAATAAGAAAAATAATGTATACCCCTGTAAACCCCAGTTTTACTATATAAAAGTGAGGTTTAAGGGGGTCAAAATTATATAGATGTGTTTTCGTGATGCATTGTTGGTCACACAGGTCTTACTTAGGCACATATTATATACATCACGAAATCATACATAATTTTGACCCCCTTACACCCCACTTTTATGTAGTAAAACTGGGGTTTACAGGGGCATACATTATTTTTCTAATTCTGCTCAAAAACATAGATTCTGGTACTCGTTGGAACCGCCTCGCCGAGGCGGTTCCAACGAGTACCCACAATTTATGTTTTGAGCAGAAATATGAAAAATGTTAAAAAATTTATCTGAAAACTTTCAGTTTTTGATGATGAAATTTTCAATATATTTGAATAGGCGTGTTTTCGTAATGCAAGGAACTCTCACTCAGGTTTCGAACCAGGTTTCGAACCTCGCTCAGCCCAGTGGTATTTCATATTTCTCCCTATACACTTTTTTCTGAAGTACTTGCATCAGTAATGATCCTTTGCCGGAATTCTTTGTTGAAGTTTGTTTAAATCTTAAATTATAATAATATTTCAAAGCTTCAGTATCCTGTAGATCCAGAGAGTTCCTTGTATATAATGAGTGTACTAGCACACCAAAGATATACCCTATCCTGCGGGTCATTCAGAGAAATCAAGCATAATACTGTTCCATGAAACTTGTTTTTTAACAAGCGTAGTGGTGCAGTGGTTATGTCTACTGACTCTGAAGGGCTAGGCGCTGCCGTCGTAGCCGGCGTGGGTTCGAACCTCACTCAGCCCAGTTATAAATATATATATATATATATATATATATATATATATATATATATATATATGTGTGTGTGTGTGTGTGTGTGTGTGTGTGTGTGTGTACATACATGTATACGTGTATGCGTATGGGTGCCCATATGTATGTATGTATAATATGTGTGTGTGTGTGTGTGTGTGTGTGTGTGTGTGTGTGTGTGTGTGTGTGTGTGTGTGTGTGTGTGTGTGTGTGTGTGTGTGTGTGTGTGTGTGTGTGTGTGTGTGTGTGTGTGTGTGTAGAACGTAAGTAGAATGACTGATATGTGTACTGGAAAATAAATTCATATTTATTTTTCGATTCGGGTCGATAATTGAATTTTTATACCGTTTCTATCAAGTAGAGCTGGAAATATATCAATTCAAAAACCAAACATGTGTATGTAGAACATAAGTGGTATGACGGATACTTTTTCTTTTTTTTTTTTTTTTTTTTTTTTTTCAGCTTGTATTGATAATTGCATTCCACTGAATATGAAAAATGCCGTTTCAATCAAGTACATGTAGATGTAAACAAATAATAAATGTAAGGCATGTTTAACAAATAAATGTTGTATGTATTATCATTACGCCATTTTCATTTTCTACCTATCACTTCATCTCGTCCTTCGGAGAAGCCTGCGAAAACGTGGCCACTGACTGGGCTATCGTATCAGTTGAAAATAAAATAGATACTATCGTATACTGTCAGTTCTACATTTCTTTTAATTGTTAGCTTATAAAAAAAGAGCGGACATCGGATTGTTATAGGTCTATGAAAACAGTAGAAAACACGCCTATTCAAATATATTGAAAATTTTACCACCAAAAAATGAAAATTTTCAGATAAAAATTCTGATAATTTTCATATTTCTGCTCAAAACATAGGCGGTTCTAACGAGTACCCACAATCTATGTTTTTTGAGCAGAAATAAGAAAAATAATGTATATTCCTGTAAACCCCAGTTTTACTATATAAAAGTGCGGTTTAAGGAGGTCAAAATTATATAGGCGTGTTTTCGTGATGGCTAGAAAATGGCAGTTTTAAAAACAATGTGTTAAAACCATATTTTGGTTAAGATTATCCTTAACCCATTTATGCCGCGTGGACCCTTCCGCCATAACTCTTTGGACAGGTCCAATTTCTAAATAAGGTGTGTCTGGTTAGTTTTTATTATTACCAATTTTTGTTGAAGTTTCTATGTTTTATGCAAACAGCGTAGACCCTGATCAGACGCCGCGTTCTGTGACGTCTGATCTGGGTCTACACTGTTTGCCAACGTCCCTGGCTTAAATGGGTTAATGATTTAAGTTTTGATGATTTAAGTTTGATTATGTTCCTTTACTTTGATCTTAATGTTTGATCAGACAGTCTATTCGATTATGCAGTCTAGCATGCTGGGTAACTTTCAGCAGACGACATATTGAAAAAAAAACTTTTTTATTTTTTTATTTTTTTTTTCCCCCAGAAACGGGGTTTGACTTTATATACAAATTTTCTCCAATGGATATGTTAAGAAATAATGTTTAATGTCAGAAAGCTAATAATAAGATTCAATTGCGTCTCAAAGCATCTAAAACGCAGGTTCATTTGCGACATAATTAATTTTCATTAATGTAAACCCAGAATGCATGTTGAAAGTGATCACTCATTTACGTATGACATTTCTGCTTTTTAATTTTTATAAACAAACCAAATGTAATCTCCTTAGATTTTCTTAGATCAATACAGCATCGTTTAGGTCGAATCACGAGAAAAGCACCCAATGCTAAATGTCAATAATGCCGACTACCATCATGAAAACACGCCTATATAATTTTGACCCCTTTAAATCTCACTTTTATATAGTAAAACTGGGGTTTATAGGGGTATGCATTATTGTTCATATTTCTGCTCGAAAACCTAGATTGTGGTACTCGTTAGAACCGCCTCGCCGAGGCGGTTCTAACGAGTACCCACAATCTATGTTTTGAGCAGAAATATGAAAAATATCAGTTTTTTATCTGAAAATTTCTTCAGTTTTTGGAGGTGAATTTTTCTATATATTTGAATAGGCGTGTTTTTTGTAATGCATGCTCGCGTGCAAAACTCAGCTCCTTTATTACATGTATTCTACTGCACTATGTGTAGATTGCGCAGTTGACCTGGCCCCGAGATTATAAAACTTTTTCCATGCTCAACTCAGCTGAGCATGAAATTTTCTCTGCTAATAAATATGAAAATGCCAACATTAGTTGGCATTTTCATATTTATTAGCAGAGAAATTTCCATGCTCAGCTATGTTAAGCAAGAAAGAATTTGGCATTTTTAGTAATTTGAGATTTATTAGCATGAAAAAAATCATGCTCAGCTGAGTTGAGCATGAAAAAAAAAGCTTAATAACCTCGGGGTCTGGTATTAATAGCGAAATCTTCATATCATGATTGCGCGCATGTGAAAACAGATAGACGTATTCGCCAAAAGCATATAGCATAATGTATATTTTCCCATGACGCGGCTAATTCTAACTTTGTCTTTAACAGTATTGTCACCATGTGGGCCATGTCAGGCAAAAAGTACCTTCCCGCTTATACGTTTTATTAACGAACGCCCAGATCATCCTAAGCGTCTGTGTATTCTTATCAGGATCCTCATTTCTGGTCCGTAGATTTTACAATTCCAAGGCTTTCTCTAGACATAATGCGAAAGTCGTGACCAGATGGTGCACACGGACAGGTCAGTCTGGGCATTCGTTGTTGGCATATAGGCTACGGTATCTTTAAGCGTGACACGGCTGGTATAGTGGCGTAGTTGTCATTCATAATGGTTTGCATTTTAGGCCGTGGGCGAAAACCATGGGTTGGGTTTCTAGAGTAATCTAACTAGACTGTTTCAGTGCCAAGCTCTTGGATGTTTCTCCACACAACTGTTATGAAGATCATACGGGTTATGTGCGTCCAGCGTAAACTCAGATCAGCGTGCACATCCGTGCCGTCTGATAGGAATATTTCTCTGGGCCCAGTTGTTCAAAGCATTATTAGCTTAACGAGCTCGTTAGTGGTAAAAATGTCAACTGTTGTAGGAAGTACAATATCTAACTCATAGGTATTTTTGCTGAAAAAAATGTGAGTAGCTTTTGCAATGCAAAAGCTACTCACATTTTTTAGCAAAAATATTAGCGTATATGCCACATGTAACGATTAAAGT
Organism: Anodontia alba; assembly: GCA_964016985.1. NCBI lineage: Eukaryota > Metazoa > Mollusca > Bivalvia > Lucinida > Lucinidae > Anodontia > Anodontia alba. Next base: position 26,017,148 of record OZ024829.1, read on the forward strand.
TTTAACGGTACGTTAACTATCGACATCATTAGTTTTGAACAACTGAGCCCAGGATATTCGTAGGTTCTTCAGTTGGATCCTCAGCCGGACAGCGAAGCCTGTGGTCAGCAATTCATTCGCGTAGCCTGATCTGAAGCTTCGCTAAGCGCACACCCCAATGTTGTGGTCTGTACAGAACCATATTTTAGAATAGGGAAAATCTTGAACAAACATTTATAATACACGTGCCGCCTTTCTTGTTCGCATAAAGAAAGGTCGGATTTCTCTCAGCAGTCCCCCATTTTCTTCGATCGTAAGCCGGAAATCAAGAAGGCATTTACAACATTTGAAAGCATCCTGAGAAACAAAGCAAGCACGAAACACTATCATTTCTCTATCATTCTTTCATTTTTGGTAGCGGATTAAAGCTTACGGTTTAGATTGAAGCTCTAATGCGTGGTATCAACTAGTTCAATTAATTTCTGTCCAGAGATTAATAAAAATAATGTCTTTGACATATAACAGGAAATATGGGCCAAGTCAAAGTAAAGGCGATCTTATGTATCAGATTGTGCAAGAAAGAAAAGATCCAGAATAGCACGTCTATTCCAGTGGCCTAGTCAGAACGGAATTATTTTCACGCACATCCAGGAAAAACTCTCCCTAGATTCTCTTAAAAATAGGGGCTACTCTTAAAGGAAAGAATTTGCTCCCAGAGGGAGCAAATTCTTTCCTTTAAGGGTAGTCCCTATTTTGGAAGCTATAAATTATTTCCTTTAAGAGAAGTCTCTATAGTAAAGAAGCAACCTATTATATGTTAATTATGTCTCTTTATTGCAAATAATTCTTTTTTTTTTCATACGCATAATACGCACATGCGTATTGGTCGCTACGCACTTGTTTTATTTAGGTTGTTGAGGACTTAAGGGCACTTGGTACACTTTCAGGGTTGACAATTCTTCAACATTGTTTTTATCTCCCTTCTGAAAATGGGTTTAATTTAAAAAAATAATAATAATTTGCTTTCCTCGGGAGCAAATTCTTCGCTTTTAGAGTAGATCCCATTTCAAAAGGAGATTAATGTGCTAGAAAGCAAACAGGAAAGTCACACATTACGAAAACAAGCCTATTCAAATATATTGAAAATTTTACCACCAAAAATGAAAATTTTCAGATAAAAAATTTCTATATTTTATATATTTCTGATCAAAACATAGATTGTGGGTACTCGTTGGAACCGCCTCGGCATAGATCGACGAGGCGGTTCTAACGAGCACCCACAATCTATGTTTTTGAGCAGAAATAAGAAAAATAATGTATACCCCTGTAAACCCCAGTTTTGCTTTATAAAAAGTGGGGTTTAAGGGGGTCAAAATTGTATAGGCATGTTTTCGTGATGAAAAGTTATATCCTTTGTCAAAAATAGCAGAAAACCTACAGCCCCTAAATACTTGTGAATTTTGAAAATCTTTGTTTGGGTTACTGATGAGGCTTAATTTGCCGAATATAGCAGTCTGGTCCAGACCACTAGAAGTTTCATCTGTTGTCAGTTGTGTTAGTGTGTTCATTGCTCTCGAGGCTATTTACAGAAAGAAGTTTGCAGCATAGCTAAGACTAAACTTTTGGTCAAAATGCGTATTCTAATTTAGAAATTTGCTCTAGGCTAGTATCAAAATCAGATTATTACAGGACACGGCATATGTGACGAGTAGCATGATAAAACGGACATAATGCCTAATGTCTTTTTTTCCACATTGACAATCAATTACGATTTCAATAGGCTTCCGTAAGATTTATCTAATTTCCTACAAAAATCAGCTCTTCATCATATGCGCATTTTAACCGTAGACGCTCAATAGGAATGGAAAAGCGTGCATTGAAAGACGATAGGTTCAAATTAAAATCATGTTAACCTTTAAAGTGCTAATAAGAACTGCTGCAGATTTTTATTTCAGAAAAAATACAAAGATTGACACTTCGTGTGAATCGTCTGTTAGCAGACGTTTCACATTACATGCAAATTAAAATTGACCAAGGTTGCCCTTGGAATGTAAACACAGAAGACTTAACGAGATGTATTGTCTCTGAAAAAAAACAATGAAAACAGATTGTCATCTGCTAAATTTCCAGCACTTTAAGGGTTAAAAATAGAGGTTATCTAAAAACCCAATTTTTTGTTTGATATACAGAAATTGATTGGTTAATTTTCTCTACTGATTTGTAACAAAATTTAGAGGAACAAATAAGACCTGTTGAAATCATTATTCATTACGAAAACACGCCTATTGAAATATATTTGACAATTTTACAACCAAAAAAGATCAAAGAAACAAGACAAAACACAGCTTTTTTAATGTTTCGACTTCACGTCTTCTTCAGAACTAAACAACCAAAAAGGAAATTTTAAGATAAAAAAAAAAATCTGATATTCTTTTTCATATTCCTGCTCAAAACATTGATTGTGGGTACTCGTTAGATCCGCCTCGACCCACAATCTCTGTTTTTAAGCAGAAACAAGAAAAATAATGTATACCCCTGTAAACCCCAATTTACTATATAAAAGTGGGGTTTAAGGGGGTCAAAATTATATAAATATGCATTCGTGATGAGTTGAAATACATTGTCTATCAATTTCTTGCAAATTTTCAGCCATCGTTAACTGTGGAAAACGAGGAACTACTCGTATTTATAAGTTTACTTCAACCGAGGAAAATTTAGGAAAATGTGGTTACTGTTTGCAAGCAAAAACAGGAAAACTCTCAGTCTCGCAAAATGATATTTATGCCTCGGGTTTACTATATATTATAGGGTAACACTCTAATTCTTGTTATACAGATTTGTTAGCGTATACATGTACAACAAATCGTGTTTTATCGATTCATGTCAAATTTCTGCAAATTAACTTTGCGTAAAAACGACAATGTCCAAAAAGAACTGAGACAATCTCATAATGTGTACTTCCTTTAAAAGCATTGTTTTCCCATCCCTGAATTTACCTGTTGCATTATCCGCATTTTAGAAAGTATTACCAACCTTTAGTGGATTACTTTTTCAGGACCTTGAATATTCTATGCTGACTCGTCGAAGTTTGATCATATGTTGTACATCAGGGCCCAGTTGTTCAAAGCTAACGACATCGTTAGTTAACGAGTTGTTAAAATTTTCAACGCGTGATACGCAAATATGATAAAAATTTTTGCTGAAAAAATGTGAGTAGCTTTTGCAGTGCAAAAGCTACTCACATTTTTTCAGCAAAAAATATCAGAATATTGTACATTGAATCTGCTAAAACAGTTAACGAAATGACCCTTAACGAGCTCGTTAAGCTAACGACACTTTGAACAACTGGGCCCAGATTAGAAAGGTTTTCAATCCTAATTAAGTATGATAATAATTAGAAGATTTCCAGGAAGAGTCACAATCACACAACAAATCCTACCAAGAGGTAGAGCAAACAAACTATGACAGGCAATCTATATGCCACAAACCAAAGGAAAACAACCAACTCATTACGAAAACACGCCTATTCAAATATACTGCAAATTTTACCACCAAAAAAATGAAAATTTTCAGATAAAAAATTCTGACATTTTTTTCAAATTTCTCCTCAAAACATAGATTGAGGTACTCGTTAGAACCGCCTCGACGAGGCGGTTCTAACGAGTACCCACAATCTATGTGTTAAGCAGACATAAGAAAAATAATGTATACCCCTGTAAACCCCAGTTTTATTATATAAAAGTGGGGTTTAACGGGGTCAACATTATATAGGCATGTTTTCGTGATGCCCACTTTCCCAACTAGGTGTTCATAATGGTACATCCCAGCAGGCACACAACGTTGAAACAATCTTCGTCCTAGGTTCAAATGTTGAACCTAACCCATTGAAGACTGAATGAACTCCGCCACACTAAACATGTATATTGCAATATTCTAATTTCGATTTTAAGAATGTCAGGTTATGTGACAGCTATTCCGAGAGAAAAATGGTTGAACTATTTGCAAACAGTGGAGACTCTGATCAGACGCCTCGTTTAGCAGCATCTGATCTAGGTCCGCATTGTTTGCCAATTAACCTTTTAGAGGTCTCCAGTCTACAATGGATTAATACAAAATTAATGTCCGACTCGCCTAAAGGCTCCCTGACTCAAAAGTGAAATATCATAGAAAACGCAAAAATCTACAATGCAGCTTTATCAGTGTTTCTGGTCCAACATTTATTTATTTATTTTTTTTTTGGTCAAACAAACAGGGTTTGTCAAACAAACAGTGTGATCATTACGAAAACACGCCTATTCAAATATATTGAAAATTTCACCACAAAAAAACAACTGAAAGTTTTCAGATAAAAATTCTGCTATTTTCATATTTCTGCTCAAAACATAGATTGTGGGTTCTCGTTAGAACCGCCTCGCCAAGGCAATTCTAACGAGTACCCACAATCTATGCTTTTTAGCAGAAATAAGAAAAATAATGTATACCCCTGTAAACCCTAGTTTTACTATATGAAAGTGGGGTTTAAGGGGGTCAAAATTATATAGGGATGTTTTTGTGATTACATTCGTGCTATTACAGTTGATATCCATTTTACGTAACAACACATATCTTGACGTATCTCGGATGGGTGAGCGTGTTTATTTGATTGGAATAGTTTTGCTGATTTTTCAAAAGTAGTTATAGTATCATTCATGTTATCAATTTATCTACTTGTCTCAGACAGATTACTGATACCTGAATGTACCGTTTTGAACTTTATCTCCTGTCCATATACATGTACATACACACGTCTGATAACGGAAGTAGTCATTACGAAAACATGCCTATTCAAATATACTGAAATTTTTACCACAAAAAGAAAGAAAATTTTCAGATAAAAAGTTCGGATATTTTTCCTATTTCTGCTCAAAACATAGATAGCGAGTACTCGTTAGAACCGCCTCGGCGAGGCGGTTCTAACGAGTATCCACAATCTATGTTTTCGAGCAAAATTAAGGAAAATAATGTACCCCAGTTTTACTATATAAAAGTGGGGTTTAAGGGGGTCAAAATTATATAGGTATGTTTTCGTGATGCAGAAACCTTATGACTACTCGCCGCGGGACACTTTTCCGGGTTTTTGACCTGCTCGTGGTCTTCTTGTTGTGTTTAGTGTTCCTGTCTAACAGTGTGATAGCCTTACTGAGGAAGAGGGAGCTGGCTGCTTTCCTTTTCTTTGTTTTGTGGTTTGTGATTTTGTGTGTTCTTTGTTTCCAAAGGCAATCCTTTTTTACTTTTATTTTACTCTACTGTAGCTGGTCTTGTGCCGTGTGGCGGCCGTAAAAAGTATCCTAGTATAAAATCATAGTGCTGGTTATATTTTATATCATTTGGGATCATTGAGCCTATCCTGGTTATTTTGAAAATCGAATACCGCTTAAGCCGGCGCTAGGGGGCTTAAGCATCGCCAACTACAGTGTTGCATATGAAGAGACTCAATCAAACCGAGTCTCCGATTTTCGTGGTTTTGTATGTTCTTTGTTTCCAAAGGCAATCCTTTGTGACTTTTATAGGCTGTCTTGTTGTGTCTGCTGTTGTTCTCCGTGTCATTAGTAACATATGTTCTGTGACTGTGGGTCTTCCTGAACATCTTCTATATTTTCTTTGGGTCGATTGTTTACAATCGCCCCTAAGTTTACATGTACACACACCAAAATTCCCTTAAAGTTGTTATCCACGTGATTATCATTGACCAATTAAATCAAACCGTGCGTTTGTTTGAAATCCGGGTAACGGCTATTTTTTACCGCGGTATTCTTGTCGCTGTAACTTCAGAGTGCCGTGTAAAGATGGTTATCTGTAAAACCTGGACTGGGACATTGAAAAACAATGCAGACACAGATCAGACACCACAGAACGCGGCGTCTGATCAGGGTCTGCACTGTTTGCTTAAATTACAGGAAGTTAACAGATGAAACAGTCGTAAGTTCCCGTTCAGGACCATTTTTCCACTTTACACTCAGAGACAATCGACCCACCTGTTCTGTCAGCTCTTTGGTTCTCTGACCTCTTCAGGTACTTTCTATATCTAGAGCGAATTTCCATGGTCCCAAAGGTGTTTGAGCCACTGAGGTTCGACTATACATAAACGAACAAGGAATGTCCTGATAACATTACGAAAACACGCCTATTCAAATATACAGAAAATTTCATCTCGAAAAACTGAAAATTTTCAGATAAAAACCTCTCGGTAACACGATAAGCCGAAATCACCGTGGAAATCACCGAAATCACCGTGAAAATCACTGAAATCACCAAACTAGATAGGGCTAGGGTATGGAAATCACCGAAATCACCAATATAGAGCTAGGGTGGAGAAGTAACCGCAATTACCGATTTTTAGAAGGGTCTGGTATAATTGTTTTTGAAATCACCTATGTACAGAGGGGTTTCATTGAGAAATCAGCGAAATCACCAATCTAAATCGGGATAGGGTATAAAAATCACCAATCTAGAGATAGGTAGGGTAGAGTAAACACCGAAATCACCGCTGTAAATAGGTATAGAGTAAAGAAATTTGTGAACTCACTGATATACAGAGCGGTTTCCTTGAGAAATCACCGAAATCACCGTGAAATTACCGAAATCACCAATATAGATAAGGATAAGCTATGGAAATCTCCGAAATCACCAATGTAGAGATTGGCATGGTGCAATAGTGACCGAAATCACCGTTGTAGATAGAGGTAGGATATAGAAATTGCGGCAATCACAGATGTACAGATGGGTTGACATAAGAAATCACCAAAATCACCGTTAAAATCGCCGAAATCACCTAAGTATTTCTGCTAAAAATCACCTAATTCTACTAAAAAAACATAGATTGTAGGTATTGGTTAGGTATAAGACAAATACTGTATACCCCTGTAAACCCAAGTTTTACTATATAAAAGTGGGGTTTAAGGGGGGGGTCAAAATTATATAGGTATGTTTTCGTGATAAGATGGTATGGATGCGCAAATTGATCTTACAGCCTTATTTTTATTTTCTCATTGCAAGGCCCAACGTGAATTTATAGTGGCATACTTGAAAGATTTTAACATAAAATTTTATATAAATTTAGCAAATAGAATGCGTATTGATAGGGAAACATCTGCGTTGTTTTAATCCTTCTCTTGCTGAACACGTCATGCCCTGTCTTACCAAACAGTGTAGATCCAGATCAGTTGGATTCTCAAGAAGCCAACTGATCTGGAGCTGCATTGTTTGTCATTAAATATGTGAATTCCTGTCAAAAACCCGGATCAAGTAATCTGATTGGCTGGAATTTAAAAGTGGGCAAGGCATCTAAATTTATTCAACAAGATAAGGGTTAAGACTTTTTTTTGTCATTCAATCTTGATGAAAGTATGTTCGCAAAGGCTTTACGTATTAAAGTTGAGCCAAACCAGGGGAAAGTCTCTGATTTGCTGCCAAAACGAGGAATACTACGACTAGAGTGCACAACCGCCAAATTTGGTCAAAGATTTCACTGCTTTGAAGTCATATATACATGTATGTACTTGTAATGAAGCAATTGTTCTTGACATCAGTGAAGGAGCTGATTCGACAGCATGGTTCCTTAGTTTGATCCGGGTTGCCGGTGTTTTCATTTGACAATATGTGAAGCTGAACGTAAAACAAAGTGCCTTTTGACATGTGTGCTCAGCGGAGACTCAGATCAGCCGGCGCATCCACGCAGTCTGATCAGATTCTTCGCTGGGCGATCTTTGGCTGGCTAAGGACTGAAAGTTTCTTCATGCGGACGGCGAATACTTTGATCAAACTGAGCATATGCGCAGGCTGATCTAAGCTTTGCTAGGCGCGCGTGTCCGGAAAGGTACGTTTAGCTGATCAAGTATTTTCTGTGTCTCAGCTTAGATGCTGAATTACGCATCTCTCACGGCCCCTGGCTACTCATTCCTTGACAAAAGACAAGACAATTAACTGCGAAAATTAAAAATCTGCCTCTTTCCTCTGATATATCAGGCTTGAATATAGAAGTAATCAAGTTAGAACGAGATTCTTTGTTTCTATACCTCTGCTTTGATATTACGTTATACTGAAAATGTCAGAGTTGAAGGGGTCTTTTCATGTTCTAGGAAGATCAGTAAAAACAAAAATGAACCTCATTTTGAGAAGTTTTACAATCTTTCAAAGCTGGTTAAGATCTATTTATAGCCGCGTTTTTTTTTTTTTTTTTTTTTTTTTTTTTTTTTTGTATTTTTTTAACAAAGCAAGACGTTTCCACGTCTCAGCTTAAGACATAAGACTATACAGTGAACCCTCGTTACAATGACAGCATTTGATCCAAAAGAAATTGCCATTAAAATGAATTTGCTGTTGTACAGAATACTTAATGAGCAGATTGATATGTAATAAAGGTCTTGATTTGTTATTACTTCCTCACAGGGCATATGTTTTGGATATTTGTTAGAATCGCCTCGTTGAGGCGATTCTAACAAATATCCAAAACATATGTTTCTTTAAAGTATTAAATACAATATTCTTGCATAATTTGTGACTAATTGTTACCTCTTAAGCGAAGGTTTCGTGACAGACAAATTGTCGTTGTTACGAATTGTGTCGTTGTTTCGAGTGTCGGTATAAAGAGGGTTGTCTGTATCAAACGTCTTTATATCGATATACCGACACTCCATGCAAGGTCAAAATTCATTATAATGATAACTTGTCTGGCACAAAACTTTCGCCCAAGAGGTGACAGTTAATCAGAAAATTGTACAGTTATCTCGTTATCTCAAAGGGATCAGAACTTTCAATGTGAGATAACAGTAGTTGAGCGGTAAAGATCATAAGGCAAAACTAAACGTCCATTACCCAAAATTTAGTTTGACGCTAGCATAATTTTGAGTTATCAGTGTTTGAAATAACGAGTCAAACGTATTTAATACTTCAAGACACATACGTTTAGGATATTTGTTAGAATCGCCTTACTGATGCAGTTCTAACAAATATCAAAAAAAACCTATATTCTATGGGGAAGTAAGAATAAAACAAGATATTTCTTACATATCATTCTGCTCATTAAGGATTCTTTACAGCAGCACATTCAATTTAATGGCAACATCTTTGGGAATAAAGGCTGTCGTTGTAACGAGGATTTACCGTATTTATAAGCAAGGAATGTAGGTAAATTGTCTTTCTCAAGGACACAACCCACTGGCATTTGTGAACTGTGAACCTGTATGTGACCTAATAATATATGCGAAGAGCAGACTCAGATCGCGCATTCCAATCAGAGTCTTCGCTGTCCACACGAAGAATTCGGTCCTTGGGTGCTCACGTTGCTCATGGCTAGTACTGAGTAGACTGCACCATCTCCTGTAAAACGCCTCCCCGTGAAAGTTATATATACAGTCTACCCTCGTTATCTCAAACTCGCTTATCTCGAATAACCGCTTATATCGAAGCGAAATTCTGGTCCCTGTTTTAACATGGAAATCTAAGAACAGGTAACAAAATATTGTGGAAAAGAGGAGAAATTGCTCCTAAGGAGCAATTTCTCCTCTTTTCCACATTATTTTATATATATTTCTAACTTCAGAAGTCAAATTACATATTCATTTGTTAAATGTGGTTGTTCAGTGTATTGTTTTCCTCACTTCCACAACTCTGATATGTCGAGGTACGGATATCTCGAAGTATTTCTGAGAGCCCTTGGAATTCGAGATAACGAGAGTCGACTGTATATATTTGTTTTATTTTCCTTGATATCACTGATCCTGGTGACATGGATTTCCGATTAAGATGATGCTAGGGGACCTATGCCTCCCTACAAACCACATTGCTTTCATACAAAGAGAGTCAGTAAAATTAAAACTCCAATTTTTGTTATTTTGTGTTCGGTGTTTCCAGGGGCAACCTTTATAGCAAACACACGAAGTGTCTGCATTTACAAACATACCTAGGCACCTACATCTCGTGTGGAGTCTCTTAGCAAACTTTGGTTTACCTCGTTCGCTATCTTTAATTTAGCATCACGGTAAGCAGACCAATAAATATTATTAATAAGCCAAAAATAATAAATAATTTTGATAAACCTGTTTAAAGTTGCTTTTGAATAAATATAAGCTCTGCTGCATTTAAACAAAAACTACAAAAAAAAAATGCAAATAAAATAAAAATACCGAACATATCACGTGATCTCAATGAGCCAAGCGCGTGAGGCCAACTTTGTTTGTAAACAAACTGCTGTCAAATCTTATACATATCATAAAAAATAGTTGTCTGAGTGTGTTTGCACCAAAGGCAGTGCCTTTATTTCATATTATATTTTATGTGTTTTCATGTGTCATATTTCTTGTTCTGGTATTGCGATATTCTCACCTTCACTAGCTGCCCACTTTGCTTTCTGCTTCTTTCTGTGTGTGCTTTATAGTCGAATCTCAACAGCTCGAACACTGATGGCTCGTTTACCATGGCTAATTCGAACTCGTTTTTGAGTCCCTACGAAATTCTTCCAATAGATCAAGAAAACAAATAAATTAAGGACTTTTTCTTATTTTAGCATAAAATTGTATGTACTCATTAGAATCGCCTCATCGAGGCAATTCTAATTACACTCAACATACCATTATTGTCTAGAAGACCGGAAAAAATCCCTAAATTATCCCCATTCGCTTCCTGACCTGACGCCATGATTAATCCTCAGTGGCTCGAACTACCCATATCTCGAAAACATTTCCATAGTCCCAGTGATAGGTTCGAATTATTGGGTTCCATTGTATTTGTTTGTGATTTGTTTGCCTCTTTGCGAGCCGAGTGTGGTGCCAGTAAAGTTGATTTAACTACCTGGGCCCAGTTGTTCAAAGTTAACGACATCGTTAGTTAACGATTCATTAAAATTTACATCGAGTGATACGCAAATATGCTGAAATTTTTTGCTGAAAAAATGTGAGTAGCTTTTGCAGTGCAAAAGCTACTCACATTTTTTCAGCAAAAAATATCAGAATATTGTGTATTGAATCCGCTAAAACAGTTAACGAAATGACCCTTAATGAGCTCGTTAAGCTAACGACGCTTTGAACAACTGGGCCCAGGAAGTACTGCATGTTCTAACGTGGTGGTTCTGGCATTGTTTATTCCTTGTGTGGCGTTTGGCAGCCCACTGCTTCCATTCATGTTTTAGCTTATTCATTTTTTTTATTGTTGCGTTGGGGTCAGGAATTGAGATCACCTTGTCAATAGAAGGCTTGCTGCTTTAATTTCCATTGTCGGTGTGATGGCTTGCTTGCTCTTGATATCATTGTAAGGCTATTTTCTATGATTATGGCTCATCTGGGACATCTTCTAAATACAGTCGACTTTGCTTGCCTCGAATAACGGTTTATCTTGGTGCAAATCTGGTCCCTGCTTTAAAATGGAATTCTAACAACAGGCAACAAAATATTTTAATATATCTCTAACTTCAGTAGTCATAATATTACATATTCATTTGTGAAATATGGCTATTCGATTAATTTTCTCCTCATTTCTAAAAATCTGATATGTAGAGGTACGGATATCTCGAAGCATTTCCGTGAGTCCTTGGGACTTTGAGATAACAAAAGTCGACTTTATATTGTTTTGTTTTTTTTTGTGTGTGTGTATTTTTTTTTTTTTTTTTTTTTTTTTTTTGTGTGTGTGTTTTTTTGTTTGTTTGTTTTCTGTTGTTGTTGTTTTTTCTTCTTTTCTTTTTTTTTTTCTAAAGCTAAATAAATATATTTTATCATACGAGGGTCCTGCAAAAAGTTTTGTCACTGGGTTCGGATTACTTCAGTGGTACGTTTTATCAAACATATTTTTATTACAACCTTCAAAGTATTCCCCCTTTACTGAAACACATTTTCGTAACCTTTTTACCCAGTCGCGAAAAGCAGATAAATGGTCTTCTTTTGGTGTCTGGTGGAGACACTGATAAATAGCGCTGCCGAGAGAACTTCTAGATGTATACTTATTTCCAGGAAGCCTTTTCTTAAGCCTTGGAAATAAAAAGAAGTCACAGGGACTCACGTCAGGTGAATAAGGTGGATGATTTAAAACTTTCATCTTTTCAGAAGCCAAAAAAGACTTAACAACCTCACACTTATGAGAGGAGGCGTTGTCATGTAAAAGATGGACTCCTGACCATCCTTTGCTTGGTCGTTTCTTATTGTAAAACTCTTTCACTTTCTTCAGCAAAGAATTCTTGTAGAATCGGCCAGTGACTGTATGACCAGATGGACAAGGCACTTGAACGACTGGCCCACTTGAATTGAAGAAAATTGTGTACAATATCTTTTTCGAACTTGGTTCTCTTGGCAATATATGGGCGTTTTTGATCTTGTCGCTTCCATTGCTTATTATCAGCCCTTCTTTGTGGCTCAAACATGTGCACCCAGGTTTCATCACCTGTAAGCAAGTTAGAAATAACCCGACTATTACAGCCTTTGTATGTTTTCAAAAGTTCCCGGGCACATTTAAGGCGTTGTGTCTTTTGCTCCTCAGTGAGCAAATGAGGTACCCACCTAGCGCAAACATTTCTCATGTCCAAACGCTTTTTCATAATTGTTTGCACACTGCCCTTTGATATGCTAATACAACTAGTTATATCTTTGACAGACAATCGCGATCCTGTTCGACCACAATCTTTACAGCAGCGATGTTAGCCTTGGTAACAGAGGTTTTAATCTTTTCAGGACGGGTATTATCTTCAACAGAAAATTTCCCAGCTTTAAAATCTTTAACCCACCTAAAAACTGTGCGCATTGAAATGCTCTGAGGTCCATATATACCACACAATTCATTAAATATCTGCTTTGAATCTATATTAAGCCTAATGCGGCATTTAATATAGCTACGAATTTCAGTCTTCTGGTCCATGTTCCAATGTAACAAGTAAATTGTTCAGCGTATATGACAGCATCTATTTCAATTTGAAATAACTCGGTCAGTTGAAAAGCAATTTGCACGAAATAAACGGGTATCGTTAGCTATTCAACACACCATCTAAGTGCAGTGAAGCATTTTAAAATATACTTGGGATAAAACCAAGGAAGCCTTTTAGTGACAGAACTTTTTGCACGACCCTCGTATTAATGATTAAATAAAGAATAGCCATTTCAGTTCTGTCTCAACAATCGATGACGCACATATAAATCGTTATCTCTATTCAAGAAAAAAACACATTCAGTTTGTTTCCTCAAATATTAAATATTAATGTTTCTGAAGGAAAAGATGTTCTAGAAATTCTTAAAGTTAAAAGAGCTACAGGTCCTGGTGGCATAAATATAAGTTGTCAGTTGCTTGGGACATTGGCAAACAATGCAGACTCAGATCAGACGCCGCAAAACGGGGCGTCTGATCAGGTTCAGCACTGTTTGCTTAAATTTGTGTGTGTGTGTTTTTTTTGTGTGTGTATTTTTTACCAAAATGAAATAATAGTTGTACCATTGTATCTATATACAGTTGACTCTCGTTATCACGAACTCGCTTATCTCGAATAACCGCTTATCTCGAAGTGAAAATCTTGTCCCTGCCTAAACATGAAAATCTAACAACAAGTAAAAAATATTGTGGAAAAGAGGAGAAATTGCTCCTTAGGAGCAATTTCTCCTCTTTTCCACAATATCTTGGATATATCTCCGTCAAGTCCAATTACATATAAATTTGTTAAATGTGGTTGTTCGAATTATTTTTTCCTCAATTCTGAAAATCTGATATGTCGAAGTACGGATATCTCGAAATGCTTCAGAGAGTCCCTTGGAATTCGAGATAACGAGAGTCGACTGTATATGTATGTTTGCAATTCATGGCTTCACTGATGAAGCAAACTCTCTTCTGAAAGAATACTGAAACTTCAATGAGAAGGAAAGCAAATATTTCCATGTATTTCACTTGAAGATGTAGCCATTTCTCTTAAATATCTGCAAGTATACAGTCGACTCTCGATATCTCGAAGTCCAAGGAACTCTCTGAAATATTTCAAAATCTCCGTACCTCGACATATCAGATTTGCAGCAATGAGGAAAAATAAACCGACCAATCACATTTCATAAATGAATATATAATATGATTCCTGAAGTTAGAGATATAGTGAAAATACTGTGGAAAAGAGAAGAAATTAATTTCTCTATTTTGTTACCTGCGACATTTTTTTTGTCTTTGTTACTATTTACGTTTCAGTCGGAGTGGGGAATTGGTCTTAAGGGAAATGACATGAACTATCCGCACCAACAATGGTTTCGTACAACAGAACAGAAGAGAAATTTATTACGACTTAGACATGTACAGTCTATCATCATATGACGAACATATATGTACACAGAAAAAAATTATTATTACATATTCGTATAATACACCAGAAAGCAGAATGCAGAAACCCACATTTTCAAAATTTACAAAACCTAACCATTTTGGATCGTCGTCAATTGCAGACTCCATTAGAATGTTTTAATTATCTTAATTAGCCTACACAGAGAATGGTTCAGTCTCAACACTAAGTGTAACAGAATAAATATTACATTGTACGATCCAAAAATCTTCAGTTGGCAAAATTGTCTGATAAATTCGTTGTCTGATCTGGAGCACACTTTTGTCCAGACCTGTCTGTCCGAATAATTAATGGTTAATGCGACAGTGTATCTTGAGCCTTAGCGGAATGGCAGTTGTTGATGTTATCTGAGCCACAAATGAAAATGTATCTTCTGATATGTGCGCCAAACGAAGAATCAGATCAGCCTGCGCATTACATGGAGAAATTTTGCATCCTTGGCTATCCAAAATGTGCCCTATAAAGATTCAGATCAGACTGCGCATTCGCGCAGTCTGATCTGATTCTTTGCTGGGCGCAAATTTCCGAAGTGCGTTTTCTGACGTTGCGGCTAAATTTATGGCTGTCCGTAACAGAATTTCTTTCACAAATGCCGCCTTATTTATTCAATTAGAAATTTAATCATTGCAATGAATGATATTAGAAGCTCGACATAAAGATTAATTTTCTTTTAATTATCAATTTTCGAAATTTTCACTCGAAATCTCGCCTTCCGGTACCGCGAATGAGATTGCAACCTTAGCTTAATGCCCATTGGCTAACTTGATGTCAATTTCACGCGCCAAATATTCCCGCCAAATATCTGTCTGATACTTAACAAAATTACAAGTTTATCATGTGTAAAAGCGTGCTGATGAAAGTATCAGCGAGCCACACAAGTGGAAAATAAATAGCAAATAAATCTCTCTTCATTTCTAGTTTTTGCTAATCATTTGTCATGATTGAGCCGGAATATAGCCGAAAGAGCATTATTGGTTTAAAGGATGCTATTTGCTAATAAAGTCAGTTGATAATTTCTCCTGCTTTCTGCGTGGGGAAACCGTGATATTATGTTTTCGCCATGGAATTACAAGAAATGTCTGTTTAAAGTAGTATTTATTTCCAGGACTGATTTTAGAATTTGTAACTGGAATCTGTGCAGCTAAAATTAACACATTCAAGTAAATTGAAAGTACCAGAAAACGATAACATGATAATGATTGTTTACCACAAGTAAGCTTTAGTACACACGCTGATGATAACATGAGTATGATAATGATGATGTATAAATCCATGTTAGCCACAAGCTTTTATTCTTTAAAACAAGAAAATGAGCACAGAAAATTTTCTTTGGAAGAAATCATACCCCTGTTTAATATAAATGTTTGCTTTATTATTGTTTTTTTGTTTGTTTGTTTTTTGGGGGTTTTTTTGTTGTTGTTTTTTTTTTTTTTTTTTGTTTTTTGTTGTTGTTGTTTTTTTTTTTTTTTTGTTTTTTTTTTTTTTTTTTTTTTGGGGGGGGGGGAGGGTATTTTTGTTTGTTTTTTGTTTTGTTTTGTTTTTTTGTTGTTGTTGTTTTCTGTAATTTCGACGATAAGTGTGATAACATGATAAAGGTCCTGTACATCGTATTATCGTGATAAGAATTCCGCTCCGAAGTTTATATCTTTAATCTCATTTTCTGTCTACCTAAAATCCAATTATGACCATATTTAGCTGTATGTTAATAGTTGTCTTGCCAGATCTCTAACTATATGTTTACTTTGAAGCAAGATCGCTGTCTCAGTTGCTAGCACCAAAGGAAAATGACGCTTGTTTTTTTGTTTTTTTTTTTATTTGTCAAAGGTGGGCGAAAACCGGAGAACCCGGGGAAAAAAACACCTGATCCTCCGTAAGCTTTCCCACATGTGACCCGAGCGAGGCTCGAACCACAGCGGTGAGAAAAATGACGTTTTCAATATCTTCAGAATATGGAGGCTGTGACAAATACGAGGGGTTATAAAATATCGCGAACTATTGCTTGTTTAAACATATCGCTTTTATTATAAATAATTTATAATATATGTAATATGTTAAACATACTGACATCAGGATTACATGTATATTAGAAGCTGGGCCTATTTAGTTCTCCTAAAGTACATGCACAACTTGTAATTGAAATATGGCAGAAATGTTATCATACGACTTTCATAATCAAGAACAGAATTATTTTTACGCACACCCAGAAACAATCTTGTAAAGTATGTCTAGAATCGCTTCCGAAATAGGGCCTACTCTTAAAAGAATGAATTTGCTCCCAGAAGGAGCGAATTCATCCCTTTAAGAGCAGCCCCGATGGTAAAGAAGCAAAATATTTTATGTTACGAGGTAATGTCACTTTATTATAAATATTTTTCTTATGCATATTATGCACATGCGTAATGTGTGTAATGAGCGCTACACCTATGATAATAGCGACATTATGATGTCAAGCAACAATTACAAAAAAAGGAGTAAAGTAATTGGTAAATGAGAGAGAGAGAGAGAGAGAGAGAGAGAGAAAGATAAAGACAGACAGACAGACAGAGCAATAACATTGTGACATATGGTTTCAGCACAGTCATCTTTTGATTATTTTACAACATTTCCATTAACTTAAACTAAACTCTAACTGCAATTAGAAAATGAAGTTAAAATAAAGGTTATGATAAAATCCTGATGTCACCGCGACGTTAGTGACATCACATTATTTCCAATGGTCGAGAAATGTCAACTGAGACGCCATGAGTGCCATAGCCAACCTGCAAATGAAGGGAATTTTGCACAACCGATCTTGATGAAACTTTCAATCAATCATATATGATAAATGGAAATACCGATGTACATGTATACATTTAGCATTAATTTGCTCGACTCGAACAATTCATATTTTGGGACTGTTAGAATGTAAAAGTTGCTTTGTATATCAAGTTGATTAAAATACAGATTTCTATTTATTTTAAGTGCACTACTTACTGAAAAATGATTTATGTCCGCATTTTTATGATATAATTTTGATGCATTGAAAAATCAAAAAAGTATAATATTTCTTTTTAATTTATTCTGCGGCTTGAAATCGTTCATACCAGCACTATTATAGTCATAAGGCTCTTTGAAAATGCTCAAACTACTCTTTGGGTCGATTGTTTGCAATCAAGCCAAAGTATACATACACCAAAGCTTCCTTTAGGTTGTTGTTCACGTGATTATCAGTGACCAATGAAATCAAACTGCGCGTTTATACAAAATCCAAATAACGGATATTAATAGCCGCGCTAGTCTTGTCACTGTGACGTCAGAGTGCCGTGTAAAGAGGGTTATCTGTAAAACCTGGACTGAGACATTGGCAAACAATGCAGACCCAGATCAGACGCCGCGTGATCAGGTTCAGCACTGTTTGCTTAAAATAAAAGCAGTTAAGGGTTAAATGAAACAGTCTTAAGTCCCCTTTCAGGACCTTTTTCCCAGCCTACACTCAGAGACAATGAACCAATGAGTACTGTCAGTGCTTTGATTACGAGTGTCAACACATTTACATAGTGTGCGACCAAAACCTTTATTGACAAAACAGATTTTGACAATGTTACGTGAAATCAAGTACAGTACACGGTGCTACATGTTCGCTAACATCATTTAAGAAATGAAGGTATTTTTAACGTCCATTGAAGTATGAACAACACTTGGTCATTTGTAACTTTTGCTTGCGATACAATGTTGTTCATACTTCGATGAACGTTAAATGCATTGCCTTTACTACTTATATTTATGTTATTTTCATCCATTATTTGACGAAAAAAAAATCTTATTTGAGAGCTAAATTTGAAAATCGGAAATTGCACGCAGTTTTCCTATTATCAGCGGAAAAGCGTCTCCGAAGTCATAACGTCTCCATCGACAAATTGTACTGGTGAAAACCGTGGTTTATTTTGATGTCACTTGAAGTCACTACTGACACCTAGTGCAGCTTTTTATCCCAACAATAGATTTTCTTTAAATTCTGCATTTTTTACCCCCTTAGGCACTTCTTTTTTTTTTTTTTTTTTTTTTTTTTTTTTTTTTTTCAAAATTTTTGCAGGAC
The DNA here is from genome assembly GCA_964016985.1 of Anodontia alba. NCBI lineage: Eukaryota > Metazoa > Mollusca > Bivalvia > Lucinida > Lucinidae > Anodontia > Anodontia alba. Next base: position 26,035,528 of record OZ024829.1, read on the forward strand.
CTAGTAGTACTGAGAAATCACTAACACCTATTAGATACCTTCAATTATTGTAACAGAATAGCATTAGAATGCAATTTGCAGGACAGGCTTAACCCATTGTAGGCGGGAGACCCCTAAAAGGGTAGGTGGCAAACAGTGCAGACCCAGAGCAGACGCCGCATAACGCGGCGTCTGATCAGGGGCTTCACTGTTTGTAAAAAAAAAGTTTAGCCATTTTCTTTAGGAATATCTAAATCTCATTGACGGACATACCTAAAATTGAAATTGGACTCTTCCAATATATAGTGTGGAAGAGTCCATTCAGTCTACAATGGATTAAGGATATAAAACAAACTTTCATATACCTAATAATCAACTCTTTTGTCCACCGCAATGGTGAAAATTTACTGTAGTTTTAACGGAAATTACGAAATATTCAAATATTAAAGACACTTCCCAACAATAAATTTCCTTGAATTTTAAAATAATGATAATTACTTATCGTGTAGTATTATTCTAAAATTACATAAAATTTTCACCACCTGTGAAACGAGATAATGCTTTGAAGTTAATCCTACCCCTTAAATAGCAAAATTCTATTTTCTAAATAATTGAACAGTTTTTGATAAATTCAATCCCTTTCAAAGGGTTAGCATTGCTTTGATATGGTATGTTGTCATATTCTAGATATATAGCGACAATCTGAATAAAAATGCACACCAAAATGATAATCTGTCTTAGCAAATAGTCATGAATTGTTACCCCATCCCTTCTTTTCTAGGAGCATGATAAAATGTGATTAAAATGGTTAATAAATATAATTCCTATTTGTAATAAATAAACCATATTGCAGAATTCCTCCAATACATCTACATTGATACTGAATTATATGCATGCGTTGCACATTTGGAAGACTGGAGGAGTTTCAAGGGCGTAATATGATGATTTTACCACCTAAAATTGCAAAATCAAGGGCAATAATTCATGCCATACACACTGTTTTATGTTAACTGCTATACTAGTTGTGAGGATTTATTAAATGGATACTACCATACAAAGTTTATTGTAAACTGATCGTCAGTATGCAAATTATTCAGTTAAAATATGAATTTTACTCATTTTTCCACATAGATAACATAATTCAGGGACAATAACTTCTGCAGAAATAAATACACTACATGTCAGAAGCATCTGTGGTGTTTCGTTTGTCATAACACAGTTTCATAATAAGTTTCGTTTTATCTTAGAAATTTATTGTTAAGATATTCATTATTACTAAGCTAAGTACAGTTTTTCCCATATTGTACTATGGTAAAATAGTAATCAGAGACAATAATCCATGTAAGAACAAAAGCATTCTTATCTTAGTATAATTGCATTTCAGGTATCAAGTCAATGTATATGTGCGTGTGTAATAGATAATCTTGTTATAAGGAAAAAAAATGTGATTTTGTCTTGCAAGAGTTATCATTACCGATACCAGTAGTGACCTTTATGATCATGTGACGTCGTGTAAGTCCATGTATTCATTGAACAACATTACGTTCCAATAGTTAACTTTTCTTGTTTTGTTTTGTTTTTTTGTTGTTGTTGTTTTGTTTTGTTTTGTTTTGTGTGTGTGTGTGTGTGTGTGTGTGTGTGTGTGTGTGTGTGTGTGTGTGTGTGTGTGTGTGTGTTTGTGTGTGTGTGTGTTTTGTTGTTTTTTTTTTGTTTGTTTGTTTTTTTTCTGTGACTGTACTTAGAATTTAAATATTAACGTTTAAAAGCCGAGAAATGAGCTCACCATAAGGATATTAATTATACTCCTCTTAGTTGTGTATTGTTCTCGTACCATCACTTAGGGGATAACTGCTTTCAAATTTGGCATTTGGGGAGGTAAATCGGCGGTTTTACGGCCGGAAATTTCGTTTTACGGCGACGCGTCAGCGCTGCCGTAAAACGTAATTTGCGACCGTAAAACCGCCGATTTACCTCCCCAAATGACAAATTTGATACAGCTATCCACATTCTAATGCATTTATTCATTTTTTTCTATTGAAAAAATGTACTATTTGCATAAAACGACAAGTGCTGTGAGCTGCGTAAAACCAAATGCCAGCCAGTGAGAAGCGACGTTACGTGATGACGTCGGATTTGCGACAGTATATCGCAGAATATACCGTCGCAAATTTTTGACGTTATCCAATCAGACGTCGCGTTACATACGCGAGTGCATTAGAATCTGCAGTTGCTGTAGTAAGTCTTCGCCTCATGTAAAGTTTAAGCTTTCGTACTAAAAATCAGCAGACGTACAGTCGAACTTCAATGGCTCGAACACCTTTGGGACCATGGAAAATAGTTCGAGCCATAGGTAGTTCGAGCCAATGAAGGTTAATCATGGCGCCAGGTCAGGAAGCAAATATCGCTAATTATGGGAAATCTATCGATCTTCTACACAATAATTGTATGTTGAGTGTACTCATTAGAATCGCCTCGATGAGGCGATTCTAATGAGTACACACAACATACACTCTCATGATGAAATAAGAAAATTTCCTTTAAATTTTGTTTTCTTGAGCTATCGGAAGAATTTCGTAGGGACTCAAAAACTAGTTCGAATTAGCCATGGTAAACGAGCCATCGGTGTTCGAGCTATTGAGGTTTGACTGTAAATTAGGAATACGTTTCTCTCTCTTTTTTTTCACCAAAAATGAAGCTTGACATTTTATTCAAATTGTCTCCATAGACAATTTGAATGAAATGTCGTCCTATTTTCTTTAAAGAAAAGAAAACGTTTTTTTCAGTAGGTTTAAGTCTAAACTTTCAACATGGGAACCTCTCTAATGTGGTTTAGTCTCAGCTCCTTGTCAGTGGGCTGTTTACAAATAAATTGATTTCCTAAATTGTTCTGAGATTTTAAGTAACGTTACAACCATAGGAAGGAGCGTTATATCTATTCAGAATTTAGGCACCCCGACCCGTTTCACCGTTTAAAAGTAAAAAGGGAAAAAGCAGAGGGTAATCAGAAACTATGAGGACATTCTCGTGAAGATAAACTTTTTAAAGGCACAAAATCATGTGGCGTTACAGAATGTTGCATTGTGAGATAGTATTTTTAAAAAGGGTGACTGTATAATTTTACTGCCCATTTGTCTATTTTTAGGGGGTGGGGTCACAATAATTTCATTTTCTCTGACTACTGTCATAAAAAGACAGATTTGTTGACAAATTAAATATGAATACATCTGCTGCTCGTACAGAATTCAGTCCAGAAACCGTCACCAAGTTGATCATTTAGTCTCAAATCTCGACTCATTTGCCTCTCAAATAGGATCCGGTGCACTCCCACCTAGGATAGTGGATCTTTTGGACGACTTTGGTGAACCTCAAAGCAGACTTGACCTTTTAGCTAGGCGTTAAGTCCCAGATCCTAGAAATTTCGCTCTGCAAAGCCCAGTACTTTTAGTTCAGACACACCAGAGGAGCTTGCTTTGGGATTAAGACGCAGAGACGGTCTCCAGATAAAAATGTAAAATCAATTATCATCAAACTCGGTAACAAATAAGCCTTTTTGAGAAGGACAGATAAACAATGAAGATATTGACGATTGATCGCGGAGATTTGATTAAAGACACCATCCCCGCGGTGATTTGTTAATCTTCTTTATCATTTATATTGTTGGCGAAGAACTGACTTGATTTTCAATTTGACTAATAATTTCAAGAAAGGATTCCCAGGGGACATTGAGAGACTAGAGAAATCTCTCTGCGTTCTAATCTTATCCATCATCCTGGCATTTCGGTGATCTAGGAAATCTTCCTATTGCGATGACATCAGTCAATGGTCAATGATAGAGTTTGCTTTGCGGGGAAAACAGCCATCTTGCATGCGCGAGAAACGAAGACCGTGGTTAGACTGCGCATGCGCAGTCTGACCAGGGTCTTCGCTGTTCGTCAAAATAATAATTAATTCTTCTAGAATATGTGTTACAATCGAGACAACGCCGGCTAGGCTGTTGAAAACGCAGATTAACCGATATTTTTGTAGTTTCAAAAGGAACGTTTTGCTTTTTCCACTGACAGGTTAGAATAAAAAGCGCATAAATCAACATCGAACTCGGTAAATGCTTGAAGACAGAGAAGTAAGTCTGCGACTATTTTAGTGTTTGCAGAGATAGGAAATGGAATGGAAGGCATGGTCTCAAAAGGGAATTTTAATTACAATTTAAGCTCTTGCGATTGAAGCTCCGTGTAATTTCTGTATGTGTTTGCAATTATTCGCGGTCTACTCTAGCATTATACATGTATGTATTGTCGGTTTATAAAAAAAAATAAAAGATCAATTTTATGACCCAAACAAATGTAAATAAAAGGTGAATACACGAGTACGGGTACCTCCGTGAAATTCAAAAGAAGGGAGATATTCACTGACGTCAGTAATGACATCGACAAGGCCGTTTTTCCTTGTTTTCATTTCTTATGCCCCCGCCTGTCGAATGCAGCAGTGGGCCATAAAGCGTTTTTCTGTTATGTAACGCCCGTACGTGCGTACCTGCGCTGTCGAATTCGAAACCAGAGGCTAACAAATGTTTAAGTTTACATTCAAATTTGCATTGATATTTACGTCCGCGTTTCCATTACGAAAACACGCCTATTCAAATATATTGAAAATTTCACCTCCAAAAACTGAAAACTTTCAGATAAAAATTGTAATATTTTTTTTCACATTTCTGCTTGAAACATAGCTTGTGGGTACTCGTTAGAACCTCCTCGACGAGGCGGTTCTAACGAGTACCCACAATCTGTTTTTGAGCAGAAATATAAAAAATAATGTATACCCCTGTAAACCCTAGTTTTACTATGTAAAAGTGGGATTTAAGGGGGTCAAAATTATATAGGTATGTTTTCGTGATGTCTTGGAGGTCATAACTTGGGTACCTTTTATGCTAGGAAGTTGAAACTTAATATGCTACTTACCCAGACTAAACCTTCAACCCTGTACTATAGTTGTCTTTGGGTCATGCCCTGGGTTGAACTAGGGGTTAAAATGTATAACAGATCAGATCGAGCATTTGGAAAATAATTGTTGACATGCTGTTTCCATATGAACAAAGAACAAAGGGCGGGGGCATGTGTGTACTTTGGACACATGCCTAGTTTTATCTTCCTTTTTTACTGAACAGACTTATGATAAGATGTAAATGAACTTTTGGCCTAATATCATCCTTTATGCACAAACATCATTTTCGTAATTTTGCAAAAGGAGACACCCTCTAAATAAAAGAAAATGCCTCACAAGAATTCGGGATTGTTCATCCAGTCGAACTTCAATGGCTCGAACATCTTTAGGACCATAGAAATTTGTTGGAGATATGGGTAGTTCGAGCCACTGAGGGTTAATCATTGCGTCAGGTCGGGAAATGAATGGAGATAATTTAGGGAAATCTTTACGATCTTCTATACAATAATGATATATTAAGTGTACTAATTAGAATCGCCTCGATGAGATGATTCTACTTATACACAATTTCATGATAAAAACAGAAACTTTCCCTTAATCCTTGAGCTATCGGCAGAATTTTGAGTGACTAAAAACGAGTTTGAATTAGCCATGGTAAACGAGTCATCGGTGTTCGAGCTGTTGAGGTTCGACTGGATATGGATTTTTCTTACGTAAATGACAGAATTTGCTCTCAGAGTTTTCCCAATAAGAAAGGAGACAATATTTCTGATTTAGTTATTCCACAATATTATATCCCAAGTAGCATTCTACATAAATCTATAGCGGGTCGTTATCGGCCCGTCTGGGTAGCTGACGGACCGATAACGGCCCGCTATAGATTTATGTAGAATGCTAGCTGGGTAAGGAACGACTTTGAACACGGAATTTGGTCTGTCGTGTTTGAAATCACAAAGAGTCAGTATATGTTTTCTTATACGTTTGATATGTACCCTATGTCTACTAAATCTGCGCTTAGACGTTCAAGAGACCCTCCAACATTTTGTCTTGGGCGCCTGCTCCTGTTGGCGGTCATCGTAAAGAATCTATGTAAAACGATCGCGATTGTTTTGTACTTCTGAACGCAGCCTTCGTATGTTTGAGCGTTATGACTTATACTCACTTTAAAATCTAGCTTTTGATTTTTTTTTATAAATATATTTAACTGCAGCTTGAAACAACAGGTTAGATAACTGCAAATCCAGTAAAATCTTCATTGATGCCTTTCCGTTTCATTATAGGTTTTACCTTCATCTTTTATTTATTCTGATTTCCAAAAAGACGTCATTTCTGTGCGGTATCTATATACATGTATTCAGTATCTCCACACAGACACGTGCGCAGTCGAAAACTAGACACTCCTCATTTCAGCTCGGAAAAGGTTCAAAATCTGTTTGCTATCACGAAAACATACCTATATAATTTTGACCCCAATTTTGTATAGTAAAACTGGGGTTTACAGGTGTATACATTATTTTTCTTATTTCTGCTCAAAAGACATATATTGTGGGTACTCGTTAGAACCGCCTCGGCGAGGCGGTTCTAATGAGTACTCACAATCTAAGTTTTGAGCAGAAAGATGGAAAATATCAGAATTTTTATCTGAAAACTTTCAGGTTTTTTTGGTAGTGAATTTATCAATATATTTAAATAGGCGTGTTTTCGTAATGGCGAATTTGACGATAAATTAAAAACCGTTGGCTGTATCTATAAGGTATGAAGATTCAATTATCTGCTGGTAAGGATGTTTTATTTTATTGTGACTTTAGAAACTTCCATTAACCCAAGCACATAAAATGACATAAACGCACAATATTTTTACACATATATTTCTGCACATTTTTTTTCACGAACAAATCTCAATGTTTCGGCTTATTAAAGCCTTTTTCAAGAGAGTTAAGTTCTTTCAATGCTACATCATATTCTTATCAATACTGTCAACCATTTTGAATGCAGATGTTATGCCTAACGTTGTGCGTGCTAGCATTGAAAGCATACTGTCAACCATTTCGAATGCAGATGTAATGCTTACGTTGTCCGTGCTAGATTGAAAGTATACTGTCAACCATTTCGAATACAGATGTTATGCCTAACGTTGTCCGTGCTAGCATTGAAAGCACACTGTCAACCATTTCGAATGCAGATGTAATGCTTACGTTGTCCGTGCTAGCATTGAAAGCATACTGTCAACCATTTCGAATAAAGATGTTATGCCTAACGTTGTCCGTGCTAGCATTGAAAGCATACTGTCAACCATTTCGAATACAGATGTTATGCCTAACGTTGTCCGTGCTAGCATTGAAAGCATATTGCCAACCATTTCGAATACAGATGTTATGCCTAACGGTGTCCGTGCTAGCATTGAAAGCATACTGTCAACCATTTCGAATACGGATGTTATGCCTAACGTTGTCCGTGCTAGCATTGAAAGCATACTGTCAACCATTTCGAATACAGATGTTATGCCTAACGTTGTCCGTGCTAGCATTGAAAGAACTTAACTCTCTTGGAAAAGGCTTTAACTAGCCAAAATGTTGAGATTTGTTTGTGAAATAAATTGATTGTGCAGAAATAAAATGACATAATCTTTACGTTCACATATTTACGTGAAGAATGTCATCTCAATCAAACTTATTTCTACTATAATGGTGAAAGCGAGAAAAACTGTTAATTAATTCACTCCAAATTATTTGGACAATACTGATATATACATATCAATTTGGTTTTAAAACAACCAAAATTGCAAAAAAAAAAAAAAAAAAAAACACTAGCAAAATAATGTTTACCCCGGCGAAACCCGAATTTTACAATATGTTATAGGGAGACATGGGGTGCACAAAAGCACATAATCATCTGACCAGTATAAAAATGTTGGACTGAAGTCACAAAATTATGTGCTTTTGTGTGTGTGTTTTTTTTTTTTTTTTTTTTTTTTTTTTATTGTTTCTTGTTGTTTTTGTTTTTTTTGTTGTTGTTTTTTTTTATTTATTTATTTATTTTTTTTTTATTTTTTTTTTTTGTTTTGTTTTGTTTTTGTTTGTAGTTGTAAGGATTCTACATGCCGTCTACAACAGCATCTGTTAAAAATAAACAAAGGTATATTAGGTCTTGCAATGAGCACCACATATACAAGAAATGATATCACAATCTGATACATGGAGTAGTGTACAATCATTATGGTATGGGCATTTATCAAAATATACGAAGTGTCACGAGTTGAATTCTGTTTTGAAAAGTCAAATTTACACTCATACGAATAACAAAGTTTAGACAAGCCTGTGCATTCCATTGTACGAAAACTAAACATTACGAAAACACTCCTATTCAAATATATTGAGAATTTTACCACCCAAAAATGAAAACTTTCAGATGAAAAATTCTGATATTTTTCATATTTCTGCTCAAAAGATAGATTGTGGAATTAAGAAAATTAAAGTATGCCCTGTAAACCCCAGTTTTACTGTATAAGTAGGGTTTAAGGGGGTCAAAACTATATAGGCGTGTTTTCGTGATTTGATGGAAGGAAAATAATTAAAGAACGATAAATCATAACACTCTATTCCTTTATCACGGTCACAGTTATGCACCATTCATCAAGGAGTATCGTAGATTAACAGGGGTTTTAATTTCGAGAAATATCGCCGGACTTTTAGCCGGAATTTTCCGGGACACAGTACAGTTTATTTAAATGAACAAAGGATACCCACAGAGCTGCATTTTCATGCCCCCGCCCATTTGAAGAATGGTGGAAGGGCATTTTTTTTACCCCATGTCCGTCCGTCCGCCTGTCCGTCCGCCCGTACATTCTTATCCGGCTCATAACTCCTAAACCGTATGGAATATATTCATGAAACTTCACAACGGGCAAATAATATCGAGATGATGTGTAGCGAACAAAGAAGCTAACTCTAGCCTAATTCTGTTTTTGAATTATGTCCGGGCCACAACTCTTAACCCCTGTCCGTCCGTGCGTGCTAAAAACTGTGCCCCGACCCTAACTCCGAAACCGTATGGAATGTATTCATTAAACTTCACAGGTGGTTTTATCATATCAAGACGATGTGTCGCAAACAAGGACGACAACTCTGGCAACTTTGGTTTTGGAATCACCCCACCCCCCCCAACCCCCCACCCCGACACACACACACACACACACACACACACACACACACACACACCCTCGACCCCCTTGGCAAAAAGCCATGAAATGTAATGCTGAAAATTTGGCTCATAACTCCTAAACCGTATGGAATATATTCATGAATTTTTACAGATGGCAAAAGCATATCGAGAATAGGACGACAACTACGACTAATTCGGTTTTGAATTAACTCCCCTTTCCTGAAATGTATGTTATGTCCGGCTCATAACTCCTAAACCAAATGGAATATATTTATGAAACTTCAAAGATGTGAGAATCATATCAAATCGGTGTGTCGCGAACAAAGAAGATAACTCTGTCTAACCCGGTTTTTGAACTGTGTACGGGCAATAAACTCTTTATCTGCCCATGTGTGCGTGCTAAGAAATTGTGGCCTAAACCGTATGGATTATATTCATGAAACTTCACAGATGACTTAATTATATCGAGGTGATGAGTCGCGAACAATAGTGACAACTGACTACTTTGGTTTTGGAATTATCCAGCCCTCCCTTGCTTAAAATCCATGTAGTGTAATGCTGAAAATTGTGCCTAAAGGAATACATTTGTTCGGCGCACATTAAGAACCGGTACAGTTCCGTAATTGTCTTCCGCAAAGTAGGAACTCTTATTTGTCCGCCAATTCCGGAACTGTACCGGACAATTTTAGAATTGCGCAGGAGATATTGTTCAGATGATCGATAAAGTACATGTGCCTGTGCAAAGTGGGAATAGTTTTGACAAAGTGAGAATATATTAAACTGGTAGTTTGGGTTAGGGGAAAGATGGATCGAGAATTAGTTTCAATTGATAACTACACGCATCCTTCTACCAACTAACAACGCCCATACAATTTCAGAATTCTTCCTCACAGACAACACCCATAATTTTAGAAACAGAATATACCATCGAGACGAATGTAGTTTCTTTTTTTCTGTCATTCCTTCTTTGTTTCTTGCTTACGCAGATAGATAGATAGATAGATAGATAGAACTCAGAGATCGGCATACTTCAGAGGACGTGGTTATTGCTGCATTTGCTTTAATTGTTGTCCGATGCAATTAAAGAATTCGGAAAGAACAAGGACGCAAGAAAAACAAATCAATCATGTTCGGCTAATTAATCAATTAACAACATGGATTAATAATAATTCATTTACCTAACCAATATACGTCTAGAGACCAGTTTTTGGACATAGGCAAACAATGAAGACCCAGAGCGGACGCCGCAAATAGCGGCGTCTAATCAGGGTCTCCACAGTTTGCTTGCAGAATTGTCAACTTGTTCCTAATCAATATAAGCTGGGGTTCAATGTTTGGACGTAGTCTAATAATTAGACGCAGAGCGGACGCCGCAGTTAGCGGCGTCTGATCAAGGTCCCCACAGTTTGCTTGCAGAAATTTCAACTGGGACCTAATCAATATCAGCATAGAGTCCAATTTTTGGACGTAGGCAAACAATGTGGACACTCAGCGGACGCCGCAGTTAGCGGTGTCTGATCAGGCTCTCCCGTTTGTTTGCAGAAATGTCAATTTGTACCTAACCAATATAAAATGTTTTGATTAAACAAATGTTAAAAGCGCCCAATTTTTTTTTTTTTTTTTTCAGAAATAAAATGGTGACAAATCTAAGGAAATGAAGCGCGTAAAAATTCAAACCATGTTTTTATACCATAAGTGCAGATATTAAACTTTATTCTAAACAACAAAAAAGTCCGTAAGAAGGAAAAATGTTTCGGGTTCAGTGTTTATGTTAATTAATCCGCTCATGACAGGTGGGCCAATAAACGAATTAAAGGCGGAACGTGGCGTTGATAATTGTCCCATTTTCATGTCAGGTGGGGATTACCACAGGTGACCTGTGGTAATCCCCACCTGACAAGAAAATGCGGAAAATGAACCAATAAGAAAATAAGTGACTGATGGCAATATTTATTTTATCGGCAATATGGCGCAGTGGTTAGACGTGGCAATATGGCGTAGTGGTTAGACATGTGGCATATCGCTCTGATTTTGTGTGGTCTTGCGTGGTCTTTGCCCAATTCTTTGGACTGTAGTAGTAGCAGCAAGGGTCGTGGACACTGTGTGGACTGTAATTTGATCCAAAGTGATCACAAAGAGCTCTGATTTTGTGTATTTTGTGTAGCGGCTCGAGGTATGGATACGGACAGGTCGCAAAAACCATTGACTTCCGACACCGACGGTGCAGAATGGCAGCAAGAACGGAGAAATAAACGTATTAGGAACTCTACAGATGGGACTTTTTCTACTCTGGTTACAGATGAAACTGCTCATAAAGTTAGTAAAGAGGTCTACGCGGACGATAAGCTTGTCTCTTTGTACGACATGATGTTGAGTCTCGGTTCAGTGAATGCTAGAGTTCAAGGTCTAGAACATGATGTACATGCCCTTTCAGCTCGAAACTTAAGGACTAGCTGTTGAACACTTGGTCGGCTCCAAATGGGTGGGGTGTCAATGTGAGACTGAAGCACACAGAGCATACCAGTTCATTGAACATCCAGTTTATTTTAATTAGTCAAATAGTAATACTTTATGTCAAAACCGTATGTTTGCAAGAATACACTTTGACACTGCCAGGGATGAAAAACCATTCACATTTTAAATACCACTGAGAAAATCCAGTGGGCGGGGTAAAGTACCATGAATTTGAATGGAAGCAGTGGGTTACTGACATATATATTATTTCAGCAATGTAAATGGGCCTTTAATATTTATATTTATATGAAAAATATTTTTGTTCTAAAAAACCTAGTACAGCATGTTTTTGCCTTACCTTTCATGAAGGTAAAGTTTATACCGTAAATGTCTGTCTTACAATATGCCACCAAAAAATTATAATACCCAAAGTTAAGTCTTATTTTCCTACATTAACCAAGGGATATCCTTTTTTCACAGACTGTTATTTCAAAAGAGTAATTTAAAGTCAAAGAGACACACCCTATATTTTTTCTACCATTTGCAATGACCTGATACACACATGGCAATACATAAAAGTAGTACCGTCTATAGTACACACAGATATTTCAGTATGGTGGTACAAATTTACCATCACCAGTAAAAGCCAACACAACAGAGCTTTCTTGCAGAAAGCTGTCTTTTGACATACATGTATGCTAATAGTCAGATCAGCCTTCGATGTGTGCTTTAAAGGTTGCTAGGGATCCAATCAGTGTCTAAAAGCAACCAGCAAAGGCTCTGATCATAGAGACATTGCCATGTTATGAGTGAACGATCGAATAAATGATCACAGGTGGTCTGGTGTATGGATGACTGGATGGGTAGAATGAGAAAAGTACTCTCAGATGGCTGCACGAATGTTAGGGGCTAACTTGAATGGTAATTAACAAAGCAGAATAGTTCCTATTCTCTAACTTTCTACAAATTGTTTTTTTTTTAAATAAACATGTAGTTGCCAAAAATAAAAATAAATAAATAAACAAATAAAAAAAAAAGAAAAACAAGTAGAAAACAATAATATGTAGACATAAGTAATCTTAATAGATATTTAAAACAAAACCAAAAATAAAATAAATAGATAAGATCTGTGTTGGTTGCACCGGAATGATAACTGCTGAAAAAGATCTGCTATAGATAAATAATAATAATAATAATAAACTGTTTCTCTTTTTTTTTTTTCGTTTTGGTAGTTTCAGCATTTCGTGTTCATTCTAGTGTTTCTGGTCGCTTTGGTAAGTCTACTAGGTACCCGTTATGACATGCAGCTAGAAAAGGTACATATGTTTGCACATCTGTACAGTGTAATCAGAGGCACTTTTTTACATCTGGACATACGTAACTATATACACTCCAAGGGGAACATTCGATTTTGATTCTGATATCGATATCATAGAACATTTTCATTCCATTCATATATTAAATCTGTAAATTGTGTTTATGTTTACAAGGTGAAGTCAAAGTTTTCACTGATCAAACAACTTAACAAAAAAAAAAAAAAAAAAAAAAAAAAACTGTCAGTATCACATTTAACACGCTACGCTGATAAAATAAGCCTATTTATCGATAACAATCTGGATTTAGAAACGTTTTAAGTCGGTAGCAAGAACTTATCCACCGTACAAAACCGTGTCGCAGAATTTCAGTTTGTATAAATCAATAAGAAAAGCAAAGAATTCACATGATCGGCGTGTATAATTACCGAATTCTTGTTGCAGCGTCTTCTCCAGCTTCACGGAAGTGACCTAACAACATAAGCACGAGGAATCATTTGATAAAAAAGTAATTCCGTAAAATAAAAAAAAATGATTATTTTTTATCATTGGTGCTTTCAAACCATTTCATACAATCTGTTTTTTCTACCATTCAGTTGAACGAAAATTAAGAATTATAACAGTTATAAAAAAAGCCACGATCTTTTACCCGCCGGAACTATATAGCGAATTAATTTAGGCACTTCTCTTCCACTTTCGTCAACTTTCACTTTACACAGCGATTACACAGGCTTCAGCAGCTGAAAATTTTTTTCCAAATAGTAGCTTTCCTAAACAACGATCCACACAATGAACAGTAAGAGATGATTTTCAAATGATTGTGCTTCACGAAAATTGACATTTTTTTCTGCGATCAAGGATGTTGAAGAGTGAATATACAATGAACCTCTATGCATTCAGTGTTTACATTTTCGTTTTCTCTTTTCAAGATGGCGAACTCGACACGTGTAACCATACCTGCATGCTTTAGGTTATTTTGTTAACAAAACTCATTTTCTGATAAAAAAAAAAAAAATTCCTTGGTTCCCTTATATATTTATATGAAACTGCTGGCAAATGGTTTGTCGCCTGAAAAGGGGTGGGGGGCTGGGGGGTGGTGAAATAATTAAACGATGGTCGGATATTTTGTGTATGGTTTTTCATCCCTAGCAGTGTCAAAGTGTGTTGTTGCAAACATACGGTTTGACATAAAGTGTTACTGTTTGACTAATTAAAATATACTGTATGTTCAATGAACCGGTATACTCTGTGTGCTTCAGTCTCACACTGACGCCCCACCCATTTGGAGCCGACCAAATGTTCAACAGTTAGTCCTTAAACTATGACGCTCGAATAAAGTATTTGGAGTATAAGAGTATTGACCTCGAGGCACGCAATCGTCGTTATATTCTGATATTCAGGGGACTCAATGAGCTCATAGGAGAAGGAGGCTTTGAGCCCATTATTCATAAATTCCTAGCTGAACACCTTCTGTTGGATATCGATAATATCTCTATCCAAAGGGCGCATCGTCTTGGAAACCCCAACCCACCACAACGCCGTTGGGTTCAAAAGATGGCCAAGTGTGCTACGAAGCTAGCGCAGTTTTTGGCAAGACGTCGCGACGTCGGAAAAGTGAACGTCGCGCTGACAAGTGTAAAAGACACAAGTATTGAGATGAATCTGGCCAAAGAGGGCTTAGTGTACTTTGAAGCAAGCACATTATGTCCAAAGGAGGGACAAGTGTGCTATGAAGCTAGCACAGGAGGTCCAAAGAGAGTCAGGTGTACGTTGAAGCAAAAACGGGAGGCCGAAGAGGGCCAAGTGTACTTTGAAGCAAGGACAGGAGGACCAAATGTCAAGTGTACTTATCAGAAAGTACAAAATGGTCAAGTACAGAAGGTCCAAAAGAGGACCAAGTGTACTATGAAGCAAGCACAGGAGGCCCAAAGATGTGCAGGTGTATTTTGAAGCAAATACCGGAGACCGAAGAGGGCCAAGTGTACTTTGAAGCAAGGACGGGTGGACAAAAGAGGGCCATGTCCTTTGAAGCAAGTACAGAATGGTCAAAGACGGTCATTGTACTTCAACGGACGCAAGAAATGTCCAAAGAGTACTGCCACAAAGGAACGTTTGCGCAACATTACTCAAAGGCGCTTCAAATTCAACAGATGACAAATTGGTGATATCATAAGAAGGGAGGCAATGCAATTTTTAGTTACCACCCTTGAGAATGTATCTATAAGTCTAAAAAAGGCTTTGTCATTTCATGCAAATTGACTCCAAAGGAAACAAATGTTTGCAATTGTCAAAACCTATTTTCTGGACAAAATAAAAATGTATTTGAAAATGATATCTGCTCTGGTTTCAACACAGAGTGCTAAGTATTATTAGATTTTTTTTTTCTGTATTTTTTCATACTTTTAATGAAGAGTAAATGTTAATATGTGTCATACCCAGTTTTGTGAAACTGGTCCCTGATCACAAAGGCTTGATGTTTGTACTTGTTGATAATGCTGATGTATGGGAATGGGGTGTGCCCTTTTATAAACTGAAGGAAGATATAATTTATAATAAAGCTTAGAAGGCAAGCACACAGATGGTCCAAATACTTGGTTGGCCAGAACCCATTTTATAAACACCCTTACTATAAGTGTGAATGGTTCTATAAGTGTAAAATGTGTTCTGGCCAACCAGCGCCCATTTTATACACACTCCTACCCTTTGAATGAAGTACTGAAATGGCATTGGTTAGCTTAATTACTAGAATGTGTCTATACTGTTTGCTTATCATCCAGTAGCATTTTAGAGACATCAATAGGTAGTAAAATGGATGTATTGAAATGTTAGGACAAACACGGTACCCAGCTAGCATTCTTTATAAATCTGTAGCGGGCCGTTATCGGCCCATCAGCTACCCTGACGGACCGATAACGCCCGCTATAGATTTATAAAGAATGCTTAGTAGGTAAGGAGTTGTGTCCTAATATTTAGCCTTCATTGCAATTACATATAGCCAGTTCTATTAAATATTTTGATTCGTTTATGTTTTCTTGAATGCAACTATTATGGTAGAATATCGAAATCATTCAATTGTTTTTCTTAAGAGTTGGGAATTTTACGGTCCAGTCAAGACTATTAAGGTCATGTTTAGCAGATGCAACAGTTTATCTTGACACCCTGGACAGCTTCGCCCCTCCCCACCCCAGCCTGGGTATCTTGACCCTCAGGACCAAGCTGTTCAGGCCGGTTTATCTCGGCTCCAGAGGATCAAGCTGTCCAGTTTTGGACAACTTGGCCCCACCCAGCATTTGTCAGCCACTGTAATCCATGAGATTTATTGCATCACAATCTTTAATTTGCTGGTTGTAAGAGATTAAAACATCATTAGTAGTATAGCAAGGCCTGCCTATACTACTATCATTTCAGTCAAACTGACACATTCATATCTAACATTCGTTTCGGTCACCCTTGTCCGAGGGGTGGACTGCTTGGCCCCCGGCGAGCATTTTGGTCAAACACTGTAAACAACCAGTTTTTTATTGCACCATAATGTTTGAATAGTTGGTTGGAAGAGATATATATGTTTGGCGCAAAGTAAGAATCGGTACAATTCCAGAATTGTCCTGCGCAAAGTAAGAATTCTCACTTTGTCCGCCAATTCCAGAATTGTACAGGACAATTCTACAATTGCGCAGGAGTTAATGTACATGTAGTCGATCAATAAGGTAGGTGTGCCTGAGCAAAGTGGGAATAGTTTGGACAAAATGAGAATATATTGAACTAGTTGGTTAGGGGACATATAGAAAGAGAATTAGTTTCAATTGATAAAAACAGGGCACGCATCCGCCTACATTTACCTGCTATCAACGCCCTCACAATTTAAGAATTTTTCCTCACAGGCAACACCCATGATTCTTGAAACAACTTTACCATCGTGATGAATGAGTTTCCTTTGACTCTTTCATTTCTTCTTTCTTCCTTTCTTTCTTGTCTACGTAAATAGATAGATAATCCATTTACCTAACCAATATAAGTCTAGAGTCCAATCTTTGGACGCAGGCAAACAATGTAGACCCAGAGCGGACGCCGCAGTTAGCGGCGTCTTATCAGGGTCTCCATAACTTGCTTGCAGAAATATCAACTAGTACCTAACCAATATAAGCCTAGAGTCCATATTTGGGACGTAGGCAAATAATGTAGACCCAGAGCGGACGCCTAATTTAGCGGCGTCTAATCAATGTCTCCACAGTTTGCTTGCAGAATGTCAACTTTTTCCTAACCTTTATAAGCTTAGTCCAACTTTTGGGCGCAGGCAAATAATATAGACCCAGAGCGGACGCCGCAGTTAGCGGCCTATAATCAGGGTCTCCACAGTCTGCTTGCAAAAATGTCAACTTTTCCCCAACCATTATAAGCTAGAGTCCATATTTTGGACGAAGGAAAACAATGTAGATCCAGAGCGGACGCCACAGTTAGCGGCGTCGATTCAATGTGTCCGCAAATTCCTGTATTTAATGCAAAAAAGTGAAGACCCTGATCGGACGCCGCGTTCTGCGGTGTCTGATCAGGGTCTTTACTGTTTGCCAATGTCCCTTTTATGGCATAAATGGGTGATTGGAATGCTGCTTTTATTCGCAAGCTATTCAAATCACTTCCAAATTTGCAGGTAATAAATTATAATGTGGCATTTTGTAAGCGACTAATCTTGGATTGCCAAGGGGCAATTTCAAATTGTACAAAAAAATCTTACCAAACAGTTTGGCATTCTGTGAAAATTTTGAACTTCTTCCAGTTATAGCAACCAACCAACGAGAAGCGGCAACAACGAGAGTTGGTTGCTTTATGGTAGTATTCTGTTCTATTCAAAAATTGCTATACTAAGGCTGATTTTTTTGTGTAACCGGAAATTGTGAATATGAACCTTTAAATACGTCACTTCCGTTTTCAGCGTTTGTTTACAATCACCCGGTGACAGCAACTGTTAAACCTAACAGATATCACGTTTCCATGTTAAAAACAAATAAAAATTAGGCGTATGCGAGATTTTAAGGTAAGAATAAAACACACAATAGTTTTGTCAGTATTTTCGGTGGTATTCCAGAAGAACGTATACCTTGCGCGCGCGCAACGTGACATCCGGTTGAAACGAAAGTAGAAAAAGCTCCACTGATATCTGAGCATTATCGCATATCTAGAGTGAAAATAATAGACTTTCCAAACAGTTCTTAACGGTAATTTGAGGGGGATTTGGGTTTTACGACCCTTTCAAGAATATTTCACTTAAATCGAGCTGATCGTTCATCAAATGTGGGCGAAAACTGGAGAACCCACAGGGACCTGTATCATCTTTTTTTTTAGATTTTAAGGGCCTAGTATATATATAAAGACTTTATATATATACTAGGCCCTTAAAATCTAAAAAAAAGACTTTATATATATATACTAGGCCCTTAAAATCTAAAAAAAAGATGATACAGGTCCCTGTGGGAGAACCTGCAGAAAAAAACAGCTGACCATCCATAATCAGAACTTGGCTTTCCCACATATGACCCAAGGGAGGCTCGAACCGCAGCGGTGAGAAACCTAATGGATTAAGAGTGAGTTCTCTTATCCACTAGGCTACAGGGGCCCACAGGGGGGAGGGTGGTTGGGGGGCATTCCAGCTGTCAGATTCCACATTGTCTCAGTAGACCTTGATCTTATTCAATCCAAGTACTTTTAACTAACACACAGATATATTTTTTTTTTTAAACAATCATCACTTAACATGACTTTCCACAATAATGTTTCAGGCCATACTTATAAATATGTTGATGCTCTAGCATAAACTCCAGACCTTCCATACCCTACATCATTGACTAATTCACTGAATGATACTCCAGATATTTAGCATTTTGTGACAAATTTTGATTTTTAAGCATAAAATTGTAAGTGAAAACTGATTTTCTTCAAAATCAGCTGTAACGTTAGTCATTTCTTAATATGAAATAGGTGCAACCTAATGAGCAACCAACCAATTTGTGACTTTCCAAAAATAAAGTAATAAATAAATAAAAATAGACTTTTAAGTTTCAACAATTTGCGGGGTGGTGGTGAGGGTGGATGCGGGTGCATCTTATTTACAAGTATTCCTCAACAGGTTTTTTAAATTCAATAATACAGAAGCATGCATTTTTTTAGTGATTTAAGACTGTATTAAAAGGCGGGAAAAGGCATTTTCATCCAAGTACAATGAACAAGTTCCCACTGAGTAACCTCAGTATAAGTTTAGGGGGTGACTACTTCCAGTTCCAGCATAATTTCTCACAACATTCACCAATACTAAACTGAGCCAAAGCATGACAAAATCTATGGCAACCTGTTTGTGGTTTTGTCCATTTAATTTAGATATCTGCATTTCAAATACAGATATACCTGCTAATAAACACAGATATCTTTATTTCATTGTTATTACAAATATCTCTAATTAAAATGCAGCTATATGTAATTGAATTGAGATACCTCTTACTGAAATGCAGATATCTGTACTTGAGAAATACAGATATCTCTATTTTCAATCATAACATAGAAATCTGCATTTGTATTAGAGACATCTGCATTTAAAAATACAGATATCTTCATTTCAATGAGAGATACATCTTGTGTAGCTGAAATTCAGATATCTGCATTTAAAATACAGACATCGCTAATGCCATTACGGAAACACGCCTATTCAAATATATAGAAAATTCTATCTCCAAAAACTTAAAATCTTCAGATAAAAATCTTTGATATTTTTCATATTTCTGCTCAAAACATAGATTGTTGGCACTCGTTAGAACCGCCTCGCGAATACGCACAACCTATGGTTTTAAGCAAAAATAATCTATACCCTGGTATACCCCAGTTTTACTATATGAAACTGGGGTTTAAGTGGGTCAAAATTATATAGGCATGTTTTCCTGATGCAAATGCAGATACCTGTATTTGAAATGCAGATATCTTTATTTCTAAATTAAATACATATATCTGCATTTCAAGTACAGATATCTGCATTTCATTACATATATCATTATTTATGGTTGAAAAAGATATCCTTATTTACTCTTACGCGTATTTTCACATGCACTGTTCCACTGGTTACAACATGTTGGGAAGCACATTTCACGCCTCTGCAGACCACAAAAAAACTTATTAAAGATGCTCACGATTTCAAACCATTATGTCTTTACAGTCAAATCCATCGCTCCTTTAAGAGGAGCACAAAAAAGAGAGAAAGAGAATGTGTAAAATATATTTTAGGAATCTATCATGGGTGTGAAGGGTAGACAGAAAAATTCAGGCTTGCCGAGTGATGCAAGACTATGATCTCGAGGGACGGATATTTCGATCTACCTGTCACGCACGAAAGATTCTTTTTCTTGCATACTTTGTATCATATCTGAAGTCAAATCCCTTTGATTGTTGACATTTTCCATATTTTGATAACATTTCTGTGATGCTTAATGACAGCATTAACTTCAGTGATGTTAACCTTAACGATGGTGTACCTCTTGATTCCTATACAAGCAGTGCACATCAAAAGCGTGAGAAATCTCAATTTTTATCTTACCCTGGATAACTTTTCATTTTCCTTATGTTTCTATAATCATGCGATTTTTCAGTACATGTATTTAAGAGAACCAGTTTTTGGACAGTTCTATCACATAAATTCAGGCATTCTAGGCGGGTATACATGATACATTCTGGGTTGCAGAATGAAGGTCCACAAGTAATTATTTAGATAACCGAATGTATGGTTCTTTAACCTGCACATGGGTACTTGATTTTCCATGCAGAAGCCAGAGAGGGCCCCGGCAAACACTGCACAGTTATTATGTCATCCCTGCAAATTACAAAGGAAAGCGTGTTCGGATTCCATTCATTATTGTTTTTTTTTTTTCTCTCGCCAATGGCCGAGATTGAACGTACCTCCAGCACTTGAGGCTATTGGACTCGCCACTGAGCTACCTGCCTAGTAGGCTGCAAGGGACTATTAATTATGTTGAAAATAAAAGTTGAAAATAATCAGGTTCTTAAGAGACCTTTGCATTTAAAATTACAATTATCTGTAGTTTCTATAAATAAAGATTTCTGTATTTGAAATACAGATATCTGTATTAGAAATACAGGCATCTCTATTTGAACGGCAAATATATATTATTTGAATAATAATCATAGATATCCGTATTTCAATTAGAGATAGTTGTATTTCAAATAATGATATTTGTATTTCAAAACAGTTACAGTCTAAAATGTACTTATACCTTACTTAAATGGAAATATCTGCATTTGAAACGCAGACATCTGTAATTAAAATGCAGATATTTATGATTCAAATTCAGACATATCCATTAAAGAACCAAAAAGAGATATCTGCATTTCAAATACGTATAAATACTCTGTATTTGAAATACAGATATGTGCATTTAATGTAGGTAGCTGCATTTAAATGCAGATACCTTTATTTAAATGCAGATATCTGCATTTTAAATATAGATATCTGTATTAAATTGGTTTTGACACAAACGAGCCACCATAAAAAACAATGAAATGACCTATAAAAAACACTTGTCCAAATGAATTTTAAACTAGTCACAAATTATGGCAATATGTGCAAACCAATCTGTCATTCTGCGAATACAGACAGTTCTTAAGTGATAGCATTATGCTGCATTGAAATAAAACTCATCTGTAGATGAGGGAAGCAGTTACTGACAGTTCCTGGATTCACATGCAAGGTTACTGTATCTCATTTATAACAGAAGTAATCTATAAGAGAATAAACTAATTCTTTGTAAATAAGAATTTCAACAGTTAAGAATTAGATAAACTCCAGAATTATTATCATAAAACGCTTCTCTTTTCTACAGAATATTTTAGCAAGAGAAAGTGAACAAATATTTTTTTTTCTTTTTTTTATTCCATAAAAGATTATAGGACTAGACTACTGATGGTGCCAAGTATAAGATAATAAGACATGACAAATGTATAATTCTTTTGTCATATGAAAGAACCGTTTATAGAAGTCTTTTCATTGCAGTTAGTGCCTTTTAACACACAGTAATAACTCAGTGATGAAACCTGATACAAATAAAGAAACGAAACTGTTCAATGGTGATTCTTACAAGAATTATCAACAGAACAGTGCTTCCATCTACTGTCATTCTATGAAACAAAAAAAAACAAAAAAAAAAAAAAAAAGAGAGAACAATAATGGTCTGTAGTGTTCACCTGAGCTTAACAGATTTACATAGTACTTAATTTCGAAGTTTCACAAAACTAGACTGTTCAAGATTTTTCTATAAATTTTATTTTAAAAAGACACATGTCGGTTCTAAACAAATAACCCCCAGGCTTATAAATTGAACAATCTTGGTGCAAATCCACTAGACAAACTCAAACTCATCCAAGGTTTTATGACCGTCCTCATTACCTGCCCGTCTGATGAACAATTTGATAACTAGAAATTGTGTTTAAAAAAAGACACTATGCCCCCCAACCATATGCTTGCCTCTAAAGATAATACAAGGTAAAAATGGCCCAATCTACACAGGGTCATAATTCCTTAAACGTTTTTAAAAGTTAATTAGGTCAACTTCTAATCACTACGAATCTATTCATCAAGTTATGAGGCGCTAGCTTCAATAGTTTTTGAGATCTTTTGCTCGCAAGGGAAAAAGTTTGAGAGATATTTTGCTGGCAAGGAAAAAATGCCCAAAGTTACAATGGGCCATTACTCATGAAATATTTTTAGAATTTATTCAAAAGGATCAGGTTATCTGCTCATCATTATCAATCAATTTAATAAGTTTCAATGCTCTAGCTCCAACAATTTTTTAAATATTCTGCTGACAAGGTAAAAATGTCCAAAATTACAAAGGACCGTAACTCATGAAGTTTTTGTTTGTTTGTGTTGAGGTTTTACGGCCCAGTCAACCCAATGGGTCATGTGGAGCGCGGTCAGTTTTCCTAACCACACGTTTACTGGGCAGGCTTAGTCCTCTAAGCAGTTAACCAGTATTGTGCACATTCTTTCGCCAGAAACTGACAACTGCCCTTCTTGAATCAGCGGAAGGGAGAGAATGACCATAGAAAATATTTCATGATCTCCATGAAAGGATGTTGCCGACCTCGGCGGGGGTTGAACCCGCGACCTCCTGGTCTCAAGTCGGACGGCGCATCCAACTGAGCCACCGAGGCCGACTAACTCATGAAGTAATTATTTAAAATTATTTCAAAAGTTAATCAGATCGTCTACTCAGCACTACCAGTCTATTCATCAAGTTTCAAAGCTCTAGCCTCAATAGCTTTTGAGATACATGTAGTTTAATGAAGTCTCTATCAGCCAGACTATATTTTTGCCATATTACATCTCTGGGAGTCTGAAAGAGCAGGATACTCATGCAAGTGGTCTGATCTGGTTGAAAACTTGTGCAAGATTTATGTCCAGCTTCATTAATAGCAAGTTTGATATAGATCTGATCATAAAACAAAGTCACTGTTGCACGTTGCTTGGACAACATTTTCACCACAATGTGTATGGGACTTTTTGGTTGCTATAGCATCCAAGGTTTTCATTTGGTTACCATGAAAAGTGAAGCTCCACCAAAGGCATGCTATAGATGAGAAATGATTTAGATCGGCCTGCAGACTGCAGATATAACTGATTAAAGGTACTGACAGATGACTGATGGATGAAGAATGGACTACCACCCTATAAGCTCCCCATGAGCCTTCAGTCCAGGTGAGCTAAAAAAAAAAAAAAAAAAAAAAAAAAAAATCTGCAGTTCTACAAAGTTTCATCACTGGACTATCTCGTGTTATATTATTCAGGGCTCAAATTTTTTTCTTGAACTAACTCCTCCTGTAGGGCAAGTGGCCTCAAATTGTTACTTGCCCTTAAGCTGTACTCATCCTTAGTCTTATATTTGGTACTAAAAACAAACCTGTCCATAAAGTCCTGGAATTTAGTTCACGTACTGAAGCGGGGTTTACTGTTGCTGTTTTGCTGCAGAATAGTAAACTCTAACAGACACCTTCCAGAATTGAAATTTTAACTTGTCAGTAGATTTTGACATCTTCTTGTGACATTTTGGAGTGACTTTTAGAACTTTGTAATTATGCTAGGTAATCCAAATTTTTCACTATTTACCCTTACTGCGAAAAAACATACCTGTCCTGTTGGGCAAGCCATTTGATTTTTTTTTCACTTGCCCTTAAAGAACGTCTACTCATAAATATGAGCTGACAAGTGCAAATTTCAAGACCTAGTTATTACATGTAACAATGACACTTTCTGCAATGAAAAGATTTCATATAAACAGTTCTTTCATTTGACAAAAGAATGTCATAAGTTAGCAGTCTCACTTCAGTGAATATAGTTTTTACAATGGTAGTTCATCTACAATGTCTTTGAAGTAGGTCCATTAATATGTTGAAACCCTGCATCAGAGTTAAGCCAATGGTTTATTGAGCTCTTTCAGAGTGGCCACCCTCAAGAATCAAAATTCCTAGACATTTCACTGACTTTTCCCTGACCCAATTCTATTTTTCCCTGACCAAAATGCTGAAAATTTAATGGGCTTTTTCTCATCTTGCAGAAAATAAATGATTCATTCTATTTTAACACATATAAATATACCGTCCTAATTGTTCAGTAAAAAAGAATAAAATATTATCAAAATTTTGGGCATTCATTTTCTAGAATGAGCATTAATTTGTAGCAATGCGGAGTGAGCGAAAAAAAAATACAAGACTTTCAGTCACTCAAAATGGATAAAATACCTGCCACAGCCTAACAAATTTGGGCCAAAATTAGGAATTTCCCTGACTTTCTTAGTATTTAAAATTTCCCTGATCATTTCGCAAAATTCCCTGACTTTTCCCTGACCTTAGAAGAAAAAGTAAGATTTCCCTGACCAGTGGGCACCCTGTATTTGGACTGAACTCATCAGGTCCGGTCCAGTAGTAGCCAAGTTCATTAACATGCACAAAGACAGTTCTGCTCATTATTTGTAATTCTGTTCATTTTATCAATACAGTAATAATTATACTGCTGTTGGATTAACTCATCCTGGTCCGCATGTAAAATGTCTTTCAGATGTTGGTGCAGAGTGCACAAATCCAATTCCCATATCTAGAGAGGCTGGTTTTATCACTGACTAACAGCTGGTACTGGAAAGCAGAAAAAACACCTCTGGGGCTCCACTTTGAAGATGGAAAACCTGCAATTAAAAAGGATATGTTTCTTATTAGTCTGTTGTTCATATAGGGTGAGACCTTTCAAAGAAGGGGTGTACTGTTAAAGGACAAAAAGAATTGCTCCAGTGGGTAAAAGCAATTTCTTTCCTTTAAGAGTAATCCCCCATTGAAAGGGGAGGAAACACTTCAATGGCAGCATGATGTCTTTTGGATGTATCCATTCACCTATAGGGATAAAACAGCAAAGCTTCAGGTTTTTCACTATTATATGCATAATGTTAAACTATAATACCCCACCATAATCGTGCTGCGGGCAGATAACTGTCAAACACTGACAAAAATTGCCCATTAGCAATCCCAAACCAGGGCCCCTTAATATCAATACATGAACCAAGTTTGTTAAATACCCTGACATTTACATGTTATTGTCAGGAAACGAAAATATGGGCGTGTCTCGGGCAGATAACTCTGTCGAAGTTTGATGAAATTTGCGCATTAGCAATCCCAAACAAGAGCTCTACAATATCAATACACATACCAAGTTTTGTGAAAATCAACTGATGTTTACTCAAGAAATCATCTGGACACTAAATATGGATGGACGGACGGATGTGTGACAGATGGATGCAGACACACTGACGTCCAACGTGAAACCATAAAACCCCGCCATTATCGTGTGGCGGGGTCTAAAAAGTGATGCATGGTTCATTTTATAAAATCATAAAGTGAGAAGGGATTTACATATAAGATATTTCTGCTTACCATTCCTGAACAAAACTGAGCATGTCATCAATGATCTATGTGATGGTCTTTTCTGGCATATCCCCTTTCAGTTCCAGTGTCTTGAAGGTCTTCAGTGGCTCGCTGTAGGCCGAATAGAATTCCTGAAAAATATCACCACACATAAATTAAATGTCACCTTATGTCAGTTGAATCCTTTTAACATAATAAACATGGTGGCTTGAAGCTAAATTTTGCTTAACATATTAAGATACTTAAACTGTGTTGTTAATTATATGTACAGTTGACTCTCGTTATCTCGAATTCCAAGGGACTCTTTGAAATACTTTGAGATATCCGTAGCTCGACATATCAGATTTGCAGAAATGAGGAAAACATAATTCCAACAACCACATTTAGCAAATTTATATGTAACTGGACTTTTTAGTTTAGAGATATATTGAAAATATTGTGGACCAATTTCTCCTCTTTTCAACAATATTTTTTAACCTGTTGTAAGATTTTCATGTTTAGCCAGGGACAACATTTTCACTTCGAGATAAGCGGTTATTCGAGATAAGCAAGGTCCAGATAACGATCAACTGTACTGCAATGCTAATGCCGGCAGACCTATACTGACCTTTCACATATGGTACTACATGTATTTGCATAAGTTATGTACTATGCACATACTTTGGTATGTGTTGAGCAATATATTCTAGTATGTGCTGTGCACATATTCTGGAATGCTTTGCACATATTTTGTTATGAATTTATGTGCTGTGCATAGGGCTGGCTAATCAGAGTTGAAAAGATGATTAACATGATAATCAGTCCTGCCATTGTGATCGACAATCGATTAGTAATCACTGAAGATTTGGTCATAATTTTACCTGTCGTCACAGCATGACTCTTACCATATGTTATACTTTACTGCACTTTACCTTGTCCTGACAGGCCTGAGCAAACAGTGTAGACCCAGATGAAAATGTCTCATCAGGGTATACACTGTTTGCCACTCATTCAGCTATTATTAGATACAACATTGTAGAGGCGTAACGATTCATTAAAATTGTATCGTATCACGATACTTTTTCTCACGATACGAGTATTGTATTGTGGGGCTAGTATCGCAATACCTGACGATACGCCCAAAAGTACAATTTTCAAAGAAAATAGTAGCTTTAACATATTTCAAGACCATTTTTATAACAAATTACAAAGATCTAAACTGTTACTATAATACACTGATCACTTATATGACAAAATGGGTCATCTTACACAGGCATTTTTACACAATAATGAACCTCTGAGATGGTTTTGAACCTGTTTTCCAAGAGTATCAAAACTTTCAACCTCTGACTTATGCATGAAAGTAGTATCGTGATATGTATCGAATCGTTAGGCAAGTATTGCGATACATATCGTATCGTGAGCTGACTGTATCGTTACAGCCATACAACATTGGGTAGTAAGTTGTACTTGTTCAAATTTTAGTTAAGTATGGTAAGGAGTTGAGGTGTCTGAATATATGGGTAAATACTGTAATGTAACAGAAACAGAAATCAAATGATATTTCTTTGTCCCAACTTGCTTTTTCACACTTGTAAATACTGTTAAATGTGGCTTTAAATCTTAGCACTCTGGGTAAAATTACAGCAGACATTTTAAAATATTTTTCTTATTTTCCCAGAAAACAGGTTTAGACAGTTTGCATGTAATGTCAAAACCTGCTTTATGGGAAAAGTAAGAAAAATATTGTTATTGCCTTTGGAAAAGAAATTGCAAAACTTCTGCCTCAGGTTCAGCCAATTAAAGAAAAATTTTCCAACTTGCTAGAGTTAGCAAGTGATGGAAATTGCAGCTTGCTTTTTGATCAAATTAACCAGCATTTAGCAAGTTAGCAAGTGCTAAAATTGATCCCTGCTGGCGTATCAGTCAGTAACCTTGAGTATAGTGGTCTGTCACATGGAGAGTATACCGGAATATTGGTCAGCAACAGAGTAAACCCAGACCTATGGCATGTTCTCATAATTCCGTTCACCTTCTTAGAATAATATGAAAACAAATCTTTCTTAAATTTATGCCACATTAAAATTAATAAGAAATGACTAACATAACAGCTGATTTTGAAGAAAATCAGTTGTCACTTACAATTTTATGCATAAAAATCAAAATCTGTCACAAAATGCAAAATATTTGGAGTATCATTCAGTGAATTAGTCAATGATGTAGGGTATGGAAGGTCTGGACTTTATGCTACAGTATCAACATATTTATAAGTATGGCCTGAAACATTATTGTGGAAAGTCATGTTAAGTGATGATTGTTTAAAAAAAATAAATCTGTGTGTTAGTTAAAAGTATCTTGGTTTGTTTGTGTTGAGGTTTTACAGCCCAATCAACCCAATGGGGTCATGTCGAGCATGATCAGTTTACCTAACCACACGTTTACTGGGCAGGCTTAGTCTAAGCGGTTAACCAGTATTGTGTACATTCTTTTGCCAGAAAAAGTACTTGGATTGAAGATCAAGATCTACTGAGATAATGTTGAATCTGACAGCTGGAATGCCCCCCAACCACCCTCCCCCCTACGGGCCCCCGTAGCCTAGTGGATAAGAGAATCGACTCTTAATCCATTAGGTTTCTCACCACTGCGGTTCGGGCCTCCCTTGGGTCATGTGGGAAAGCCAAGTTCTGATTAATGATGGTCAGCTGTTTTGTTTTTTTTCTGCAGTTTCTCCGGTTTTCGCCCACTTTTGATGAACGATCAGCTCGATTTAAGTGAAATATTCTTGAAAGGATCGTAAAACCCAAATCCCCCTCAAATTACCGTTAAGAACTGTTTGGAAAGTCTATTATTTTCACTCTAGATATGCGATAATTCTCAGATATCAGTGGAGCTTTTTCTACTTTCGTTTCAACCGGATGTCACGTTGCGCGCGCGCGGTATACGTTCTTCTGGAATACCACCGAAAATACTGACAAAACTATTGTGTGTTTTATTCTTACCTTAAAATCTCGCCTATGCCTGATTTTCATTTGTTTTTAGCATGGAAACGTGATATCTGTTAGGTTTAACAGTTGCTGTCACCGGGTGATTGTAAACGAACGCTGAAAACGGAAGTGACGTATTTAAAGGTTCATATTCACAATTTCCGGTTACACAAAAAAATTAGCCTTAGTATAGCAATTTTTGAATAGAACAGAATACTACCATAAAGCAACCAACTCTCGTTGTTGCCGCTTCGCGGCAACAACTCGTTGGTTGGTTGCTATTAATTTTAATGTGGCATAAATTTAAGAAAGATTTGTTTTCATATTATTCTAAGAAGGTGAACGGAATTATGAGAATATGCCATAGGTCTGGGTTTACTCTGTCGCTGACCAATATTCCGGTATACTCTCCATGTGACAGACCACTATACTCAAGGTTACTGACTGATACGCCAGCAGGGATCAATTTTAGCACTTGCTAACTTGCTAAATGCTGGTTAATTTCGTCAAAAAGCAAGCTGCAATTTCCATCACTTGCTAACTCTAGCAAGTTGGAAAATTTTTCTTTAATTGGCTGAACCTGAGGCATTGTTGCAGAAGTTTTGCAATTTCTTTTCCAAAGGCAATAACAATATTTTTCTTACTTTTCCCGTAAAGCAGGTTTTGACATTACATGATGCCGGCCTCGGTGGCTCAGTTGGATGCGCCGTCCGCCTGGAGACCAGGAGGTGGAGGGTTCAACCCCCGCCGAGGTCGGCAACATTCTTTCGTGGAGATTGATCGTGAAATATTTTCTACGGTCATTCTCTCCCTTCCGCTGATTCAAGAAGGGCAGTTGTCAGTTTCTGGCGAAAGAATGTGCACAGTACTGGTTAACCGCTTAGAGGACTAAGCTTGCCCAGTAAACGTGTGGTTAGGTAAACTGACCGTGCTCGACATGGCCCCATTGGGTTGACTGGGCCGTAAAACCTCAACACAAACAAATTGACATTACATGCAAACTGTCTAAACCTGTTTTCTGGGAAAATAAGAAAAAAATTTTGAAATGCCTGCTGTAATTTTACCCAGAGTGCTAAGATTTAAAGCCACATTTAACAGTATTTACAAATGTGAAAAAGCAAGTTGGGACAAAGAAATATCATTTGATTTCTGTTTCTGTTACATTACAGTATTTACCCATAGTATTCAGACACCTCAACTCCTTACCATACTTAACTAAAATTTGAACAAGTACAACTTACTACCCAATGTTGTATGGCTGTAACGATACAGTCAGCTCATGATAGGATATGTATCGCAATACTTGCCTAACGATTTGATACATATCACGATACTATTCCATGTATAAGTCAGAGGTTGAAAGTTTTAATACTCTTGGAAAACAGGTTCAAAACGATCTCAGAGGTTCATTACTGTGTAAAAATGCCTGTGTAAGATGACCCATTTTGTCATATAAGTGATCAGTTTATTTCAGTAACAGTTTAGATCTTTGTAATTTGTTATAAAAATGGTCTTGAAATATGTTAAAGCTACTATTTTCTTTGGAAATTGTACTTTTGGGCGTATCGTCAGGTATTGCGATACTAGCCCCACGATACAATACTCCTATCGTGAGAAAAAGTATCGTGATACGATACAATTTCATTGAATCGTTACGCCTCTACAATGTTGTGTCTAATAATAGCTGAATGAGTGGCAAACAGTGTATACCCTGATGAGACACCACATTTTCATCTGGGTCTACACTGTTTGCCCAGGCCTGTCAGGGCAAGGTAAAGTGCAGTAAAGTATAACATGGTAAGAGTCATGCTGAGACGACAGGTAAAATTATGACCAAATCTTCAGTGATTACTAATCGATTATCGATCACAATGGCAGGACTGATTATCATGTTAATCATCTTTTCAACTCTGATTTGCCAGCCCTATGCACAGCACATAAATTATAACAAAATATGTGCAAAGCATTCCAGAATATGTGCACAGCACATACTAGAATATATTGCTCAACACATACCAAAGTATGTGCATAGTACATAACATATGCAAATAGTACCATATGTGAAAGGTCAGTATAGGTCTGCAGGCATTAGCATTGCAGTACAGTTGATTGTTATCTGGACCTTGCTTATCTCGAATAACCGCTTATCTCGAAGTAAAAATCTTGTCCCTGGCTAAACATGAAAATCTTACAACAGGTTAAAAAATATTGTGGAAAAGAGGAGAAATTGGTCCACAATTTCCACAATATTTTCAATATATCTCTATTTAACTAAAAAGTCCAGTTACATATAAATTTGCTAAATGTGGTTGTTGGAATTATGTTTTCCTCACTTCTGCAAATCTGATATGTCGAGCTACGGATATCTCAAAGTATTTCAAAGAGTCCCTTGGAATTCGAGATAACGAGAGTCAACTGTACATATAATTAACAACACAGTTTAAGTATCTTAATATGTTAAGCAAAATTTAGCTTCAAGCCACCATGTTTATTATGTTAAAAGGATTCAACTGACATAAGGTGACATTTAATTTATGTGTGGTGATATTTTTCAGGAATTCTATTCAGCCTACAGCGAGCCACTGAAGACCTTCAAGACACTGGAACTGAAAGGGGATATGCCAGAAAAGACCATCACATAGATCATTGATGACATGCTCAGTTTTGTTCAGGGATGGTAAGCAGAAATATCTTATATGTAAATCCCTTTTCACTTTATGATTTTATAAAATGAACCATGCATCACTTTTTAGACCCCGCCACACGATAATGGCGGGGTTTTATGGTTTCACGTTGGACGTCAGTGTGTCTGCATCCGTCGGTCACACGTCCGTCCGTCCGTCCATCCATATTTAGTGTCCAGATGATTTCTTGAGTAAACATCAGTGGATTTTCACAAAACTTGGTATGTGTATTGATATTGTAGAGCTCTGGTTTGGGATTGCTAGTGCACAAATTTCATCAAATTTCGACAGAGTTATCTGCCCGAGACACGCCCATATTTTCAATAACATGTAAATGTCAGGGTATTTAACAAACTTGGTTCATGTATTGATATTAAGGGGCCCTGGTTTGGGATTGCTAATGGGCAAATTTTGTCAGTGTTTGACAGTTATCTGCCCGCAGCATGATTATGGTGGGGTATTATACACTGTAGTTTAACATTATGCATATAATAGTAAAAAACCTGAAGCTTTGCTGTTTTATCCCTATAGGTGAATGGATATATCCAAAAGACATCACCCTGCCATTGAAGTGTTTCCTCCCCTTTCAATGGGGGATTACTCTTAAAGGAAAGAAATTGCTTTTACCAACTGGAGCAATTTTTTTTGTCCTTTAACAGTACACCCCTTCTTTGAAAGGTCTCACCCTATATGAACAACAGACTAATAAGAAAAACATATCCTTTTTAATTGCAGGTTTTCCATCTTCAAAGTGGAGCCCCAGAGGTGTTTTTTCTGCTTTCCAGTACCAGCTGTTAGTGATAAAACCAGCCTGTCTAGATATGGGAATTGGATTTGTGCACTCTGCACCAACATCTAAAAGACATTTTACATGCAGACCAGCAAGAGTTAATCCAACAGCAGTATGATTATTACTGTATTGATAAAATGAACAGAATTACAAATAATGAGCAGAACTGTCTTTGTGCATGTTAATGAACTTGGCTACTACTGGACCGGACCTGATGAGTTCAATCCAAATACAGGGTGCCCACTGGTCAGGGAAATCTTACTTTTTCTTCCAAGGTCAGGGAAAAGTCAGGGAATTTTGCGAAATGATCAGGGAAATTTTAAATACTAAGAAAGTCAGGGAAATTCCTAATTTTGGCCCAAACTTGTTAGGCTGTGGCAGGTATTTTATCCATTTTGAGTGACTGAAAGTCTTGTATTTTTTTTTTTTTCGCTCACTCCGCATTGCTACAAATTAATGCTCATTCTAGAAAATGAATGCCCAAAATTTTGGCAATATTTCATTTTTTTTTACTGAACAATTAGGGCGGTATATTTATATGTGTTAAAATAGAATGAATCATTTATTTTCTGCAAGATGAGAAAAAACCCATTAAATTTTCAGCATTTTGGTCAGGGAAAAATAGAATTGGGTCAGGGAAAAGTCAGTGAAATGTCTGGGAATTTTGATTCTGACTGAGGGTGGCCACTATGAAAGAGCTCAATAAGCCATTGGCTTAACTGGTGCAGGGTTTCAACATATTAATGGACCTACTTCAAAGACATTGTAGATGAATTACCATTGTAAAAACTAACTTATGACATTATTTTGTCAAATGAAAGAACTGTTTATATGAAATCTTTTCATTGCAGAAAGTGTCATTGTTACATGTAACAGGACAGGTATGTTTTTTCGCAGTAAGGGTAAATAGTGAAAAATTTGGATTACCTAGCATAATTACAAAGTTCTAAAAGTCACTCCAAAATGTCACAAAAAGATGTCAAAATCTGCTGACAAGTTAAAATTTCAATTCTGGAAGGTGTCTGTTAGAGTTTACTATTCCGCAGCAAAACAGCAACAGTAAACCCCGCTTCAATATGTGAACTAAATTCCATGACTTTATGGACAAGTTTGTTTTTAGTACCAAATATAAGACTAAGGATGAGTACAGCTTAAGGGCCAGTAACAATTTGAGGCCACTTGCCCTACAGGAGGAGTTAGTTCAAGACAAAATTTTGAGCCCTGAATAATATAACACGAGATAGTCCAGTGATGAAACTTTTAGAACTGCAGATTATTTTTTTTTTTTTTTTTTTTTTTTAAGCTCACCTGGACTGAAGGCTCATGGGGAGCTTATAGGATGGTAGTCCATTCTTCATCCACCAGTCATCCGTCAGCACCTTTAATCAGTTATATCTGCAGTCTGCAGGCCGATCTAAATCATCTCATCTATAGCATGCCTTTGGTGGAGCTTCACTTTTCATGGTAACCCAATGAAAACCTTGGATGCTATAGCAACCAAAAAGTCCCATACACATATTGTGGTGAAAATGTTGTCCAAGCAGCGTGCAACAGCGACTTTGTTTTATGATCAGATCTATATCAAACTTGCTGTTAATGAAGCTGGACATAAATCTTGCACAAGTTTTCAACCAGATCAGACTACTTGCATGAGTTACCTGCTCTTTCAGACTCCCAGAGATGTATTATGGCAAAAATGTAGTCTGGCTGATAGAGACTTCATTAAACTACACGTATCTCAAAAACTATTGGCTAGAGCTTTGAAACTTGATGAATAGACTGGTAGTGATGAGTAGACGATCTGATTAACTTTTGAAATAATTGTAAAAAATTACTTCATGAGTTATGGTCCTTTGTAATTTTGGACATTTTTACCTTGTCAGCAGAATATTTAAAAAATTGTTGGAGCTAGAGCATTGAAACTTATTAAATTGATTGATAATGATGAGTAGATAACCTGATTCTTTTGAATAAATTCTAAAAATATTTCATGAGTAATGGCCCTTTGTAACTTTGGGCATTTTTTCCTTGCCAGCAAAATATCTCTCAAACTTTTTCCCTTGCCAGCAAAAGATCTCAAAAACTATTGAAGCTAGTGCCTCATAACTTGATGAATACCGGTAGATTCGTAGTGATTAGAAGTTGACCTGATTAACTTTTAAAAACGTTTAAGGAATTACAATGTATGACCCTGTGTAGATTGGGCCATTTTTACCCTGTATTATCTTTAGAGGCAAGCATATGGTTGGGGGGCATAGTGTCTTTTTTTAAACACAATTTCTAGTTATCAAATTGTTCATCAGACAGGCAGGTAATGAGGACGGTCATAAAACCTTGGATGAGTTTGAGTTTGTCTAGTGGATTTGCACCAAGATTGTTCAATTTATAAGCCTGGGGGTTGTTTGTTTAGAACCGTCATGTGTCTTTTTAAAATAAAATTTGTAGAAAAATCTTGAACAGTCTAGTTTTGTGAAACTTCGAAATTAAGTATGTAAATCTGTTAAGCTTATGTGAACACTACAGACCATTATTGTTCTCTTTTTTTTTTTTTCTTTTTTTTTAGCTCACCTGAGCTCTGCTCAGGATGAGCTATTGTGATCACTTTTCGTGCGTCCGTCCGTCCTTCTGTCCGTGCGTCCGTCCGTTAACATTTTCAAACGACTACTTCTCTGAAGCCGCTGAGCTAATTTTGCTCAAATTTCATATGGAGCCTCCTTAGGGTGGGGGAACGAAAAATTGCTAAAATGGTCGCGATCCGTTGACCAAGATGGCCGCCACGCCCATATATGGTAAAAACCTTTAAAAATCTTCTCCTCCAGAACCGAGAACACCTTGGGGCTGAACCTTTGCAGGAATCATCGGGAACGGGAGGTCTACCAAAATTGCTAAAAGAATTGTCGTACGTTGACGTTTGACCTTTTTACGGCAAGGTCAAGTTTGCTTCACTATGCATTTGTATAGGAAAAACCTTTAAAAATCTTCTTCTCCAAAACCGAGCATGCCTTATGGCTGAATCTCTGCATATATCTTTGGGAACAGGAGGGCTACCAAAATTGCTAAAATAATGGTCGTACATTGACATTTGACCTTTTTACGGTAAAGTCAATTTTGCTTCCTTAT
This sequence comes from Anodontia alba, assembly GCA_964016985.1. Lineage (NCBI taxonomy): Eukaryota > Metazoa > Mollusca > Bivalvia > Lucinida > Lucinidae > Anodontia > Anodontia alba. The sequence goes on from OZ024829.1 coordinate 26,070,887, forward strand.
GCATTTGTATGGGAAAAATGTTTAGAATTTCAAACAACTTCTCCTCTGGAGCCTCTGGGCCAATTTTGCTCAAATTTCATATGGAGCCTCCTTAGTTAGGAGGAACAAAAGATTGCTAAAATGGTCACCGTTCGTTGACCAAGATGGCCGCCATGCCCACATATGGTAAAAACCTTTAAAAATCTTCTTCTCTAGAACCGAGGATGCTTTGGGGCTGAATGTTTGCATAAATCATCGGGGACAGGATGTCTACCAAAGTTGCTAAAATAATGGTCATACAGAGACATTTGACCTTTTCACGGCAAGGTCAAGTTTGCTTCCTTATGCATTTGTATGGGGAAAAAGCATTTAAAAATCTTATTCTCCAAAACCGAGGATGGCTTGTGGCTGAATCTTTGCATATATCATCTGGAACGGGCAGTCTACCAAAGTTGCTACAATAATTGTCATACATTGACATTTAACCTTTTTACGGCGAGGTCAAGTTTGCTTCTGTATGCATTTGTATGGGCCCCATACATTTGTATGGAAAAAATGTTGATAATTTCAAATGGCTTTTTCTCTGACGCCTCCGGGCCAGTGTTGCTCAAATTTCATGTGGAGCCTCCATGGGCAGGAGAATGAAAGATTGCTAAAATGGGTATGGTCCATTGATCAAAATGGCTGCCATGCCCATATATGGTAAAAACCTTTAAAAATCTTCTACTCCATACCCAAATAAGCCCTGGATCCTAATCTTTGCACAAATTAGGGGGGACAGGAGATCTACCAAAATTGCTAAAATGATGATTCTACATGTATGTTGACATTTGACCTTTTTACCTCCACGGTCAAATTTGCTTCCCCATTTGTATGGGCCATATACATTTATATTGAAAGTATCCAAGCGACTTGTAGATCAACAGTAGTTAAAATTGTTCTGATTGGAAATCTAAGATGGCCATCATCTGATTTATATTTATAATATTTCCCTGCCACTGTGCTGTTTATATGTATAACATCATGATTCTTCAGAAACCACTTAGCCAATTTCCACCAAATTTCACATTGATCCGTCTGTTGAAATGTGATTGATAGTTTATTCAAATGATCATGCTCCATTGACTGTCAGGCCCATATATTCTTCTTCAAAACTAAGAACTGCTCAAATGATGATATTTTCATTAGTTGCGATGATAGGATTGGAAAAATGTTGCATAACATCTGCATGTCTGCAGTGGCTATGTCACTCAGGTGAGCGAATCGTGGCCCATGGGCCTCTTGTTTTTTGTTTCATAGAATGACAGTGGATGGAAGCACTGTTCTGTTGATAATTCTTGTAAGAATCACCATTGAACAGTTCCATTTCTTTATTTGTATCAGGTTTCATCACTGAGTTATTACTGTGTGTTATGCATTGCATGTAAAAGGCACTAACTGCAATGAAAAGACTTTTCTATAAACGGTTCTTTCATATGACAAAAGAATTATACATGTGTCATGTCTTATTATCTTATACTTGGCACCATCAGTAGTTTAGTCCTATAATCTTTTATGGAATAAAAAAAAGAAAAAAAAAGTATTTGTTCACTTTCTCTTGCTAAAATAATCTGTAGAAAAGAGAAGCATTTTATGATAATAATTCTAGAGTTTATCTAATTCTTAACTGTTGAAATTCTTATTTACAAAGAATTAGTTTATTCTCTTACAGATTACTTCTGTTATAAATGAGATACAGTAACCTTGCATATGAATCCAGGAACTGTCAGTAACTGCTTCCCTCATCTACAGATGAGTTTTATTTCAATGCAGCATAATGCTCACTTAAGAACTGTCTGTATTCGCAGAATGACAGATTGGTTTGCACATATTGCCATAATTTGTGACTTGTTTAAAATTCATTTGGACAAGTGTTTTTTTATAGGTCATTTCATTGTTTTTTTATGGTGGCTCGTTTGGGTTAAAACCAATTTAATACAGATATCTATATTTAAAATGCAGATATCTGCATTTAAATAAAGGTATCTGCATTTAAATGCAGCTACCTACATTAAATGCACATATCTGTATTTCAAATACAGAGTATTTATAGGTATTTGAAATGCAGATATCTCTTTTTGGCTCTTTAATGGACATGTCTGAATTTGAATCATAGATATCTGCATTTTAATTACAGATGTCTTCGTTTCAAATGCAGATATTTCTATTTAAGTAAGATATAAGTACATTTTAGAAACTCGGGTAACTGTTTTTGAAATACAGATATCTTTATTTGAAATACAACTATCTCTAATTGAAATACTGTACGGATATCTATGATTATTATTCAAATAAAATATATCTGCCGTTCAAATAGAGATGCCTGTATTTCTAATACAGATATCTGTATTTCAAATACAGAAATCTTTATTTATAGAAACTACAGATAATTGTAATTTTAAATGCAAAGTTCTCTTAAGAACCTGAATATTTTCAACTTTTATTTTCAACACAATTAATAGTCCCTTGCAGCCTACTAGGCTTCCCTTAAACTCGGACAACAGCAGGTAGCTCAGTGGTGAGTCCAATAGCCTCAAGTGCTGGAGGTACGTTCAATCTCGGCCATTGGCGAGAAAAAAAACAACAACAATAAATGGAATCCGAACACGCTTTCCTTTGTGATTTGCAGGGATGACATAATAACTGAGCAGTCTTTGCTGGGGCCCTCTCTGGCTTCTGCATGGAAAATCAGGTACCCATGTGCCGGTTAAAGAGCCATACATTCGGTTATCTAAATAATTACTTGTGGACCTTCATTCTGCAACCCAGAATGTATCATGTATACCTGCCTAGAATGCCTGAATTTATGTGATAGAACTGTCCAAAAACTGGTTCTCTTAAATACATGTACTGAAAAATCGCATGATTATAGAAACGTACGGAAAATGAAACGTTATCCAGGGTAAGATAAAAATTGAGATTTCTCACGCTTTTGATGTGCACTGGTTGTATAGGAATCAAGAGGTACACCATCGTTAAGGTTAACATCACTGAAGTTAATGCTGTCATTAAGCATCACAGAAAGTTATCAAAATATGGAAGATGTCAACAATCAAAGGGATTTGACTTCAGATATGATACAAAGTATGCAAGAAAAAGAATCTTTCGTGCGTGACAGGTAGATCGAAACATCCATCCCTCGAGATCATAGTCTTGCATCACTCGGCAAGCCTGAATTTTTCTGTCTACCCCTCACACCCATGATAGATTCCTAAAATATATTTTACACATTCTCTTTCTCTCTTTTTTTGTGCTCCTCTTAAAGGAGCGATGGATTTGACTGTAAAGACATAATGGTTTGAAATCTTGAGCACCTTTAATTAGTTTTTTTGTGGTCTGCAGAGGCGGGAAATGTGCTTCCCAACATATTGTAACCAGTGGAACAGTGCATGTGAAAATACACGTAAGAGTAAATAAGGATATCTTTTTCAACCATAAATAATGATATCTGTAATGAAATGCAGATATCTGTACTTGAAATGCAGATATATGTATTTAATTTAGAAATAAAGATATCTGCATTTCAAATACAGGTATCTGCATTTGCATCAGGAAAACATGCCTATATAATTTTGACCCACTTAAACCCCAGTTTCATATAGTAAAACTGGGGTATACCAGGGTATACATTATTTTTGCTTAAAACCATAGATTGTGCATATTCGCGAGGCGGTTCTAACGAGTGCTAACAATCTATGTTTTGAGCAGAAATATAAAAAAAATATCAAAGATTTTTATCTGAAGATTTTAAATTTTTGGAGATCGAATTTTCTATTTGAATAGGCGTGTTTTCGTAATGGCATTAGCGATGTCTGTATTTTAAATGCAGATATCTGAATTTCAGCTACACAAGATGTATCTCTCATTGAAATGAAGATATCTGTATTTTTAAATGCAGATGTCTCTAATACAAATGCAGATTTCTATGTTATGATTGAAAATAGAGATATCTGTATTTCTCAAGTACAGATATCTGCATTTCAGTAAGAGGTATCTCAATTCAATTACATATAGCTGCATTTTAATATTTGTAATAACAATGAAATGAAGATATATGTGTTTATTAGCAAGGTATATCTGTATTTGAAATGCAGGTATCTAAATTAAATGGATAAAACCACAAACAGGTTGCCATAGATTTTGTCATGCTTTGGCTCAGTTTAGTATTGGTGAATGTTGTGAGAAATTGTGCTGGAACTGGAAGTAGTCACCCCCTAAACTTATACTGAGGTCACTCAGTGGGAACTTATTGAATGTACTTGGATGAAAATGCCTTTTCCCGCCTTTTAATGCAGTCTTAAATCACTAAAAAATGCATGCTTCTGTATTATTGAATTTAAAAAACCTGTTGAGGAATACTTGTAAATAAGATGCACCCGCATCCCCCCTCACCACCACCACCCCCCCCCCCGCCACCCCCCCCCCCCCCCCCCCCCGCAAATTGTTGAAACTTAAAAGTCCATTTTTATTTATTACTTTATTTTTGGAAAGTCACAAATTGGTTGGTTGCTCATTAGGTTGCACCTATTTCATATTATTTTTAACTCTACTGACTCCAAATTTTATTATGCGATTTAAGCTTCTATTTAGGTTTTAGCTACACCTTCATTCGACATTAATTGTTCCCAATTTTGATATTTCTATGTTGCTTTTATTTTAACGAATAAATTCCTTGTCAGTCAGGTTTTTTTTTTTTTTTTTTTTTTTGTTTTGTTTTTTTTTTTTTTTTTAATATTTTGTTTTCCCAATTTGCAATTCCAAAATCTTCTAGAAATTAAAAAAAGAACTGTCAATGATTTTTGTGGTCAGTGAATAACAGATAAACTGGTGTGTAACTTTTGTACAATTCTGCAGGAACTATTGACTACACAGTGTTCAACACGAACAGCAAGGCTTAGCTTGCAAATTCGTTTTTTTTTGAACCTTAAGGAAACATTAAAACAACCTGAAGGAAACATTGAAGGACGATAACTCAGAGCACTTTATTTCGTTTTCACTATCACAGTTATTTGCATTCTTTCTTCATATAAATAAAACATGCAATGACTGCTATTTACATATGAGGCCAGTTGTGAAAACATCAATGCCCCAGTAAGCATTCTTTATAAATCAATAGCGGGCCGTTATCGGCCCGTCAGGGTAGCTGACGGGCCGATAACGGCCGGCTATACATTTATAAAGAATGCTAACTGGGGCCCTGCATGCGAATTGAGAAGACCCAGTCCAGCCAGCGTATCTGCGAACACTTGATTTGAAGCTGATACTTGAGGCAATGTACCTTATGTCATGAGCGGCCAGAGAAGTCTCAGATCAGCCCGTGCTATCCGCGCAATCTCACTAAAGTCTTCGGATTTCGCCCGAAGAGATCACAGATCTTTGGCTGTGTAAAGATAACTCAGCCAGGACTCGGATCAGAATGCGAGAATGCGCAGGCTGATCTTACAGGGCTCTATATAAGAGAGAGTAAAGGGTACATGTATCTGAGCATTGAATGTTTGAAAATCAGCATTAAAATTTAGGTTGAGCGGGTAAAAATACTCTATGAAATTTTGGATTTCAACATTGAAATCAGGTTTAGGGGGTAAAAATTTTCATTTAACTTTACAGCTTTTAACAAAAAGCAATTTCCTTCACACTGATTCTTTTATGAGCAGTAGCAGTGCACAAGATCATAAAAGGTTTAACCTTTAAAGCAGTGATGACTATGTTGTTTTGCTGTTGTTGCTGTTTTTTTTTTTGTTTTTTTTGTTTTTTGTTTTTTGTTGTTGTTTTTTGTTGTTGTTGTTGTTGTTGTTTTTCATAGAAATTAAAGCTTGGTATTTCATGTGAACTGTCTGCTGAGCAGACAATTCACATGAAATGCCTAGCTTTATTTGCTCTGAAAAAAAAAAATAAAATAAAATTTTGTATGCTACACTTACGCATGGTGCTTTGAGAGTTGAGCATTGTAAATGGGCATTTAAATATTAAGCTTTAAAGCAGGGGGTAAAATACTTATTGTATTAAACTCTTATCTGGAGCACTGTCTTAGATTTAGATTAGCAAATGTTTGATGGTACATTTTCTTATATTGTTTCTCACTTCTAGATGTTCTAACTTGTGCCATAGGGATGAGCATTTCTTCATATGAATCGAGAAACACTACTTTTTTCCCATATGCTACGTATCAGCTTGATTTTGCCATAATTTATAATATATGAGAAAACTATTATGTATATGCAGTACTCTCAGCCATCAACATACATGTGCGCGCACGCAATTACGGACACACACATGCACGCACACACATACAAACAGGCACACACTGCGGCGTAGATGGTTCTTCCCAACCCAGTATGCATTGTTTATAAATCTATAGCGGGCCGTTATCGGCCCGTCAGGGTAGCTGACGGGCCGATAAAGGCCCGCTATAGATTTATAAAGAATGCTAGCTGGGAAGCAGGTATAAATGTAAACTGACTCAAAATACATGTACTAGTTGCTTGACTACGTGCACAAATAAAACAAAAGCAAACAAATGAAAACAAATTTGCATTAACATTAAAGATAAGCGCCTCTCTGTCTCTGGTGGACAAAATAGACACTTCCGTACTTAGTAGTGATCATCAAACTTGGTAAGCCCAGGCAATATAATATTGGAGATATGCACCTGACAATTTGTAGTATAAAGTAGGTACATGTAATAGATCAAATATTTCACAGTTACCTAGCTTTTGGAATGGTCACACTCGTCCATATTTGTACTATACACAACCTTCGGTAGACAGGGCTGCGTTCAGAAGTGCAATGTGATAGCAAACGTTTTGCCCTGGAACCCTGTATATAATGCTGAGCGTCAACAGGAGCAGGGGTACAGGGCAAAACGGCAATCGCGAGTAACTAGCACTTCTGAACGCAACCCAGATCACATTGGTCTACCGTTGGCACGCGACCTACTGTTTTTACCCATATACATCAAATGTGTTCAATTTCGGCCAAATAATACATTCGATATACATCGGACAGTAGATCAAGGGTGAAAAACTATGTCGCCATTACCTATATTTGGAACGGAACATACGTCCATCTTCATCTTCAATAACCCATTGTAGTCGGGAGACCCGTAAAAGGATAATTGGCAAACAGCGCAGACCCAGATCAGACGCCGCAGAACGCGGCGTCTGATCAGGGTCTCCACTTTTTGCAAATAGTTTAGCCATTTTTCTTTAGAAATACGTCAATCTCATAGACGCACGTACCTACAATTGAAATTGGACTCTTCCAATATATAGTGTGGGAGAGTCTATTCAGTCTACAATGGGTTAAATGTACCCATACTCATAAAATGATCGACCTGGTCCATACGTATGTGAGATTTATTCGATATAAATATACTCAACAAAATAATTTAAGGGCCACATAGTGCAAATTTCCATATTTACAAACTTTTGCCGGGTGCATGGGCAAAACCTCAGAAGGTATCAAAATATCGTTGAATGCTTCTTTAAAAGGAAGCCCTAAAGGAGTGTTTCCAAAAAAAAAAAAAATTCAAATAAAAATTATCATTTTAAAATTCTCAAAAAAACACTACTTTTTACCCAAAAATTAAAAATTGACATTTTCGCGTAAAAAGTGATGTCTGGGCTTCCAACTGTGAAAAACTCGTAGAGAAAGCCTTATTTGTTATCAAGAAACGCACATTTTGCCAGAGGTACCCTTTACAGCTTATTCGTTGTCTATGGGGAACTTTCGAGGCATTTTTAGCCTCTCAAAAGGGTTGTTGGCCTTTTTTTCTGGTCATATCTGTGTGCCTTTTACTCGAAGGAAGGTTGACTTTGCATGATTTTGTGTGTGACAGAGTATTGTTTTCATTAAACAAAGAATTTTTCCGGTATTGTGAAAAAACTTCATTTTGGGGTAAAAAACGTTATTTTGGAAATTCTCATTTTTCTTAGAATCCTTTGGTCTGGCGTGGTCGGTGCCATTGACACTTTTGTAGCGAAACATGTTGAGCTGATTGAAATAGGGCTGAGACTTCCAGTTTTGTCCATGAAATAATTTCAAAAACTTGAGGGTCGCATTTTAGTGATAATCAAAGGGAAAATAAAACTGGTGGCCCTTAAATTATTTTGTGGAGTATATTTTGTACCAAGCGATCAGATGTTAAAATACACACTTCGAAAACACGCCTTTTCAAATATATTGAAAATTTCACCAACAAAAACTGAAAGTTTTCCGATGAAAATTCTGATATTTTTCATATTTTTGTTCTAAACATAGATTGTGGGTACTTGTTAGAACCGCCTCGCCGAGGCGGTTCTAATGAGTACCCACAATCTATGTTTTTGAGCAGAAATAAGAAAACTAATGTATACCCCGGTAAACCCCACTTTTACTATATAAAAAGTGGGGTTTAATGGGGTCAAAATTATATAGGTATGTTTTCGTGATAAGGTCAGTGTGACCTAATTTTGATACATGTAAGAGACACACTGTCTTTAGTTAATCTACCTATACATCAATGTAGATTATTTGTTTGTTTGTGTTGAGGTTTTATGGCCCAGTCAACCCAATGGGGTCATGTCGAGCGCGGTCAGTTTACCTAACCACACGTTTACTGGGCAGACTTAGTCCTCTAAGCGGTTAACCAGTATTGTGCACATTCTTTTGCCTAGGCCATACAGTGCCCTAGGTATATGCACAGGTCAATTTTGTAAGATCTAGATCAAAATATAGGTACCGATGAGCTACTGTTGGTAGCCGACTCATCTGTAATAGATATACTCATATACCAAAATTTGGTAAGCTTTGGTCATACAGTACAAGACGTCTCGGACGGACGATCGGAAGGACGGACGGAGCTGTAATAATAATTGTCGCAATAAGCCATAAAATGAAATGTGATATCCTTAATAAAATACATGATCGGTGTACATTGTGGTCAGTCTCATGATGGCATCTCTGATATATGGTCATAATGAATATTGCGACTAATTGGTTATTGCATAGTTTTAAATTTCTCGCCTGGCGGCTCGAAATATAAAACTATGTAATAACTAATGCATGTAATTCCACCAGGAAATGGATGTACCGTATTTGAAATAATTACCGCACATAGAGCTTAGGTTTTTCAAAAATCTCCTAAAAACTTGTAGCCAAAAAAATCCTTCTAATACGGGTACACGTTAAAGAAAGATCAGCAGAGAACTTCATTAGGGGCGTATTTAGTGATACTAATATTTATTTATCTGACTGTCTTTATAAAATCATATGTTATTGGTACTCATTTGAATTGCCTCGACTTGTCGAGGCAATTCAAATGTTTACCTACAACATATCTTTTTTTTTATAAATAAGTAGATAAAAGTATACTGGCTGTAATCTAAGACTACTAAATTGCTTGACTGTGCGTTTATAGGAGCATGTGCGGTAATTAGTTCGATACGGTAGATAGAGGGCTTTCGAATCTGAATCAAGAAAGCGCACGTTCGAATCTGAACCAAGAAAGCGCATGATGTACAATATTACATACAGACTGTTGGGTGAAACATTGTTTTCCTCTGGTATCAATGATGAACATATTGTAGAAGAGATCTTTATGTAGCCTAACCATACCCAGTAAGCATTCTTTATAAATCTATAGCGGGCCGTTATCGGCCAGTCAGGGTAGCTGACGGGCCGATTACGGCCCGCTATAGATTTATAAAGAATGCTAGCTGGGTAGCTTTCAGTTTCACTCCTATTTGATATTGGCGCCATAATATGCCTTTACGCATATGCAGGCAGGGAATACTTAGACTATGCATGTAATGTATCGCCCTATTATCTCCTATGACATATATCGAAAACTGTGCAGTTCGGTCAGGATCTTAGCATTTTCGGTTGTAGTTTGTAAATTACCCATGTTTTCATCAGAAGGTTTGGGAATTGAATGCCTGATCAGACTATACGGGGGCGCAAAGCGGTCTAGGCATTATGTGTTTATATGCGCCAGAATCCTTTTGTCTGTAACGTTCCTTTAACGGAATATATTCTGTCGAAATGGTTTTGCTCCCCTTCTGATAATGGTTCTACTCTAAAAGGAAAGACTTTGCTCCCTTCGGGAGCAAAGTCTTTCCTTGTAGAGTGGAACCCATTGCAGAAGGAACAGGTTTTGCAGAAAAACAAACAGGAAGCAACAAAAGTTGTTTCCCTTGCAAAATGGCGGAAAAAACTCCAAGATGGATCCAGTTCCCTGAGTTCAATTCCTACTCCAGTTTCCCAGTCTTACTCACGTCTGTTTCACTGGAGCCTTTAGAAATGTTTGCCTGTCCATTCACTTCTTTTTGTACACCTACAACATTAAAATCTAAATTTGCGTAATCCTTTTTGGTTGCATTTTTTCCTGGTGTAGTTTTTGGTCTGTGAATATACTGCAAGAGGGGTGGTGGCTGTCGTGACCTAAAGGCGTTAGTCCGTTGAGGATTTGCCCTAAAACTTTGCACTTTAAGGCCACGTGTGAGCCAATGACAGTATTTTTGTGAGAATTTGGGATGTGCGTGAAGAAGCTGCTGACTATATCCGTTCATAACCGGAAGTGGTGCTCCGGACGCCATGAGAGTTCCTTGCGCAGATTTTGGCTTGTTTCTGTTTGTCAACTTATAGTTTACCCTGAAAAGAAAACGTATTGGTTTAAAGTCAAAACATGACGGGGGCATCATGACAATTGAGTCGGCGCCCGAGAAAACCTGCTATAAGACTTGTACGGCAGCGAAAACTCAGATCAGCTTGCGCATCCGCGCAGTCTGATCAGAGTCTTCGCTAATCGCATGTGCCTTCTACAGCCTCCAGGCTATCCAAACTTTGATTAAACAAGACCCTTGCCATACTGGTTGGTTGTACTGGCTGATCTGAGTCTTTGCTGGTGACACAGGTCGTATTGTAGGTTTTGTCGTGCGCTGGCTCAGTTATTTGAAGAACGAAGTCTAGATCAACATGTGCATCCGCACGGTCTAGTCAGGGGCTTCTCTGTCCGTTTAGATAATCATTTGCAATTCAAGAACGAATGTAGCGAAAAGATAACACTATGATCATAGTAGAAACTCAGTATTTTATTTAATCATAACAGCAAACGAAATGCAAAAGTATTAACCCGTCTCTTGCTGAACACGACATGCCCTGTTTTAGTAAAAAGTGTAGATCCAGATCAGTTGGCTTCTGAAGAAGCTAACTGATCTGGATCTGCATTGTTTGCCATTAAGTATGTGAATTTAAATCAACCATCTGGATCGAGAAATCTGATTGGCTGAAAATTAGAAGTGGGCGTGGCATCTTAATTTATTTGGCATGGCAAGGGTTCAGTTATTTTTGTGGCATAATAATGGCACTGTAGAACCATTCTACCACCTAAACTCTTCAAGATAGTAGAAAAAAACATTTTTTTTATTTTTTATTATTATTATTATTTTCTTTTCCGGAGATAATAGCTTAATGTTAATGTAAAGCTTAGCAGACGATTCACGTGTAATGGCAAGCCTTATTTTCTTGAAATATAGAAAATAAAACTATAAGAAGTGTGTACACATAGCTTCATAAAAAAGCCTGGAAACTTCTACAGTACCCCCTGATTCTGTAAGCGGAAAACAAAGACATCGATCAAGCTCTGCGAATGCATATGCAGTACATACCTTTTTCCTACGTTGTATATGCCCTAACTAGACTCTACAAATGTACAGTCTGGTCTCAGCATGCGCGCTTCAAATACATGTATGCCTAGCCTAGCCACTAGGCGCTTAACTGAGTAATATGGATACACAATCATCTATTTTCATAAAAATGAACAGTATAATAGTTTTATAGCTAGTCTACACTTCTTTCCCAAAATGATAATCTTAGCCAAGATATGTATTGGAAACTTTACCAAATAGACTTGCATTGTTAACAAGTTGATAACCTTTTAATAATAAACAAAAATGATCAGACTTTTATTATCAGACTAGAAGCTAGTCTACTGTATGCCCAAAGATCGGATTCGTAGGGATGAGGCTCAACTGTGCAGTCTATAAAGTATACCCGTCCGTTAAGGGAAAGGCGACTTTTTAAAACTGTATATGACCTGAAAGCTCTTGAAAAAGTCCGCATTTTAATGCAAACCGGATCAAATTCTGACTAAACAGTAAGAAAGTTTTGAGGTTTGAAGATTGTAAATTTGCTGTCATATGTGTAAGCGCAGCCATTCTGAATATTTAATTATGCTTATGACGTAATAGAAAAATGAAAATCCTAAATAACTAATATTTGCAGCAATAGTTTCTCTCCATGTTTTGTGCGTATGGCCTCTGCTCCATATTGATCTTACAGTTTTCTTTCTAATAATTTTAAGAACCGCTTTAACCCATTTAAGCCTGACGACACATGAATGGGACATAAGCAAACAGTGTAGACCCAGATCAGACGCCGCAGAATGCGGCGTCTGATCAGGGTTTACACTGTTTGCATGAAAGACAGGAATTTCTATAAAACATGATACCAATAAAAACTAACCAAATGCCCCATATATTGGAAATGGACCGGTCCGAAAGTTAAAGTTAGAAGAATCCACTCGGCATAAATGGGTTAAATATTTAAAATAGCGGCGCCTTTGGCATTAGTTTTGGAGTCTTTAACGTCATTAACTTGTTTTGTTTTTTATCCGATTTTGGTCAAACCCGCATCAAAAGCCGTGATTTGTCGAGATCGTTCATCTCTGAAACATTCTTTGCCAACTCTGTCTCCTTTTAAATAAATAACTACCGCAACAAGAAGGAAAACAACTCCCGTCTTTATCTGTAACTATATGTTTTGAATTCTCTCTAATTTGTTATTTGCGACTACGATTTGATCTCTCGAGAACACAAAATAAATAATTAATTTTGACAAATGGCACCACCAATTTTTCAGACACCTGACCCTGATATAATGTTTGTAACGCTCCATAAACCAAAACCCTTTGATATAATATTTACGCTTCAAGGTCAGTGTAACAAAAGATAAAAGAAATGCTAATTTCTATATACAATTCTTAAAGAGAGTGGAGTCATCTATAAACTACTTAAATATTTTAAAAATGTATAAATACATTTCATAATTCTGTCGAAACAGACAGACAGTGACCATATGTGCGTACATGTACACGCGCGCGCCATGCACTGCCGAAAGACCTACAGTTATACGGAACGCTGAGCATCAGTGAACTTCCTTATAATTTGTGACACCCAACCCTCCACGTTTCCCTCTTTTTACTACAATAAATGATGAACTGAACTACGTACCTCAATTCTGAATAAATGAAACATCTCTTTTTATGGTTATGTGGAAATCATGACAATACCTACGTCTATTATTAAAACGCCTATGAAAAAGCGACATCGGTCTAACACTGCCCAAGCCTATTGGAGAGTTCGGACACTGAAAGTTTAAACTATAACTTATTTATGATATATAAATGCAGACAGCATTTTCAACTGCCAAGTGTCAAAGTTATTGTCTATGAAAACTTAGAAACATATCGCTATTTTTTCATCTAATGGTTTAACATACAGAGCACTAAAGCTGAACCCATTGAAGAACGGGTAGCTGGTAAACAGTGCAGACCCAGATCAGACGCCGCAGAACGCGGCGTCTGATCAGGGTGTCCACTGTTTGCAAATAGCACAACTATTTTCTTTAGGAATGTCTGCGTCATATAGCCTGACATACCTAAAATCGAAAATGGACTCTTCCGATATATTGTGTGGGAGACTTTATTCGGTCTTTAATGGGTTAAAATGTATATGAGACCGATTATATAATTGTTCTATCTTCAGCCTGCTGCAAAGTTGCAACTTGCAAGTGCCAAATGTTAATAAATGAGCCGTAAAATGAAAAAAGGTACCTTCTGATATGTATGCCAAACGAAGACCCAAATCAACCTGCGCATATGCACAATCTGATCAGAGCCTTCGTTATCCGCATGAAGACACCTTGCATGATTGGTTTTCCATATAGCGCCAGTGATGATTCAGATCAGACTCTCGGCAAATACACAAGCTGATCTAAATCTTCGCTGGGTGCACATGTACGAAGGTACGTTTTCTGACGTTGAGAACCAAATAATTAGGACGGTTCTGTAGTAGGACTGTCCTTGACATATCTTTACAAGTCCAGACAACACGACTTACTGTCGACTCTCGTTATCTCAATCTTGCTTATCTCGAATAACCGCTTATCTCGAAGAAAAAAATCTGGCCTCTTTTTTACCATGGAAATCTAACGACAGGTTGCCAAATATTGTGGAAAAGAGGAGAAATTGCAGGGGCAATTTCTCCTCTTTTCCACAATATTTTTATATATCTCTAACTTCAGGAGTCAAATACATATTCATTTGTAAAATGTGGTTGTTCGATTTATTTTTTCCTCAAATTTGCAAATCTGATATGTCGAGCTACGGATATCTCGAAGTATTTCAGAGAGTCCCTTGGACTTCGAGATTATGAGATTCGACTGTATTTAGAATAAATACGGACCATTACCTTTCTTTTGAAGTTTCATCCACTGATTGTTTTCTGAAATTTGTAACAATGAATTCAAATTTATCATCGTCGTCTTTGTCTCCTTCTGACGATCCTTGCTGAGAACTGTCAACACTTTTAGTGCTTCCCCGCGACAAACTTCTGGGTACCGCCGTTTTTGAGCGCCGTATTCTGTGTATCTTGCTGCGCTGATGAGCGGAAACCAGCACACGCTGTCTGTGCAGATCTTCATGAAACTCATTATTGCGCTGGTTGAAGCATAACGCAGCCGTCGGAGAAGACTTTATAACTTCCTCGGGATCTAGGTGCTTCAAAATAGGCGTTGGGGAGTAGAATTTATCATTATAGTGGTCCATGCTTGACTTGGAATGCCTTGGTATGCACGAGCTCACAACACTGAGGATCGATTCCTCTGAAAAGGGAAATACATTATTACTGCAAATTTTGGAATTCCTAATGAACATGATTAAGTATTAGGTAGGTAGGCTGATATATGAAAAAAAGAAATAATAACATCTGCTCAGTAGCGTGAGAAAATGTGACTACATCACGAAAACATGCCTTTATAATTTTGACCCCCTTAAACCCCACTTTTATATAGAAAAACTGGGGTTTACAGGGGTATACATTATTTTTCTTATTTCTGCTCAAAACATAGATTGTGGGTACTCGTTAGAACCGCCTCGTCGAGGCGGTTCTAACGAGTACCCACAATCTAGGTTTTGTGCAGAAATATGAAAAATATCAGAATTTTTTATCTGAAAATTTTCATTTTTTTGGTGGTAAAATTTTCAATATAATTGAATAGGCGTGTCTTCTTAATGAGGAGTTGCCTGCGCATATCAGTATTAACTATCCACCAGACGAGACTATCCACATAGGACTCAGCGACTACTCTGATATGGCCAGAGTTTGGTGCACACATCCATAAAAACATTCTATCACGTTGCGACTCAACTGATCTGGGAAAATCTATGATAGCAAATTCTGCTAAAATTTGGTTTGCTGATACTAAATGAAAATTAACCCTTAACCCATTTATGCCGAGTGGACTCTTCTACCTTAATTTTTTGAAACGATCCATTTTAAATAGAAGGGGTATCTTGTAAGTTTTCATTATTACCATATTTTATAGAAATGCACGTTTTTAAATGCAAACAGTGTAGACCTGATCAGACGCCGCGTTCTGCGGCGTCTGATCTGGGTATACACTGTTTGTCACTGTCATTTTATGGGACCTTAGGCATAAATGGGTTAAAGCGTTAATCACAAGTGCAGCAGACGACATTTTTATTTGTGCTGTATTTTTCTTTCTTTTTTTTCAGAGAAAATAAGCCTTGACATTTCATGTAAATCGTTTTCCTAGCAGACGATTCACCTGAAATTCCAAAACTTATTCTGAAAATTTATACAAATGAAATAGAATTTCGTCTGCTACAATTTGCTAAGCGCTATAAGGGTTAAGCATACGAAAGATTAAATGTATATTCATCTATGTTAAAAATGGTAGATTGAATTTAAATTGCCAGATATTTAAATATTAAAGAAACGAATCAAACCCTCTTTAGTGGCTAACTTTCTTCCATCACAAAACTTCATTAATGTATATATATTTTGTATCCCAGTTCCATAGTGCTGAATACAACACTGTTTTTACCGTTGTTTTCCTGTCTCTACCAGACAACGGAGACTGTCTGAGTGGGTCTGTCTTAAAGAAGTCTAGAATCATTCTCAAAGTCAACACAGTCAACAAGTTATTGGTAATGTCCCCGATGAATGTAATTAATATATGTTTACATAAGACATGGGTTATATTCAAATATAGACAAACCGCTAACCTTTACTGGTATATGAAAAAACATTGCGCCCTGTCGTGTAAAAGGGACTTTTGTGGATGTGCGAAAAACGAAGGCTTTGATCAACAGTCTTATCTGGGCCTTCGTTTTTCGCAAGCACATTTTACAGTATGAAGGCTTTTAGAACAGGCACAGCGAAAATCCGGAAAGCGCTGATCAGACTTCGCGCATGCGCAGTCTGATCCGGTTCTTAGCTGTCGGGACGCATGCACAGTCCACGCTACGTGACGCGATCTTATACCGAATCATAGGACGACTCATTTCTTTCAAAATTAGATCTAATAAGATAATCTTGATAAAGATTATTATAAAAGCCACAACACAATAAATGTACCTTCTGACATGTGCATAGTGCGCCCATTGAAGACTTAGATCGGACTGCGCATTAGTTCGGTCGGATTCTTCGATGGGCGGTCTGAGGATAGCCAGTGGTTCCTGGTGTATGCATGGGAAGGTAGAGGACTCTACTCACACTGTGCCATAGCAACAGACAAGGCGCTTTTTTCATCCGAAAAATGCAGATATCCTTCTTATTTCTCGACAAAAACATATGTTGTGGATACTCATTAGAAGCGCCTCGCTGAGGCGCTTCTAATGAGTACCACAACATATGTTTTCGTCGAGAAATAAGAAATATATTATGTGGATACCCCCTCTTATCTGTAGCTATGCTGTGCGGATGCTCAGACGGTTCTAAGTCTTCGCCGACTGCTCGTGTCTGAAGGTTCATTTTTTTACGTTGAGGTTCGTTGACAATTACCTTACAACAGTCGAAAATTAGCAAACAGGGCCCATTTGTTCAAAACTAAAGAAAGTTTTTAGTTAACGTGACGTTAAAATTTCTATCTTAAAATATGGCAGATACATTGATTTTTTTTTTTTTTTTTTTTTTTGCTGAAAAAAATGTGTTTTGCAGCTAAAATACCAATGTGTTTCAAAATACATTAGCTACAACAGTTAAGGAGATTGTCATTAACTAGCTCGTTAAGCTAACGATGTTTTGAACAACTGGACCCAAGTTTTTTTTTTAAGACATTTTGCTCGCATGTATGAAATTAGTCTTTACGCCCCTAACTTCAGTGAGCGCAAAAAGCACAAATAATGAACTATCTGCGGTTGTGCCATGGCTGAGCTCGGTGTGCACTGGTTAACATTTAAAGAGGCGTAAAAATCTATTACTCTGATTTAAGCAGTGACATTAAAAAAGATACCTTATTACACATACAAAGGGTGTTCATTACGAGAACACGCCTATTCAAATATATTGAGAATTTTACCATCAAAAAATGAAAAATTTTAGATAAAAAATTCTGATATTTTTCATATTTCTGCTCAAAACATAGATTGTGGGTACTCGTTAGAACCGCCTCGTCAAACATAGATTGTGGGTACTCGTAAGAACCTCCTCGACGAGGCGGTTCTAACGAGTACCCACAATCTATGTTTTTGAGCAGAAATAAGAAAACTAATGTATACCCCTGTAAACCCCAGTTTTACTGTATAAAAGTGGGGTTTAAAGGGGTCAAAACTAAATAGGCATGTTTTCGTGATGTTTGCAAAATGCACAGGTCCGAATCAGGCTGCGCAAATGCGCGCCGCCAGATCTATGCTGCGTATTTCGGGTCCGTGATAAAGTACATTTTTCATTCGCACTCATTTCTTATCTCAGATTCGTATTACATACTATATACCCTTCTTTTGTTTTACGTTTATTTGGCAGTCAGCTGATGTTATATAAGATGAACAGCTTTATAATAGGACATTGACTTGTCAAGTGTGAAAACGGAGGCGCGTGGGGACTAATTGTAAAAATGTGGGCCACGTCGCATGATGATGACGATTGCAGATATGCTTTGACGCTAGGGTAACTTTACACAAGACCTCGTCAAAATACTATGTTATGCGCGAATGCTTAGTTGGGGGCTCAAAAATTGATAAAATGACTGTAATTAATTGAGTATTCGAAAAGGCATGTCTGAATAAATGGTGTAGACCTAGATCAGTCGCCAAGACCGCGGTGTCTGATTAAAATCTGCAATATCTGCCACTCATCCAGCAATTTTAGGAATATTCACATGTCAAATGAATTTACATTTTATGATGTATAAGGAAAATATTCAAGATTTTCCGGGATCCGCATTTTGACACTCATACAGCGGTTCATACTAGGCGGACGATTCACATGAAATGTCAAGTCTTGTTTTCTCAAAAAAAAAATAATAATAATAAACAGAATGCCGTCTTCTACAAATTTGCTTAGTACTTTTTAGGATAGAAATATTTTAATGAGATGTAACTCTGGCCCTGAGGTTATAAAACTTTTTTCATGCTCAACTCAGCTGAGCATGAAATTTTCTCTGCTAATAAATATGAAAATGCCAACAGTAGTTGGCATTTTCATATTTATTGGCAGGGAAAATTTCATACTTAGCTATGTTTAGCAAGAAAAAAAAATGCAGTTGTTAATAATTTTGAGATTTATTAGGAGGATAAATTTCATGTTCAGCAGAGTTGGGCATGAAAACAGTTTTAATACAGGTGTGTTAAAGGAGCAAGTGATACACAGTTTCAAAGGTTATAAGGTGGAATTCTACTTGACTTTGCGTCAGCCACAGTGCTCTGGCTTCCTCTGCGATTCAAACTGGCATACCGTATACCATTCTACTCACCCATATAATTGTTTCCGTAGCATGCCGCCTGTTCACTAAGATCTTGTACTGAGGGATGGTACACCTCTCGGGACGAAACGGGCCTCCGCGGGGTCGACGCCCGAGGGACCGTCAACCACCGCTCAGGCATGATAACGTCGGACATTCACCTGTAAAGTCCAGAAGAAATAATAAAGAATGGAACTCAAATATCTTACCCCAGTGGGCACATGACGTTTATACAACGTCGCATTAACGTCGTTGCATGACGTTGCAACGACGTTAATGCGACATTGTATAACCGTTATGTACTTGCCGGGAGGTAAATATATATTAATACTTGAGAAACTACTAACGCTTAACAAATTTTGGTGTGTATGAAAGCAAACAGGAAGTCACAAAAGTAGTCTTCCTTGTAAAAATGGCGGAAAAAGCATTACGAAAACAAGCCTATTCAAATATACTGAAAATTTTACAACCCAAAAATGGAAATTTTTAGATAAACTATCTGATATTTTTCATATTTCTGCTCAAAACATAGATCGTGGGTACTCGTTAGAACCGCCTCGTCGAGGCGGTTCTAACGGGTACCGACGATTTATGTTTTAAGCAGAAATATGAAAAATCATGTATACCCCTGTAAACCCCAGTTTTACTACATAAAAGTGGGGTTTATGGGTGTTAAAACTATATAGGCATGTTTTCGTGATGACTAGCCTGTTTAAAACACATCAGAGCTCTGTGGTAAAATACTTCAGCATAAGCATTGTCTCAGTATTTGTCCTTCCCTCCAAGATTTCATACTAAATTCAGGGTTTTTTTTCTTCTTCTTCTTCTTCTTTTTCTTATTTTTCGCAGGAAATAAGGTTGAATATAGCATGTCAATTGTCAAGTAAAAAGATAATTTAATGAACTGTCAACCCCTGTTTTCTAGTAAAAATAAGAAAACTGTTATAACACCAATCTTGGTCTAAACTGCTGAATCTGCACTGTCGAGGTTAAATATTTCAGCAGAGTTCTGACCTGCTGGGTCGGGTTCATTTACCGTATATACCATAAGTACATGTACCAGAACACCTTAACTCCTTACCATAGTATTCCTAAAAGTTCAACAAGTCATTATCTATCCTTGTATCTAAAACCTGCTGAATGAATGGAAAACTGTTTAGACCAAGATCAGATCCTCCATTAAGCAGCGTCTGATCTGGGTCTACACTGTTTGCTCAGGTCTACTCATTCAAATACTAAGGTTAAATATGAAATTGGTAAAAGAAATAAGACAAAACACAGCTTTTTTAACGTTTCGACTTCACGTCTTCTTCAGAACTAAACTCCATATTGAAAAACATTAAACGTCACGTCCGTTTGTGAAAACGTAACGCGACGTTACGCGGCAAATAACATACGCAACGCTACTTTGCCAGAACATTCAAACCCGAGTATATGAAAAGAGCCATATCAAGCAGCGAACAGTAAAGGCGCCGATCAGACTGCATGGATGTGCAGGCTGGTCCGCGCCTATCTCACTCGCGAAGGCATAAAGTAGGCTTTTTCATGATTTTCCACAGCAAAATGTGACAAAATGGATCAAAATAAATTGTCTTGAAGTATTTGAAATGAGTGTCAATTAGAGCCAGTGAGATGAGTGTCAATTGGAGTCAATACGGTATACTTAACTTGACCAGTGAGAGGATTGCAGCTTAGACAGACAGGCAGATAGACAGACAGACATAGATAGATAGATAGATAGATAGATAGATAGATAGATAGATAGATAGATAGATAGATAGATAGATAGATAGATAGATAGATAGATAGATACAGACAGACAGATAGATAGAGAGACAGACAGACAGACAGACAATGGGACCGATTTGAAATAACTGTCGTATGGTTGGTTTTTGGTTGAAGTTCCTGAATTGACTTGGGTAGTGTTAGAATAAATATCGTTTTCGATACAAGGTTATTTTACATCTTTAATATGCTCCGAATGTCCCGCACTTTTGTTCTGTTTACAAAACAAAACTTAAGTTTATGACTCCCCACTACTAAGTATACAATATCTTACAAGCATAAATATGTCTTGTGCCTTGACTGAAAAGAATTTAGTATAGAACTTTACTGATTAAAACTTTCTCTTCAAATGGAAACAAAAATCCATACTGAATCAATTTAAATGCATTCCAAAAAAGCAACAGGATATGATCTAGCACACGACAAAACCTACAATAAGACTTGTACGATCAGCGAAGACTCAGATCAGACTGCGCATCCGCGCAGTCTGATCAGAGTCTTCGCTGATCGCATGTGCCTTCTACCGCCCCAGGCTATCTAAAGATGGATACAGGGAGAACCCTTGCCATACTGGGTGGATGTACAGGCTGATCTGTGTCTTTGCTGGTTACAAAGTCTTAGTGTAGGTTTTGGCTCATATGTCTCTATGCAAATATTGTATGCAACAGCGAACGAAAATGCACCTCATGACTCTCTGCGCATCCGCAGTATCATAATACAAATTACACCACAACCTCTTTATAACACTGTTGTTGGGGTCCATAGCATAAACCGTGTTAGTTAAACAACCGTGTTATATCCGAACAAAAATTTTGTATAGATTATATTGAAAAATGACCATAAATGGTCATTTTTCAATATAATCTATACATTTTTGGGATCCATCTTTGAACCGTGTTATATCCGAAACCGTGTTATAACGAACCGTGTTATAAAGAGGTTGTAGTGTATTCATTTCTGTTTCGTGTTCACTGAATGAAGTTGTGTGTAACTGTAAACGCATTCACGTACAGTGATTACATAAAGATGATGTTCTTGTTTTCTGCATCTGGTACAAAGCTTTTCGCAAACTTGGGCCAACGCAGGGCCATCAGAGATGAAATTCAAATGACATTTGATTACATGCTTATATGCTTGGCTTGAAATATATCGTAATAACTGAACAAGGTTATATACCCATAATTTTTTAGAGAAGCAGACATAATAGGGCAGGAGAAATTTCATGTCTTAATGTGTTACCCCAGTGAGTCGGGATGCAAATATTTCAATATGCATTTACGAGTTATTTCCCTTTGATATATAATGGTGTTGGAATAATCGGAATTAGCAAATATCCTCGTCAGCTTGCAAGTCGGCAAACTTTCCTGTACCGGCATTGTGATTAAGTGCGATCGAAGGTGATGTGATGTGATCCTGTACCTATACTGTGTTTTAGTGAGAATGAAGGTAATGTGGTGTGATCCTGTACTCACAATGTTTTAGTGAGGTCAAAGGTGATGTGGTGTGATCTTTTACCCGCATTGTATTTTAATGAGATCGAAGGCGATGTGACGTGATGCTGTAACCACATTTTGATTTAGTGAGATCGCAGGCCATCTAATGTGGTGTGATCCTGTACATGTATCCACACTGTGATTTAATGAGATTGAATAACATGTGTTGTGATCCAATACCCACACTGTATTTTAGTGAGGTCGAAGGCGATATGGTGTGACCCGCATTGAGTGTTTGTGAGATCGAAGGGCATGTTGTGTGATCTTGTGCACACTCTGGGTTTAAGTGGGATAGAAAGCAATGTGGTATGATCCTGCGTCCAATTTTGGTTTAAGTTTGATCGAAGCCCATGTGGTATGATCCTGTACTCACACTGTGTTTTAATGCGATCGGAGGCGATATGATGTGATCCTGTAACCACACTGTGCTTTAATGAGATCAAAGGCGATGTGATGTTGTGTGATCCTGTACCTACACTGTGCTTTAATGAGATTGAATGGTGATGCGCTGTGATCATGTACCAAAGCTGTTTTAATGGGATCAAATGCGATTCGATGTGGTGTGACCCTGTACCAACACTGTGTTTTCGTGGGATAAAAGGTGATGTGATCCTGGACCCACACTGTGTTTAAATGAGATAAAGTGCGAAGTGGTTGGGTGTGACCCTGTGCCTTCACTATGTTTAAGCGAGATCGATGGTGATGTGTTTTTTTTTAGATCAAAGGCAAAGTGGTGAAGTTCTATTCTGTCCCAAAAGTGTTAGTGAGACTGAAGGTGATGTGATGTGATCCTAAAGCCTCACTGTGTTTTAGTGAGATCAAAGGTGAAGTGATGTGATCCTGTACCCACACTAAGTAAGCGAGGTCGATGGTGTTGTTGTGTGGTGTGTTTAAATCTTCGGTGAGCACACTGACAACTTTTCTATTTGCTTTGATAAGGGGTTATATTATTTGCTCAACTTTATATTTTATCACAGTTATTGCATTGTTCTATACAATATTGGGCTCACCAAACATCTCCTTCCAGCTATCTCACTTTAAATGTTTGCATAATTAACCTTTACCCACTCTCTTGGTTAATTCAGCAGACAACAAATTGATAATGATTTTTCGTATTTTTCCGAGAAAATTGGCATTGACATTACATGCAAATTGTCTCCTCAGGAGACAATTTGCATGAAAAGCCCAAGTCTATTTTCAGGTAAAATGAAGAAAAATATTTCAAAATGTCGTCTGCTGAAATTACTACCCAGCACGCTATCTGTTAAAGATATATTTCTATTCTAAATCATTAAATCAACACGAGTCTTTATCGAACTTTTCATGGAAGCGCCGGGCCAGATAATACGATCTTTTTATTGTAATGAACCACTTCAACCTGGCTGACACTTTGTTTACTTTTCAATAGAAAATACATTTTTAACAAACACCCAAGTCATTTTATCTGTTATTAGAGGACTTATATCCCAGTAAGCATTCTATATAAATCTATAGCGGGCCGTTATCGGCCCGTCAGGGTAGCTGACGGGCCGATAACGGCCCGCTATAGATTTATAGAGAATGCTGGCTCGGACAAGTGTACGTTTTGTTCCATAGTGAAACTGCCGTATAAACCCAAAGTACCCTTGTCATGCTGAATAAATTAAGATGTCCGCCCACTTCCAATTTTCAGCCAACCAGATTACTTGATCCAAGTTCTTGATATAACCACATACTTAATGACAAACAGTGCAGATCCAGATCAGTTGGGCAACTGATCTGGATCTACACTGTTTGCAAAGGCAGTGTATATCCGGTTTCAGCAAGAGTTAAAACTCGACATTCAAATGATGAGCCAAACGACATTCGATTGCTGAGCCACACGAAATTCGACATTCGAATGTCGAATGTCGTGTGACTCAACATTCGAATGTTATGTGTCTCGACATTCGAATGTCAGATGTCGAGTTGCTCAACATTCGAATGTCATGTGTCTCAACATTCGAATGTCGAATGTTATGTGTCCAAACATTCGAATGTTGAATGTCGTGTGGCTCAACATTCGAATGTCGAATGTCATGTGTCCAGACATTTGTGTGGCACAACATTCGAATGTCGAATGTCTTGTGGTTTAACATTCGAATGTCCAATGTCGTGTGGCTCAACATTCGAATGTCGAATGTCATGTGTTCCGACATTTGTGTGGCTCAACATTCGAATGTCGAATGTCTTGTGGTTTAACATTCGAATGTCCAATGTCATGTGGCTCAACATTCGAATGTCGAATGCCTTGTGGTTTAACATTCGAATGTCCAATGTCGTGTGTCTCAACATTCGAATATCGAATGTAAATGTCGTGTGTCTCGACATTCAAATGTCGACACGTTTAAATTTTAGGCTAGATATGGTAAGGAGTTAAGGTGTCCCAATATTTAGGGTAAATGCGTATTAGGGATCCGGGTGCTCAGCCTGGGATTGACTGCACAACCTCTTCTTCAATATCTAAATATTATATATGCGAGAGTGCGCGTACGGGCTTGCATCTGGATCATCGCTAATTTCATATACCTATGGAACCGTTAACCATTGTCATGATGAATAAATTAAGATGCCACGCCCACTTCAAATTTCCAGCCAATCAGATTACTTGATCCGGATTTTTGATAGAAATTCACATATTTAATGACAAACAGCGCAGATCCAGATCAGTTGGCTTCTTCAGAAGTCAACATCTGGATCTACACTGTTTGCTAAGGCAGGGCATGTCGTGTTCAGCAAGAGAAGGGTTAAGGCCATGGTGTGTAAAACATTTCATCAGGCGATATTTTGAAAATATTTCTTATTTTTTCCCAGAAATAAGATTTTGACATTTCTTGCAAATAAGTCTCTCAAAATCTGTTTTCTGGGAAAAATAAAATATCAGTGTCGTCTGCTGAACTAAACCAGAGAGTAGCAAAGGTTAACCATTGTCCTGCTGAGCCCGGATATACCCTGCCTTTGCAAACAGTGTAGATCCAGATCAGTTGGAAGCCAACTCATCTGGATCCGCACTGTTTGTCATTAAGTATGTGAACATGTATCAAAATCCAGAATCAATAATCTGATCGGCTGAAAATTAAAAGTGGGTGTGGCATCTTAATTTATTCAGCAGGACAAAGGTTAAGACACTAGCTTCGGTTCGTTGCGACTGTCAGAACTATTTCTGAAGCGAAGAATCAACGGATAGTTTTCAAACCATTATAACAAGCTCTTATAACTGTTGTAAAACGATCTTCACACATTTTAGTACTCGTAATTTAAGCTCGCATGTTAGTTACTTTTTCTTTATAAGTACCCTTGCTTGAATGAGCTAAATATAAGAGGTGCTTGAGTTTATCTTTACGTTAGAATTTCTGTATCAAATATTATACATCGGGACTTGGCGCAGTTTTACAGACTTACATTATAAATTTGTAAAAGCCGGAATTGTAAATTACAAAGTTGAAAAATAAACCCGTGTCCCCTCCGCCAGTCGTACATATGAGGAATATTGCTAGCATATTGACATGCGAACAAGGCAACGTAATTCAAAGCAGTGCAAAGTACCCTACCAAATAAAGGTTGTGTCTTAATTAGTCAGCCTAAGCTCTCCAGAACGGGATATAGACTCAAAGCATGTTTTCTGTAAAGTAGGTCGTAGTCCAGCATATATGTGTCACAGTGACCTACATTTGATACTATACAAATCATTGTCACTAGAAGTACCTCTATCCCAAAGTGTGTCAGACTGGGGCTTACAGTGCAGGAGATGTATATTTTCCGCTATATTGCCATAGGTCAACACACAGGTCATCCTAACTATATAAAAGATTCACTAGATGTACCCATACATAACTATTGGCCAGCCTACGCGAGGTGATATGCATGGCAATTTTTTTAATGCAGAGCGGGGGCGGGGGTCAGGGGTAGAGGTCACAGCGATCTACGTAAGTTACGCGATACACTGTCTCCAGGCGATGTACCCTCGCATTCAATTCGGTCAGCCAAGGCCAATTGCAAAAACCAAAGAGTGGACGGACAGACAGACACACACATACGGACAGCTGGTAGCTCATATGCGGGGTCCTAACAATCATTCCCATTACAACTAACCATTCAATTTAAAGTAAACGTACTTGTATTTAGTTTATTTTTCATTGGAAATGTATAATCATTTTACATTAATCTTTATAAATTCACACTGTGATATTAACAGTTCAACGCCAGTATTGCATGTTATTTCAGGCGTTATAATCAGTTTTAAATATATAGCAAATTTTGCTATCTGGTTTGCAAGCTAGTCGCCACTTTAATTCTTTCGACCCTGCAGACCATAACCTATACCTTTGCAAACAGCGTAGAACCAGATGAGACGCCGTCTCATCAGGATTTACACTGTTTGCCATTCGGTTTTTGATTTTGTAATAACACCCCATCCGCAGCAATGGATATGTTGAAAATCAGAAATAGAAGAGTCTACATCAGAGGAATGATAGGGTAAATATTTTTATCCAGAGAATAAAATGTGTTAGCGTTTCATCAATATGAATATTATTAAACTTCGTAAGTGCTTTGTCTCTTGCAAGTTACATGTAATGCCCCACGTAGTACTCTCTCTCTCTCTCTCTCTCTCTCTCTCTCTCTCTCTCTCACGCACACACACACACACAAATGATTGTAAGGTGTATAATTCTATTTTAACTGATACTTGTAAACTATTTTTGCTTCATCTCTGCATCCACGTGGTATCTCATGTAATGGAAGCTGGCTCCACGTCCTGGAATTAACCCTTGTCCTGCTGAATAAATTAAGATGTCACGCCCACTTCTAATTTTCAGCCAATCAGATTACTTGATCCAGATAATTGATATAAATTTGCATGCTAAATGGCAAACAGTGCAGATCCAGATCAGTTGGCTTCTTCAGAAGCCAACTGATCTGGATCTACACTGTTTGCAAAGGCAGGGTATATCCGGTCTCAGCAGGACAAGGGTTAAAATTGACTAGGGAAATGTTAAAAATTAACCCAAAAATTTAACACGATTCGATTTATTTATTATTATTTTTTATTATTATTTTATTGGTTTATTTTTCTATTAATTTTTATGTGCTTTGCATTCTTGTTAAAAATAAATCTAAACTCACCATATTGCTAGGTTTATTCCAAATTAAAATAAAGTCAAATATTCCGAAATTAAATCCAGATAGCTGTAGCACATGTACCAAAAAAACTTGTAATGTAAGTTATCTGCCCTTTATTCAAATATAAAAAAGTCAACTATTTCGAAAGACCTTTCGTTTTGTATTTTAACGCTATTAAACTACCAAATGTTACATGCAGTAAAAATGACCATAGTCCGTGTACACTTTCCAACTTTCACAATTCTTTAGGTTGTGTTTATTTAACTCTGTGCTTACGTTATTAAACTGATAATCCTAGAGTCAAACGAATGCACTTTAAAAATTAGAAAATCTTTATTCTAAATCGATCTAAACGTCCAGCGAAATTACAACAAATATTAATGGTACATAAAAAGCGAAAAGGGCCATTATCACACATCCGGGCAATGACGGCAAATATCAATAGTCTGAGACCAATAAGAGCTTCCGATGCCCACTGAGAGACCCAATGGATCCCAGAGAAAGCATTAAGGAACAGAGAAGGCCCTGATCAGACTGCGCATGCGCAGTCTGATCAGGGCCTTTTCTGTTCACATATGATATAAAGTCCCTTTTCTCGCGTTACACATAACTTTTATGTACCTGCTAATCCTTAACTAAATGGGCGAAGCTCCTTTTTTGATCGCTGGATAATTGGCTTTTACTATAGTGCAATTAAGCAAGAGTTTTAGTGTTGTTATATTTGTTCAAACGCCACTTATATCCCGGGTACAGAACAAATTAACTTTTATTTGTACATTTATTTACATGTAATGCCAATTGCTTTCATATAATTTATGATGATTTTATATCGCGTCGCGCAGAAAGAGTGGTAAACGTATAGGGGAACAGCGAATGTCAGGCGCCATCCTGTGCCCCTGCGCAGTTCGATCAGGGTTTTAGCTGAAAGTTTACAGACTGGATTTTGCAGAGCTGTGAACCCGCGCGGTGTCTGTGCCTATACATAAACTTTAAGCACCGATTTTGTGCGACGTGACTCATGGTAATCAAATAAATACACAACGTCACAATAACGTCGTTTCGACGTCGCCGAGAACAACATTGTTGCGACCTGTGTTTTCTAGGTATTAGAAATTATATGACAGCCGAAGTGGAGAGAAATTTATTGACAAAGGCGGAGAGCGTGTGTGGGTGTTTATGGCGAGGGATGGGGATAGGAGCGTGTTGTGAAACCTATATACCCATCACGGTCTATAGGGCCGTGCTACACATGTTCTCATACACAAAGTGTATAATATTTTATCAACCAGGGCCCAGTTGTTCAAAGCATCGTTAGCTGAAAGAGCTCGTTAAGTGGTCAAAATGTTAACTGTTCTAGTAAGTACAATATCTAATTTACAGGTATTTTTTCTGAAAAAAAAAATGTGAGTAGCTTTTGCAAACTCACATTTTTTCAGCAAAAATATTAGCATATATGCAATATTCAATGATCAAAGTTTTAACGATACGTTAACTAACGACATCGTTAGTTTTGAACAACTTGGCCCAGGAAAAGACCACTAACCTATAACAGCTTTTAGAGGAAGCAAACCAATTTATTTAAATTTCATTAAATACTCTGAATGGCGGCGTCCTTGAAAACTGTTTCGAACTCGTTAAACTTAGATCTTATCCGATTTTGATTAAAATGCACGATTTATCAAGATTTTTTTTTCTATCTCGGAGACGTCATTTGCCAACGTTTCAATTCTCTTTAAATATCAAAGTATTTAGGGCAAATAAGGTACCCGAAAATGACTTTTAGTCATTTTATTTTAAGACAAAATGTGGAGTGATATCTCTACCAGGCTTTGCATTGTCAGTATCTAATTTTTGTAGGTGCGTATAATTAATGAAAGGCAAAGCTTGGTTATTGATATATAGGAAACCGATGACAACGTTCTTAAAAGTTCTTCGCTATATTCTTATTTGGGCCAAAGAATAAAACTACCACAATAGCCCTCAGCATTGGGACAGACAAAGTTGAGCAAACAGTGTAGACCCTGGTCAGACGTCTGACCAGGGTCTACACTGTTTGCAGCTCGTCCAGTAATATTTAGACCCATCAATAGGTTGTAGAATACATGCGCGCATTTTAGAAGAAGTAAGGTAAAGGGATTAGATGACCCAGCCAATACATACGTTAAATACGGTAGTCAACCTGGGTTATCTGTATCGAATCAATTTTGAACGTTTTAAACATTACGATAACACATGACACACGCACAGAGACAGGCAAAGCAGTTTGGTAAAATGAGATGTGCCTAGTGGTCCAGACCATTTTTTTTTTCTATTTTTTGTAAGGTCTAGTAGTCTGTTAAGACGGAAAGAGAATTCATCAGTTCATATTTTGGCAGCAATATAACATATCAGCCGGTGCACAGCATTTTCTTTACCATTGCATATGCGCCTAGACTTAGATCAGCCTGAGCTATTCCTTAGCTCTAATAAGACTGCCAAATATCAAAGGTCTAGCTTAAATATGTTTTGAGAATTCTTATACAAAAGGAAATGTATGACGAACGGAATAACGAAAATACGAAGTTCGCAACGATCGCAAGAACAAAGGAAAAGCAATATTCCCCCGTACCTTTTTCAAAGTTGGGGGCCTAATTATCTATATAAAAGTCAAATTGTGGCATTATTTGACAATCAATATCTTTTAACTTGATACTAAAAGTTAAAATTGCCCATAATTTTGTACGATTTTGATAAGTAATTGAGCACTATAAAGCCAAACAAAGAGTGTGTCCTTGTCTGTTTGATATCTAACTCGAAAATGTATAGAACTTGTGGAACCGTGCACATGGAATGATAAGAGAAAGAAATTTTTGACACTTTTGCGTCACTTTCTATATCCACGCTGCGTATCTTTGTTTAAAAAGATTTAAGTTGAACGTACACACATGGAGATTTAGCAGCCGTTTTTCAAAAGGGACATAACTTATGTGACTTCCTATTTGCTTTCCTGCACATCACTGCCCCACCACCACCCCCGCCCAAACCCCACCCCAATCACTGCCCCCCCCCCAACCCCCACCCACCCGCCCCCTCCCATAAAAAAGGATTCAACTCTAAAAGGAAAGGATCTGCTCCCCTTGGAAGCAAATTCTTGCCTTTTAGAGTAGACTACTTTACGAAAGGGAGCTAAAAGACTTTTGACAAAGGTGCCTCCCTTGAAAGTGGACACATTCCCCTTAATTGCACGATCGAAAAGAGATAAGGGAAAAACAAACTTTTTTTGATTTCCTGTTTGCCCTGCCCTTTCTGAAAAAGGATCTCTTCAACGTGCCCTTAAAATGATAACAAAGAAATAAAGGCTTTGACACGTTTGCGTCACTTTCTGTATCTAAGTTACGTATCTGGTTTTGAAAGGGTTTAATTACACGGTTTTTGCTAAAAATAGAATATTGAATGCTTCCCTTTTAGCCTGCCTACCTATATTAAAGGAATCCTATCAAACATTGGGCCACTGAGCAAGTATGAAAGTAAATCCGAGTCCATGATGACCTTCTCACCATGGTCAAGAAAAAACTACAGTCAAAACACGTTCCTCTGGCATGACAAAGACAATTCTGCAAAGCACAGTTGAAGGAAGGCAGAAGAAATGATGGGGAGACAGCATCAGGGACAGGACAGGTCTTAGCTTTGCAAGCTCGCAAAGCGCAGTTGGAGATACATGTAGATCCAGACTGAGAGACACAAATTCAAAGTTATCACTGGTGCCTCAACGACCAACAATGTTACGGGGCAGAAGGGAAGTGAAGTGAAGTGAGTGATGAATGTTTATAATCGATCAATTTCTATCATTAAAATGTACTTCAGCTGGGTGAATGCCAAGGTTAATTGCTAAATTTAGCATTCAATGAATCAATCAATCAATCAATCAGTCAATCAATCAATCAATCAATCAATCAATCAATCAATCAAATCAAATCAAATCAAATCAAATCAAATCAAATCAAATCAAATCAAATCAAATCAGATCAGATCAGATCAGATCAATCAATCAATCAATCAATCAATCAATCAATCAATCACTTAAACAATCAATCAATCGATCAATCAATCAACCATTATTCTAAGATAGATAAGAAAAATGTATAAAAATGAAGTTTGCCGACTTTTTCCAGCATACCAAGTGTTAAGCAGGCCATACAAGAACATGATGTCTTCTTTGTACCCTGCAGTGCCCTTTATATGCAAAACAAAAACAATATGCACGGTAATAATAATTGGATATTGTATTAGATCTAGATAAGCGTCACGTGGTTCGACTCATGTGAAAAGGACCTTGTGACATGTGCGAGCAACGAAGACCTAGATCGGACTGCGAATAACATGCGGCTAAATTATGATCACGTCGATACATTTTGCAGTATCCAAAGATCCTGTAGGCGGATAACGAAGTCCCTGATCAGACTGCGCGGATGCGCAGTCTGATCAGGGTCTTCGTTATCCGCAAAGACTTTGAGGACTTCTTTCTCGTGTTGTGGACCATGCCATTCTGTTCATAAATAATATATGAACTTTTTGTACATATTTAACACAAAAACACGTCAGACTTAAAGGAGACTAGATGCACTTGGTACATTTTCCGCCATTTTTTACAAGGGAGGCAGCTTTCGTGACTTCCTGTTCACCAGCCCCATTCTGAATAGGAGTCTGCCCGAAAAGGGGAAAATGCTCCAACGGGAAGCAAGTTCTTCCCTTTTAGAATAAACTTTTTTTTTTTTCAGAAGGGGGTTGGGGGACCATTTTCATGGAGTTGCATCCCCTGAAAGTGTATCCATTACCCTGAAATGAGAACCACTGATCAATTAAAGACAGTGTGGATGTGGAAATTGCTATATTATAACCGGTATGTTTAAGGAACTTATATATACACTTTCAAGGGAGAAAACTCTGTCGAACTTGATTTGCCTCCCTTCTTTAAATGGATCTATTGTAAAATGAAAGAATTTGCCCAAGGGGAACAAATTCTTTCCTTTTAGAATAGCCTCTTTTTCAAAAGGGGATTTTGTGCAGGAAAGCAAACTGGAAGTCACAATAGTTGACTCCCTTGTGAAAATGCGGAAAATATACCAAGTGTGTCTTGTCCCCTTAAATACCTAACATAGTGTTTTTACCCTATAATTGCAGAAATTTTTAAACAATTAAATGTTTAATATAATTCAGACATACCTCATTATTTAGCCAAATTAGGATAAATCCAAATGCAATATACGGTGACCTTGTTAAAATTGTTAAAAACAGAACGTTTTAATCCAGTATGGGTCCCAACCTCTCGAACATTTAATAACCATTTAAACTGTACGTAAATTTGTTTTTCTGTTCTAAAAATCGTTCTGTCTACCGGTGATTGTACGTGTGTTTTATGGCTAAAGACTGCAATTAAGTGCTTTTTGTTGTTTAATTAACGGTAGAGAGATAGCATTGTTTAGTCTGAAAGTATCGATTTGGAACATGTATCAATTTCTTTATTGAATACTTTTTTTTTTTTTCTTGTTTAACTTATTTACCTTATTAGTGGTAATAAAAGTGCATGCTGATACAGTTTGTGTTTGCTAACGAGCGGGAAGAACTCTTCAGGACACAGACAGCTTACGCCTTGATCAGCCTGAGCATACAAATGTAGATGCAGTCTGGAAAGATTTGTTGTTGTTGTTTTTTTTTTTAAGAAAATTTGAATGAAACTCCATAGCTCATTTTCTGAGAAAAATATGAACCTAATTTAAGAAAAACAGATACACTTTTAGGAGAGGCAACCCTGTCAAGAATATTTGTATTCTTTTTAAAAAGGAGTCTGCTTTAACTCTTTAACTGCCACAGGCGATAATAATAGGTTTTTGCAAACAGCATAGAACCAGATGAGACGCCTCATATGAGCCGTCTCATTTGGATCTACGCTGTTTAACATTCAGTCTTTCAACTTTACGTAGTTTGTTAAAAAAAGAAAAGCAGACGACAAATGTTGTTTGAAATTTGGCACCGAAGGAGTTAAATGAAAAAAAAAAAAAAAAAAAAAAAAAAAAAAAAAAAAAACGCTCCCCTTCGTACTCTCTCTTATATGTGAAATAAGCAGTTGAAACATTTGTGATGTTTGTTTTTTTTTTTTTGTTTTTTTTTTTTTTTTTGTTGTTGTTGTTTTTTTTTTGCCGCCGGAAAGGTGTGGGTGGGGATGTTTTGTTTTTGTTGTTGATTTTTTCGTATGTTTTCCTAGAAAACTGTGACATTACGTTGAATTCATATTGTCTTCAAAAATCTGTTTTTGCTAAAAACTAAGACAATATTTAAATCCGTGTTATTTCAAACTGTCAACTGTTGCTATTTTTATTCAGTATGCCAAAGAGCTAGAAAGTAAATTGGTTATTACAGAATACTCTGCACAAGGGCCTAACTCCACCTGCTACTCACAGCTGCCTTTTAACGCAAAGTTGTAGCAGACATTTTTTTCTGTCGTTACCATTTTAGAGAAATTGAAATGTTGCATTACATGTAAATTGTCTGCTAGTCACACGATTCACGTGAAGTGAAATGTCAAACCTTATTTTGTCCACTGCAGTTGTGATTAGCTCTTTAAGACTAGCTTTTAAGTCTCTCTCTCTCTCTCTCTCTCTCTCTCTCTCTCTCTCTCTCTCTCTCTAAAACTGACTATTGTCGGAGCCAGCACATTTCTCTTCTGTATTGATCCATGTTTTCCTTGCAGGTGTATTCTATGTAGGTAAAATAAGGTAAGAAATAATCCAAACTTGGCTTGGTATCGACGTTTAGATAGCACAATTTGCTTAACGGTCCGCGGGTTAACTATGCTTTGAATAGTGATAACCTGTTCATTTCAGGAGAAAGTCATTAAGACCTATATTGTTTATTTTGCCTGTGAACAGGTTTCTATTTCATGTTGTTGGTTGTCGATTGACTCATTATAGTAAACATATAGTCTATGTTTTAATTCCTGTTGCCTGGATCGAAGGATAAGTCACAGTGCTTGATGTTCAATGAACTATCAAGTTAAATTTCACGCTTAGCATGCTGGGCAAAAATTTCAGAAGACGATATTTTAAAAATATTTTCATAATTTCTCCCAGAAAATAGGTTTTGGCATTTCATGCAAATTGTCTCCTTAGGAGCATTAAATAGTCTCCTCAGGAGACGATTTGCATGAAATGTCAAGCCTATTTTCTTGGAAAAAAGTATGACAGAAAATATTTTAAAATGTCGTCTGCTGAAGAAGCCCAGAGAGTGGTAAAGATTACGATAGATGCAGTGATGAAAATCTAAACCCGCAGCAGTATCATGAAAACATGCCTATATAATGTTAACCCCCTTAAACCCCACTTTTATATAGTAAAACTGGGGCTTACAGTGTTATACATTATTTTTCTTATTTCTTTATTTCTGCTCAAAAACATAGATTGTGGGTACTGTTAGGACCGCCTCGGCGAGGCGGTTCTAACGAGTACCCACAATCTATGTTTTGATGTATCAGAATTTTTATCTGAAAACTTTCAGTTTTTGGTGGTGAAATTTTCAATATATTTGAAAAGGCGTGTTTTCGTAATGGAAAGCGAGCCCCATGTTTGAAATTGTCTTAAATTTGAATACTCCTAGATAACCTGTTCATTTCAGAAGGAAGTCATTAAGTTTCCTTGTGAACAGGCTTATATTTCATGTTGCTGGTTGTCGACTGATTCACTCCAGTAAACATTTAGCTTCTGCCTTAGTTCCCAAGGCCTGGATCAAAACAAGATTTAATAATTTGGTACATGTTGTTGTTTGACGTCCCATGAACTGATTGGACAGTTTGCTTTCAGTAAAATTCGCGAGCGTTTCTAGCAAATATTATGCATCTTCCTAACGGTTAATTGTAAACCCATCTTATGTCATCACGAAAGCATGCCTATATAATTTTGACCCCTTGAACTCCACTTTTATATAGTAAAACTGGGGTTTACAAGGGTATACATTATTTTTCTTATATTTGCTCAAAAACATAGATTATGGGTACTCGTTAGAACCGCCTCGTCGAGGCGGTTCTAACGAGTACCCATAATCTATGTTTTAGCAGAAATATAAAAAATATCAGTTTTTTTATCTGAAAAATTTCAGTTTTTGGAGGTGAAATTTTCTATATAATTTGAATAGGCGTGTTTTCGTAATGTGACCTCAAATTAGAGAGTTGTTGACGTTATTCTCGTTGACGAGACATGATGGTAGAGTGAATGAATCATATCAATAATTATCATTTTTTATATCTTCGAATAAATGATACCAACACAGTAAACATTTTCATAAGTTTTTGATTCAAAAAACGTATTCTATAGGCCGCTATTTTGGTTGCGATATAAGCTCAATGTATAGTTCGCGACCACTCGCTACATGTGCCGTCCACCAAAAACTGTCACAACTGAACGGAAAGTTTGATAACGATTGCGAATGTCTACGAACGCTTTGTTTTACTGGACGAAGTGCTGCTTTACTGAAAGCAGCCCGTATTCTCTTACTTCATTCACAGGAGCTTGAAGTTCTGTCCATAAATAAATCATACGCGCAAAGCAGGGCCCGCGTGCGAAGCACGCCTATAGATAACACGTAACATTTAAATGAAATAAGTTTATTCAAACTGTACCTAAGAAACTTAAAAACTTTGGACAACATTGCACCTTCCTATGGATAATGGTTGTCCCAGCATCAAATCTGAGCTCTGACCGACGCTCAATTAAGCCGGAACACATTTTTCCTCACACGTCTCTTCACGAAATATCGAGAGAGGATTTACTTCGCATTTAAATTAATCCAAATATTTTTCATAGTTCAAATTCCAAATTCAGATGCTAAACGAAATGAGAGCTAACCGAATTTACAACCTACTGGAAAAAAAAAAGATAAAATGTACACGAGATTAGTTGGCATTGTCATAACTTCGGAAATTCCGTGACGTACTTTTTGTTGTCTGCTAAATGTTCCCGGGGGGCGGGGGGGGGGAGTTTCCTGTGTAATAGGATAAGTATAAAAATGGTTTTTCAGTTGTTTGTTTAAGTATGAAAGTGCAAGAGTACTAGAGTATGTGTACATGAGAGTGCCAGATTCAGGACGAGTGATCAGGCACGAGAGAAGTGATCAGATGCAGGAAGGATGAATCAGGTATGAGACGAGTGATAGTGACGTAAGCAAGTATATGTACAGAGCTGTTTTATAAAGGGGAGAGCGAGCGGAGAGCAGTAGTCTGGAATCGGTAGTCTGTCTGTAGTCTGTGGTCTGGTTGGAAATTATGTTACAAATAAAATGTGACAACGCTATTTGACTCTTTTCAATTAACCGTTGTGGCCATAGTGTCACAATGGTAAATTGCTTTGGTGCCAATGACCAGAATATTTAATTCAATTTGGATTTTTGGCGATATGTGACAATAACAGTCTCTATGTAACAAAACTTTTGAAGTGTTCTCCACCTGGGAAGACTACAGTATTAGAAGCAAGACAGCCTAAAGAAACGGTGAGTGTTTGCCGGTTTTGTTTTCGGTATTTTCAGGCATGGCAGAACAGGCTCAATTTGTAAATGTGCTCAGAAATGTTGGGGAACAAATGGCGGGATTGTCAAGAACTGTCGGGGAAAATATGGCAGGATTGTCAACTACTGTAGGTGCCCAGGGGGTGGCCAAAATTATAAATCCCTTTGATGGGAATCCAAAAGATTTTAAGGAATGGATAAAAAGCATAGAAAAATATGCTTTATTAACAAGGGTCCAGGCTGACCAAGTGAAAATGGTCGCCTATCAAGCAAGCAAGGGTCCTGTAAGTGATTTCATTAAGAGATATTTAGAAGCCAATGCCGCTTGTACTTGGGACCAAGTTAAAACTGAGCTGACCACGCGGTTTGCCGAGGTCACAGACACCCAGCATGCTCTGATGCTTTTAAGAAAGGTTAAGCAAAAGCAGGGGGAAAGCATTCAAGTATATGCCGAACGTCTAATGGCACTAGGCGATGAGGCGTTTCCACATCAAGTTCATGCAGCCATTGATCAGCAGTTAATAGGATTTTTCATTGATGGCCTCTTACACGACTACATGAAAATGAAGGTGATGCGTGATAATCCAGCCACATTACAGCAAGCTATCACCATAGCAACGGGTGAGCAGAACTTACGAAGACGTTTCGACCTCAGGTCAAATCACAGTTCTCGATCCTTATATGGTAACAACCTTGGTGAGGAACCTATGGAAGTTGATCACGCGCGTCCTTCATTCCGATGCTATAAATGTAACAAGCAAGGTCATAAAGCAAAAGAATGTTGGTCAAAGAATACTAATATAAATGCGGTCAATAATTCGGTTAACCCAGCCAGACAGAAGTCACGTGCAAATATTACCTGCTGGTTTTGCCAAAAACGCGGGCACTATGCTAATGAATGTCGGGCTAAAGCAGCGTTAAAGGGAGTTGGCAGTCATCCAGGTCAAGTAACTTGCAACAAACAGGGAAACTAAGATCACCCTTCCAAAGAGAAGCCGGTGGAAGGGGTAGGTATAAAAGTAAACCAACTTATACTATAGCATTTTCAGGAAATCAAAATTCATGCCTCATTAGAATCCAAAAACAAAAATTTAGAGCACTTATAGACACAGGTGCAGAGGTTTGTCTCATGCATCGCCGCGTTTATGACAGTCTAAAAGATAAACCGAAATTGCAAAATAAAAATGTTTCTCTTCAGTCGGTAAATGGCGAGCATTTAAAACTTGATGGCTATGCCACAATTCCATTTGAAATAGGAGGTCATAAAATGAGTCATCCATTCTATATCGTACGAAATATGAACAGGAAATTAATTTTAGGCCGAGACTGGCTCCAGAATAACGGTGTTAGATTGTATTTTGATTTAGGTTGTATCAGGGTCAATCAGACATATATCCCTTTGCAGGAGGATCTTCACATTTCCTCCATCGCGCGTGTACACACGAAAACCAAAGTCAAACCCCAGACAGCTGTAATATGTAAATGTAAAGTTAGGAATAATCCAGGCCTACCTACATCAGGTTCATATCAGATTTCACCTGCTGAAATAGGCTTTGTGAATTATGAGCCTGGCTTAATGGTAACAAGTTCGGTTGCCAAGATGACCGGGAATAGATTTATTCCAGTTTTGCTTGTAAATAATACAAATAAAACTTATACGGTTAGAAAGGGATGCCCTCTAGCAAAAATTGAACAAGTTCAAGGTAATGAGATAATGTCGGTCAGTGAATGTACAAATACTTCAAACACGTGTCAGACGCATGAAACCTTTGAATGCGTTGATGTACCAGATAAACATAGACAGGAAATCCTTGACCTTCTCAAGGCCAACGCAGATCTATTTGCACAGAAAGATTCGGAACTGAGTCATACCGACACTGTTAAGATGGAAATAAACACAGGAGATAACCCACCTATCAAATTAAGACCTTATCGTACCCCATTAAATAACAGAAAAGTGATTGATGATGCCATTGATGAGATGCTTAATGCAAAAATTATACAAAGGTCAAAATCCCCTTGGAGTTTTCCGGTCGTTATAGTTGATAAAAAGGATGGTTCAAAACGATTTTGTGTAGACTTTCGGGCATTGAACAAAATTACTAAATCTAATTCTTATCCATTACCAGTAATTGATGATATTTTAGCACTCTTGGGGCGAGCAAAATATTTTACCTCTTTAGATCTAAAAAGTGGATATTGGCAAGTGCTTATGGATGATAATGACAAGGAAAAGACTGCATTCGCCTGTCATCGAGTTCTATTCCAATTCAATGTTATGCCTTTTGGATTGACCACTGCACCAGCTGTTTTTCAAGTTAATGGCAAGGGTACTTGAGGGTCTTGATAAATTTACAGTAGCATATTTGGATGACATCTTAATATATTCTGCCACGTTAGAAGGACATTTGGCTCATATTCAACAAGTTTTTGATAGACTCAGAGAACATAGTTTACGACTAAAACTCAAGAAATGTAGTTTTTTGAAGTCAGAGACAAATTATTTGGGCTTTGTTATCAATGAAAATGGCGTAATGCCAGAAGCTAGAAAAGTAAATGTAATTAAGGCATTAGCTCCACCTACTTGCGTACGTGAAGTAAGAAGTCTAGTGGGAATGTGCTCCTATTATCGTAGGTTCATTCCTCATTTTTCGAACATAGCCGAACCAATAATAGCCCTGACCCGAAAATACGCAAAATTTAAGTGGGATGATAAATGCCAGAAAGCTTTCGAGACTTTGAAAGAAAAGTTGGCAGGTTTCCCAGTGTTAGGTTACCCTGACCCAAACAAGATGTATTTTCTTTATACAGACGCAAGTCAAGACTGTATTGGTGCTTGTCTAACTCAACTCTGTGATGATGACAATAGTGCTGATTCTCGCGTAAGAAATGAGAAACCAATTTATTACCTTTCGCATAAGCTATCAGATACACAGACTAGGTGGTCTACAATAGAGAAGGAAGCTTTCGCTATCCATTTCGCGCTGCAGAAATTAGATCATTATCTGCATAATGCTGAGTTTATCATTCGAATAGATCATAAACCTCTCAAATACCTTCTCGATTCACCGATGCAAAACAAGAAAATACAACTTTGGGCTTTGGGGATAGCCGGTTATAATTGTAAGATTGAGTACATTAAAGGTACCGATAATTCCTGTGCCGATCTATTGTCGCGCA
Source organism: Anodontia alba (assembly GCA_964016985.1). Classification (NCBI taxonomy): domain Eukaryota; kingdom Metazoa; phylum Mollusca; class Bivalvia; order Lucinida; family Lucinidae; genus Anodontia; species Anodontia alba. The sequence continues at coordinate 26,111,050 of OZ024829.1, forward strand.
TACCACAAAGTGCTGGTTTAACACAGGAAAACGACACTTACGAGCCAGACATAAGTGATAAGGCTTATGAGATAAATGCCTTAAATTCAAATAGGTTTGATCCTAAAGAGTTCGCAAGCTGCAAATTGCCACCTTCTGACCTAATTGAGAAACCGACCTTGGGGGAAGAGGTAGACATCGTAACAGAACAATCTAAGGATACTAATCTAATGAAGCTCAAAATTGGTCTTTTAAATAATAAGCTTTTACCCTCAGTGCAGAAAAGGCATGTGATCATAGACAACATTTTGTATTACATTTCCAATGTTGATTCTGATCCAGTTTTAAGACTGTACATTCCGGAACAATTACGAGGTGCGGTTATAAAACAGTACCATGACTGGAATGGACATATGGGGTCCGACAAGACTTATGATACAATTAGGCAAAAATATTATTGGCCCAATCTATACAAAGAATTATATGAATATATCGGTCAATGCGTTACATGCCAAAGTCGTAATATGCAAAAAATCAAGACACCATTACAAGACACCGATATTCCACCATACGCCTTCGCAAAGATTAGCCTTGATCTATCTGGCCCTTATCCAACTTCTTTGTCCGGAAACAAGTACATAGTCGGTTTCGTTGACCGGTATAGTGGTTTTCCAGAAGCGTTTGCTGTTCCTGATAAGTGCGCAGATACCATAGCTCATTTGATTATTGAGGAAATCTTCCCTAGATATGGTGCACCTTTAGAAATAGTGACTGATAATGGCAGTGAAAATGTCAATCAAACCGTTCGAGAAACCCTTCAAGCCTTAAATGTGCACCACGTAAAAACATCTCTGTATCACCCAGCTAGCAATAGTAAAGTGGAACGATTTCATCGTGTTTTGCACGACATTTTAGCAAAGAAATTAAAAGATAATGTCAATACCTGGGATTTATATCTGAATCAAGCTCTTGCTGCTACAAGATTCAATGTTAGTACATCCTCAAAATTCTCTCCTTTCTTTCTCCTTTATAACCGAGACGTAGTGCTTCCTATTGATAACATCTTGAAACCGAGATGGAAGTATACAGGGGAAGACTTACATAAAATCGCGCTCGAACAACAACATAAGTCCTTTGTTCTAGTGCACAAACATCTTAAACGCGCTAGGAAAAAACAGGCAAAATATGCAGACAGGAAGGCCAAGGACATCCAATTTGAAGTAGGTGACCCAGTTTATTATAAGGTCCATAATAAAAAGAGCAAACTGAACTTAAATTGGAAACCGTATTACCGCATCCTTGAGAAAACTTCACCCGTGACGTACAAAATTAAACATCAGCTGGATGGTTCTGTTATCAAAGTGCATGCCGAGAACATTCGGAAGGCACATGTAGACGAATGGCAAACACCTAATGTAGGTGAAGGTCGGCTATTGAGAAAAACAAATTATGTTATACCACCTGACTCTGATGAATCAAACTCTAACAGCGAAAACAGTGAAGACGATATGCCGTTAGCTCGTCTTGCTCAACGTTACCGGAACAAGCGTGATGATTCAGGGAACGAAGGTCCTATTCCAAAAATGGAACTCGCGAAATATAGTAGACTCCAGGAAAGACAGAGCGATAGTGAATCAGATTCTGAATTAGTATCTGATTCCTCGGTACATTCAAGGTCATCTGAAAACCAGACACACTCTGACACACCTGGGTCTATGAACTGCGAGGAAAATAACATCCATGCCTCATTATCTGAGCAATCTGACACAGATATGTCGGTTAACGAGGCGTGTGTCATTCCTTATGTGAAAATTCAGAAAACAAGAGGCAATAAATCTCTTGAAGCTACGTGTAGCTTGTTAACTGCTATAGTTGGTTTACTTAAGGCTTCACAAGTAAATAATTCATAGGTGTACATGCCTATATATATATATGTATACGTGTATGTACATGCCTCAGCGTTAAGTGTATTTTCTGTTGTATTTTTCAGACAATGAAAGTACAAGGGTTGATCGTAATTTTCTTTGGATTAACAGGGTCTGTTATAATTAACGAAAATGTTATCTTTCAAAAGACTAACGACATTACCGTTACCCATGCAAAATGGCTTGCATCCTTTGTTATTGACCTGGAACCTTTTAATGCGTTCCTTGCAAAACTCGCAGAAGATATCGATACTGCTGCCGTAACAGCAGAATGCATTATAAATAAATACCAGGATCCCGATCAAAAAGAGTACATGAGTACTTTTCAAGCGTTGCAGAAAGAAGTAGTATTTCTGAACGAAACGCATGCGCATATTTCTAAGGGCTTGCTTGACTATAAACTTCTCCCGAGACGTCAGAAAAGGGCATTAATTCCAATAGTAGGTGATGCCGTCTCTTGGTTATTTGGACTCGTTACGGAATCCGATTTATCTAATATCCGTAAAAACATAGCAAATATGGCAGTTAACCAACAACAAATAATGCATGTAGTGGAAGAAAGTATTTCCGTGTTGAACCTGTCAAGAATTCAGATTGCGGAAAATAGACAAGCTATCTTAGGGTTAGTCAAGAGTTTACACGGGCTAGACCATAAACTTGAAAACTTGGTAAACGAACTGCGAAAAGAAATCTATGAAACTAGGTATTTCATCGAAATGTACTTGAAACTTGACCTGATAATTTGCGAAATAAAAGATATGTTATAAAATGCCATGTTTTATCTGGAACACCTTAGAACGCAACTTAATTTTCTTAGTTTAGGAAGATTAAACCCAAGCACTATATCACCTTCCAACTTACGAGCTCTACTTTTAGAGATTAAAGCTCATTTGCCTCCAACACTAGCACTAATTGGCGATCCTAAACAAGATTTATGGCTTTTCTACAGACAATTAAGAAGTAGTGCTCTACTTGGCGAAAAAAGAATTGTTGTTATTATTAGAATACCTTTGCTTTGTGTTCATAATCAGTACGAGATATATCAGGTTTTCAATTTGCCAATTCCGGTCGAGAACCTACGGACCGATAATGTAAACGCTCCAGACATGATCACGAAATACAACTTAGAAAGTGAAGGGCTTATGATTGATAAAAGTAAAACTAGATATGCATTATTGACACGAGCCGAAACTGAAATTTGTAGTGACTCCTCAGTTAAATATTGTAATGTTCAAAGTCCTATCTACCCCGTGAATTTGGCTAGGTTATGTGTAGTAAACTTATTTCTGCAGAAACCCGAAGCAGTTAAGAAATACTGTGAGAGTATTGTGACATTGAACACTAGGCTTCCATTTGCTGTAAAACTCATGAATTTCCTATGGGGCATTATCTCACAAACTGAACTAAGATTCTCTGTTGTTTGTAATAACGGTCAAAGTAAGACCGAGACCTCAAAACCACCCATTGATATCTTGGAAGTTCCAGCCGCATGCGTCGCTTCAAATGACTATTTTATACTCGCATCGTCATACCATAGCCGAAGTGATTTTACGATAACAGATGGGGATCTTGAGCTGTTGAGATCCATTGACATCTCCCAAATCAATGTTTTGACACCTCTACAAAAGAAATATCCGAATTTTACAAAAATTACCTTGCCGAAATCTCTGCAACCAATTAAAGATATCCCGCTTGACAATTTGATAACAGAATTAGAAAATACCCGGGAGATCAAATTGAAGGATGATGCATGGCCAAGTTGGGTTTATGTCTGTATCGGGGTGACTGTTGTGTTGTTAATTATCATGGCCATATACATCTGCAAAATGTATGACACTCGAATAAAACAGTCCTGTTCTTTCATGTATGAGAATTGTCGATCACATGAGTCGGTGAACACTAAACCGGATCCGGGCGTTTCGACAACGATCGACAATCCAGAATTAGATTGTGGTGGGTCTGTTCCATCAGCGCCTGTGGAGACACTCGACGTGTGTAATATTAATAAGTTGTATCCGATGTTGTGTAAAGTCGACAAGACTGAGGATACGAGATTGTAATGGTATACCAAAAAGAACGCATGGTATGAGATGGATCCATGAAAAATAGACTTGTATATAATTCTACGTAGAAATTTACTACAGTATTTTCAGTACTTTGATTCTTGTGTAAAGCTATATGTTGCAGTTATTAATGGGATTGTATATAATTAATACTAGTTAACTCAGGTTCCAGTAAAGGGTGTAAACAGTGTATATAAACTGGATATAAACAGCATGGACACCAGACCTACTGGCTTTAAATTGATATGTTCCGGAGTAGACACAGACAAGTTTTTGTACGATCGAAGAAATTGCTAAAGAAAAATAAACAATTATATCTTTGATATAGGACATCTGTTGAGTATTCTCTCCAATTCACCTGTAGGATAGAACGTTGCCAAACTTTCACCTGGAAATTTATCCTAATTGTTATCAATTAATTATGATTACTGGGCAATAAATAAGAAACTAAGTCGTAAAATACAAAATCAAAAAGGCAATTAGAGTGTATATTGGATTAAGAAGAAAAGACTAATGGTTAATTAAAGCGATAAGGTGTAACTATAAAAAAAAAATAATAATAATAATGAATCTACAGAATTCAAAATATATTCAGAAGCCAAATTGAACGGACTGAAAAATTCATAGAAAAAGAATATATATATATATACATATATATATATAAAAGAAGAAAAATGGATGTCAAAACTCTTTGATGTGGTTTATAGAAATATGCATAGGCAGTTGGAGCGCTATGACATCCAGCATGGACAGATTGAACAGGCTTGTGTTGCTACCGCCATGGATGTGCTGTTGGCCACTATGAGACACAATGACTCATATAAAAAACACAAAATGCAGAATAACAGCAAAGAAGTGCAGACCGGTGAGGTTGTAGACGATAGAATCGTTGAAGATCCTGTGATTAATGAACAGCCTGAAGAACCCGAGATTGTTTACATCCCGGCGGGCGCCGAGAGTGAGGATGACGACATCCACTTACTTGATTAAACGACTTGATTAAATGAACATGTTTCGGAGTGACTACGTGTGTGGAATACTTAGCAGTATACTTAGAGTATACACTGTAACCTATATAAAACCAAATTGGAACTAGAATTTTAAATTTAAGTAGTGAACTTATTTAGTGTGTATACTTGTGTAGTAAACTAAGTTAGTGCATGCATTCATATTTTGGATTTATTTTAACTACGAATTTAAATATATAGCCTTACAAAAACTGCTAAATTTTTTTAACAATACGGAATTTTATATTTAGTAGGTTAGTTTAGTAAACAACAGAAAAACTTGAGTAATGGGGGTGTGTAATAGGATAAGTATAAAAATGTTTTTTCAGTTGTTCGTTTAAGTATGAAAGTGCAAGAGTACTAGAGTATGTGTACATGAGAGTGCCAGATTCAGGACGAGTGATCAGGCACGAGAGAAGTGATCAGATGCAGGAAGGATGAATCAGGTATGAGACGAGTGATAGTGACGTAAGCAAGTATATGTACAGAGCTGTTTTATAAAGGGGAGAGCGAGCGGAGAGCAGTAGTCTGGAATCGGTAGTCTGTAGTCTGTAGTCTGTGGTCTGGTGAGATAGCGAGAAGTAGGATTAAAGAAAAGAAGCTGGGTTGAAGTAACTGTTATGGGAATTATGTTACAAATAAAATGTGACAACGCTATTTGACTCTTTTCAATTAACCGTTGTGGCCATAGTGTCACACCTGTCGCTGTTACCGCTGTAAACTGTTTTTTTGAGATGTAAAGCAGATTAAAAAATGAGTGCAATTACACATTAATATGAATGAGGATCTGAATGTTATGTTAAATATATGATGATTTTTTTCCTTGGAGAAACCCTTAATAAAGGTCTCTTCGCCCAGTGTAAAATTTGTTTTGAATAAAAGTAATAATTATGGGTAGTGACGTCACAAGAGTGGTGTTCGTGAGGTTAAAACCTTGGATTTGCAATCCGACTGACGCGAGTTTAAAACCCAGTTAGGGCACATTTTTATTTATTGTATTTCATTTTTTTATTATTATTTTATATATATATATTACTTTTATAAAGACTTTCTGTTTCAGTTTATTTCATAAAACATATTTTATTTTGCCTTAATGGAAAAGAAAAAAAAGAAAAACCCTCTCTGCAGAAACATTTTTTTTTCTCCATCAGGAGATTATTGAGGCCCTCCTTGGGGTAATGGGGAACAGGTGATTTTTTTATATTTTTCGATTTGGGTTTTACAGCCTTTCAAGTATATTTCGAGCCGATCGTTCATCAAAGATGGGCGAAATCCGGAGAACCCGGGAGAAAAAACACCTGACCATCCGTAAGCAGAACTTTGCTTTTCCACATGTGACCCAAGCGGGGCTCGAACCACAGAGGTGAGAAACCTAATGGATAAGAGTCAACTCTCCTATCCACCAGGCTACAGGGGTCCGCAGGGGGATCAGGGGAATAATGTCATTTATTTCAGGGGAACAGAGGCACACAAGTCTAAAACTGAAGTGAATAGGGGAACAAATAGAATTTTGTGGAGCAGGAAACATAGAAAATTAAGATTTTGATTTTGGGAAACAAGGAAAAAGGCTGAAATATTTCAGGATAACAAAAGAACGGGTAACCCCCTTCCCCACCCCCGCCCCCAACGGGAGAGCCTCAATATTCCATTATCCATTGCACCTATCAATGTTCCAGTTCAGAGAGTGGCAGCGGGATGACGAGCATACTCCTGTGATTAGTTAGCCAAAGTATCCCATTCCAAAGAAACTTGCTGGATCTCTTTGGCATATGGCGTTAGTACAAACTTGTCTCAATGTTCTGAATCTCAGGAAAAGGATTTTAGAGACCAAATGACATAGTTTTTACTGTTTCATTGAAATTGCTATATAATATTAAAGCTTTTTGCCGAAAACCGCATCAAAACGCATATTTGCCTTTTTACTTCAAGGAGTGTGGGATATTTGAAATTTTACTTCCAGGGATATGGTATATTAGAACCCCAGTTTGGTACTTTTTTGGATATTTAAAAAATTGCACAAATCTTGGACCCAGTATACACTGGACTACACTGGACTAGCAACTATGCTATAGGTATTGTATTTAAAATATGTTGTCCTGGCTGAATTTTCATGATTAATTTTGTATGATGAAGTTTAAATGCTCATATTTCATTTATTTCTCCAAATATCTGAGATTTGATTTCAAAAGACAATAGTTCAATATATTACCTTTAAGACTGCAGCATTATATTTAAGGAAAATCAAACATTTCATGTAAACATGAATAAGAAACCTAGGTACCATTTTTTAGCTATTTTTCGGCACTTTTAGCAGAAAATCATCAGAAATTCACCCAAAATGATGGTATAACTTCAATTTTATTAATTGTGACTGAACACCTGAGATAATGATCAAAATTGATCGACTCAGTACCAGAAGATAGAACATTTTTCAACCAAACCTATTAAAAACAATTTATTATAACTTTAGTTGTTTTCCAAAATCATTTTTAATGAACATAGTGCCGTAAAATAGCACTAAATCAAGTCACAACAACATATTTTGGCAGTTTAGTTAGTGACAAGTCCGGGTATATCAGGTTCAAGAAGAAATATATGCCTCTGGGCAACCGGACCAGTCTCAGCCTATCAACGCGCTGGGGCCATGCAAGCGGCCGAGAATTCCGCATGATTCCTGGGTTATGTGTTATGTATGAAGTCTTTAGTGAGGCCTTTCCAGAGGTTTTGGGGAACAAGGGATCATGCTAATTTCCTTTCAGGGAACACTGGAAAATATTTTAAGGGCAAAGTTTTGAGAAAAGGGAGCACGGAAGTTTAGAAAATTGCTTTTAGGGAACAAGGAAACATGGCCAATTATTTTTTTAGGGAACATGGTACCTCCTTGGAGGGTCTATTTAGTGGGGTTGCTTTGCACGCATCTAGGCAATGCCTAATTTCATATTAATGTCAAAAATCAAAACTGACAGTAAGCCATTTCGTAAGAAATGGCCAGGAGTGCAAGCGTTTTTGCTGCACCTCTGAAATGCTTAAACCACAGAATCTTGGCGAGTACCGACTGCGTACTGTGAAAATATGTATCAATTTTAAATATCGATTAAAAAATGTTAAACTGACGACGGCCCATTGCGTGTCCAGTTTCCGGTATGATCGGTTAGAAATCTGTCTATGTCAAGATTGGCTAAAATCTGTTTTCAAAATTATAACGATTTCAAGAAATAAATGTACCTGAATACTTAGATGCTATCATTTTTTTCATACAATTCTTACCTTTTTTTTTCCCCGAAAAACTTTTTTTTTTGTAAAAGATATTCAAAACGAAAAACGTTGTTTCCAACGGTTTTATTTACTAGCGCACCGGTTATGACTCGCGCATGACGTTTAAAAATCTATGGACAGAAAGGTGACGAAAGGGGTCATGAACTCTGACGTAGCTCTTTGGTAAGTGTTTATTTATTTATTTATTTATTTATTTATTTATTCATTGTTTGTTTCTTTTCATGTTTTTTTTTTCGAACGGGTTTTGAAGAGAAAACAAAGAATGGAAGGAAAATAAACTGTTATCACTAAGGATCATGCACAGTTCTTGTGAGCTACCGTACGAACCATGATCAAAAGGCTTTTAATATGAAAAATAATTTTTATAAATACAATTAACAGAAATATTTTTTATTTGCACTAATACGTTCACTATGAATGGGAATGGCTAACATGAACAACATCACGAAAACATGCCTATATAATTTTGACCCCCTGAAACCCCAGTTTTATATAGTAAAACTGGGGTTTCCAGGGGCATACATTATTTTTCTTATTTCTGCTAAAAAAACATAGATTGTGGGTACTCGTTAGAGCCGCCTCGTCGAGGCGGTTCTAACGAGTACCCACAATCTATGTTTTTAGCAGAAATAAGAAAAACATCAGAATCTTTATCTGAAAATTTTCATTTATTGTTGGTAAAATTTTCAGTATATTTGAATAGGCATGTTTTCGTAATGAATAATCATGAAATCATACAAATAATACAACCCACAGAGGAACCTATGAGAGGAAACATCGCTGACAACCCCCGACCCTACCCCGCAAGAAAACGCATATGGCATGTTCTCATAATTACGTTCACCCCCATAACTCCGTTCACCTTCTGCTTAGAATAATATGAAAATAAAATCTTTCTTAAATTTATGCCACATTAAAATTAATAAGAAATATCTAACATTACAGCTGAGTTTGAAGAAAATTAGATTTCGCTTACAATTTTATGCATAAAAATCAAAATTTGTCACAAAAGGTTAAATATTTAGGGGGTACCCCCTCCCCCCACCCCACGCCCACACCAAAAAAAAAATCACTAACCAATGACAAGCATGTGAATGAATACAAATAGTATCAACAATTTAGAACAGTTATAGTTTAAATTAAATGCTCATTATATAAAATATGCATAGAATGAATCAGGTTGCCTTTGATAAACAAATAAATTTGAGTGAACGGAGTTATGAGATCATACCCTAAACATCCCCTTCATATTCTGAAGAGTGTAGAATTTAAAGTTGTGATATTTATTTCCTTTAATCTTGGAATTCTTACAAGTATTTAGTCAAATGTATAAAATATATACACATAAAACCTAGACTGGCTCCAGTCTCAAGTGACTAAATATTTTTCTCATAATCCTGTTTGATAATCCACTAAGATACATTGTAACACCAAAAAAGTATCATGACTATAAAGGCTGGTCACTAGTGATGATAGTCATGATATTACTTTGGTTTTATTTTAGTGGATTCTTAAACAGATTATAAGAAAAATTATTTTGTCACTAGAGACTGGAGCCAGTCTACATAAAACGATTCTTGCAATAAAAACTAGAAAAAGTGTCCATAGGACACGGATGCCCCCGCCAAATGCCATTCAGAAAAAGAGTTTAAATGTTATTGTAACAGGTATACCATGAAGTTATTATTAAGGCCAAAACAAATAAGTTTACTATATGGAACTAAGTCAAGGGAAGAAAATTCAAAAACGAAAAACGCAAGAGTTGACTTCCTTGTTCATGACACATCGTCTCAATGTGATGCATGCACCTGTAAAGTTTCATGAATATATTCCATATGGTTTAGAAGTTATGGCCCGGACACGGTTAACTATATGGAACTAAGTCAAGGGGAAATAATTCAAAAACCAAAAATGCCAGAGTTGTCTTCCTTGTTCATGACACATCATCTGAATGTGATGCATGCACCTGTATAGTTTCATGAATATATTCCATACGGTTTTGGAGTTATGGCCCGGACACGGTTTACTATATGGAACTAAGTCAAGGGAAGATAATTCTAAAATAAAAAATGCAAGAGTTGTCTTCCTTGTTCATGACACATCGTCTCAATGTGATGCATGCACCCATAAAGTTTCATGAATATATTCCATATGGTTTAGGAGTTATGGCCCGGACACGGTTTACTATATGGTACTAAGTCAAGGGGAAATAATTCAAAAACCAAAAATGCAAGAGTTTTCTTCCTTGCTCATGACATATCTTTTCAGTGTGATGCAAGCTGAGTAATGCAAGCTGAGTTTCATGAATATATTTCATACGGTTTAGGAGTTATGGCCCGGACACAGTTAACTGTATGGAACTAAGTCAAGCAGAAATAATTCAAAAACAAAAAATGTAAGAGTTGTCTTCCTTGTTCATGACACATCGTCTCAGTGTGATGCAGGCACTGGTAAAGTTTCATGAATATATTTCATACGGTTTAGGAGTTATGGCCCGGACACAGTTAACTATATGGAACTAAGTCAAGCGGAAATAGTTCAAAAACCAAAAGTGCAAGAGTTGTCTTCCTTGTTCATGACACATCGTCTCAATGTGATGTATGCACCTGTGAAGTTTCATGAATATATTCCATATGGTTTGGGAGTTATGGCCCGGACACGAAGTGGGACGTACGGACGGACAGACAGACATACGGGACGGACAGGGGTAATACTTAATGCCCATCCGCTATTCTTCGAATAGGCGGGGGCATAATGATAGCGGGATTGCTCAACCTTAGGTGAACGGAGATGTGTTTCCAGGCTAAAACGGGTACCCACCAGATCACCACATCGTCTAGGCGGTTCTAAAAAGCACCACAACACTGTTTATTTGAGATACATCACATTACCTGAGGTATAATGTATTCTCCTCCTACAGCATATGGTTTCTGAGGAGACAATTTTTAAGATTTTTTTTTTTTTTTTTTTTTTTCATTTTCCGTGACAACGAATAGAAACAACCAGTACAGGCCTGAAATCATATGGGAGATAGAAGATTGCTGTAGACGGCCAACTGCCTATCCCATAAGCTCCAGCGGAGATCTGCTCGAGTTGTTTTAAAAAACATAAAACCTGTAAAAGCTTATATGGTGAATATTTCCATAAAGTCTCAGCCCCACAGAGGATATGGTTTCTGAGGAGAAGAGTTTTCAGTTTGTTTTTTTTTTTATACGTTTTGGCATTTTGGTTTCCATTTTCCCTACGAAATTATATTACAGTTTTGTCAAAATATCTGCAAAGGCTTGGCAGTAAATGTCATGTTCGTTTCCCTATTATATGTCCATAAAAACTAAGTTACCATAGCAACCAAACTAAAGAGCCGAAATTCAGGGAAAACAAAAACAAAAATAGCAAATCCTGTAAAGGCAAGTATGGTGAATATTTCCAAAAAATCTCAGCCTCAAAGAGCATATGTTTTCTGAGTAGATGATTTGTAAGTTTAAGTATTTTTTTTCTTTTCTTTTTATTTTACTTATTTCTCTTTTCCTATCATTATGGTTTCCATGGCAACCAATAAAAACGAGCAGTATGCCTGATATCATTTGACAGCTAGAAGATTGCTTAAGGAACAATTCTATGAAAGTTTTGTCAAAATATCTGCAGAGTGTTTGCAGAAAATGTCATTATTCAAATTTCCCCATTATAAGTCTATGTAAACTCTAAGTTGCCATAGCAACCAGAGTAATGAGGCGATTTTCATAAAAGAAAACAAAATTTCAATCCCTCAGCCAAAGCATGCTGCATATGATTTGTGGGCCCAATCGGCCCAGTGGCTTCAGATGAGATGTCGTTTGACGCCAGAGGACAGACAGACGACATACAATAGACGACGACGGATAACAGCCTATCCTATAAGCTCCATCACGAAAACATACCTATATAATTTTGACCCCCTTAAACCCCACTTTTATATAATAAAACTGGGGTTTACAGGGGTATACATTAATTTTATTATTTCTGCTCAAACATTGATTGTGTGTACTCGTTAGAACCGCCTCTCCGAGGCGGTTCTAACGAGTACCCATAATCTATGTTTTGTGCAGAAGTATGAAAAATATCAGAGTATTTTCAGCTGAAAATTTTCAGTTTTTGGAGGTGAAATTTTCTCTATATTTGAATAGGTGTGTTTTCGTAATGCCCCCGGAGCCTTCGGCTCTGGTGAGCTAAAATCGGCATGTCGATTTTGTTGACAATGCATAGAGCTATATAAAGAACAAACAATGAATCTGTTGGTATTTTGCTGTTTGCAATTTTATTGTTTAGCTGACATTCTGGGCCCAGTTTTTCAAGTCATCGTTAAATTAACAGGCTTTATTGTGTTTAAAATCTTAATTTTTCGAGTAATAACAATATCCATTACTCAGCTTGTAGCTTTTGCTGAAAAAAAATGAGTACTTTTGGTAACTGTTTTTTTTTTTTGTTTTTTTTTTTTGTTGTTTTTCTTTTTTGTTTTTTGTTTTGTTTTGTTTTGTTTTTTTTTTCTATCATGTGTTATATTAAATGATCCATGTTTTTTATATACATGTTACACGTCTGGTAAAAAGGCATCTTATGTCTGATGGTGTCTGAAAGTGCTAACTTTGGAACCAAACTAGATGCAAACGTCATTCAGGTATCATTTTGTAGGCAATGCTTATGGCGACAGTTAATCCAACCGTTTAATTTGCATGAAAAGGCACGTGAAAATAATAGAAATATTTTGCTTTTATAAGTGAAGCCTCATTACGAACACACGCCTATTCAAATATATAGAAAAGTTCACCTCCACAAACTGAACATTTTCAGATAAAAAAACTCAGATATTTTTCATATTTCTTCTCAAAACATTGATTGTGGGTACTCGTTAGAACCGTCTCGGCGAGCAGGTTCTAACGAGTACCCACAATCCATGTTTTGAGCAGAAATAAGAAAAATAATGTATACCCCTGTAAACCCCAGGTTTACTATATAAAAGTGGGGTTTAATGGGGTCAAAATAATATAGGCGTGTTTTCGTGATGTAGTTTATAGTGCAGATTGAAACTGCAACTGGGCTTTACAAAACTACTTTCTTTGAAATTGCTTCACAGTTTTTATGTTTGGAAATTTTCAGTACGTTTGATGGACAAAACTTCAAGCGCCTATGCTTCATTTAACGTTTAGCATGACGGGTAAAATTTTCAGCAGACGACATATTGAATTTTGTTTTTTCTTATTTTCCCCTTTAACACAGGATTCGACATTCCATGTAAATTGTCTCCAAGGAGAAAATTTGCGTGAAATGTCAAATCCTGTTTTCTGTGAAAAATGAAAAAAAATACATGTCTGCTGAATTAGCCCAGAGAGTGGTAATGGTTAACAGCGTGTCGGGGATGAACACTAGCGAATTTTACCATCGAATGAAATTCCTAGTAACAAACGAATCCTGGGACCGGTGTAAAAACTTGCAGATACCATTATATACAAGAGATGACTCGAATACTAACAGTTTCCTTAGACAATATAAATGCGGAAACGTACAAGAGCAATAAGAGATCTGGGCCCAGTTGTTCAAAGCGTCGTTAGCTTAACGATCTCGTTAAGGGTCATTTCGTTAACTGTTTTAGCAGATTCAATATACAATATTCTGATATTTTTTGCTGAAAAAAATGTGAGTAGCTTTTGCACTGCAAAAGCTACTCACATTTTTTCAGCAAAAAATTTCAGAATATTTGCGTATCACTCGATGTAAATTTTAACGAATCGTTAACTAACGACATCGTTAGCTTTGAACAACTGGGCCCAGAAATTCATATTTTTAATACACAACATAAATAAAGCAGTAAGAGTAAAACTGATTAAATATAGAAAAGAAATGTAGATATCGAATGCAAATATAATAAATATAGACTAGAAAGGAAAGTATTGTATACAAATGTACCTAAAAATATAGACTAGAAATGAAAACATAGTCAACGCAAATTAAGTATAATATAAATGAGAGAATATTTCATTCAAACATAAAGATAATTAAATAATGTTTGGCATGTATCACAAGTTGTACAGACCAGAAGTTAAGTTTTTTTTTTGTTTTTTGCTGTTGTTGTTTTTTTGTTTTGTTTTTTTTTTTTTGTTTTTTTTTTTGTTTGTTTTTTTTTTGCCAATTTTTCTATTCTTCTATTCCTCTATAAATATCAAAATATTTAGGACCAATGAGGTACCCGTAAATGTAGGATGAACACATTATATGATACAAGAGGATAATTAGAATTTTCCAGCATCTTCCTTGTAACTATTCGACGGGCTGTTATAACGGACTGGAGAGTCTTTTGGGTTTGATATTTATCGCAGTTTATGCATGGCTATAGGGTACGGGGTGTAACACAAGGGTATCTTGTCCGCCCCTCCATCCCCGCCCCGCCCTCCCCACCCCACCCCACCCCACCCCAACTGAATATATTGACCTCACCATGGAAACTTCAACTACCCATAAACGTTTCTTTGTTGTGTTTTATTGTTAAAAAAAAAAGACTTTTCCAGGCTTGCATAGACTCTATATTTTTTAAACTAAATATTCAGTAACCAGAGCTTACTAAATACCACTACCCACGACCGCCACCCCCTGAACACTGACAAAATCAGTCCAAAACCTATACTTTCACTGAAAAAAGAATTACCACAACAGAATAATTGGAAATTGTATTTTATCTGACGTTTTTATCTGCCCCGGAGGAAGACATGTGGTTGGGAGTCTCAAGGTAGGGGAGAGGCAAGAAACTGGATTCTATATAGCTTGAAATCACCCACAAATACCCAAATTCACATCAACATTTTATATTAACACTGCAAAACACCACTAAGGCATCATTCGTATTATCATAGAATCTGCCATCACGTAACTTCCGCCGAAGAATAAAGAATGCGCAGTGCTTGGGACTAAGGGGATTGGATACATGTACAAGTGGTAGATTTTCCATAATTTTTACAAGGGAGACAACTTTTGACTTCCTGTTTGCTCTCCTTCGAAAAAAATGCCCTAGTAAATGGGTCTTTTCTAAAAGAAAAGAATTTAGGGAGCAAATTCTTTTCTTTTAGAAAAGCCCCTTTTCCAGAAGAAAAGCCCCCTTTCCAGAAGGGAGACAAAACACTTTCAACAAGTTGCCTCCCTTGAAAGTGTATCAGTTCCCCCAAAGCAACCATGCCTTGGGTATCTTGTTGCCAAATCCTGGACACTGGCAAAGTTAGTCCAATAAAATAGTTTCCAAAGAAAACAGATTTTTTATAGGAGAAGCATTTGAAATATCATTTTATCGGTCATTTCTCATCGTTTTCCGAATATAAGAGGATGTGTGGGTGGGAAAGTTGCCCGCCACCCCAGAACTCTAACAAACCCGGTCCAAATAGATATTGTATCACTGGAAATGGCAGTAACACAGCAGAATCTTTTATCTGACTATCTATCTTCTTTGGAGGAGGCGGTAATGTTAATCAAGGGTAGGAGGAGACACCGTGGTCTGAGTAGCTTGGCCCCTGCCCGAAACCAGCAAACTTAGTCAAAAAATATTCCATTACTAGGAATGGTATTACTTATAGCAAACTCATTAGAACTGCCACTGTACCTACGATTAGGTATCCCCAGCGCATGAGGAGTCGGCTGGGGAGGTGCGCAAGAGTGTATAGGCGTGGTAAGACTATGTGGTCTGAGTAGCTTGCCACCACCCTTGTACACTACTTTCGATTCGCCGAGTAAAATAAATAATCTAATATGGAATGTTATTTCTATCCATTCTGTCATGGAAAATTCGATTTTCAGCGATAATACATATTTCTTGACTGAGTCAAGAAAGTTTGTTGTATATTTATACTTGCAGAATATAATTTTGAAAATATGTAGATTTATCTCGCAATGGACTAGTCCACTGTTT
Organism: Anodontia alba; assembly: GCA_964016985.1. NCBI lineage: Eukaryota > Metazoa > Mollusca > Bivalvia > Lucinida > Lucinidae > Anodontia > Anodontia alba. The sequence goes on from OZ024829.1 coordinate 26,127,224, forward strand.
AGAAATATTCGAAATGGGTTTAATCCTTTGCCTTACTATGAAAGAGCACAATTTGTTCCATTCAACATCACGAAAACACGCCTATATAATTTGACCCCCTTAAACCCCACTTTTCTACAGTAAAACTGGGGGTTACAGGGGTATACATTATTTTTTTCTAATTTTGCTTAAAAAACATAGATTGTGGATACTCATAAGAACCGCCTCGCCGAGGCGATTCTAACGAGTACCCACAATCTCTGTTTTGAGCAGGAATATAAAAAATATCAGAATTTTTTATCTGAAATTTTTTCTTTCTTGGAGGTGATATTTTTTATATATTTGAATAGGCTTGTATTCGGAATGAGGATTAAGGGCAGTCGATACACTTTCAAGAGAAACAACATTGTCAAACGTTTTTGTTTTGTCTTTGCTCAATTTTGAAAAGCGATTTGCTATAGAAAGAAATCACACCCATTTGGAGCAAATTCGTTCCTTCTAGAGTTGATTCCTTTTCCGAATGTCATTGTGGTTCAGTAAAGCAAACCGGAAGTAATATAAATTCCCCTTAAATAAGACTCGATTGAGCGCGCCATAAAATGTTCCATTAGGGATATCTCGTATTTCTACTCTTCTCTTTATTATGTATAAAGTATGGGTTACATTAAAATACTGAAATTTATTCTGAAAGACTCTTAAAGGAAAGCCTCTTGAGAGAAATGAATATACTCACAATATTAAAAGCAGCTGAAGTATCAGGTTTTCTGGGTCACATTACGAAAACACGCCTATCCAAATTTATTGAAAATTTTACAACCAAAATAGATAAAAATTCAAATAAAAAAATTCTGATATTTTCAAATATCTGCTCAAAACATAACTTGTGGCTATTCGTTAGAACCGCCTCGGCGGTAACTTGTGACAAGAATAGCGAGTTTCGGTTATTTAGGCTTTATCAGAGACCCGCATATGACTTTTCAAAACTCCCAGAATGGGCTCAATGATAACAAAGGACCAAATGTAAACTACAATGTACATTATAGTGAAAAGCAGGTAGACCATCACGAAAACAAGCCTATATAATTTTGACCCCAATTAATTCCCACCTTTATATAAGTAAAACTGGGGTTTACAGGGGTAGACATTATTATTCTTATTTCTGCTCGAAAACATAGATTGTGGGTATTCCTAGAACCGCCTCGCCAAGGCGGTTCTAATGAGTACCCACAATCTATGTTTTGAGCAGAAATATGAAAAATATCAAAAATTTTATATGAAAACTTTCAGTTTTTGGTGATGAAATTTTCAATATAGGCGTGTTTTCGTAATGAATGCACAGTATAGTGAAAAGCGGGCTGACGTTTTTCGGCCACCACAAAACACTAACAAGAGCTGTGATGAGGATGAAAATACAGTCGACTTTCGTCATCTCGAAGTCCAAGGGACTCTCTGAAATACTTCAAGATATCCGTACCTCGACATATCAGATTTGCAGAATTGAGGAAAAAATAAATCGAACAACCACATTTCACAAATGAATGTGTAACTTGACTCTTGAAGTTATATTGAAAATATTGTGGGAAAGAGGAGAAATTGCTCCGAAATTGCTCCTCTTTTCCACAATATTTTGTTGCCTGTTGTAACAGTTAGAGTTCCATGTTAAAACCGGGACCAGATTTTCGAGATAAGCGGTTATTCGAGATAGGCGAAGTCGAGATAACGAGTCATCTGTACTGTAAAAGGAAATGACCCTTCAGAGCAATGAATATTGCAATAAAGAAAGCAGCGGACGTGTCAAGTTATCTGGATCAGCCTAGCTAGTTTCAATGACATGTGAAATAATAATTCTAACGTTTCTACTATGGCAAGCATCATTACAAGTGATAATACATATTTCTGACAGTTCCTTTGTGTTGATGCGCGGGAGGTTATCTTGCCCCACTCCACAACACTCCAAAAACTCCAATGACTGCGGCTGAGGCGAGACGACTCAGAAAATTCAAATACATGTAAGCAGATGCACAGGCTGATCTAAGTCTTCGCTTGGTGCACAGGCAGTCTTGTAGTAAATGCTTTGCCCTGGCTCATATCCAATGGCTCAAAGGGAATATTCCGTTTCCAGTATGATTAATATATTTCTATTTCCAGTGATAACATGTATTTAGAGTCTAAGTTTACCAGAGTTTGTGAGATTCTATAAATACTAGGATTTAAGACACCAAATACATTAAAGAACGTAATCAGATTCTCGATTTCCATCACGAAAACATGCCTATATAATGTTGATCTCCTTAAACCCCACTTTTATTTTGTAAAACTGGTGTTTATAGGGGGTGTACATTATTTTTCTTATTTCTGCTCAAAAATATAGCTTGTGGGTACTGGTTAGAACCGCCTCGCCGAGGCGGTTCTAACGAGTACCCAAAATCTATGTTTTTAGCAAAAATATGAAAACTATCAGAATTTTTATATGAAAATTTTCATTATTTGGTGATAAAATTTTCAGTATGTTTGAATAGGCATGTTTTCGTAATGATTGAGACACAGTAGGTTTCCTCTGATGCCGTACTTCTTTGAATGTGCGTCGTTGGTTTCATATGTGATGTTTGTTTCATCATTATTTGTTCCTCATCTCCTTCTTTTGTTGCCTCGGAAAGGTTGTGCTTCGTGATTGTGGCATTTCCTTGTTGTTTTCACAAATATTTCCCCAGCCCTGACCATCCTCCGGGGAATTCAAATAATGGCAGATAAAATGATATTTCAATAATTTTCCTGTGGAGATTGTCTCGGATTTTTTACCTTTTACTAGTAGTAAACATAGTATTTGGAGTGACTTTTCCAGTTATCAGCAGTGAAGATCAAATACTGTGGCCTTGGTAACATAACCCCACCTCCCATGAATTACGAGCATTGCAAAATTAGTCCGAAGAACGTCTACCTGCTGGACAGTAAATTTCCATTAAAATGAAACTGTAGAATTGCAAACTGAGGTGTTTACTACATGTCCTAATTCTTGTTTCATCGCACCCTTGTCATGCTGAATAAATTAAGATGCCACGCCCACTTTTTAACTTTCAGCCAATCAGATTATTTGATCCAGATTGTTGATATAAATACACATACTGTATGGCAAACAGTGCAGATACAAATCAGTTGGCTTCATCGGAAGTCAACTGATCAAAATCTACACTGTTTGCAAAGGCAGGGTGTATCCGGTTTCAGCAGCACAATGGTTAATTGGATTTACAATTTTTCCTTGATGTTTCACAGACTGAGTTAGGGGGTCTCTTTATTTAGGTGCCGAACTATTATTTTGAATTTTCGCAAACCTAGGATGAAGATCTGATGCCATTAAAATCAATTTAAATCACCAATAGATATTTGTTGTTTGTTTTTTTGTTGTTTTTTTTTTTTGTTTTTTTTTTGTTTTGTTTTTTTTTTGTTGTTGTTGTTTTGTTTAGTTTTTTGTTGTTGTTGTTGCCGAAAGATATCCCTCCTCTTTCAGGATTTATCGAACGAAAAAAGCGAAAAAAAAAGAAAAAAAAAAAGAAAAAAAAAAAAGCTAAGACATAGCTCCAGTATAAGGCGATTATTTCAAACAAAAAAAATCAGTATTTTCGTGTCATATGTTGTGGGTACTCATCAGAAGCGCCTCTGCGAGGCGCTTCTGATGAGTACCCATAACGTATGTTTTCGCGGAGAAATGAAAAAAGTAATTACTTAATGACCCCTTTTATTTGGATCAATAACTAAAGGCAGGGATAAAGATACCCTGAAGGCAAGATATCCAAGATGGAGGGCAATATATTCAGGGGTATTCAGGGTAGGGCGCAAGATAAACAGTTGTCCTGGTATATAAGATATATAGGATAAGCGGGATAAGGAATATGATGAAATAAACTTCTCTGTAGTATCGCAAGAGCAAAATGAACCAAACAGCTTAGTTAATTTGACCCCAGTAAAAAGAAAGAGCATCAAAAGCTGAAAACCTAGCCTGAGGGTCAATATTACACAAAGCCCTTATCATATCCATGAAGCGGGAATATACTGGGTCGTTTCTAATCCTAAGTTCCATAATATTAGTAAAGTAATAATTTTCATTTACCTGATTAAAGAGAAGCCCTTCTCCAGAGCATGCAAAAGGTAAATTACCAGACATCATAATAAAAAAGGTGACCCCCAAACTCCAACAATCGGTTTTCGACATATCAACAGGGTCATGCAAACGGATCAACTCAGGAGATGAATATGCAAACGAACTGTAAAACTCTCCGAGATAACGAATAGAGCCGTCTTCGTTTAGAAACCTCATAGCCAGTCCGAAGTCTGCAAGTTTTGGAATCCGACAATCTGTCAAAAGTACATTATCAGGTTTGATGTCGAGATGGGCGATACCGGATGAATGGAGATAGGAAACTGCCTGAGCAATGCCTAGAGCAATATTGTCACGATCATAGGAAGGAAGTGGTCCATCTCTTTCTATCAAAGAAAACAAGTCTTCAAACAAACACTCCAAAAGAAAACCACGAGGAATTTCTTGAAAAACTGAAACAACATTCGGGTGGGATAATCCTGACAAAATATCATATTCATGCAACAGTTCTTTTGGAGTAAAATCAAAATGGGAAACTTTGGCAGCATAAACTGAGGTCTCATCTTGAACCTGATACAGAATAGCCTGCCCTCCTTGACCTAATATATCCAAAACTTTCAAATTATAGGAACCTGATTTGATGAACTCACCTACTGCATAAACACGTCCACGTTCAGACAAGGAATTTGTATCAACAGAAGTGGCTAAGCACACATCCTGAGATGATGGTGTTGGTGTACAGGAATAAGGGGCACAAGCATATTGAGAAGGGGTTCGAACACCAGAAGATCTGAAAGGAGCAATCAATGTATTGGATGAGGCATGGTTAGAAGGTGAAGACAACGGATCAATGGCATAATCACAGGATGCAAAAAGTGTTTGACTTGTAGCAGAAAAATCACAGTCATATGTAGATTCTATGGGATCACGGAAGGAAGGGACGCGGCCATAAGAAGATGATGCTATGGGATCACGGAAGGAAGGGACGCGGCCATAAGAAGATGATGCTATGGGATCATGACAAGAAATTACACGATCATAGGAAGAAGACGAGGCTGGAACACAGAAACTTTCGATGGAGAATTTTGGTGATAACTGAATGAAATCTTCTGTACAATCTTTTGTTATTTTGATTTTTTCTAAAGTTGTTTCTTGACAAGATTCTGAGTCTGATGTACTACTACTTGTTTTTGCTTTGGAAGTCGATCTTACTGCATCTGGACTACTTGTCCCTTCTATAGTTGTTTTACCATTCTGTTCGAAAACATCGCTGGTGTGTTTTATGGTATCCTGTTCGATGATACATCTTGCAGATTTTGTGTACCTTTTAGTTCTACTTCTGTATCTGTATAAAGCGGTGAAGAAAATGACCGCTGCGGGAAGGACCGCTGTTGGAAAAAAATAACTGCAGTGAATATACACTGTATGAAAGAAGCAAGACAACATAAGGCAATATTGTAAAATGTAAACAAAAGCAGGAGAAAGTGGTTCTATTCTGTAAACGCTGAAACTTGTTTCTGGAAAGACCAATTCCCTTTAGAAGCTAAAGCATACATATGTGTGCTCCTGAAAAGACATACAGTTCACTAAGCATTACGAAAACACGTCTATTCAAATATACTGAAAATCTTTTACCACCAAAAAATGAAAATTTTCAGATAAAAATTCTGATATTTTTATATTCTGCTGAAAACATAGATTGGAGGCGGTTCTAATGAGTACCTACAATCTATGTTTTTGAGCAGAAATAAGAAAAATAATGTATACCCCTGTAAACCCCAGTTTTACTACATTAAAGTGGGGTTTAAAGGGCAAATATAAAGATTTAATTCTACTAAATATTTAAGGGCACTTCAGTAAGGAGGTGACTGCCGAAAACCGCATCAAATTATCTTAAACGGTTTCTGAAATATTGCGATTTGAAATTTGATATTTAACATCCAAGAGGATTGAATTCAGGCTGCCTCATTAATATTCATGAGCCTTTTTATGACATCATAAGGGAACAGTAAAATTTTAAACTTTTTTAAATTGCCAATATGTTTTGCTCTTTAATCTGCATCAATTCAGTTTTCATATTGTTTATTTTATTCAGCTCCTTTAAACTAATATACATAGGAATTTAGCTCTTATTTTCCGTTTAAAGTGTTACATTTCAAATTTAAAAATTTCATTTAAATAATTTAAAATCTAGTTACAATGCTTAATAATTAGCCAAAATTGACTTTTTTGGTATTCATTTATATGATATACACCCAAAATTCACTATTATTAAAAAAAACTTACGAAAATTTTAATATTGGTCAAGTTTTAAACATTTTTAAAATTTAGCTTTAAATTTAAATAACAGATTAAATTTTGAGTTAAATTCTCTATTCATGGGCTTATTTGTGGACAGAGACCAATTTCAATAATGGTTAAGGAGAAAAACTGTGTAGCATATAAGGAAATGCAGAATATTCCTGTTTAAAATTTCAATTTAAAATTTAAGTTCCACTATGACATCACAGAATATTGCCTTGTGGGCCTTAATCAATACACAATCCAAGGGAGGTTACTCTAACAGGAAAAAAGGTAGGTATCGTAAATTAATCACCATAACTTTTGATTGGATTGGAATTTTTTGATGGGGTTTTCAACAAAATAATTCTCTTAAAGCATTCTATCAACACCCTGAAAACCAGGAATATTTTAAATTTCTTTATATTTGCCCTTTAAGGGGGTCAATATTATATAGGCATGTTTTCATGATGGGAAGTTGCTGCATACATGATTGTTACAATCGATGATGATTTGATTCTCTACTAAAAGTGTAAAGTAGGCAAAATTAATGTTCCAGGAGTATAACACTTAATAAAACAGACAGTGACAACAAATCGAAAAAAAAAAAACATTTATTTCAGTGAAACAAATAAGAATCTATATACTTATTTAAGGAAACTTGTGACCGTGTCTTATGATCCAATATGTTTCCTCTTCCAACAAAAGCACATGTCACAAGTTTCTCTTTTGTCCATCGAAATATTTTTTGTTCTTTTTCATTTTATTTGATGGAGCAAAAACAATAAGGCCTAGATTCGATATTTTGGTAATCGTACAGAAAAAAAAATGCTTTACACTTACCAAGGAATATTGTCAGAACTGGATCAAAAATGGAAGTTGTAGCTGTAAAAGGAAATGAAACAAACATTGATAATGAAGATAATAATTACGTGGCTAGCATTCTACTTTAATATCTATCGGACCGTTATCGGCCCGACAGGAATCCTGTTGGGATGATAACGGTCCGATATAGATTTAACTCTTTCACTGCCACAGGCGATAATAATATGCTTTTGCAAACAGCATAGATCAAGATGAGCCGTCTCATCTGGATCTACGCTGTTTAACATTCAGCCTTTCAACTTTACATATACACTGCTTTCCAAGCGATAGTTTGTTAAAAGAAAAAAGCATACGACAAATGTCGTCTGAAATTTGGCACCGAAAGAGTTAAGTAGAATGCTTGTCAAGTTGTGATTCTCGACTGAGTCTATGCCCACGGTGAGTGTTTTGTACTCATTTTCACAAGGGCATGGCACCAAAGTATAGGTAGTGCTCTTTGTTCATCGGGCTAGTCAGCCATGAGGTTGCTACTTCCGGTGTCAATGATTAGACAGAAATCCAATACCAACACACTACGAATGAGCCGGGGATTGCATGTGTGCCAAGCAAACAGTTGAATCTGTCCTCGAGGTCATAGACCTTTGTTCATGCTCAACTCAGCTGAGCATGAAATTTTCTCTGCTGATAAATATGAAAATGCCAATAATAGTTGGCATTTTCATATTTATTAGCAGAGAAAGTTTCATGCTCAGCTATGTTAAGCAAGAAAGAATTTGCAATTGTTAGTAACTGAGATTTATTAGCAGGACAAATTTCATGCTCAGCTGAGTTGAGCATGAAAAAAGTTTTATAACCTTGGGGCCTGCCCTCGCAGGGTCTTTAGCATGTAGTCAAGGATCGAAAGCGTCTTCAGGCGGACAGCGATGACTCTGATAAGCTTGCACGTATGCACAGGCTGATCTGAGTCTTCGCTAGGCGCAGATGCAATCCTGTAGGAAATACTATGTCCCTGCTCAAACCTCAGCTAAAAAACAGGGCTTCCTAAGATACATCTCAAAGTAACATTTTATTTCAAATATTTTATGCAGATATAATGATTTTATCTTAACCCTTGTCATGCTGAATAAATTAAGATGCCACACCCACTTCTAATTGTCAGCCAATCAGATCACTTGGTCTTGGTTGTTGATATAAATTCACATACTTAATGACAAACAGTGCAGATCCAGATCAGTTGGCTTCTTCAGAAGCCAACTGATCTTGATCTACACTGTTTGCTAGGACAGGGCATGTCGTGTTCAGCAAAAGAAGGGTTAAAATAATACCTGAGGAACAATTTAAGACAATTTTGACCAAAATCGGGCACATCCAAAGAGAGGTACAAGATGTGTGGATTCCGGCGAACCACTCACAAACATTATTCAGTTTATGAGGGAGACTTTTACACATCGATATAATCCACAAAAGTGAAATTCACTCCTATATTTATATTCGTTTTGGATCAAAATGTTTACTCACCTGGTTCATAAAGCGCTAAATGGTATGACGTGTGCTCTGTTAGGTGAGGTGAGCCTGGAAGTAACAAAATAATAATGTAAAAAACTTATATGAGTTATGTAACTGATCAACTGATCCAAGAGTGCACAGCTGAAAAAAATTATATTAAGAGAATATTTCACAAGCCTGTCTAGCCTAGCTGCCTCGTATTCGAACAGCTTCCTCGGGACCCGGCAAATATTGATGCATGAAAAACCATGGTTGATCCCTATATTTGAATAACTTTTAGTCTCTGACTGATAAGAATATTAATTGGGGACGATCTAATTAAGCAGTTTTATCCTTTTTTTTTTTGCGAAAAATAAAACCTTTAACGTCCGTTTATTTTACCATCGGCAAAACATAATATTGTTTTGTTAACGATATAATAAAGGATCTGCTAGAGAAGGATTCAATTAAAAACAAATGATAAACTCTATCTTTTTATCACAAATGGTTTCAGATTTTCAAAGTAATTGTTCAGATCTGTAAGCCCGGGTATTCTAATAGGAATGACCCTTGAGAGCAATGAACACGCTCACGAAAATGAAAACGGTAATAGCACCAGTTGCATTGAAGATATATTCTAGTGTTTTGAATTACCATTTAGAGCGATGAACACACACACGAAAATAAAAACAGCTGAAGTTAAATATCTAGGCTGACTACCGAGTTTTCATCACGAAAACATACCTATATAATTTTTACCCCCTTAAACCCCACTTTTATATAGTAAAACTGGGGTTTACAGGGGTATACATTACTTTTCTCATATCAAAAACATAGATTGTGGGTACTCATTAGAACCGCCTCGGCAATGCGGTTCTAATGAGTACCCACAATCTATGAGCAGAAATATGGAACAAAAATCAGATTTTTTATCTGAAAACTTTCAGTATTTGGTGGTGAAATTTTCAGTATATTTGAATCGGCTTGTTTTCGTAATGGGCCAACTCATAAGTGACCCTGATATAAATTTTCAAAATCCCGGAATGGGCTCAATGATCACAAAGTACCAGAAAATATAAACTACACTATAGTGAAGTACGGGGAGACGTGTTTGAAAGCAAATCTCTAACGGCCAGTCACTCTTATTTTCTTAGCCATAGTTTGATTTTATTATTCATAATTTCTTACCATTTATTCCATAAGGCAGGAAACTATCATGGCCTCCAGAGGTCTTGTCAGCAGCTGTAAAAGAAGATTATAAGAAGATTATTAGAATGTAAAAACTTAATGTTTGTAAGAAATGAATTATAACAGCAGAAGTACAGTATAAACCTCAATGGCTCGAACATCTTTGGGATCATGGAAATTTTATTCGAGGCATGGTTAGTTTGAGCAAATGAGAGTTAATCATGGAGCCAGGTCAGAAAGCAAATGATTATAATTAAGGGAAATCTTTTTTATCATAATGGTATGTTGAGTGTACTCATTAGAATCGCCTCGATGAGGCGATTCTAATGAGTACACACAACAAACAATTTCATGATAAAAGAAGAAAATATCCCTAAATATTTGTTTTCTTGAGCTATTGAAAGAAATTCATAGGGACGAAAAAAAAGAGTTCGAATAAGCCATGGTAAACGAGCCATCGGTGTTCGAGCTATTGAGGTTCGACCGTAGTTGTAATATTATAAAAAAAAGATTGAAGCATCGGAATAGGAACAATAAACAACACAGCAAACATCACTCATAGAGCACACATCAACCACTACGATCCTAAAAGCGCTGTAGTCGCAGACGTCAGAACAGGAAACGTCTACATGAGAGATGCACTTGATTCACCATTGATTCAACGTCAAGACGTTTGTGTCAACGTAGAATCGACGTTGTATCAACGTTGTTTGCCCGCTTGGGCATTATACTTACGATATCTTACCTAGAGTGATGGCCCGGAAATATAAATCCTACATAGGTGTGTCAGCATCGAGGTCAGCATAATGCAGATATCTGTAAGGAGATACTTATGATAGCGGACACCCGCGCTGCTATTATGTAACTGTATATGCGTTTTAGTTAAGAACTTAAAATACTTCTTTTGTAAGTCTTGTAACCTTATTACATATTCATATTTAACTGGCAACTGGCAGCTAATTTCACGAACATATGATTGGTCGTTTAAATCAAGGTATTTTCATTGTTCACATCCAAATAACGTAAACGTGTCTTTTCATGTTTTAATAGATCTTGTGACGAAAAGAGATACCCAATGCTTTAATAGCACGCTGTATGTGAAATCGACAAACCGAGACAGACAGACAGACCGACAGACAAACAGACAAACAGACAGATAGATAGACAGAGAGGAGACAGAGAGAAACAGACAGACAGACAGACAGACAGAGACAGACAGAGAGAGTGGCAGTTTGTTTTAGCTCGCCTGAAAGGGTTAATTCAGTCGGAGTTAATTCAGTTGGTCTTGCATCGGGATCCGCGTCCTCGTCTGCGGAGACTGCGTTTGCGGCCGATTCTGCGTCTATGGCATAACAATGTTTAAGGGCATGAATGCACTTTCAGGGGCGGCAATTGTGTCTAAATTGTTTTTGTAACCTTCTGAAAAGGGGTCTACGTTAAAATGTTTTCATTTTAGAGTAGACCCCTTTTCAGAAGGGGGTTGATGTTCAGAAAAGCATCCAGAAAGTCACAAAACTTGTTTTCTTTGTGGAAAATGGTGGAAAGTCCACCATTGAGTGTAATGAGTCCCCTTCAATGATAAACGAGCTAGCGCACGACAAAAACTACAATAAGATCTGTGTAACCAGCAAAGACTCTGGTCAGCCTGTACATCCACCCAGTATGGCAAGGTTTCTCCTCTTTGCTTGGAGACTGTAGAAGGCGTATGCGATCAGCGAAGACTCTGATCAGACTGCGCATTCTGAGTCTTCGCTGGTCGCACACAGCTTATTGTAGGTTTTGTCATGTGCTGGTTCAGTTATATTTAACGATAAAACCGAAGCTCTGATTCTGAGTGTGTTGAATCTTTTTTTTTTTTTTAATTTGTTTTTAAACAAACTTCGGCAAAAATTATAATAATAATAAAAGATAAATTTAGGCTAGCGGAATATTAAGAAAACTAAGAAAACTGTATGTTGTAATTCATACACCAAAGCAAAAATCATCTGGGATCTCACAAGATATGTTTTTGTACCAGAACACTGTCGTAAATTTTAACCTCAGTAAACTATGTGAAAAGACTAGGAATCACGGTTAACAGTCAGTAGGATTTCATAAAAGATCAAGGATGTATTCTTTTGTCAACATTATCCAATTCCTGGGAGTTATCCTCTCTCTCTCTCTCTCTCTCTCTCTCTCTCTCTCTCTCTCTCTCTCTCTCTAAGGTGTATTACAATAACTATATACGGTCTAATTTTCGGGTTCCACAATGAACGAAACTCCTCATACCGGAATCATATGAGGTGAGCTGAATGGTTCTGTTCACCATGCCAATATAGGAATTACTTAAAGCTCATTCTACATAAGAGAGATAGTCAATGAAAAATACACACAACACGTGCACTAAAGAAGTAGTAATGTCCCAATGGAGGGCCGCCGATCTTACCTGAGAAACAAGATGCAACTGCCTTATTGACAAGTTCAAAGAACGTGGAACTGATCTGATTCTGCTTCTCGTGGGTTATCAGTGGCACTGGGTTTACATACCATCTACAATTATAACCATTAACCCTTAAACTGCCAATCACAACAATTGTCGTCTGCTTTGTCGTCTGCTTGTGATTTTAAAAGTCATTTTAGCAAACAGTGTGGACCCAGATCAGACTGCTCCTAGGAGCAGTCTGATCTGGGTCCACACTGTTTGCCTGTATGCAAAAAAAAAAAAAATGGTTTGAAAAGTTTACAAGAATATTCAGCAGACGACACAAACAGACACATTCTCAGATGCAGGTTTTCTTGGCGTTTTAAGGGTTAAAAATTGTTCTATAATAGGAATGAATTTCATTTTCTTGTGGATTTTATCCATGTGTGAGCATCACTCACAAACTGAAATGTCCGAACGGCATTATGTTTAGTGTCTTAGTAGTTCGCCTGCATTTACACATCGATAAAATCGCCAAATATGAAGTTATTTCCTTGTAATTTCAATTCCGTCTGGCTTTATTCGGTTAGTAGAGTAAGAATACATTAGTAGCTCTAAAGACGGTTAGGGTTAGTCCCTGATCAGGCATGTAATTTCAAATTCAAACTAGCACCTAAACACGGATTGTCGGTCCCTCCCCACCCAGACATTCATCCAGCCAGCTATCCATGAATCTATCCATCCATCCACGCACGTACGCATACACCAACCCAAAAAACACCCACCCTTCGACCACCCATCCATCCATTTATTCATCCAGCCATCCACGCATGCCCGCACGCAGTCACCCATCCATCCATCCATCCATCCACCTACCAACCGACCAACCTACCCACTCATAAATTTATCCATCCAGCCATCCACGCACGCCTGCACACAGTCACCCATCTATCCATCCAGCCGCCCATCTATCCATCGGCCAACCCACCCATCCATCCATTTATCCATCCAGCCATCCACGCACGCCCGCACGCAGTCATCCATCCATCCATCCATCCATCTATCCATCCATTCATCTATCCATACAGTTGTCAGTTTCTGGCGAAAGAATGTGCACAATACTGGTTAACCGCTAAAAGGACTAAGCCTGCCCAGTAAACGTGTGGTTAGTAAACTGACCGCGCTCGACATGACCCCATTGGGTTGACTGGGCCGTAAAACCTCAACACAAACAAACAAACATCTATCCATACAGCCATCCATCCAACTATCCGTCCTTCAAGCCAGTCAACCATCTATCTATCTATCTATCTATCTATCTATCTATCTATCTATCTATCTATCCTTCGTGTGTCCGCTCGCCAACACATCTATCTATCTATCTATCTAACTATCTATCTATCTATCTATCTATCTATCTATCTATCTATCTATCTATCTGTCTGTCTATCTATCTATCTATCTATCTATCTATCTAGCTAGCTAGCTATCTATCTATCCTGCGTGCGTCCGCTCGCCAACACATCTATCTATCTATCTATCTATCTATCTATCTATCTATCTATCTATCTATCTATCTATCTGTCTGTCTGTCTGTCTGTCTGTCTGTTTGTCTATCAATATATCTATCTATCTATATATATGTCTGTCTGTCTGTCTATCTATCTCTCTATCTATCTATCTATCTATCCGTCCGTGCGTCCGCCTAACTTATCTGTCCGACCCATTTCCATCCAGTCAACCAACCAACCAGTTAGCCATTCATCCAGCCAGCCCGCTCGCCCGCCCGACGGACCAGTCGATTGATCGATCGACCTACCTCTCAAACCATCCAGCCAGCCAGCCCGCTCGCCCGCCCAACGGACCGATCGACTGATCGATCGACCTACCTCTCCAACCATCCATCCTTTCAGCCAGCCCACCCATCCGCCCGACCGACCTACCGACCGACCGTCCCGTCTCCAACCATCCATCCATCCAGTCAGAAAGACGACCGCCTCCCCACCCCCCGCACTCCCCCAATGCCATCTATCCATCAATCCAGCCAACCAGCCAGTTCCCCACGCACCCGCCCATCCGTCCGTCCATCCGACCGACCCGCCCCGACCCTTCTCCGTCCAGCCAGCCAGCCCATCCACCCGCCCTCCCGTCTGTCCATCCGCCCGCCCGCCATCCATCCATTCAGCCAAACGGTTAACCGGCCAGCCAGCCAGCCAACAAGCCAGCCAACAAGCCAACAAGCCAGTCAGCCAGCCAGCCAACCAGCCAGTCAGCCAGCCAACTAGCCAGCAAGCCAGCCAGCCAGCAAGTCAGTCATCGAGCCAGCCAGTCAGCTAGCCAGCCAGCGAGATAGCCAACTTGTCCATCTATCTACCTTTCTTGCCTGCCTGTCTGCATGGTTACTCTCTCTCTCTCTCTCTCTCTCTCTCTCTCTCTCTCTCTCTCTCTCTCTCTCCATCCAGCCATCTTTCCATACAGATATCTATCTATATATCTACCTACCTACCTATCTCTCTATCTACCTATCTGTCTGTCTATCTATCTATCTATCTATCTATCTATTTGTCTGTCTGTCAATATCTATCTATCTATCTATCTATCTATCTATGTCTGTCTATCTATCTACCTATCTATCTATCTATCTATTATCTATATGTCTGTCTGCCAATATCTATCTATCTATTTATCTATCTATCTATCTGCAGAAGGGTAGTTGTCAGTTTCTGCATGGCGAAAGAATGTGCACAATACTGATTATCCGCTTAGAGGACTAAGCCTGCCCAGTAATGGTGTGGTCAGGTAAACTGGCCGCGCTCGACATGACCCCATCGGGTTGACGGGGCCGTAAAACCTCAACACAAACAAATGTATGTATGTATACTGAAAGGAAAAAGAAACGCAGGGTAAATTTTATTCCTAAATTTCATTCAAGTTTGAAAAAGTTTGTTAAATACTTTACTATGATTACAAAACGGTACATGTATGGAACAAAAGTTCCAAATTTCATTGGTTTGTGATCAACAAGTCTCGAGTTATTGAAGTTCATTGGTAGCTACCCCCCCAAATCTTGAAATCAAAATCAAACTGAAAATCAATATCGGGTGTGCCCCACTCTTGCTGCCGTTGCTGCCCTAATTCTCCTTTGGATAGAGTTAAGAAAGCATTGACAGTTCGCATCGGGATGTTATTCCATTCATCGATCAACGCATTCCTTAGTTGTGCGAGAGTTGCGGGGGCGGAGGGGGATTTCGGCGCTTCCTAACCCTTCTGTCCAGCTCATCCCACATGTGCTCTATTGGGGTCAAATCTGGACTGTACGGTGGCCATGCCAGTGGTGCGATGTTATTGTTTGCCAGGAAATCCTGACAAACTCGGGCAACATGTGGTCTGGCATTGTCCTGCTGCAGAATCAGATTACGTTGTTGCACAAGCGGGACTGCAACAGGACGCAAGATCTCATCCCTATATCTTATTGCGGTCATATTGCCCAGGCTATTTCCGATGAGGCAGTGGAGACGAGTTTTTTTTACGGACGAGTCTAGGTTCACTCTCTATCGCGCAGATGGTCGACGTCGTGTGTATCGACGTCGCGGAGAACGCTTTGCCGACGCCTGTGTTGTCGAACGGGATCGGTTTGGGGGTGGCTCCGTTATGGTCTCGGGAGGCATTGCTCACGGGATAAAATCACATTTGATTATTGTTGCGGGCAATATGACCGCAGTAAGGTATAGGGATGAGATCTTGCGTCCTGTTGCAGTCCCGCTAGCATGGCCACCGTACAGTCCAGATTTGACCCAAATAGAGTAGATGTGGGATGAGCTGGACAGAAGGGTTAGGAAGCGTCGAAATCCCCCCGCAACTCTCGCACAACTAAGGAATGCGTTGATCGATGAATGGAATAACATCCCGATGCGAACTGTCAATGCTTTGCTTAACTCTATCCAAAGGAGAATTAGGGCAGCAACGGCAGCAAGAGGGGGGGGGGGGGCACACCCGATATTGATTTTCAGTTTGATTTTGATTTCAAGATTTGGGGGGTAGCTACCAATGAACTTCAATAACTCGAGACTTGTTGATCACAAACCAGTGAAATTTGGAACTTTTGTTCCATACATGTACCGTTTTGTAATCATAGTAAAATATTTAACAAACTTTTTCAAACTTGAATGAAATTTAGGAATAAAATTTACCCTGCGTTTCTTTTTCCTTTCAGTATATGTATCTATCTAGCTAGCTAGCTAGCTAACTAGCTTTCTTGTTTGCCTGCCTACCTGCATGCCTCTTTATTATCTGTCTATCAACCTAGCCAGTCATCCACCCAGCCAGCCAGCTAGCCAGCCTGCAAGCCAGATAGTCACCTTATCTATCTATCTATTTTTTTTTGCCTGCCTACCTACATGGTTCCTACCTACCTACCTACCTACCAACCTATCTATCTATCTATCTATCTATCTATCTATCTATCTTTTTGCCTGTCTGCCTACATGGCTTCCTACCTATCTATCTATCTATCTATCTATCTATCTTTTTGCCTGTCTGCCTACATGGCTTCCTAACTACCTACCTACCTACCTATCTATCTATCTATCTATCTATCTATCTATCTATCTATCTATCTATCTATCTATCTACCTACCTACCTATCTATCTATCTATCTATCTATCTATCTATCTATCTTTTTGCCTGTCTGCCTACATGGCTTCCTACCTACCTACCTATCTTTGACTTGATACTGAAATATATTCCGGTTTACCACATTTTACTTAATACTGAAATAAATACTTGTTTATCACATTTTTTATTTTTTGAAATATGTACCTTTATCACATTGTTGATACTAAAACAAACATGTTTATTACACATTCACATTATGTTGAAATAGATATCAGTTTATCATATTTTTTACTTGATAAACCATGTTTATTACACTTTCATGTTTATTACACGTTCACGTGATGCTGAAATAAATACCTGTTTATCACATTCTTGACTTGATATCCCACAAGAAATGCTAGCAGAATCTTTAGTATATTGGTTGGTAAGATAATCATCTCAAATGTTGTTTTTTATTTTCTCTGGCTTTGCTTTCGGATTGCACAGTTAGAGCTGTTGTAAAGCTTTGACTATGCTGGCTGAGAGCTGCAGGACGTCTCCTAGAAACGCATTGTAACGTTACGCGTCAACGCCTGACGCTCAGCTGTCGTAAGTACTCGTTTTTTTCCGTAATCTCGTACGCTGTGTCAGTTATTCGGAACATCCACACTCGTAAATACTCGGCAACGGTAGAACCATCCGGCTCACCTTGTATGATTCCTTTGTTCATTGTAGTCCTTGTGTATAGTTATTGTAATACACCTAAAAATATTTCCCCAGAGAGAGAGAGAGAGAGAGAGAGAGAGAGGATTACTCCCAGGAATTAGACATATATATTTTGAAAAGAAAGAATACATCCACGAATAAAGAATACATCCAAGATCTTTTATGAATTGTTTGTGTTGAGGTTTTACGGCCCAGTCAACCCAGTGGGGGTCATGTCGAGCGCGGTCAGTTTACCTAACCACACGTTTACTGGGCAGGCTTAGTCCTCTAAGCGGTTAACCAGTATTGTGCACATTCTTTCGCCAGAAACTGACAACTGCCCTTCTTGAATCAGCGGAAGGGGGAGAATGACCGTAGAAAATATTTCATGGTCAATCTCCACGAAAGAATGTTGCCGACCTCGGCAGATCTTTTATGAAATCCTGCTGACTGTAAACCGTGATTCCTAGACGTTCACATAGTTCACCGAGGTTATAATTTAAAACAGTGTTTTGGTATAAAAAATATATCTTGTGAGATCCCAGATGATTTTTGCTTTGGTGTAAGAATTACAACACACAATTTCCTTAGTTTTCCGCTAACCTAAATTTATCTTCTATTTTTATTTTTTATTTTCATTTTTTTTTTTTTTTTTTTTTGCCGAAGTTTGTTTAAAAAAAAACAAAACAAAAAAACAGATTCAACACACTCAGAATCAGAACTTAGGTTTTATCGGTCAGCCAAACATCCTAGATGTCCTCAGAGTGTTACTTTCTAAACATATATGTTTATATAACTGTGCAGAACTCGGCTGAAAGTTCTGTCAGTTATAAACAAGCACCTGTGCTGTGGATAAATGACTAGCCCCAAGAAGATATCAATTACATGTTGTCACTGTTCTACCAAAACCCGAGAGAAGTATCCGAAATCTCTCTAAACCGATATGTTATTTAGCACAAACCTCTGTTCAGAATGCGCGGATGGCCAAGATGAGTTGGTCCACTGGACGCATATATATCCAAATGTACATTTTGTCACAATATGGCATTTATGTTGTTGGTCGCTGGTCGATGCTTTGAATACGTACCAGATTTTGTTTTTCTTGAGAAATGTGTTTTATTCCTTATAATTGAGCTGTAACCTGGAAACCCCAACAAAATGACATACGAGTCAAGCGAAGGCTTAGATAAGCCCAGGCATCCGCCCAGTCTGCTCAGTCTTTGCTATGCACTTAGGAGATATGCACGCTCACAGCGAAGACTCTGATCAGATTTGGCGGATGCCCAGACCTCAGTTATGGTATTGGTTTGGAATTATTTTCAACTTGTGCTGACATTTTGAATATAAAACACAAATCAACCGAAGTTTTGGAACAGACGCATCAGTTCAAAAACTAAATAAAAGAGCTTATACAAAAAGATTAGATGGCCATTTTACTGAAAGAGTGTGCCTCGCAACATTTTATCGTTTTCATTTCATGTTAATCTACTATCAGCTTTAATTTGGCAAATAAATAAACACTATAACTACACTGAAAAGGGATTGTCTATCGTTTACACACACACACACACACACACACACACACACACACACACACACACACACGACATCCTAAAATATGTTATCTCAAGTCTTGAAATATAACCCGAGTAAAATATAAAATAAACGAATCACCGAGACGTGGAATGGATGCCAAAACAAGTAAAGGCGTGTTATCGAATCTGATGTCTCTCATTACGAAAACACTCCTATCCAAACATATTGAAAATTTCGCCACCAAAAACTGAAATTTTCAGATAAAAATTCTGATATTTTTCCTATTTCTGCATGCTCAAAACATAGATTGTGGGTACTCGTTAGAACCGCCTCTCTGAGGTGGTTCTAACGAGTACCCACAATTTATGTTTTTGAGTAGAAATAAGAAAAATAATGTATACCCTGTAACCCCAGTTTTACTATATAAAAGTGGGGTTTAAGGGGGTCAAAATCATATATGACGCTCAGGTTATACTTGTAAGCGTGCTAACTGATCGAGTCAGAACAAATACTGGATTCATCTCCCTTGATTATCATTTCTCTGAGCATGATCTTTAATGAAATCCGACTGACTGTTAACAGCGATTCCTGGACTGTTTGACTGTTTAATTTAGACTCCAAGTACGCTAAATGTGTTAAATTTTATACGTTACATATTACTCCAACAGACTCTTGGCGTTGGAGTGATATTGGATCAACGTTGGCTAAGTCATGACAGCGTTGCTCTGGTGACCATACAGCGAAATATATCTGCCGTTTTCTATGTTAATATGAAAAGGCCTAATTAATAAGATGCCTATACAGTGTTTGCTAAATACGTTATCCGCGAAAATTAAAGACACGAAGTCATAAAAGTTGTTTCCCTTGCGAAACATGGCAAAAAATCTACAACGACAGAAGTTGTTCCCAAATATATTGCCATTAAAATGAATTTCCTGTTGTAAATAATTCATAACGGGTAGAATGATATACAACAAATGCCATATTTTGTTTTATTCTTCTTTCTTTATAGAACGTTTGTTTTGGATAAGGCGATTCTAACAAATATCCAAAACATATGTTGCTTGAAGTATTGAATGATAAAGTTCCTGATTAACTGTCAACCCTTTAGAGAGGGCTTCCGTGCTAGTCAAATTGTCAGTATAACGAATTTTGCCGTTGTATCGAGTGTCGGTATAATGAGGGTTGACTGTACTTACACTCGCCACGTAGGTTTAGCTCTCATTACGCATATTGCACATGTGTGTATCATGCGTAAAAAACGTTTACAATAAAGTGACATTAACGTAACCTTTTTGTTTCTTTACCATACTGTAGAGGCTGCTCTTAAAGGAAATAATTTGATCCCTAATTCTAACTTTTAAGAGCATCCCACTGAGGCACCACCTCACCCTCTAGCCTATTTTGGAAACGATTCAAAACATAATGTTTCAAGATTTTTCCTGGGTGTGCGTAAAAACGATTCTGTTTTGGCTGCGCCACTGTGCCAGTTACTAGAGAATATATCGGGGGAAAAAATTAAAGAATGATTGATTAGACCACAGGCGCTTGAAGTTTTGTCCATCAAACATACTCAAAATGTCCAAATATAAAAACTATGAAGCAATTACGAAATGGCTTACAGTCAGTTTTGATTTGTGACATTATGATTTATTTACGGGCAGAACTTCAAGCTCCTGTGATTAGACTACGCAGATGAACAGGAAGAACTAGATCTAGGCCTTTCTGTTTGCTTTTTATTAGGTATAGTTGAGCTATAAGTCTATTCGATTCTGTTCTTTTATTCGGTCGCATCACACAAAGCAGAATATTGCGTTTTATGACAGTTTTATCATCTGCCCATCCAATAGCGCCTATTTATATTCTTGGGCCTTAATTTTTTTGTTTGACAAGTGGCGGGAAAATTCACGGCACTCTAAAAATCCCTTCGGTAGCCCCGCAAACTGTCAACAGCCAATCGTCATGGAGATAATCCGTATTAAGAGACGCTTTTTCTCGAACGCAAAATTTTTGGTAAAGCGTCTGCGTAACGAGCTCATTATGTTTCAATATGGCGGACCCAACACATCAAAAACCTCAGCATGAGCATCCTGAAGGGATGGAACCGTACGATTTAGGAGGCGAAGGAGACTTAGGAGCCCTCAGTAAAGAACAACAAGAAAAACTCAATCGATTTAAAGTAATAAAATGGTCGCATTTGTGTAATTGTATGAATAAGATGCTTCCAAAGTAGTGGTAACCGACTCAGAATTTTAATAGCAACATAAAAATTTTTTTATTCGGATTTTGCGTCATTTTCAGCATTTACAGTCTTTTCACCATGGCGTCTGGATGTGGCAAAAATGCACGCAGCGGTGAGCTCACTGACACAGGCACTCGTGTCGTACAATATGAGCCTTCACATTAGTATCACCAGTAAACTATTCTGATTCTGGGGGCTGATATTGTATGAAAAGCTAGAGATACCGGGATCAATCTCAGGCATAGGTAAAAGTATTTTGGTATCCAAACACACTTTCCTTCATGCCATTTAAAGGGATGACATGAAAGAGTGTGCCTTCATTCAGACCTTAACTGGAGGATCTCTGTGCAGGGAAAGCCACCCCCTGTGCAGGTCAAAGGACCCTACATAGGTAATTAAAAATGGTTACTTGTAGGTCTTCATCCTGCCACGTGGATCTGCCTAGAAATGTCCGAGAGGGTGTATGGCAGTATATAGAGATAGATAGGAAGCTCAATGCTCAGTTTCAGAGTGTTACCTCACTGAAATTTCAAACCCCAGACACACGACATAATATTCCTCCCATACATTAACTGACACCAGGCTGACCAGTTCTGATGCCTAGCTTTAAAGTCTTTGATATGACTTGGCTGGGGACAAACCCACAATCTCCCAGTCACAAAGCAGAATTTGGTATTTAATGCTGCCAGTAACCTCAAGGTATTATTGAACAAATTAGTGCTCTACTCAGGTACTTCTACACATATATATAGTGCACATGTGCATAGAGGTAAGCAAAAACAAAATACAAAAGATGTTTGTGCACAGAATGAACTTCCAAAGAATACTGACCAGTGACCACTTCAACCCTTCCATCCTTACTTATCTCATCATTATTTCCTGAAAGAAAGAGATCTGTCTAACTACACAAAATCTTCCCTATGATAAAGAATATCCTCTACAGTATTTACAGGATCTTTTCTTTCTGGGTTTCCTTTTGATCTGTGATTCTTCAATATAGACTGAGTCCGATTGACCACATAATAACCGATTCAGGACAGAAAAGCTTACCCTCATGTCCATCTTACCCACATTAGAGAATGTAGCTTGGATACTATCAAATTTCTCCGACATAGTATATCCCTAATTTTAATAGGGACATGTTTGCAAATCTCATTTAAGTTAGAGTGTGGCACTACTCTGTCTTACCAAATGCATTTTTGTTTTCTATGTTTTAGGCCAGTAGTGATCAAGGTTATAAAACTGAAGCTATAAATGGTCCTAAATCTCTTGATACAACTTGTCAATCAATTTTAGATCATTACCTCAAATGGGTGGTGGCTAAATTTAGAATATAGTGAAGTAAAAGACAAAGGGTTTGGGTGGGCCATAAAGTCATAGTCATACCATGGTTCATGCGCATGTATGATGCGGTAATGCATGAGCATGTATGTAGAACATCTACATTGCAAGATATTTCATACTTAATGTTGGGAATTTTGACCACTATGTAATAAAACTATTTAAAGTGTGAACTATTATGGGATGACCTCATTTGTTTCAATCTAGGTACTGGTGTCAAATATTTATATTTGTCAATAGAAACTGCACAAATATTAATCTTATGAAGGAAAAGAGGCTGACTCCCTGAAGAGTTTCCAGCTAATGGTTCTTTGGATTTATCCAGGGTTTGATCCACTGATACAAAAAGGTATCATGTTTGTTATTGGAATCAGAATGGATTTCAGTGCTATATCAAATGGCATTTTTTTCACTTAAGGGTGTGGGGTTAATCACTACATCCGATTTCACAAAGATCTAGATGGTATCTGTAATCATCATCATCAGATTTTTTATTAATGTGCAGGTACAGGGGCAAGATCCACATCAGGTGGCTGTATAATTACACTTGCAGGTGTCCTCTTTATTATCTCATGTGGTACATGTGTATACTTGTATTGATTTTGATCTAACTGACACTGAATGCTGTAATGATCTACTGATTCTGTTTTTCCATTTTCACACTGTCTTTAGGAGTTACCTGACATAGTATATTATAAGTATGCATTAAGACCAACTTAGCCTGTTTAAAAGTTAAAACTGTAACAGGATTTTTTTCTAAAGAGAAGATTCAAAGATGCTGAATTCAATGGTTTTATAAGACGCTATCCTCAGAAGTGTTAGCTGTGGGCTTAATGAATATGATGGAGTCTGGGAGTGCAGTCAATCTCCTGTATTACAGTAGGCCTACAGCCAGATAAAAACTTTAGCCTTATCTGGCTTTACATATACCATATGTTTTAATGGTGAATGTTTGTGAATGTAAGTTTACTGTGTGCATCATTTTCTTTCTGTGAAGTTGTATGGTAGCATCATAGCTATATCAGGTCAAAGTATGCCTATTTTCCTTTGTAAAGTCATAGCTTAAGATAAGACTTTTTTTTCAACTTATTTCTCCACAAAAACATGTCTTGTGGGTACTGTTTATAAGCACATCACAGGGCACTTCCAATGAGTACCCACAACATATATGTTCATGGAGAAATAAGAAAGATATATGGATACCCACTCTTCTCTGGAGCTATTGAAGTTTACATGATCCATTAAATGTCATGATGAACTGTGCATTCACTAACTATATGGCTTTTGGTGGTTTGGAGTTTAATGGCCCAGTCAACACTTTATACTACTTGGCCATGTCAAGAAGATCAGTTTTCCTGGGCAGACTTAGTCCTCTTAGCTGTCAGCCAGTACTTGTGCACTTCCATTTTGCCAGAAACTGACAATTGCCCTTCTTGAAAACTTTATTGCATAAATGTTCATCCCAACATGCACATTATTTGGTGGGTGACATACATGCAATAATCTGTGGCCTAAAATCTGTGAGCTAAGGCAAAATTTTAAGGGAGATTTGGCAAAATTCTGTGAGATTTTCTTAAACATCATTGGAGCTCCCTCAATATAGTCTAAAGTATTTTTTTTCTTGTAAGAAGCTTGATGAAAACCACAACAGTGAGTGATTTATGTTTATTTCTTCATCTTTTCTAAGGTGGTCTGAAAATTCTGTGAAATTTGAATTTTCTATGGGGATTGCCTTCCATATGGGCCAAATTCTTTGAGATTTTATCTCACAGTGTGAGATATGGCATGTATGGGGATGACAGGTTGCTTTCTTTAAATACTGCTACAGTCTTTTGCAAGGTTTTTGTCCTGGTATTACTTGTACTGTATTAATTCCCTAAGAAAGTTGGGAAAGACAGACCTGAGCAAAAGTTTAGATCTCATTGGCAGTGTCTTATCAGTCTGCCACTCATTCAGCAGTTTCATCACGAAAACACGCCTATATAAATTTGACCCCCTTAAACCCCACTTTTATATAGTAAAACTGGGGTTTACAGAGTTATACATTATTTTTCTTATTTCTGCTCAAAAACATAGATTGTGGGTACTCGTTAGAACCGCCTCACTGAGGCGGTTCTAAAGAGTACCCACAATCTATGTTTTGAGCAGAAATATGAAAAAATATCATAGTTTTTATATGAAAATTTTAAGTTTGTGGAGATTAAATTTTCTATATATTTGAATAGGCATGTTTTCGTAATGTTAGACATTATAAGGTACTTAAATTGATTTGTTAAAATTTTAGGATTAGCATGGTAAGGAGTGAAGGTGTTCACATATTGAAGGTAAATATAGTATATTCTACTTTACCATAGCAACAGATAAGGCACTTTTTTCATCCGAAAACTGCTGATATCTTTCTTATTTCTCCACGAAAACATATGTTGGAAGTGCCTGGCCGTGGCACTTCTAATGAGTACCCACAACATATGTTTTCGTGGAGAAATAAGAAAAATATTATGTGGATACCCCCTCTTATCTGTAGCTATGCTTTTCTGGATTTCTCACAGCATTTATTGAAGTTTTTTTTTTGTGTGTACTTTTCAGATAAAGACTCGAATGGAAAATGAAAAGTATTTAAGAGACCACCCTGAAGTAGAGTGTTTGATTTCAGGGTTTTTACAGTAAGTATAACACATTGTTGCCATTTAGCACTCATAATAATTCATTTCAGAGATATGAGTAACACAAATTAGCATAGCTCCAGATAAGGACTTTTTCAGCCAGATATAAATATTTTTCTTATTTTCCATGTGACAACATACATTGTGGGTACTCATTTGAAGTGCCTCAATGAGGTGCTTCAGTTATTATGTTTTCATAACTCCTGGTAACTGGAGCTATGAAATTAGGTGCTTTAGTCAATACTGGTGTTTAAAAACAAAAGTGCTCAGTGGATTTCATTTTATACTTACTGTCTGTTCATTATCTCCAACCATTATGTTAACACATATACCATAGTCAACCTAATAAATGTACTGTGTGCTTAGGTTTTTCATAAATACTGGGAAAACTTGTGGTAAAATATGAACGTTCCTATACCAAGGGTACATTAAAAAAAAATAAACGAAAGACTTAATCAAATGATGCTTTTGCATTGTTTTTGTGGGTTTTGTCTTTTTAATTTTCTTTATAAAAGCATATGTTGCGGGTACTCATTTGAATTGCATCAACAAGTTGATACAATTCAAATGGGTACCCACAATATATGCTTTTATAAATCAGTGGACAAAGTACACTGGCTATGATCTGAAGATGACGGAATCGCTTGACTGTGCGCTTATAGGGGTGCGTGCAGTATTTAGGGTGAATACGGTATGTAAAATGTATACGTCTTAACCATAGCTTTAGATAAGCAATTTTTCAACCAAAAATATGTTGTTGTTAGCTCGCCTGTACGAAGTACAAGGAGAGCTATTGTAGTCACCCCGGTCGTCCACGTTTGCGTTTGCGTTTGCGTTCCCGTTCCCGTCACACTGTGTTAAAGTTTTTCAAATGCTTATATCTCAACAGTCACTCCTCACAGAGGCATCAAATTTGGAACTTAGGTACCTTGGAGGGTCTTCTGAGATTCCAAGAGAATAAACTCCTGGGTTCATGCCCCTGGGTGGGGCTAGGGGTCAGAATCTAGGACACCTTTGTAATACTTGTTAAAGTTTTTCAAATTCTTATATCTTGACTTTCACTCCTCATAGAGCATTCATATTTAGAATTTGGGTACCTGGACGAGTCTTCTGAGATTCCAAAAGAACATACCCCTGGGTTCATACCTCAGGGTGGGCCTTGGGGTGGGGCTAGGGGTCAAAATCTAGGACACATTTGTAAAATCTTATATGCCTACAGGTTATAGACACAACTAGTTATACATCAGCTAACTATGTGACATCAGTTTAAGTGTAAGAGAGTGAAGGTCATGGTGACCTACATTTTACGGTCAAGGTCACCTAGATTTCACGGTCCAGTGATTTTGCCTTATATCTTGAATACTATTTGTTGGATAAATGTCACACCTGGGATATTACTTCAATGCGACCCAATGAATGACCACTTACTATATCTAGGTCATTGTGACCTATATTTCATGGTTCAGTGATTTTGCCTTATATCTTGAATACTTTTTGTTGGTTAAATGTCACACCTGGGATATTAATTCCATGTGACCCAATGAATGACCACTTACTATATCTAGGTCATTGTGACCTATATTTCATGGTTCAGTGATTTTGCCTTATATCTTGAATACTATTTGTTGGATAAATGTCACACCTGGGATATTAGTTCCATGTGACCCAATGAATGACCACTTACTATATCTAGGTCATTGTGACCTATATTTCATGGTTCAGTGATTTTGCCTTATATCTTGAATACTATTTGTTGGATAAATGTCACACCTGGGATATTACTTCCATGTGACCCAATGAATGGCCACTTACTATATCTAGGTCTTTGTGACCTATATTTCATGGTTCAGTGATTTTGCCTTATATCTTGAATACTATTTGTTGGATAAATGTCACACCTGGGATATTAGTTCCATGTGTCCCAATGAATGACCACTTACTATATCTAGGTCATTGTGACCTATATGTCATGGTTCAGTGATTTTGCCTTATAGCTTGAATACTATTTGTTGGATAAATGTCACACCTGGGATATTACTTCCATGTGACCCAATGAATGACCACTTACTATATCTAGGTCATTGTGACCTATATTTCATGGTTCAGTGATTTTGCCTTATATCTTGAATACTATTTGTTGGATAAATGTCACACCTGGGATATTAGTTCCTTGTGACCCGATTATTGACGTCAAAATATATCTCTGTTGGTGTGACCTGTATTTCATGGTTCAGTGATTTTGCCTTATATCTTGAATACTATTTGTTGGATAAATGTCACACCTGGGATATTAGTTCCTTGTGACCCGATTATTGACGTCAAAATATATCTCTGTTGGTGTGACCTATATTTGATGGTTCAGTGATTTTGCCTTATATCTTGAATACTATTTGTTGGATAAATGTCACACCTGGGATATTAGTTCCTTGTGACCCGATTATTGACGTCAAAATATATCTCTGTTGGTGTGACCTATATTTCATGGTTCAGTGATTTTGCCTTGTATCTTGAATACTATTTGTTGGATAAATGTCACACCTGGGATATATCTTCCATGTGACCCAATGAATGACCACTTACTATATCTAGGTCATTGTGACCTATATTTCATGGTTCAGTGATTTTGCCTTATATCTTGAATACTATTTGTTGGATAAATGTCACACCTGGGATATTAGTTCCTTGTGACCCGATTATTGACGTCAAAATATATCTCTGTTGGTGTGACCTATATTTCATGGTTCAGTGATTTTGCCTTATATCTTGAATATTTGTTGGATAAATGTCACACCTGGGATATTAGTTCCATGTGACCCAATGAATGACCACTTACTATATCTAGGTCATTGTGACCTATATTTCATGCTTCAGTGATTTTGCCTTTTATTTTTATTACTATTTCATGGAGAATTGTCATACCTGGATTATTATATCTAAGTGACAAAATGATTTACATACAAATACATCTAGGTCAGTGTGACCTATATTATATGGCTTAATGATAAAAATGTTACAATATAAAATGTACCCAGCAGGCGAGCTCGCTGTCCTCCGACAGCTCTTGTTTTTTTGTTGTTTTTAGCTCGCCTGTACGAAGTACAAGGAGAGCTATTGTAGTCACCCCGGTCGTTTGCGTTCCCGTTCCCGTCACACTGCGTTAAAGTTTTTCAAATGCTTATATCTCAACAGTCACTCCTCACAGAGGCATCAAATTTGGAACTTAGGTACCTTGGAGGGTCTTCTGAGATTCCAAGAGAATAAACCCCTGGGTTCATGCCCCTGGGTGGGGCTAGGGGTCAGAATCTAGGACACCTTTGTAATACTGTGTTAAGGTTTTTCAAATTCTTATATCTTGACTTTCACTCCTCATAGAGCATTCATATTTAGAATTTGGGTACCTGGAGGAGTCTTCTGAGATTCCAAAAGAACATACCCCTGGGTTTATACCTCAGGGTGGGCCTTGGAGTGGGGCTAGGGGTCAAAATCTAGGACACATTTGTAAAATCTTATATGCCTACAGGTTATAGACACAACTGGTTATACATCAGCTAACTATGTGACATCAGTTTAAGTGTAAGAGAGTGAAGGTCATGGTGACCTACATTTTATGGTCCAGGTCACCTAGAATTCACAGTCCAGTGATTTTGCCTTATATCTTGAATACTATTTGTTGGATAAATGTCACACCTGGGATATTACTTCAATGTGACCCAATGAATGGCCACTTACTATATCTAGGTCATTGTGACCTATATTTCATGGTTCAGTGATTTTGCCTTATATCTTGAATACTATTTGTTGGATAAATGTCACACCTGGGATATTACTTCCATGTGACCCAATGAATGACCACTTACTATATCTAGGTCATTGTGACCTATATTTCATGGTTCAGTGATTTTGCCTTATATCTTGAATACTATTTGTTGGATAAATGTCACACCTGGGATATTAGTTCCTTGTGACCTGATTATTGACGTCAAAATATATCTCTGTTGGTGTGACCTATATTTCATGGTTCAGTGATTTTGCCTTATATCTTGAATACTATTTGTTGGATAAATGTCACACCAGGGATATTAGTTCCTTGTGACCCGATTATTGACGTCAAAATAAATCTCTGTTGGTGTGACCTATATTTCATGGTTCAGTGATTTTGCCTTATATCTTGAATACTATTTGTTGGATAAATGTCACACCTGGGATATTACTTCCATGTGACCCAATGAATGACCACTTACTATATCTAGGTCATTGTGACCTATATTTCATGGTTCAGTGATTTTGCCCTATATCTTGAATACTATTTGTTGGATAAATGTCACACCTGGGATATTAGTTCCTTGTGACCCGATTATTGATGTCAAAATATATCTCTGTTGGTGTGACCTATATTTCATGGTTCAGTGATTTTGCCTTATATCTTGAATACTATTTGTTGGATAAATGTCACACCTGGGATATTACTTCCATGTGACCCAATGAATGACCACTTACTGTATCTAGGTCATTGTGACCTATATTTCATGGTTCAGTGATTTTGCCTTATATCTTGAATACTATTTGTTGGATAAATGTCACACCTGGGATATTAGTTCCTTGTGACCCGATTATTGACGTCAAAATATATCTCTGTTGGTGTGACCCATATTTCATGGTTCAGTGATTTTGCCTTATATCTTGAATACTATTTGTTGGATAAATGTCACACCTGGGATATTACTTCCATGTGACCCAATGAATGACCACTTACTATATCTAGGTCATTGTACCTATATTTCATGGTTCAGTGATTTTGCCTTATATCTTGAATACTATTTGTTGGATAAATGTCACACCTGGGATATTAGTTCCTTGTGACCCGATTATTGACGTCAAAATATATCTCTGTTGGTGTGACCTATATTTCATGGTTCAGTGATTTTGCCTTATATCTTGAATACTATTTGTTGGATAAATTTCACACCTGGGATATTAGTTCCATGTGACCCAATGAATGACCACTTACTATATCTAGGTCATTGTGACCTATATTTCATGCTTAAGTGATTTTGTCTTTTATTTTTATTACTATTTCATGGAGAATTGTCATACCTGGATTATTATATCTATGTGACAAAATGATTTACATACAAATACATCTAGGTCAGTGTGACCTATATTATATGGCTTAATGATAAAAATGTTACAATATAAAATGTACCCAGCAGGCGAGCTCGCTGTCCTACGACAGCTCTTGTTTTTTTATTTTTTCATATAACATGCTGAGAACATACTCAGAAGGGCCTCTATGACAAATCACTTCTAATGAATACTGTTAACATATATTTTAGTAGAGGAATAAGTTAAATGTTTATCTTGATACATCTTACATCAGGAGCTATGTATAAGCTAAAAAAATTTCACAATATAATACGGGAAATCAGGAAGATTTTGTTTATCAAGCTCATTTTGAAAGATTTATGCAGCATGTGTGCCCAGCACAAACACAGATCAGTTTGCACATCTAGGAACATTAATCAGCATTTTCCTTGTTTGCCTGATAAAATCTTGGATCCATGGCTTCCAAAGAACATCCAGCTAAAAAACCTGTGTCTTGCTGAACCCGTATATATACCCGGCCTTTGCAAACAGTGTAGATCCAGATCAGTTGGCTTCTAAAGAAGCCAGCTGATATGGATCTGCATTGTTTGCAATTAAGTATGTGAATTTGTATCAGCAACCTGGATCAAGTAATCTGATAGGCTGAAAATTGGAAGTGGGTATGGCATCTTAATTTATTCAGCATGACAAGGGTAATTTGAACAGATATGAACGCTGATCTTGATTTTCACTGAGCATGTTCTGAAGGTACATTATCTCAAACTGAGGTTTGTATCTACTCACAATGATATGGACCTTCACTAATCACACACAGTATCTAAATAGCTAACAGTGACAACTCTTTCCATCTCTTTTGATTATTTCCAGTCTGTTCAAAGCCATTGCTGTCTACTTGCAAAATCATTCGTTACTGAAGAAACCTTTTCAGAAAAAGCAAAGGTTCAGATCTGCCTATAATCCGAGCCTTCTCTGGCTGTTCAAAGTCTTTTTATTGATTTGGGGTCTTGCTAAAGCTGCCAGTCAGTAAATGTCAGGTTTTTTAAGTCAGAGAAGGCTCAGTTTAATTTGCCTACAGACTTAAGGCACATCTGAGTCTTTCATATTAATACATATGCTCAACAACCCCTTATTTCACAGTATGCACTGTACATAGCTCCAGATAAGACACTGTAATAACCCTAAGTATTAGCCTAAGTATTGGGACACCTTATCTACTTACCATACTTGTCCTAAAATTTGAAATAGTCCTTCCTACTATCTCTTGATGTGTCTAAAATATTGCTGTACATATGGCAAACAGTGTAGCTCCTGATCAGACACTGCATTCTGCTGTGTCTGATCTGGGTCTACACTGTTTGCAAAGGCTTATCTGTCCCAATACCTAGGGGTGCGTGGTTGGGTGAGGCAAAGGTGTCATGTATCTTGCGTCACTAAGGTGTCTCAGTGATATTGGCTTACAGCTGGGCAAGACCTGCTGTCCTTGCAGCAGGTAAGGGGGGGGGGGGGGAGTGGTTATTTCTTTTTGTTTCCTCAGTTTCATTCATTTTCCTCTTTCTCCCCTGTCCCTCTCTTTGTCTTCTCTGTTATCTCTTCTATCTCTCTTTTCCCTGGGAGACAACACAAAATGACCAACAAGGGTTGACATGTATTTAATTACGACACAATCAAAAGTCCCAATACTTAGGGTAATTAAGGTAATAATTGTACTGGCTGTTTAGGATAATTTTTGCACATAGATATTTGAGCACACATTGGAATCACTTCACTAATTACCCACCAGATATAGTTTAGTTGAAAATTAATAAAAATCAAATGACTGTTCACCTGATCAGATTACTGTATTTACTTAAATACTTAGACATCCTTTTTTTTTTGCATACCGATAAGGATAAGACAAAACCTACAATGAGATTTGTGCAACCAGGGAAGACTCAGATCAGCCTGTGCATCTGTACAGCCTGATCAGTCTTCACTGATAGCATGTGCCTAATCTGCTATCCAAAGAGGGACACATGAGAACCCTTGCCATACTGGGTGGGGGTACAGGCTGATCTGTCTTTGCTAGTCACACAGGTCTTATTAAGGCTGGCTAATCAGAGCTGAAAAGATGATCGATTATCAGTACTGCCATTGTGATTGATAATCGATTAGTAATCGCTGAAGATTTGATCATAATTTTACCTATTTGAGCATGACCCTTTCATATGTTATACTTTATTGTATGTATTCTGTCAGACAGGACTGAGCAAACAGTGTAGACCCAGATGAGATGCTGAAAATGTGGCATCTCATCAGTGTCTACACTGTTTGCCATTCACACAGCTATTTTAGATGTACAGTGGGTAGTAAGTTGGACTTGTTCAAATTTTAGATAAAGTATGGTAAGGAGTTGAGGTGTCTGAATACTAAGGGTAAATACGGTAAAGTAACAAACACAAAAATCAAATGATCGATTATTAGCATAGTCATTTTTGTGGAATTTATCGATCAGGTAATCGATTATCCGATTAATCATGCCAGCCTTAGGTCTTATTGTTGGTTTTGTCATGCGCCAGCTCATTTTACTACCTGTTGATGTTTCTAAATACTGCTTGATGAGTACCAAACAGTGCATGCTCATCAGATATCATGTTCTGTAGCATCTGATTTGGATCTTCACTGTTTGTTCAGGCCTGTCTGTCCAAAAAATTACCCTCCTTTTGCATCCTTTGGAAAGACACTTTCCGCTTGGCATTCAATTCTAAATGAAAATGTTTTGTTCTGATTGACCATGTCTTATCTGGAACCTTTTGTGTTTTCAATTTCTGCACTTTGTTTTCACTTTGTTTTACTGTAAAATTACCGGTAATTTCATGGCCAAAACTGGGTCTGATCTGTGCAATTTCTATAGTAAATTGGATTTTTAGAAAACATTTTATTAGAAATTACTTTTTGCTTTTCTTCACTGAATTTAAATTATTGATGTTCCATAATAGTATTGTGAAATATTCAGAAATTTTGAACAAGTGGAGTTTGTTGAAAACTTGCATCCAAACTCCATTGATTTTTGCAGAATATGCAGATGGGGAAAAAATGGATTTTTTTTTTAAACCAGTGATTAGAATAAAACTTTTTGTACATAGGTAGTTACAACAAATGGCTTTGCATTGAATAATGATGAAAATTTACAAATTTACGAATTCTGAGTAAAGCACCACGCAAAAAATGACTTTCTGAAGGATGTCAAAAGCAGAGTAGTGTAAAAATGGATTTTTTTTTTAAACCAGTGATTAGAATAAAACTTTTTGTACATAGGTAGTTACAACAAATGGCTTTGCATTGAATAATGATGAAAATTTACAAATTTACGAATTCTGAGTAAAGCACCACGCAAAAAATGACTTTCTGAAGGATGTCAAAAGCAGAGTAGTGTAAATATATGATCTCATACTCTTGATCATTTTTTACAGAGATGTGTTGACAAGAAGACCAGAAAATATCAGGGAGTTTGCTGCAGGTAAGTGTCAAAAGAAAACCACTGTTGACTGTCATGTCTTTTCATCTCAGTAAAAGCATTATCTTAAGATACTTGTTAGAGAGGCTCTTGACAATCAAGGAAGAGGAATCTGCCCAGAAATAGAATTCTTTTCCTTAAATATAGCAGTAGACAAATGACTACTGTGTTTTCAATATCACATGCAAAGACACATACCCAAATAAGCCTAAGTATTGGGACAGGCCCGAGCAAACAGTGTAGTCCCATATCAGGTTTAAGGACAGGGAGACAAGGTGCCCCAATAAATATAGGATGAATATGATACAAGCAAATGATCTTTAACCCTTGCCATGCTGAATAAATTAAGATGCCACACCCACTTCTAATTTTCAGCCAATCATATCACTTGATCCAGGTTGTTGATACAAATTCACATACTTATTGCCAAACAGTGCAGATCCAGATCAGTTGGCTTCTTCAGAAGCCAACTGATCTGGATCTACACTGTTTGCAAAGACAGGGCATATCTTAGTCAGCAGGACCAGGGTTAAAGTACTGATATTTTTTCGTATCTCCCTGAAAACATGTTTTGTGTAATAACTACATAGCTACAGATAAGACTTTTTACATCCAAAATTTATTGATATTTTTCTTATTGCTCTTCAAAAACATGTTGTGGGTACTCATTAAAAGCACCTTACTTTAAATATGTGCTTCTAATGAGTACTAACATGTTTTCATGAATAAATAAGAAAAATAAAGAGCTATGTCATTGGAATCAATGTTTTAATGCCTTCATGCGCCTCAAGGACCTTTGCTAAAAGCACTTCTTGTTCATTTCTTTCAGATCATTTTACAGACCCAGAATTACCTGAACAGATAGAGAGAAAGCTTGAAGCAAGACAACAACGTATAAAGCAAAATAGATTCTTACAGAAAGTGTAGATAATATATGTGTTTTGTCTATTAAAGCAATATTCAAAGACCTCAGCATTGAGTTTCAGGACTTTCAATGTGATACAGAGCTATAAATAAGAGGGCAATGTATAAAAGTCATGTTTTATCAGAATTATATATGTTGACAATGAATATACTGTAGTTTTTACAGGATTTAACTCACCAAAACTTCTGTATTTAACCTAAGTATTCAGACAGGCAGGTCTGAGCAAACAGACCTGGACAGAAAGTGTGGACCTAGATCAGATGTTGCAGAATGCAGCATCTGATCAGGGTCTACACGGTTTACCATTCGTCCAGACATAGCATCAGGTAGAAATTTTAGGCTAAATATGTTAAGGAAAAGGTGTCTCTATACTTGGAGTAAATATGACAATTTAAGCACTATTTCAAGAAAAAAGGTTGAACCTTTTGCAGAGCAGACTTGTAAGTTAAGTGGTGACTAAGAGATAGCCAGCTCCATGTGAAAGAATGACCAAAAAGTACTCATTTTTTTGTTTTAATATCCAGTATGTTCGTATCTATCTTGCATATCTTTGATCTCTCACACTGCCCTCACAAGCAAATTCTAGCACTGTAGTGCATGCCATGTTGTTCCTAAGAGAATGAGAAAAAATGTCATTAAGGAGAGCTGATAGGTTACAATTATTTAGAATGCCTCACTGAGGCACATTTTTTTGTGATCCAATCTTACTTTAATACTATTTTAGTTCTTTTTTAGGGGACCAGATACACTGGGTAGATTTTCTGCCATTATTTACATGACTTCCTGTTTGCTTTGCTGCACACCAAGCCCATTCTGAAAAGGAATGTACTCTAAAAGGAAAGAATTTGCTCCCAAGAGGAGCAAATTCTTTCCTTTTAGAGAAAATTCCTTTTCAGAATGAGGCAGAAACAATTTTGAATGATTTGCCTCCTCTGAAAGTGTAACCTTTCCCGTTAACCTTTGTCATGCTGATTAAATTAAGATGCCACGCCCACTTCTAATTTCCAGCCAGTCAGATTACTTGATCCAGGTTTTTGATAGAAATTCATATATTTTGTGACAAACAGTGTAGCTCCAGATCAGTTGGCTTCTGAAGAAGCCAACTGATCTGGATCTACATTGTTTGCTAAGACAAGGCATGTCGTATTCAGCAAGAAAAGGGTTAATTTGTTATCAGTTCAGTCCAAAATAAGAGTATTTTGTTTTTTTGTTACAACTGTTTATTATATGTGTCACAAGATGAGAAAATGTACTTTATAATATGCACTTGTTAGACATCAGTCAGCATGTTAAATGAAAACTCATCAGAATCCTGTCTGGACACTCTGTGGATAGCCAAAGATCTAAAAATCTTCAGGCGTCCAGCAAAGACCGACTCTTTTGTAAACATGTTCATATATTTTAAGTCTTCTCTGATGGCACGCCATAGGATACATGTTCACATGTGAGTCATGGCTTGTTCAGTATTGCTTTCCTCGCCATCTTTGCTTAATGCTGAAGAATACTTAAAAATTTAGTTTCCTGGTTTTACTTTGTTGGGATTCCCAATTAAATTACATGTATTTAACACATTTTGGATGTCCACTTGTGCTTTTTTGGATGCTGTAGAATGAATCAGCAGACAGGATGGCCCTGGATTGTTATTCTCTAGAATGTATCAGCAAACAGGATGGCCCTGATCAGCCTGCAGGCTGATATGGGCCTTCAGTGTTTGCATATCATATTTGCCCGTAACATTCGGAGACTTTCTGGAGAAAACAGTGTTGAAAAAAACTAACTGAAGGAAGACTGAGTTCAATGTCCGCACTTTTAGCAGTTCTGTTAGCACTTTTGACAAATTAGCAAGAAAACAAATATCGTAATCGTAAATGTCCTAAAATTTCGAACACTTTAATCCATACTTTTTTGGACTGAATTTTGCTTTGAATGCAGTTGTTTCTCCCAATACTTAGTGGAATGGCAAACAGAGTAGACCCTGAGAATGCTGATTTGTGTCTGCACTGTTTCCATATGCCATTTTGTCAGACATTTTGGTGTATCAAATTTTAGGACATTTACTATGTATATGGACTGATGTACAGACAACCCTCTTTATACTGACACTTGATACAACAACAAAATTCATTATAATGACAATTTGACTGTCACGAAACCCTGTCTTAAGAGGTAACAGTTATCCTCAAATTATGCTAGAATATTGTCTTTAAAACTTTAAAGAAACATATGTTTTGGATATTTGTTAGAATTGCCTCATTGAGGCAATTCTAACAAATATCCAAAACATATGTTCTATGAGGAAATAAGTCAAAACAAGACCTTTCTTACATATCAATCTGCTTATGAAGTATTCTATATAACAGCAAATTCATTTTAAAGGCAATGTCTTTGGGAACAAATGCTGTCGTTGAAAGGAGTTTAATAGTTATTGCATCCCAATATTTAGGGTAATTATGATTTGCCCAGGATAGACAGTTATTGAAACCCCAGCTTGACAAAATATACCATATGACATACACCTGGCCCCAAGGTTATAAAACTTTTTTCATGCTCAGCTGTGCATGAAATTTTTCATGCTTATAAATATCAAATTACTAACTATTGCAAACTCTTTCTTGCTAAATATAGCTGAGCATGAAAATTTCTCTAATAAATATGAAAATGCCAACTTGTTGGCATTTTCATATTTATTAGAAGAGAAAATTTCATGCTCAGCTGAGTTGAGCATGAAAAACGTTTTATAACCTCGGGGCCTGGTGAAGCTTGTAAACCCATGCAATCTGATCAGAGTCTTTGCTGTCTGCCTCAAGAAATCTTGGATTGGAACCTTGGCTAACTTCACTAGGCACTTATATCTTAGGGTGCATTTTTTCACATTGCAGGGCATACTGAAATTAACCATTGTCATGCTGAATAAATTAAGATGCCATGCCTACTTCTAATTTTCAGCCAATCAGATTACTTGATCCAGATGGTTGATATAAATTCGCATACATAATGGCAAACAGTGTCGATCAAGATCAGTTGGCAGAAGCCAGCTAATCTGTTTGCAAAGGCAGGGCATACCCGGTTCAGCAGGACAAGGGTTAGATGT
Organism: Anodontia alba; assembly: GCA_964016985.1. Lineage (NCBI taxonomy): Eukaryota > Metazoa > Mollusca > Bivalvia > Lucinida > Lucinidae > Anodontia > Anodontia alba. The sequence continues at coordinate 26,165,168 of OZ024829.1, forward strand.
GAATTGACAGTTATAATTCTCATTTTTCAGTTTTGTTTAAGATTTCCCAGAGTATCCCTCTTAATAAGTTGGTTCCATCAGTCATGCCACTGAAATGCGAATTTATGAACAAACTATTTCAAATTTTGTCCATTTATGGAAGAACATTCCAGGTTCAAGTAGAAATGTGTCCAACAGACACAGCTGCCCCTGCCTGAAAAAACTTACACAAATTACTAACGCCTGAAAAACTTAAACGCAAATCGTTAATGCCATCTTGGATGCAGACTGAGACAGACAGACACACAGTAGTAACACTGTATGCCCTTTTCACAATTCTTCGAATGGCGGGGGCATAATAGAAGGCTGTTACACAAACCTTTTCGTGCATGCGTGTTTCCGTCTTCTGCTTGTGAATAAGCATTAAGAATAAAGTTCAGACACAGCCCCAAACTCTTCCAATAGAACAGAATGGGTCTGGGTTCATGCAGAGTAAAACAGAAAAGAAAAGATTACTTTGTAATGTTGGATATACTTTATTTTAGCCATGCAGAATACATGTCTACATGGGAATGTTTTAAATGGTCTGCATAGTTTACCTTTAATCTTTGAAGCGCCAAGCAAACTTTGTAGCGGAAGACATTCTAAATTTTTTTTTTTTTTTTTTTAATTTTTAAGAGAAAACAAGTCTTGACATTTCATGTAAATCAGCAGACGATTAATATGTAATGTCAAGACGTGTTTTCTCTGAAAAATAAAAAAAAAAAGTGCCATCTGCTGCAGTTGTGATTGGAGCTTTAAGGGCTAACTATGCGTTAAGCAGATGATAAGCTGTGACTTATGGAAACTACTGTTTTTAGGCAAACTGAAATTCGCTTTAATTTTATTACCATTGTACTCAGACATAGCACAGGACAGAAATCCTTTTTTAACACATTGCAGACCCCTAAAAAGTAACTGGCAAACAGTGCAGACCTAGATCAGATGCTGCAAAACATGGTGTCTGATCAGGTCTCCACTGTTTGCAAAAAGTTCAACCATTTTTCTTTAGGAATATCTACATCAAATTGCTAATAGCCTGACATACCTAAAATGGAAAATGACCTCCAATATATATTGTGGGAGAGTTTATTCAGTTTATAATGGGTTAAAAGTTGACAGCTGTTCTCATACTAGCTTTCACCAACTGCATATTTTTTCATAAATCCAGCATTTTACTCAGAAAGGCATCGTGAAAATTCAATTTTAACAAGTTAAAACTCAACTTAAAATTCTTCATGTAAATGTGTTGCCATGGCAACCACATAAAACAGTGTATGTGCAAAAACAGTCTTAAAAATGTGTTTCAGGAGTTACCTTAGCATCATATTTAGTTCAAACTGCTCCATCCATTATGGAGATGCCATGAATAGCATATGCCTGTTATGTTTATAGGCCCTTTTTAGTTGCTATGGCAACTCAAAATTCCTATGAACATAATAGGAATATACTTTTCTTTTACGGAAGTAGTTGAAGAGCAGAATACAAAATGAATTTCTTCTACTATATTTCTACCAAATTGGGTTCAAATCACTTGTGTTTTTTTTTTTTTGTCTGTTTTTTTTTTTTTTTTTTTCTTTTTTGTCATTGTTTTGTTTAATTCATTTAAAAAAAGTGAAGGGATACACAAACAGAAGCAGATGAAAAGTGATACCATATTCTACCCTGAGTTTTGCTCAGGTGAGCTACAAGTAGGAAACATGTTTGGAAGAACTTTTGTAACATGGTAAGTAAAAGAACAATATAACAAATTTGTAATACAAATACTGTTTATTCGAGGTATTTCACTCTGAAAACTGACAGTATAATACACTGTAGAGATGTACTCTTTTATCAAATTTATTATACATTAATATATGGTAGATTTCATATTCCTTGTATAAAAATAATGTAGATCTCAAATCTTTTGATACATGTTTGTAAAATATCATGTATACTGACCACTTATTTTAAAAAAAAAAAACATACAAAAAAAGAAAACTAGTTCTTGCTAAAATTCTGCATCCACTCCTCACCAGGAGGGCGGCTTGATATGAAACTAACCAGCCTACTCTCCCAACATCTGACTGGCTATCAACTGATGTCGGATGTCACCTCAGTATTCCAGCGGTCAATGTAACACCAGTAACCAATAACAACTAGAGCTGTCAGAGAATCTAACTGTAGCCCCACTGCAGTGCTATCAGATAAATACCCATATTGTTGAAATATTTTGAATTCATGCTTACCAGATACAACACTGTTGGACATAACATGTCAACGTAAATACTATAAAGGGATTTAACTCCGTAAGTTATCGGCCCTTGACTCTGATTCTGGTATACATAATACACCAACCCACACTCCATGTGTGTACATGGTTTCAACATTATTATCCTTACAGTTCTTGAGAAAAGTGCAACAAAAAATTTTCATTAATAGAAATTTGTAAAACCTATCAAGGGATTAACTCCAAGTTATAGGCCCTTGGCCCTGAATCTGGTAAACACAAGACAACAGCCCGTTGTCCACGTGTATACCAAGTTTCAACATGAGAGCTTTCATTGCTCCTGAGAAATCTGTAATGAAATTTTTTCATTTATGGTAAATTGTAAAACCTATCAAGGGATTTAACTCCAAGAGTTACAGGCTCTTGGCCCTGATTCTTGTATATACAATACATCAGCCCACTGTCCAGTGTGTACCAAGTTTCAACTTTACAGCTTTTACAGCTTTTATAGTTCCTGAGAAATCTATAACAAAAATTTCATCGATGGTAAATTGTAAATGGATTGACTGAGATGGGGGTTTAATGACATGTCAACCCTTGTTGGTCATTTTGTGTGGTCTCCCAGAGAAAGGGAGAAGAGAGATAGAAATAGTAGAGAAGATGAAAGAGAGAGACAGGGGAGAAAGGAAAATGAATGAAAGTGAAGAAACAGAAGAAATTAAAACATTCCCCCTCTACCTTTACCTGCAACAAGGATAGCAGACCTTGCCCAACTATAAGCCAATATCAGTTGGGATGCCCCAGTGACGTAAGATACACGACACCTTTGCCTCACCCAACCACCCCTTGGTAAATTGTAAATCCTATCATGGGACAACTCCAAAAGTTATGGGCCCTTGGCCCTGATTCTGGTATATACAATACATCAACCCAATGTCAGTGTGTGTACAATGTTTTAACTTTGTAACCATTACAGTTCTTCTGAAAAGTGTGACCTATCAAGGGATGTATAGCTTGGCCCTGATTCTAGTATACACGATACATCAGCCCATTGTCCATGTTTGTACCAAGTTTCAACTATACAGCTTTCATATTTTCTGAGAAATCTGTAACGAAAATTTTTATTAATGGTAAATTGTAAAACCTATCAAAGGATGTAACACCCTGATTTCAGTATACACGATACATCAGCCCATTGTCCATGTGTGTACCAAGTTTCAACTTTACAACTTTCATAGTTCCTGAGAAATCTGTAACGAAAATTGTTCATAAATGGTAAATTGTAAAACCTATCAACTCCAAGTGTTATGGGCCCTTGCACCTGATTCCGGTATACAAGATACTTCAACCCACTGGGTATGCGTGTACCAAGTTTTAACTTTCTAACCCTTACAGTTCTTGAGAAAAGAGCGACAAAAATTTATCTGATAACTGGACGGAAGGACAAGGCAAATCCAGTATAGCCCCACTTTTTCAAAGCGGGGCTATAATAAGTACTGGTACCAGCATAAAAAGTAAACTTTTTGGTATTTATTATCTCTACATTAATGCATGATACTGGATTTGCAGTATTATTGACAGATTGGTTTCGGCAAACAGTGTAGACCCAGTTCAGATGCTTAACATTTAGCATCTGAACAGGGTCTTCACTGTTTGTTATTCATCTAGCAGTTTTTACAGTTTCCTGTGAACTGAGTACCCACAAGTGTCCAAATCGTCAGGTTAAAACCAGTAAACAGAATACCATAAAGTGTCAATTGATATCAGAGAAGGCATGAAAAATGCACAATCACACAGACAAGCCACATAATTCCTACCCATCTGGCTGATAAACTTGGTATCAGAAGATGTACATGAAATATTCTACATTTAACTGAGACATGTATGTATAAAGGAATTAAAAAGCAAATAAATTCAATTCTGTTAGTATGTACAGGTATGGCAGACTCTTAGCTCTAGCTAATGCACTTTTTTCAACTGAAATATATTACGAAAACATGCCTATTCAAAATATACTGAAAATTGTACCACCAAAAAATGAAAATTTTCAGATAAAAAAATTCTATTTTTTCATATTTCTACTCAAAACATAGATCGTGGGTACTCATTAGATCTGCCTCAAAGAGGCAGTTCTAACAAGTATCTACAATCTATGCTTTTGAGCAGAAATAAGAAAATGTATACCCATGTAAACCCCAGTTTTACTATATAAAAGTGGGGTTTAAGGGGGTCAAAAAATTATATAGGCATGATTTCGTGATAATTTTCTTATTTCTCTGCAAAAACATATGTTTTGGGTACCCATTAGAAGTACCTCACCAGGTTTCTAAGTCTATAAGCTTGACCACCAGCTAACAAAAGCAGAAGCAGTAATATATCAACTGACCTGTATCCATGTAAAATAAGTAAACTCTCATCATAACATCAAAATTCTTTATAATATCATTTACATTTCTACAAAAGTGGTCTATTGTTATATACATTTTTAAATCTCAAATTCAGTTTATTGTCAAATAATGTGGAAAAACACTGACATTGTAAAGAGGCTCTACTGTAATAACCACATACAAGAACTTGAACTGATTTTTGAGACTAAGCTGAGAGAACAGAATTGACACAAATTTAAACAAAATTTCAAGCCTGTGATGACCTTTCATCTGCAGCAGCAAGATGATGTCAGCTGATCTGTATCCATCCAGTAGTAATACTAACCATATATCAACAACTTAGTGAAGACTTTATAGCTCCAAATAAGATGCATAATCAGGTAAAATATTTTTCCTATTTCTCCACGAAAACATATGTTGTGGGTACTCATTAGAAGTGCCTCAGCGAGGCACTTCTAATGAGTACCCGTAACATGTGTTTCATTTAGAAATAAGATATATATAAAAACTTAAAGGCAGTGCCTTATCTTAAGCTATGGGCTTTAAGACATAACATATAAAACAAGACTTGACACAAAAATTAATGGATGGACATACAGAAAGCCAGGCAAATGGACAAACAAATAAAAACATGGAATGATGAAAACCAGGACTGTAGAAATGCTATTACCATTTTCCTGAGGAAAAGTAAGAAATTTCAGTTTACTTATCCTCAGACAAGGACATCATATCTCTAAGAAGCGTATCCAGATTATGAGATATTTTTCTTATTTCTCGAACAAAACATGTTGTGGGTACTCATTAGAAACGCCTCAGTGAGGTTATCTAATGAATACCCACAACATAATTTTTTTCTGCGCAAAAGAAGACAAATGCCAATTTTTGGGCAAGTAGATCTTGGTTATACAAGTGGATTTTAACCGTTTACTTGTCCATGGACAAGTAGTAAAATCTGATAATTCCATAACCCTGATGAAATCTATATATCCTCATGGCATACTCTATATGTCAGTAATATAATAATTAAGGTGTATGTATACCTCAGAGACACCACTCTAAGTTGAATGTATTTGTTTCTCTTTTTTCAAAGGGAAACCATTAGCAGAAAGGAATTGAACTCCTTGACAGATGAATCCCTTCTCAAAGAAAGCTCATTAGGAAAACTCGCCTATACAAGTATATAGAAAATTTCACCTCCAAAAAACTGAAAATTTTCAGATAAAAACTCTGATACTTTTTATATTTCTGCTCAAAACATAGATTGTGGGTACTCGTTAGAACCGCCTCGGCGAGGCGGTTCTAACGAGTACCCACAATCTATGTTTTTGAGCAGAAATAAGAAAAATAATGTGTACCCCTGTAAACCCCAGTTTTACTATATATAAGAGGGGTTTAAGGGGGTCAAAATTATATAGGCGTGTTTTCATGATGTACCAAAGGGGAGTAAAATTCTTACCTTTAAGAGAAGCCATTTTTAAGAAAGGAAGTAAATGCTTTGACATAGCTCCAGATAAGTTAGGGGTATCTAGATAATATTTTTCTTATTTTGTCATGAAAACATATGTTGTGGGTACTCACTAGAAGCACTTGGCAAAGTGCTTCTAATAAGTACCAACATGTTCCAAAGAAAAGGAAGAAAATATCACTATACAGTTGACTCTCATTATCTCGAACTTGCTTATCTCGAATAACCGCTTATCTCAAAATGAAAATCTGGTCCCTGCCTAAACATGAAAATCTAACAACAGGTAAAAAATATTGTGGAAAAGAGGGGAAATTGCTCCTAAGGAGTAATTTCTCCTTTTCAATATATCTCTAACTTCAAGTCCAATTACACATATATTTGTCAAATGTGGTTTTTCGAATTATTTTTTCCTCAATTCTGCAAATCTGACATGTCAGGGTACGGATATCTTGAAGTATTTCAGTGAGACTCTTGGAATTCTTGATAATGAGAGACGACTGTATTTGTACTTTTCGGTTGAAAAAGTGTCTTTTCTGGAACTATACTTTCTGATCAGAGAGATCTCCCTTTACATATGAATGGGCTCTTTAAAAAAACTATATTTAAGGCTAGAAGCAAGCAAAACTGCAGCATGTGACTTTCTAAATTTGCTTTAAATTTTCAGAAATAAGGCAGACAAGCTTTATTCTTTCTGAAAAATAAAAAAAGAAAGTTATTTCAGAAAATCACCTGTTGCTGTTGTGACTGCTTTACGGGTTCGAACATCAGTATGACAATATTATCACAGTTTATTATTATGTTCTGCACCAATTTTCAGCACTTATGATTTTTTATCTCTGCAATATTCTTGAAATAACAACCTACTATGTAACACCACAGAAAACCAAGACATAGCTCCAGATAAGAGGGGGTATCCACAAAATATTTTTCTTATTTCTCCATGAAAACAGACCTTGTAGGTACCCACTGGAAGTGCCTTGCCGAGGGGCTTCTAATGAGTACCAACAACCATGACAAGTTTTTCTCTTAGGAAAAAAAATGGCTAAGAAAATCATGCTAATCTGATAATTTAACCAGATGTTTTATTGCTACTGCCCCCAATTCTCATACACTAATGAGTCTGTTCACAACAGGTGGTATTACCAGATTTACTTGGGGACTACTTTTCTCTTATAACAGTAGTTCCCTGAGCTGTTGTATATAATCTTAAAATCTTTATGTTTTAACATAGAAAACCATTTAAAATGTGTAATTTGATCAACTTTTTATGCAGATGTAAATTTTGGAGTCTGTTTTGAGCTACTACATTGTGTTTTATATTTAAGAAATTTTCGTGTAGGTTTCCAGTTAACTGTCTTATCTGTATTACTTAGCTAATTGCGCAACAGAGCATAACTGTATTGGCATCTGAGCAGAGTTTTATGGTCTCTGTCATCAGAAACTTATGCAAATGCATTACCCCACTAACCCGACTTTGACACAGTATTAGTGGAAGGTGGGGGTCAAATTCACTAAGAGAACAACATAACAGGATATATTTTTTGGAGAAGTAAAAAAAATATTAGTATGTTTCGGTTTAAATAAAGCACCTTATCTGGAGCTATGCACTATCTATCATAGCACAGGTAGTTCACATGCTTGTCCATTATATGAATAAAGAATTGCTGAAACTACAGATACCTCACCACTATGGGCAATAAGTATGTAACCTTTCTCAAGACATTAAGCAAACTCACAATTTTGGCATGAATCAAGTGCCATAACCATACTGAAAACAAACAACAGTGATACCGACCCATTTTCTGTCTTGCCCTTATTCTAATCAATATCACTGTGCATATAAAATTTGATCAAAATCCATCAGTCTGTATGCAGTTTGTATGTATATTAAAAAAACAAAACAAAAAAAAACAAAAACAAAAAAAAAAAAAAAAACACTAAATTTTGAGGTCTATCAAGGGCCTTAATACTGTTGAAAACAAACAAAATTGGACCATTTTCAATCGTAATCTAAATCTAGTCAGTATCGATGTTTATATAAAATTTAATTAAAATCAATTCTTTTGTTCTACAGGTATTGAACAAAAATGAAATTTAGCTGTTAACCAAGAGCATAACCATATTGAGAGTTAATAAGAAAGTTGCCCATCTACAATCCTAAACAACGCCTCCCCAATTTTTCATCTGAACCTACAAGTATATGCATGCAACATCGAAGATCTGATAAAACTGTTGTACTTTGCTCTCTTGAATTGATAAGATTCTCCTATCATTTGGTCACAATCAAATTGAGCCACATGAGAAAACATACAGTACCTTCTGACATGTGCAACCAACGGAAAATTTAATTTCCTGGGCCCAGTTGTTCAAAACTAAAGATGTCATTAGTTAACGATTCGTTAAAATTTTAATCCAGTGATACGCAAATATGCTGAAATTTTTTGCTGAAAAAATGTGAGTGCAAAAGCTACTCACATTTTTTCAGCAAAAAATATCAGAATACTGTGTATTGAATCCACTAAAACAGTTAACGAAATTACCCTTAACGAGCTCGTTAAGCTAACGATGCTTTGAACAACGGGGCCCAGATATACATATATTAATCCCTTCCCACAGAGTCACTATTATAAAAGGAAAGAACTTGCTCCCCCTGGGAGCATTTTCTCCCTGCTATCTTCCTTGGTCCTTACTCCTTGACTGGGTCTTAGATGTTTACATCTGTCTCAAAACTCTCTTCTCATTATGTTACAAATATGTGCCTAGACTCAGCTATTCCTGCATATCTGGGAAATCTGTGAGTTTGCTCACCTTTTATAGATTTTGTAAAAGTCATTTGGTTGTGTAGCACCAATCCACGCAAATCTGGTTGAGCATATGTGCAGGATAATCTCAATTTTCAATGATCCAAGTTGAATCTTTGCTTTCTGCACACAAAATTCACACTTGTCAAATATGCAATAATTTACTTTCTACTTCTTTTTTTCATTTTCATTCACATTACAGACATGATATTAAACATCCAGTCACTCAAATCATCTATTCAAACTTAATGCCTTGTGCCAAAGGTAGTTCTTTACTGTAGTTGATGGTGCTGAAAATAAATAAAGGCAAAAATTAACTAAATTTATGTCACAAATTATGTGATGCCATATACACGTATGACAATCATTTTTAGACCAAAAAAAATTACAGAACTTTTTCTCTTTCTTTGAGAAGTCTGTTATTATGTACATGCACGGTTCTCATTAGAACTGAAGCAAATGACTATATTGCCAACAATTTAATAATTTTCATGCCTCTATCACCACATTTGCAAGTTTTGTACTGATTTTTGGGTAGATTGTGGACCCAAAGTATACATACACCAAAATTTCCTTAGAATTGTTGTCCAAGTGATTACCACTGACCAACGAAACCAAACCACATGTTAGATGGACAAACTAACTGTTCATGATATGGAACCCACAACCTGTTGTCTCCAAACCCAACTCTTTTTCCAAACTGAACGTTTTTGGGTGGACTGTTCATGAATCAACCCAAACTCACTAAAGAATCCGAGTCATATTAATATTGTTGTTGTCCACATGACCGTCACTGACCATTAAAAGTATTCCACGCAAATAGCATTTGTATGAAATCCAGGCAAAGGTTATGTATAGCCACGCTATTCTTGTCACTGTGAGGTCAAAGTGCTGTGTAAAGAGGGTTATCTGTAAAACCTGGACTGGGCTTAGTGCTTGGACATTAGCAAACAGTGCAGACCCAGATCAGATGCAGCAAAAAAGGCATCTGATCAGGGTCTGCACTGTTTGCTTAAATTACAGAAGTTAAGGGTTAAATGAAACAGTCTTAATTCCCTCTTCAAGACCTTTTTCCCAGCCTACACTCAGAGACAATCGACCCACCAGTGCTATCAGTGCTTTGATTATATTTTAGTCAGTGCACTGCAAACTAGACTGCCGTCATATAAATATACAACACTCTTTCAATGCTTAGCATGCTGGATAAAAAAATTCAGCAGGTGACATTATGAAACATTTTTCTCATTTTTCCCAGAAAACAGTGAATTGTCAAACCCTATGAATTACCAGACCCTATTTTCTGTCAGAGAAGACTGACAAAAATATCAGAAATTTGTTGTGGCTTGAATTTGCCCATAGAATGCTAAAGCTTAACTAAGAAAGGAGTTTCAGATGTTAATGCTGGACTGATAGAGTTTCAATGGCATTTATAATGTAAAAGTTTCGAATCACATCAAGATAAAATAAACTAGAAAAAGTGTCCATAGGACACGGATGCCCCCGCCAAATGCCATTCAGAAAAAGGGTTTATATGTAATTGTAACAGGTATACCATGAAGTTATTATTAAGGCCCGGACACAGTTTACTATATGGAACTAAGTCAAGGGAAGATAATTCAAAAACAAAAAAATGCAAGAGTTGTCTTCCTTGTTCATGACGCATTGTCTCAATGTGATGCATGCACCTGTAAAGTTTCATGAATATATTCTATATGGTTTAGGAGTTATGGCCCGGACACGGTTAACTATATGGAAATAAGTCAAGGGGAAATAATTCAAAAACCAAAAATGCCAGAGTTGTCTTCCTTGTTCATGACACATCGTCTGAATGTGATGCATGCACCTGTATAGTTTCATGAATATATTCCATACGGTTTAGGAGTTATGGCCCGGACACGGTTTACTATATGGAACAAAGTCAAGGGAAGATAATTCAAAAACAAAAAACGCAGGAGTTGTCTTCCTTGTTTATGACACATCGTCTCTATGTGATGCATGCACCCATAAAGTTTCATGAATATATTCCATATGGTTTAGGAGTTATGGCCCGGACACGGTTTACTATATGGAACTTAGTCAAGGGGAAATAATTCAAAAACCAAAAATGCAAGTTTTCTTCCTTGCTTATGACACATCTTCTCAGTGTGATGCATGCACTGGTAAAGTTTCATGAATATATTTCATACGGTTTAGGAGTTATGGCCCGGACACAGTTAACTGTATGGAACTAAGTCAAGCGGAAATAATTCAAAAACCAAAAATGCAGGAGTTGTCTTCCTTGTTCATGACACATCGTCTCAGTGTGATGCAGGCACTGGTAAAGTTTCATGAATATATTTCATACGGTTTAGGAGTTATGGCCCGGACACAGTTAACTATATGGAACTAAGTCAAGCGGAAATAATTCAAAAACCAAAAAGCAAGAGTTGTCTTCCTTGTTCATCTTCTCAATGTGATGTATGCACCTGTGAAGTTTCATGAATATATTCCATACGATTAGGGAGTTATGGCCCGGACACGAAGTGGGACGTACGGACGGACAGACGGACGGACAGACAGACGGACAGATGGACGGACAGACAGACATACGGGACGGACAGGGTAATACTTAATGTCCATCCGCTATTCTTCGAATAGGCGGGGGCATAAAAATTGTCTTTCAAGATACTGGAGATGCCCATGCCTGGCCAGATGCACAAGGATGGTAGTATGCAGTACCTTTAATCTAATCTATGATGTCAACATATATGTAACAGTGGTAAAAGACTTACCAAGTGGATCTCCTCATGTACTGTTTCCAGGCATCACTACCAGACTCTCTCCCTCCTCCTGTATGCTTCTCACCACCTAATAACAACAGATATTCTGATGATATGCTGCTTTATGTCTTTCAACATTTTAGTCATATCAATACAAGAAGTGATAATAAAAAACTCGTCATAGCTCCAGATAAGAGGGGGTATCAACATGATACATGTATTTTTCTTATCCATAAAAAAACATATGTTGTGGATACTCATTAGAAGTGCCTCAATGAGGCACTTCTAACGAGTACCACAATATATTTTGGTCAAGAAATAAGAAAAATATTAGTACTTTTCAGTTAAAAAAAAAAAAGGCTCCTTATCTGGAGCTGTAACTTGTGCAATGGAGTGACAATAAATTATGTATGTTTTCAGTAGTGTAGTAAGTTATTCCTTCTTCAATAGTGTCAGAGAATCAGACACAGGATCCAGATAAGATGACAATTTAGGATATTTTTCTTTTACTCTATTGTTAGCAGTGAAATCAGTGTATATCTGGTGAAAAACAAGAGCACCGCATGTGGGTGCCAACGCTCGGTTACAAATTCTAAGTCGAAAAAGGGGCATAACTGCCAAAAATATTTTGAGGGTATTGGTATGAGTTCCCCTTTTCATAATGAACAGCTAGTCCAAGTTTCAAGTAAATATCTTCAGTAATGACAGAGATATTACAAAATGTCCAAGTTTTTGCATGACGACGACGCAGACGACGCCAGAGCTATGACAATACCTCGTCGTTTTCTTCGAAAACAGCCGAGCTAAAAAAGGTTTTCAATCACTAAGGAATTGATATCCTTATCATTTCACTAGTGACTGATACGATTTATATTTTCTCTCCTCACTTTAGATGACTTTGGTTTTCTTCATTGTTTCAAAAGCGGATGTTACCTCCACTTCAGATTTTGAACACTTCTAACTCCTTCTTTTCTGAACTAAACTATCAAATCATCAGAAAGGAACATTTTGGTAACAAGATGATTTTGATTTGCCAAACATTTTTATCCAGCAGTTTAAATGTTAAGCACTGAACGTCAACACCATGGCATTCTTGTTATGTTTGGTGATGTTAGTTATGACGTCATACGCATGCATTGGCATGTAAACAATAAAATAAAAAGAAAACTTAGTCATTTTCAGTGAACACCATAAAAATTTTCATCTCATGTAATGAAAACATTCAGATTTTCACTCGTGCTTCACACTCGTGAAAATACTAATGTATGAAAATATTTTTTGGTATTTACAGCAAAGGAGTAAATATAATCTATTTATTTTTGCACCAAATGATATCTTGCAGTACTTGATAGCAAGGCCTTGGCAAGATAAATACAATAAGTATCACAGATATCTTTTGATGCAAAACTAACAAGAAGTACTCTCTGAATACTCAAAATTTTCTAGATCTATGAAGAAACCACATAATAAAATGTATTTTATTAAGTTTATCAAGGGTTTGGACCTAACTGGATTTAAAGTTGAACCTCAAAAATATTATATACAAAAAAAAAAACAATTAGACTGACTATTTATGATATTTTTTTCTATATAATCTATACATTACCATTTGGAAACAACATGGCTGCTGAGCTAACATATTTTTATGCTTTGTATCACAGCAAACCTGTCATAGCGGTGAAACCCGTTATAATCAGTGATTTAATTTCAATTTGAATCTGTAATGTATTTTAGAACAGATTTCTACTGTTTTCTGTGAGTTCAGGGACTCACTTATATAATATTTGTGAGTCCCAGAGAAAAATTAAGAGTATACGAAGTGGGACTCGCAGGTAAAAAAATCATTGTATAATGATGATTTGGTGTTTTATGTCAACATTATTTAGGTCATATCAAGACAAAGAAGGGCAATAATAAAAGCTCTATGTAATGAAACACCATACATGCATGAATTGAACTGCACTTGCAATCTAGCAGGATTCAAACCCAAGAACTTGTGCTCCTAAATTAGGACAACAAACCACTTGGCCACCTGCTACTTCCAAACAAGTAATATATGAGGTTATTTCATAATGAGGATGTTTTTGAGGCATTTTCTTTCTTACCAAATGCTCCTCCAATCTCAGCTCCACTGGTGGGAATGTTCACATTTACTATACCACAATCTGATCCTTTTGGGCTGAAAGAAAGAAATATTAGTGCTAATATGTCCACTACTTGTACTATCCTATATAAAAGTAATGACTACACTGGGCTTTGTGGCTTCTGCTTGCTTTTCTGAATAACATTCCCACTCTGAAAAAGGGTCTACTCTAAAAGGAAAGACCTTGCTCCCAAGGGGTAACAAGTAATTCATTTTAACCCTTGTCCTGCAAAATAAATTAAGATGCCACAACCATTTCTAATTTTCAGCAAATCAGATTACTTGATCCAACTTACTGATATAAATTTACATACTTAATGGCAAACAGTGCAGATCAAGTCCAACTGATCTGGATTGCAAAGGCAGAACATATCCGGGATCAGCAGGACAAGAGTTAGAGCAGACTTCTCTTCAGAAGAGAGATAAAACAATTTTGATCAATGGAACTCCCAACAAAGTATACTCGACCCTAACAATCATATTTATGCCTGGTGTCCTTTAAAATGGACATGGGAAAACAGTATAGACCCAGATCAGATGCCTCAGAATGCAGTTTCTGATCAGGGTCTACCTGATTGCATTAAATACATTGACTGAGTTTTGGTTTTATGGTCCAGTCAACCCATTATGGTCATGTCAAGCCGGTCAGATTACCTAACCACTCTTTTCCTGGGCAGGCTTAGTCCTCTAAGTGGTTAACCAGTTACATTATTTCGACAGAAACTGACAACTGCCCTTCTTGAATCAGCAGAAGGGAGAGAATGACTGTAGAAAATATTTTATGATCAATCGCCACAAAAAAATGCTGCCAGACCTGGCAGGGACTGAACCCAGTGACTTCCTGATCACAAGTCGGACATGCATACGAATGAGCCAGCAAGGCCGGCTGCATTAAATACAGGTTTGTTTGAATAAAAATAGTAAAACATAAAATAAACCAGACACCACTTAACTTGGAGCTGAGTGGAAGAATCTACTCGGCATGGGTCAAATTCAAGCATTTATGTGTGATAAATATCCCAAAACTTCAAACACAAAAACTGTCTGACAAAATGGCATATGCAAACAGTGCAGACCCAGATTAGACTGCTCCTTCAGGAGCAGTTTGATCAGGGTCTACACTGTTTGCCATTCCACAAAGTGTTTTAAGCAACAGGTGTATAAAAAGCCAAAGTAGTATGGAATAAAGTGTTCAAAATCTTAGAACATTTACCGTATACCTCATTGCCAGTACTAGTGAAATAGCAGTTTTCTTGAAAGCACCACAAAATTGTTTTTAACTTTTCAGCCCTGTTGATTGAAACATAGACCTGTGCAAGCAATGTAGATCCAGATGAAATGGCTCTTAATGGGCAGTCTCATCAGGATCTACACTATTTGCTATTCTGTTTTCTGATATTAGACTGAAACCCCTATTTACATCAATATACATGTCCAAATTCAAGGATGGAAGAGTCCACTTCAGAAACCCAAGGGTGAAAGGGTTAACTGGAGTGGAAGAACACTAAACAACATCAGAATATGGTGTGAATCAGATCATTCATTGGCAATGCTGACATCACTCTTATGATGTAAAGGCAACAGTTTCATGATGTAACAACAATGGTTTTCTGTTTATCTGGGCCCAGTTGTTCAAAGCATTGTTAGCTTAACGAGCTCATTAGTGGTCAAAATGTTAACTACAATATCTAATTTACAGGTATTTTTGCTGAAACAAATATAAGCATATATGCCATATTTGATGATCAAAGTTTTAACGAAACATTAACTAACGACATCCTTAGTTTTGAACAACTGGACCCTGGTTTATGTCCCTTTGGTGAGCAGAAGACGTCAAAATAAACAGTAATGCGGGAAGCACTCTATAAAAACAGTTCTGACATGGTGAAGTAATTCATTAGCTTCTAATATTATATCATCACACTGAATTATAGTAAATAACAGAAATCCTTATACTTCACTCTAAATGTAAGTATATAATAATTAAGCATAACATTAAAAGATAAGAATAGAATAAGATCTGATTGAAAGTTTTGCTTGAGGTCAGCTGTTATTAGCACTTCAATTCAAAAGCACAGGTATTTATGCAGGCACACCATCTCCAGTATGGTCTTCTAGTAAATATAAGTATGTCATCACAAGTGAAAAATGTGCAATCACAATTTTCAAACAGGATCTGTTTTATGTACGTTAATACTTACCCTATCCAGCGGAAGATATTTCCTAGATCTTTGGTGAAGAGACTGCTAGACAGACCTTGTTTAACTTCATTATTCCAGGCAATAGCATCATCTATATTCTACAAGGACAAGAAAATTGATTTGATTTGAATCTTTGTTGGACGCACATGTTTGAAGATAAGTTTACTGACATTGCGAACACTGTATTGTATCTCCTAAACATATATGAGCAGTAATGCACATCTGTGCAATTTGGTCAGGACCCTCTCTGTTTACCTAGAAATAAGCCTGGCTACCCTAAATTATGCTGGTGAGGAGCAAAGATCCTGATCACAATGTCGATGCCTACGCTGATTTCAGTATTCTCTATTAACAGCCCCTTAGTGGGAACTTGATACATATGGTAGATTTTAAACCATCTTTTTTCACAAGGAATCAACTTTTGTGACTTCCTGTTTGCTTTCCTGCACATCAAGTCCTTTCTGAAAAGGGTGTTCTCTAAAAAGAAAGAATTTGCTCCCAAGAGGAGCAAATTCTTTCTTTTTAAAGTACACCCCTTTTCATGAGGGAGGAAAAAACAAATTAGATGAACTTGCCTCCCATGGAATGTATTCATTCCCCTTAAGTGCCAGTCACAAAAGTAGCAGATGACATTCTTACATTTTAATTTTGTAAGAAAACAGTCGAACCTCGTTATCTCGAACTCGCTTATTTCGAATTACCGCTTATCTCGAAGAGAAAATCTGGTCCCTGTTTTAACATGAAACTATGACAACAGGTAATAAAATAATGTGGAAAAGAGGAGAAATTGACTTTATCCACATTGCTTAGTACTGGTTTCTACCCAGGAAAAAAGAGGGCCATATGGAAGATTAGTACTAGATTACTAAATGTGTTACCCTCTATAAATAAGGTCGAATAATATATAAATAAATATAATTTTCTACATTATTTTATATATATTTTTTAACTTCAGGAGTCAAATTACATATTCACTTGTTAAATGTGGTTGTTCAATTTATTGTTTTCTGCACTCTCTCAACTCTGATATGTCAAGGTACAGATATCTCAAAGTATTTCAGTGAGTCCCTTGGAATTCGAGATAACGAGAGTCGACTGTATATTGTCTATAGAAATCACTAACAGTCTACACCGTTTTGCAATTCATCCAGCAGTTTTAGACAATTCAACAGATAGTAGAAATGGATAGCTATATTAAACAGATACAGTCGACTCCCGTTATCTCGAATTCCAAGGGACTCACTGAAACACTTTGAGATATCCGTACTTCGACATATCAGAGTTGAGAGAGTGAGGAAAACAGTAAATTGAACAACCACATTTAAAAAACGAATATGTAATTTGACTCCTGGTTAGAAATATGTATATAAAATAATGTGGAAAAGAGGAGAAATTGCTCCTGAGGAGCAATTTCTCCTCTTTTCCACATTATTTTGTTACCTGTTGTCATTGTTTCATGTTAAAACAGGGACCAGATTTTCTCTTCGAGATAAGCTCTCCCAACTGAGCTACTGTGCTGGTCAATACATCTAGGTGTCACTAGGTAGTGTAAATTGAGTTACACAACATATGAGCCATAACATGACTTACATGAGAAAATATGCTTTCTGACACAAGTGTCCAACGAAGAGTCAAATCAGCCTGCGCATCCGTGCCATCTGATCAGCATCTTTGTTGTCCTCATGAATTTTGAATCCTTGGCTATCCAAAATGCGCCCAATAAAGTTTCTGATCAGACTGTGCAAATCCAAACACATGATTTCTAATACTGCAGCACATATTTTTGGAAAAATAAGAAAACCATCAACCAAGATACTCTTATCTATATCTATGTACTGAGGAAATGATTTACCTTGCATTTGAGAGCATAGACTATTGGTACAAATGTCTCCTTCTGTACTATCTCGGCATCATGCTGAAGACCTGATATTATGGTTGGTTCTACGAAGAACCCTGGTCTGTCCATTACCTGTGTCAAACAAGAAGTACACATATCTTACATGGGAAATATTTCTTTACTACATAGCTCTTGATAACAGAGGTGTCTAGACAGATATTTTCTCATTCCCTCAAGGAAACATATGTTTTTAGTACTCATTAGAAGTGCCTCAGAGATGCTTCAAAAGTGTGCTCACAACAGGGCCCAGTTGTTCAAAGCATTGTTAGCTTAACAAGCTCGTTAGTGGTCAAATGTTAACTGTTCTTGTAAGTACAATATCTAATTCACAGGTATTTTTGCTGAAAAAGTGTGAGTAGCTTTTGCAAATGCAGAAGCTACTCACATTGTTTTCAGCAAAAATATTAGCGTAAATGCAATATTTAACATAAATGCAATATTTAACAAAGTTTTAACGATACCTTAACTAACGACATTGTTAGTTTTGAACAAATGAGTCCAGGTTTTCTTGGAGAAATAAAGAAAAGTCAGTAGTTTTTGCATGGTTGAAAGAATAACCTTATCAAGCGCTACCGTATGTAGTAAAGTTAAATGGACCTTGAAAACTTGCTTGTGTGAATGTTAGTTTGTCACTGATTATATAACAATGAACAAGAAGCTTGTCTTAGAAAATATCACAAATTTCTTTATCACATTATTTGGGATGAAGATTTGACACCATATGTGAATGCAATGTTTTATGTGTAGCAAAGAATGTTTGCCTGTAAAAATAAGCATTTAGAAATGCAAAGGCTCATAATGCATGTACCAGTATGTTCAATAAATTACATCTGTACATCATGTAAGGATATGATAGTATATATGTGGACAAGCCCTAGATGAGTACGAACATTCTTATAGCCTGACGGAGCCCAACATCTGAACACAGTGGAATCTATCAGTGAAAAACAAGAATATTCTCATTAGACTGCACAAACACAGAGTATGAACTTTGCACCTGATCCAAGGAACTTTTTGTATGATATGATCTAAATCTCATTGCTCTAAATAAGAGGAGTATCGAGACAAGTCATTTTTTTTTTCTATTTCTTCAGAAAATCATATCGTGGGCTATCATTATGAGTTCCTCAGTGAGCACTTCTAATAAGTCTCAACAACATGTTTTTGTGTGAAAATAAAGATAAAATATCAAATACTTTTCGGTTGAAAACAAATCACCTTATCTAGAGCTATGAAATCTTTTACCTTTCCACCATACTCAATCTTGCCACCTTGCTTCACTGCCTCTTCTATTGCTCCCTTGAACAAGTTCACACCCTGCTGACTGTGTAATGGACCATATAATGTACTGGCTGAAAATATAAAACATGGCTTTTTGAGGATGCATCACGAAAACATACCTATATAATTTTGACCCCCTTAAACCCCACTTTTATATAGTAAAACTGGGGTTTACAGGGGTATACATTATTTTTCTTATTTCTGCTCAAAAACATAGATTGTTGGTACTCATTCGAACCGCCTCGTCGAGGCGGTTCTAACGAGTACCCACAATCTATGTTTTGAGCAGAACTGTGAAAAATAGCAGAGTTTTTTATCTGAAAATTTTTCAATTTTTTGGTGGTAAAATTTTCAATACATTTGAATAGGCGTGTTTTCGTAATGGGCCTACTGGTAGCTAAGTCCATGGTTAGCAGGAAAACTGTGGTGGTGCATGTCACAACACATCATTGCACAATTTCCAGTTCCGATTATAATTATACTTAAAGCCATTAGAAAGGCAACTGGTGTATCTGTTGTTTTTTCTCATTTATTGCAATCTTTCAAGCATTGATTTGCTTGAATTAATTTGCCTTTCATACAAGACCAGTTTAACAAAAGTTGCCCTCTAATGCCCATTCATGCGTAAACTGTTGAATAAAAATGGTTAAATAGTCAAATTTTTTTTTTCAATATTTTTAGAACATAAAATTCAACAATTTTTCATGCAATGGTATCCATTATGTTTCCAACAATTAAAATATACAATCAATGTTGATGTTCTTTATCGGGATACAACTTGAAGACGAATCTCAAATTTCAGATTTTATGAAATTTGCATGGATTTTGAAAATCATCTTGAATGTCATTTCAAACAAAAACATCTCATTGTTGTGTATCTTGAATTGAAAGAATTGACCAAAGGGTTCTCATTTTTGTTGATTATTGCCGTCAAAAATTCCATATTAAGGGTAACTTCCAGTTTTTATGCATACTCTAAGTCTCTAATTTAAACGCTCAAAAATCAATGAAATTGGTTTCCATCATGTATCCACAGACTTCAGAATAATATTCAAAATTATCAAAACTTTCAACACAAAATAACCAGTCGTAAAGCCATTGCGACATTTTGAATAAAAGGGATTTTGCCCGATTTTTACACCAAAGTTGAGTTGTGTCCCTTTATCAAAAAAATGCAGCTTGACCAATCTGATCTGCAGTATCAGCTGCAGTAAACTGTTGTCATAAAATCAGCACCATTGATTGCCATGTTTTTCTTTGTTACACACAAAACAAGGGTGTTAACTTAGTGCAGTCAAATATAGATAGTTGCATTTTTACTGGCTTTAAGTATATTTCGCTTCATTAATTTAACTTTGAGAAACTTTACTATTTTGCAAAATCATTTATTTATCAAATTAATATGATCACCTTTAGCACAGTTTAATAGATTCATCACACCATAATAAGTGACAAGTCTAGGTCAATGACATCATTGTTTCTGTCATTTTCAAGCATGTCATCTTTGAATGTCAAAGGTAACACACAAATAATTATTATACTGCTGTATTCATTTTCCAGCTGCCAAGGTGGGAAAGTGTTCAGCCTGTTCTCACAAATGCAGATCTCATAGCTTAACCCTTACTGCCAATCACAACAATTGTCTGCTTTGTCATCTGCTTGTGATTTTAAGTCATTTTTGCAAACAGTGTGGATCCAGATCAGACTGCTCCTCTAGGAGCAGTCTGATCAGAGTCCACACTGTTTGCCTGTATGCAAAAATAGGTTTGAAAAGTTTGCAAGAATATTCAGCAGACGACATGAACAGACGACATTTTCAGATGCAGGTTTTCTTGGCATTTTAAGGGTTTAAAACAAGTTTTCATAGCTCTAGATATTAAAGGCATGTTTTCAATAAAAAATGCTGATATTTTTCTTATTTCTCATAAAATAATCATGTGTTCATAGATCCAGATAACACACTTTTTTCATCCAAAAAGTGCCAATAGTTTTCTTATTTCTGCACAAAAACCTATGTTGCGGATACTCATTAGAAGTGCCTCGGCAAGGCGCTTCTAATAAATACCCACAACATGTTTCCGTGCAGAAATAAAAAAAGTAATATCGGATACCCCTCTTATCTAGAGCTATGACATGTTGTGTGTACTCATTATAAGCACATCAACAAGAAAAGTGTTTGTAAAACATATGCCCCCAACTAAATGCTTGCCTATACAAAGTGCAAAAGCTGGAAATGGGCATAACTCTGATAAAATGTGGTAAAAGCTCTAAAATGCTTCAGTCTGAAAAGAGGCACAATTTGGGCAAATATTTATACAATTTCACCAAAAGCTAGTCAGGTCTTCTACACAATGATCCCTGATTGCCTGCAAAATTTCATGAACCTAGCTCTAGAGGTTCTTGAGATATTTTGCTTACAAGATTTTCCTATGCTTAAATACCTAAGTCTGAAAAGGGGACACAATTTGATCAAATATTTATATAAGTTCACCAAAATTTAATCAGGTCATCTACACACTGGTTCCAAATTGCTTGCCAAATCATATGAGCCAAACTCAAGTGGTTCCTTAAATATTTTGCTTGTAAGATTTGTACAGACGAACAGACAGATGAAGAGAAGAACAGACAAGCGGCTGTCCAAAGCAATATGCCTTCCCAACTTCTTCAAAGTTGGGGGCATAATGAGACGCTTCTTATGAGTACCCACAAGATGTTTTTGTGGAGAAATAAGAATTGACTGATTGTGTTTGGGTTTAACGACACGTCAACCCATGTGGGTCATTTTGTGTCATCTCCCAGAGAAAGGAAGAAAGCAGATTGAAGATAGTAGAAGAGATGAAAGAGAGGGACAGGGAAGAAAGAGGAACAGGAATGAAAATGAAAATGAAGAAACAAAAGAAATAAAAACATTCCCCCTCTACCCTTACCTGCTACAGGGATAGCAGGCTTTGCCCAACCGTAAGCCAATATCAGTTGGACGCCCTGGTGACTAAGATACACAACATCTTTGCACCACCGACCAGCCCCCAGGAGAAATAAGAAAAAACATGATCTAGGTATGCCTCTTATTTAGAGCTCGCAATTTTCTCATAATGTGGGTCACAGGATAAAACTGGTTTTGTTTTCTGAGAAGCAAGGCTTGTTTGCTTACAATCAAGAGGATCTCCAACTCTGAGTTGACCATAGGCTTTTACCAGTCTTTGTACAACTTCATCATGGACCTTCTCATGAAGAATCTAAAAATAGGTAAAATCAAATGCTGAGTTAGTTTTATTTTGATTTTGACAAACTAGTCCGCAGTATAACCCACTGTAGTCGGGAGACCCGTAAAAGAGTAATTGGCAAACAGTGTAGACGTGGCGTCTGATCAGGGTCTCCACTGTTTGCAAATAGTTTAGCCATTTTTCTGTAGGAATATGTAAATCTCATAGCCGGACATACCTAAAATTGAAATTGAACTCTTCCAATATATAGTGTGGGAGAATCTATTCAGTATACAATGGGATAAAGTATGTTGCGAGCAAATTAGCAGGCAATTTTTTTATATTGTCACCATATTTTTCAAAGACAAAGTAGGGACATTGTTACAACCTCCACCCATATGTCTGCTATGTTATCTCCTACATTCTTGCTCTGATTTCAACTGAGTTTGACATATTCCTTTGCCGTGTCCAAGATGTGTATAAAATCCACATCAATTTCAGACCCAAAACCCTTCAGCCTGGACAAGAAGTCAAAAGGGTAAACCTTACTAATTTGTTTTATCTGTTATGCTATATCCTCCAATACAGTTGCATGCATAGCTCTTGATAAGGCGCTTTTTTTAACCAAAAAGTATCTATATTTTCTTATTTCTTGATGAAAATATATGTTGTGGGTACTCATTAGAAGCGCCTCAATGAGGCGCTTCTAATGAGTACCCACGACATATGTTTTCGTCGAGAAATAAGAAAACTATTTACCTGATACCCACTCTTATCTAGACCTATGATTGCATGGATTTCAACTAAGTCTACACTGCCTTTCCAATGAGCTAGGTTCAAGTAATACGATATCAAATCCTGCCCTGACCCCTGCAGCCTAGGCCAGGGATCAAAATGTCATACTTGTCCATTATGCTCTCTCTTACAACACTGCTGTACAGAATTCAACTAAAGTTTTGTACGCTTTTCCCATGTGCTAGACCACCACAATATCCCACAGATTACTGGTTGGACCCATTATTATTATGTCCCAGACAAGGATTTGAAAGGTCAAATACAACTACTTCATTTTACCCAATGTGCTATCTCCTCCCACAGCATGGATTTTAATCAAATTTTCTTCATATTTTGTCCATGTGCTGGAGTCACTGCCATTGACTTCTAATCAAGACCTCAGGGTTGCAGGGGACACTGGTAAGTCATGACCAAGTGGGGATTTATGATGGCACTCAACTGAGTGCATGATATATAGTTATTTTTCCAATGACTGCATGATCTCTAGTTATTTTTTCAGTGGCTATGTGAACTTGTTATTTTTTTGTTTTGTTATATATTCTCTAGAAGGTTTGAGTTCACAGACTTTGTTTGATCTAAAAGTATCAATATTTTTTCCTATTTCTCCAGAAAATATATGTTGTGGGTCTATTTATTAGCAGCAGCATGCTCGGGCACTTCCAATGAGTGCCCATAATGTTTGCCATTCCACAAACTATTTTTAGAAACAGCTGCATAAAAAGCAAAATTTAGGCCAAAATAGTATGGAATAAAGTGAAAGAAATTTTAGGACCTTTACCTTATATTTTCACAGAGAAATGTGAAAAACAATTATCTGGATAAACCTCTTCCAGGAGAGTAAAACATAATGTTGGCAACTATAATGAACTTTTAATGGTGAAATATCAAAACAAAATTTACCACTTCTTCAGTTTAAGACTCTAGATCAAGCAATAAACTAGACTTTTACTATTTTCCCAAAATTTTCACACACTTTACAGTTAAGACTGAAATGCTTTGTTTTGTGTTTTTGTTTTGCGTTAACATGTAGCTGTTAACCAAAAGATGTTGTAGTTCTCTTCAGAAATACCTCAAAAAGAACAAAAAAAACTATGATTACTATATGTTTATTGCTCCTGACTGAGACAAGGTGATACTTTACATGTAGGATATGTCATTTTTGCACCAAAACATGTTATGTGGGTATTTATTTAAATTGGCACTGATACAATTCCAACGAATATCTTCAAGATATGTTTTTCTATAAAAATCAACAGAATATCCTCTTGGTACTGCCTTTATCTGGACCTAACTATGTACCTTATCTTAAGCAATATTTCCTTCTTTATATTCTCATTTCTTACCAATCTCCTTGTTGTGGTACATCTCTGTCCAGCTGTACCCGCGCAGGCAAACACTGCAGACCTCACAACCATGTCCAAATCTGCATCCTCATTTACTATAAAAGAAAGAAGCATGGAATGAAAATCTAGTCATATCCCAAAGATTTCCATAAAACAATAAACTAGAGGTCATTAGAAAGACACAGCTGTTTGAATTTTGAAAACTCTTGCAGAAATAAAATGTTATGCAGTTTTGAAAAATGCAGGGTTCCCCGCATACCCTATAGATAAAAACAGAGGGGGTGGGTAGGTTAATGTTCTATATGGTGCATGTGCGCTTGTGTCTATAATTTATTTTGTAACACTAATGTGTATTCTGAAAATATATCTATCATATGACTCTTTTCTAGTCTTTTCAGACCTTTCTAGGTAATTTTTAGCATAAGATTTTCCCTTAAAAAAAAAAAAAAAAAAAATAGCCAATTTTCAATCCAATTGCATTCACAGGTATACAGAAGACCGGGTGATAATTTGAAATCAGATGTAGGGACAACCACTGGATTTCATAACATGCATTAGTTTATGAAAAAGTCACCTTTTATTGGATAAAAAACCAACCTGAAATCATAGCACTGTTACGCTATGTTTACACAGATTTTCCACTGCTTAAAAATTTTGCAAGTAGGTCATCCCTTCCGCTTCAATTTTATATGCATCAACAAGTAATTTATGGATTATTTTTGTAATAAATCAAATCGTGCGGGCATTAAGTATCTGGTGGAAGTGCTGCAAAACAACCTAATGCCGCTTATGCCACACTGTGGAAGATTGCAAAATATTTTTAGTGGCAAAACTTAGACTCGGCAGCAAAAATAATGGGTCAGTCTGGTTTTGGGAAATAAGACATTTTTTTTCATTTTTGACCTAAGCATAAAATTAGCATATAGAATACTATAATACTATGACATATGAAGCTTTTCAAATAAATAATGAACTTACCAATGATCGCATTATTGCCTCCCAGTTCAAGCAGGAATTTCCCTGAAACAGTAAAATAACACTGTAATTAGAAAACACTATTAGCCCTGGGTAAACGAAAACATACTTCTCCCTTGAAAAATCATTATTACATTGTATCACTGAAAAAACTTTCGACAATGACACTTTTTTACCTTATCCCTGATAACTAACATTATTATCCCCGAAAACAAACATAACTTTATTTTTCCCAAATGCAGTTAATAGCACAATTTAACCCTCAGTATGCATACAGACCTCATGAAGTGAGAATGTGCCTTCAAGCACAAGTGAAATGTGCAGATTCATAACATACTGCACATCCATACAGTCTTATTAAGGCTTTTACTGTCCAACAATACATTATACAACTATTTCATACCTTTCTGGTCGACAGTGAAAACTATCAGCCCTGAGGTGCTGTGGACCACCTGATGAACTATCGCCCGAGACCAGAGGCCTCGGGCAATAGTTCATCAGGTGGTCAGAACATTGAGGGGCTGATAGTTTTAACTGTCACCCAGCAAAGTAGGATATAGGCGTTTTATTACCCAACAAATATTTTAAAGGGACTGTTTTCTTTGAGTGCTGTGATCAATAAATACTGGTAACTATTTGATCATGTGAGCAGGAGATAGTTCAAAATATAAGCCCGGGTGATAGTTCTCTGGGAACCGGTTCAATCTGGCTGCCTTTTGTCACAGGTTTAGTCACTAGGTAGTACACCTGACTGGGAGATAGTAAAAAAATATGAGCCCGGGTGATAGTTCTCTGAGAACCGGTTCAATCTGGCTGACTTTTGTCACAGGTAAAAATGCGATAGTCAAAAATGCTTTATAACTCCTCATAGTAGGTCGGGTAATAATCTACAATATACAATAAATGTAATACTGTAAGTGAACAGTGAAAGCCCTGATTAGACTGCAAGAGACTGATCTGGGCCTTCCCTTCTACAAATAAAAAAAAAACAACATTACAATTGGCGAGATCCCATTACAAAATGGTCAGAAGAAAAATTTGTGAAGTTTTTTTCTTTATGTGCCCAAGAAAATTAGGCTGGATATTTCATATGAATTGTCTTCAATAAAATAAGACAAAATTTCCATTGTTCAGGAAAACTCATTTTCTAGCCACTAATTATTGATATTTTACTTATTTCTTCATAAAAACATTTGTTGTGGGTACTCATTAGATGCTTATTAGATGCCCCTCAAAGAGGCATTTCTAATAAGTTTGTTTGTGCTGAGATTTTACGGCCCAGTCAACCCAATGGGGTCATGTTGAGCGCGGTCAGTTTACCTAACCACACTTTTATTGCGCAGGCTTAGTCCTCTAAGCGGTTAACCAGTATTGTACACATTCTTTCACAAGAAACTGACAACTGCCCTTCTTGAATCAGCAGAAGGGAGAGAATGACCATAGAAAATATTTTGTAATCAATCTCCAAGAAAGAATGTTGCCGACCCAGCGGGGATCAAACCCGCGACCTCCTGATCACCAGTCAGCCGCGCATCCGACTGAGCCACCGAGGCGGGCTACATTTAACTGAATCCAAAGACTCCACATTAAGGAAAACTGAATGATACACTTTCAAGGGAGGTAACTGTCAAAATGATTTTTGCCTCCCTTCTGAAAAGTGGTCAACTCTAAAATGGAAAGAATTTGCTCCCATGGGAGCAAATTCTTTCCTTTCAGAGTAGACTCCATTTCACAAAGGGCTTAGTGTGCAGAAAAGCAGCCACAAAAGTTGCCTCCCTTGTAATTAATGGCAAGTGTATACAGTTCCCTTAAGCAGATCCTGTCAACATATGCCCTTAGCCTTAAGAGCAATGTTTTATTTTATTATAATTGACTCATATATAGTCATTGTTACTGTAGAAATGCTTTGAGGTGTTTACTCACCAAATCTTTCTTGAACCATCATGGAAACTTTATGACCAACCTGAAACATGAAAAAATGCCTGCTGATAGTAATAAGTCATGTTACATGTAATTATCCTTACTGACCTACAAAAAGATATTTTGTTACTTTATTTTGTGAGAGTGTGTGATTGGACTATAAAGTGACCCTATTTTTCAGCTGAAAAAAAATAAAAGATGCTGTAGCAATTCTTTCCTTAGCACAATTTTGTCACACTCATTTGTTCAGATGTTGTGCCTTCATTAGCTCCTTTGTTATGAGAAAATTATTGTTATGGTATTACAAAGAAATTTCTGGGTCTTAGATTTAAATACATGGACATGAACTCTGTAATGTTAGACACTTTTAAGTTAATAAATAACTCTAGAGATCTATTTATTTCAAAATATCTTGTTCCAGTAATAGGTAGTCATATGAATACCAGGTTTACACCAATTGCTGCATATACATGTATTCATTTTCTTTAAAATCATTTCAGAGGATTTTTTTTTTTTTTTTTTTTTTTTGATTTGGGTTTTACGGCCCTTTCAAGAATATTTCACTTATATCGAGCCGATCGTTCATCGAAGGTGGGCGAAAACCGGAGAACCCGGAGAAAAACCACCTGACCATCCGTAAGCAGAACTTGGCTTTCCCACATATGACCCGAGCGAGGCTCGAACCACAGCGGTGAGAAGCCTAATGGATTAAGAGTCAACTCTCTTATCCACCAGGCTACGGGGGCCCGTCTCATTTCAGAGGAAAATACATGTAGGTTTGAAGTATTTTCTGAAGAGGGTGGCAATTTTTTCATTGAAAATAACTTGTACAAGTTATTATACTCTAACATATGTTTTTCCAGTTTATAGATCTCAAACTGTCCATTCAAACCTACATGTTTTTTCCTCTGAAATGATTTTAAAGAAAATGAATACATGTATATGCAGCAATTGGTGTAAACCTGGTATTCACATTCAGCCCAGTTTTCAATTTCTATCTCTTATGAGACTTGAGAGCAAAAATTGTTGCATTAAAGTCATGTCTGACACCTACGATCACAACCCAAATCCTGTTACCTACCTCACAACTGCCTGTAAAAGACAACAGATTCACTCTTTCATCTTTAGCCATCAAGGTGCTGCAAAATGATTTAAAATACTGCAGAATGATGTATAAATGTCATGTCCGGATTATATGTATTTAATTAAGAAAATACAGACATACTTGTAGATTAACCACTCTCTGGGCTAATTCAACTGATGAAAAATTGATGGTATTTTTCTTATTTTTCTGAGAAAAAAGGCTACGACATTTCATGCAAATGTCAAAGCCTATTTTCTGGGGAAAATATTTCAAACTGTCACCTGCTGAAATTTTTACACAGCATGCTAAGATTTTACTCTGATATACATGTAGTCAGTTTGTGACCTGCAACATGAATATGAGGAATGGAAGTTATGTTAATTATTTTTCTTGTTGGCCAAACTGATTCTGACCATTAATCAAGCCTATTAAATAAAATGTCAGTACTCACAGTTCCAGATAAAAAGCTTTTTTTTTTCAACCAAATGGTAAAAATTATATCTGACTGAAAATGCATATACGCTGTGGGTACTCATTAGAACAATCTCAGTGAACTTGCAAAATATGATTTTGTGCAGAAATATTCAACACAATACTTCTTTGTTGTATCTCTCCTAAAATTTAAGAGCAGTTTTGATATAGGTCTACATACCGGTAGCTATAATTTAATCCAAAAATGGCATGTCAAATATTTAGGGTAAATATGGTACAACAATGTAGGCATACAAATATATTCTGGTACTGAACCCTTATATTTCCAAACAGCTCTATGTGCAATGCTGAATAAAAGAAAAGCTTAAACCTTGTCCTGCTGATTAAATTAAGATGCCACACCCATTTCTAATTTTCAGCCAATCAGATTACTTGATCCAGATTGTTGCTATAAATTCACATACTTAATGGCAAATAGTGCAGATCCAGATCAGTTGGCTTCTTCAGAAGTCAACTGATCTGGATCTACACTGTTTGCAAATGCAGGGTATATCCAGGTTCAGCAGGACAAGGATTAACTGAAACCTACCCTATATCAGCACCACCAGAAACTAAAGAACAGATGGCACCTGGTAGATTGTTAGCTTCTAACACTTTCTGTAATATTCTGAAAGAAAAGAAAAGAAGTAGCCAGATAAATATTCGAGCCAGGGCATAACAAAATGAACAAAATGGCATGTGCACCCAGTGATGACTCAGATCAGCCTGGGCATCTGCCCAGTTTGATCAGAATCTTTGCTGAGCCCTCAATGGGTAGCTAAGGACCCAAGTTTTCTTCATGCGGACAGCAAAGACTCTGATCTCATTGGGCAGATGCCAAGGCTGATCTGAGTCTTCACAGGGGACACATGCCATTTTGTTGGTTTTGTCATGCACTGGCTCATCTTTCTCAATTGACCATGAAAATGTAGGGTGAGCATACGCATTGGAAGCATCTCTTTGGTTGATCATTATTAGTCTCCATCCACAACAATGTTTTGATGATGAGATAAGGTTAAATAATGCATTAACCTATAAGGGGCTGTTCAGAAATTGAAAACAACTCATTTTGGTTGAAAAACAAAGCAATTTATCTTGAGTTCTAAGATAACTATATATGTTCACAGAAGTCCAGATAAGAGGAATATCCACTATCTTGGCAAAAAGTGACAAAATCTTGACAGATCTTGTCTCAAATTATATGCAACTGTCCATGTCCTGTTAAACTTAAGTCTTAACACATGTATCTACAAGGCTAAATATTTTACCAGCTGTTCATGCCATGACTAGTCATATGTACATTCATAGCTGGACCTGCTTGTACTAGTGGGATTCAAGCCTGAAGTCAGGAGCACTAACTACTTGGCTAATTGGATGCTTCTAGAAAAAGTTGGAAATTTTAAACTGTCATTAATAGGGCTTGGTGCAGTTGAAGATGTGAGATCTATACTGCAAGTTGCTTGGACTTCACTATGTCAACATAAGCAAGCTTCCTTTGAGTGGGTAAAATATAGATCTGGATAAACTGAGACTCAACTGATCCATTTTTTATCAACCCTCTTTATACAGACACTCGATACAACAACAAAATTTGTTATAATGACAATTTAACTGTCACGAAACCTTCACTTTAGAGTTAAAATTTAGTCACAAATTATGCAAGCATATTGTTTTGTTTGTTTGTGTTGAGGTTTTACAGCCCAGTCAACCCAATACAAGAATATTGTATTTAATACTTTAAAGAAACATATGTTTTGGATATATATTTGAATCAACTCATTGAGGCAATTCTAACAAATATTTGAAACATATGTTTGATGAGGAAATAAGAACAAAACAAGAACAAAACAAGTCTTTTCTTACATATCAATCTGCTCATTAAGTATTCTGTACAACACAGATTCATTTTAATGGCAACGTCTTTGGGAACAAATGCAGTCTTTGTTTTGTTATGGTTGGTGGGTCTTGTCTGGAATTACGATCACCTCACTGGGGAAAGAGCTTTGCTTTTCATACACTTGTAATGTGTAGTAGGTCCTAGTTTGTTAAATCTTCCTCTTAGAGCACTGTTCTGTGATTGTTTCCTTTCCTGGATATTTTTTTTTACGGTTTTCCAGAACACCAACACCATGTTTTTTGTGAGAAATAACAAGAATTCCGCGGAAGGCGTCATCACACCTGCTGGGGCAAAAGTCACAGGAGCCACAATCAGAACGTGGTTATTAAATAAGTTTATTTCATTCTTAGCAGTGCTTAGTTGGAAAACTGGGTTGAAAAAATGTAGACAAAGTGCCTAGTGGGGCACATATATTCCAGGCCAGTGCCATTCCCTCTAATGGCTGTATCTTCAGCACTGACTTTTCGTATTATACAGCCCAATGATAATGGAACGTCGACGTAAAATGTGTAAACTGGAGCATGAAATATAGGTCAAGGTCATGGGTCAAGGTACCCGCTAATTCAGTACATCAAGGAGAAGCACTATGCAAGGTATGGTGGTTGTAGGCCTTATAGTTGAGGAGATCAAACATCAACATAAAATGTGTCAAATATAGGTCAAGGTCACCAGGTCAAGGTACCTGCCAAGCCAGTGCAATGAGGTGAAGCACTATGCAAGGTTTAGTGGTTGTAGGTCTTATATTTGAGGAGATACCAAACATCAACGTAAAATGTGTCAAAGTTGCTGGAGTGCAAAATATTGGTCAAGGTCACCAGGTCAAGGTACCTGCCGAGTCAGTACATCGTGAGGAAGCACTATATAAGGTTTGGTGGTTGAAGGCCTTACAGTTGAGGACGTATGGAAGGGCGATGTAAAAGGTGTAAAAGTCAATGGAGCGCAAAATATATGTCAAGGTCACCCAGTCAAGGTACCTGTGGAGTCCGTACATTGAGGAGAAGCACTATGCAAGGTTTGATGGTTGTAGGCCTTATAGTTGAGATACTGAACGTTGACTTTAAATGTGTAAAAGGCACTGGATTGCAAAATATAGGTCAAGGTAACCAGGTCAAGATACCTGCCGAGTCAGTACATCTAGGAGAAGCACTATGCAAGGTTTGGTGGCTAGAGGTCTTACACTTGAGGAGATCTGGAACGTTGAAGTAAATTATGTCAAAGTCACTGCAGCCAAAATATAGGTCAAGGTCACCAGGTCAAGGTATCTGCAGAGTCAGTACATTGAGAAGAAGCACTTTGCAAGGTTTGACCGTTGTAGGCCTTATAGTTGAGGAGATATCGAATGTCGACGCAAAATGTGTCAAAGTCACTGGAGCATAAAATATAGGTCAAGGTCACCGGGTCAAGGTACCTGTTGAGTCAGTACATCTAGGAGAAGCACTATGCAAGGTTTGGTAGTTGTACGCCTTATAGTTGAGACGATCTGGAACGTCAATGTAAATTGTGTCAAAGTCAATGGAGCACAAAATATAGGCCAAGGTCACTGGGTCAATGTACCTGCCAAATCAGGAGATCAGGGAGATGTGTCATGCAAGGTATGATGGTTGTTGTAGAATTGTAGTTGATTAGAATACTAACTTTGACGTAAATGTCGAACTTCGACATAACAGAACTGTTAACAGATGGACAGATAGATGGATGAACGGACAGACGTATGGAAAAGCAGGCACCTATGTCACAAAATCAGGAGGTCAGGGAGATGTTTCATGCAAGGTTTGATGGTTGTTTACTCTTGTAGCTGATTAGAATATTAACTTTGACATAAATGTCGAACTTCGACATAGCAGAACTGTTAACAGACGGACAGACGGACGAACGGACAGACGAATGGAAAAGCGGGCACCGCTGTCGCAAAGTCGGGAGGTCAGGGAGATGTTTCATGCAAGGTTTGATGGTTGTTTAGTCTTGTAGTTGATTAGAATATTAACTTTGACATAAATGTTGAACTTCGACATAAATGTTGACGGACGGACGGACGGAAAATCGGAGGCCTATATCGCACCCTGCTACAAGCAGGTGCAAAAAAAACCATCTTCATTGTGCTTAACTAAAACACTTAAGTGTTATGTAAAATACAACTAGAAATGTGTAAAACACTATGTCCCAACTATATGTTTGTCCCTACAAAATGCCTAAGTTGAAAACCTTCACAACTCTCAGAAAATTAATCCAATTTTTCATAAAGGTTTATTGGGGCTGCATTCAGAACTGCAAGTTACTTGGAGTTTTTGACCTGGACCCCTGCTCCAGGGTTAAGGGATCCAGGTTTACATTCGCTATCACTTTGCACTACTTAACACAGCCCAGATCATTTACTTTCCAGCCCCAATAAGCTCATCAAGTTTCAAGGCCCGAGTTTGAACGTTCTTGAGATATCTTGCTGACAAGAAAAGCATGACAAATGAATGGACGAAGAACCCAAAAGCAGTATGACAAACCAACTTCTTTGAAGTTGGGAGCATTAAAAAGTTGGGTATTGTATTACAGTGAAAATAAATCAATGACTATAAGATCTTACTTTGTTACAGCAATACTGGTCAATGGTGTTGTTGGGGCTCCTTTCCTGAAATGTACATAAAATAATGTTACTGTCCTTATTACATTCATGCACAGTACTGAATACAGTCAGAGGATTTGTTAAGGAGAAGTATTTGATGATTTGATTCAACAGATTCATGATTGCATTAAAATGTGTATTACAGACTTCTCTAAACGCTACTGCATATCGTCATTGTCAAGTCAAAACCTCGTAAAACTCCATTTTTTGCCAAAATGACTTTTTTGCAAGGCGGGAATACCTGCCATTCAGCCCGCCTTCTGTCAAATTCTCATACCTCTAGGCCAATGAGAACCCCCTTAGAGCCTTGAGTTACGAGCATTTAGACAATATTTTGTATAGTTTGTGTAGTCTCTCTACCGAGATGCGATGTCTTGATGTATTCAAAGCATCTAAATGTCATAACTCGAGAGAAAAATGTACCAAAAAGTTGTAACTCTAGTGATTTAGTAGAAAGATGGTATGAATTCTCATCTGTATGATTAGAATAGCTATAGCAGTGAATTTGGATGTCACTAAATAGAATACTGTCAGAGTTTCGTAAATATTGGTAATGTCTAGCAAAAGCTATAAAGTTTTTTCTTTCTCCTGGAAAGTTAAGAAATCTGAAATACAATATTTGACTCGGCAACGACGATATACTTATTTCATTATAGTCACAGTGCTGCATTAATCTGCTGTTGTTCTGAGCTAAGACATAATCACAGATGTTATGAGGCAAGAAGTCCATGGAAGGCAGTGTCATACCTGTTGCTGCCTCAGTGTCGGTATGTAACTTGTCAGAACTGTTAGTTAGACACAGAGCAAAAATTAAAACTGACATAAATATTGACATATTGATTGACTGAGTTGAGATTTTACAGCCAAGTCAACCTATTACAGTAATGTTGAGCCCCAAGTCAACCTATTACAGTAATGTCGAGACAGTCAGTTTACCTAACTACACTCTTCTTGGGCAGGCTTAGTCCACTAAGCGGTAAACCAGTATATGTGCACATTCTTTTGCTAGAAACTGACAACTGTCCTTTTTGAACCAGTGGAAGGGAGAGAATGACCACAGAAAATATTTCATGACTGATCTCTATGAATGAATGTTGCTAGACCCGGTGGGGAGTGAACCCGCAACCTCCTGATCATGAGTGGAATGTGCATCCAACTGAGCCACCGCGCCCTGTAAATACTGACATATTAATGGACAAATGAATGAATAACTGGAACGAAAAAAATTGATATCTTTGTCTCTCAAGTTACAAATGTGTAACAAAAGTCAGCAAGAATCAAGTTTTTGAAAAAGGAAAAGAAAATATATGTTGTAAGTACTCATTTGAATTGCCTCACCAAGTTGCTTCTAATGAGAAGCCACAATACATATTCTTGTTGAGAAAAAATACAAATAAATAGCACTAGAATATAAGGATAACTTTATAAAAAAAAATACTTTTCTTATTTCTTCATAAAAACATATGTTGTGGGAACTCATTAGGAGCAACTTGGTGGGGCTCTTCTTAATGAGTACAGTCTTCGCGAAATCTTTCCAACAGATGCAGGACAGCTGTCAGACAAACTGAAATTTTTGGCAGGACAAAATAAAATTCTGCAGGACAGGAAGCTTGTCTGTTATCAAATTACTATCTCGTTTTGCCAGAAATCACAGGACATTTGTCAGACAAACTGAACTTTTCTGCAGGACAGAATGAAAATTTGCCGGTTTTGTCAGACAGTCCTGCAGTTTTCGCAAAGACTGTGAGTACCCATATATTTTTATGAAGAAATAAGAAAACTATCAACATCTTTTAGTTTAAATTATCTTGAGTGGTGCAAATGCATGTAAAACACTGAGTACCTACCACAACATGACATTACCACATGTAAGAGCTATGGCACTGTTCCATCCATACACTGCCACTGGGAAGTTGAAGGCTGTGATTACTCCTACAATACCAAGGGGATTCCACTGCTCTATAAGGGCATGACCTCTTCCTGTTAAAAAATAATCAAGATATAGCTTTGAGGGGAACGGATACCAAACATTTTCAAGGGAGATAATTCTGTCAGTTATTTTGACTCCCTTCTGAAAATGGGTCTACTCTAAAAGGACAGAATTTGCTCCCCTTGGGAGCAAATTCTTTCCTTTTAGAGTGGACCCCTTTTCAGAAGGGACTTGATGTGCGGGAGAGCAAACAGAAATTCACGAAAGTTGTCTCCCTTGTAGAAAATGGCAGGAAATGTACCAGTTGTACCTAGTCCTTTATATCATTCCTAAATACTTTTTGCTGGCCCTCAATATACTATAATTATCCTAACCAAACTAACACTCTAATACTTTTACTCTCTTTTTATCCTAAAACTGGTAGTATTGTTTCTTTGTTTGTGTTGAGGTTTTACGGTCCAGTCAACCCAATGGAGTCATGTTAAACGCGGTCAGTTTACCCAACCACACATTTACTGGGCAGGCTTAATCCTCTAAGCAGTTAACCAGTATTGTGCACATTCTTTCGCCAGAAACTGACAACTGCCCTTCTTGAATCAGCAGAATGGAGAGAATGACCGTAGAAAATATTTCACGACCAATCTCTATGAAAGAATGTTGCCGACTTCGGCGGGGGTTGAACCTGCGACCTCCTGGTCTCCAGTTGTACAGCGCATCCAACTGAGCCGCCAAGGTCAGCAAAACTGGTAGTACCTGGTGAGGTGCCTACAAACTGTTGGATGAATACCTCTAGATAAGAGAGGGTACTAGGTAACTTTTTTGGGGGACTGATTGTTTACAATCGAGCCATAGTATACAAACACCAAATTTTCCTTAAGGTAGTTGTCCGCTTGATTATCACTGACGAATGAAATTCAATTAAACAGTTGTACAAAATCCAGGTGACATTTATAGCCTAGCTATTCTTGTCACTGTGATGTCAGAGAGCTGTGTAAAGAGGGTCATTTGTAAAACCTGGGCTGGGACATTGGCAAACAGTGCAGACCCAGGCCAGATGTCACAGAATGCTGCATCTGATCAGGGTCTGTACATTACAGGAAGTTAAGGTAAGGGTTAAATGAAACAGTCTTAAGTTCCCCTTCAGGGCCATTTTCCCAGCCTATACTCAGAGACCAGCATAAAAACAAATTGTGGTACTCATTAAAGTGCCTCATCAAGGTTCTAATGAGTACCACAAAAATACATTTTCATGCAGAAGTAAGAAAACTATCTATATTTATTGACTGAAGAAAGCATCTCATCTGGAGCTATGTGTATGACTGGCAAACAGTGCAGACCTTGATCAAACTGCTCCTTTTGCAGTTTGACCTAAGTCTACACTGTTTGCTTATGATTGCCAGTCTGAATATTCAAAAGAAATATGATAAAGTACTAGTATATAAGTTGGTTCCCAACCAACTTATATACTTATACTTTACCATATTTATAAATGAAAATTAGTGACTACTGATTACTTTGCAATTACTCAGAAAATGTAATTGATTACAAGTAATCATGATAACAGATTACAATTACCCAAGGTCTGTTGGTTGGAATGGAATTATAACTGCTCAGTCAACACTACATATATTAAGGTCATGTTGAGCCGGTCAGTTTACCTAACAACATTTTTCCTGGGCTGGCTAAGTCCTCCCAAGCTGTTAACCAGTCCTTGTGCATATTCTTTCATCAGAAACTGACAACAGTCCTTCTTGACTCACTGGAAGGAAGAGAATGACTGATGAAAATACTTCATGATCAATCTCCATGAATGAAAATTGCCAGACATAGCTACAGATAAGAGGGGGTATCCACATAATATTTTTCTTATTTCTCGACGATAACAAGGCGCTTCTAATGAGTACCCACAACATATGTTTCCATTGAGAAATAAGAAAGTTATCAGCAATTTGCGAATAAAAAAAGTGCCTTATCTGCTGCTATGAGACCTTGCAAGGATCAAACCAACGACATCCTGATCACCAATCAGACAAGTTTATAAGATTAAGCTGCACTTACTTTCTGATGGAAACACAGATCCAGCAAACATTCTGGAGAGACCAACAGCATAATCACAGATATCAATATATTCTTGGACTTCTCCTTCTCCCTCTGCTAATATCTTACCATTCTCTAGAGATTCCTGCAAAATACATGTACATACAAACTGATTATGCAAATTCTTCACAATCCATCAGAGTTCTTTTTTGGTGTTTTACATATCTAACAACATTATCAAGTCATATCGAGATGAGGAAGGGGCGATAATGAAAGATTCTGTGCAACTAAGTGCAGTATTGTTTGTTTGTGTTGAGATTTTATGGCCCAGTCAACCCAATGGGGTCATGTCTAGCATGGTCAGTTTACCTAGCCACACGTTTACTGGGCAGGCTTAGTCCTCTAAGGGGTTAATCAGTATTGTTCACATTCTTTCACCAGAAATTGACAACTGCCCTTCTTGAATCAGCAGAAGGGAAAGAATATATTTCATGATCAATCTCCACTAAAGAATGTTGCCAACCTCGACGGGTGTCGAACCCGTGACCTCCTGGTCTCCAGTCAGACGCGCATCCAACTGCGCGACCAAGGCGAATGAAGTGCAGTACAGTCATCATCAGCTGAATTCCACCTCTAGCATGATTCTAACCCGGTATCTCATGATCTGGTCGGGAGCCCTGAACACTTGTCCATGTGGATGATTTCCTTAACCCTTGTCCTGCTGAACCTGGATATACCCTGCCTTTGCAAACAGTGTAGATTCAGATCAGTTGGCTTCTGAAGAAGCCAACTGATCTAAATCTGCACTGTTTGCCATTAAGTATGTGAATTTATAACAACAATATGGATCAAGTAATCTGATTGGCTGAAAATTAGAAGTGGGAGTGGCATCAATTTATTCAGCAGGACAAGAAATGATGATGATTTTGTGTTTTACATCTCTAACAATATTATTAAGTCATATCGAGATGAGGAAGGGGTGATAATGAAAGATTCTGTACAATGAAGTGCAGTAAAGTCATCATCAACTGAATTCCACCTCTAGCATGATTCAACCCCGGGATCTCATGATCTTAAGTCAGCAGCCCTCATCACTTGTCCATGTGGATGATTTCCTTAACTAATGATCTGGCAGTTGTCAGTTCAAATCCTACCTGACACAAATCTTCGCATGACTGTAAAATGTCTCCTTACACATTCTTAACATATCACTTTATCATCATCCCAAAATGGCTTAAATACTATTAATGGAATGTTAAAACACTAAAGTATCAAAAGCATTAGACCCTGGACAGATGTAACTGATTAGTCCCATGACTGTCAGTTAAGTCAGGTGTAAAATGTTTACAATCTCCTGTGTTTCAATCCATATAAAAAGTGGCTCTGTTTTTCAGTTTTTAATGAATTACTATGTGCTTTATATGTATATAGGAAAGAAACTTTGTTTAGCAAAGAAAGTTATTTTCAACCTGATCAAAGTCTTGATGAATACAGAAAGAGTTCGGTCCAGATCAATTTTACTTGAGCACTTTGCAAACTGGCAACATCTTTCAGGTGTATCCAAGATGACTGGATACACTTTCAATAGCAAACCTTAAGCTTTTAACTTTCCTTCTCAAAGAAAGGGGCACTTAGCAGAAAAGAATTGGATTCTGTGGTATCTGAGTGGCTTCTCAAAAAGGACAAATCTTAACATTTGCCACCCTGAATAAATTAAGATGCCACGCCCATTTCTAATTGCCAGCCAATCAGATGACTTAATCCAGGTTGTTGATATAAATTCACATACTGAATGACAAACTGTGCAGATCCAGATCAGTTGGCTTCTTCAGAAGCCAACTGATCTGGATCTACACTGTTTGCAAAGGCAGGATATATCCGGGTTCAGCAGGACAAGGGTTAAAGGAAAACATTTTCTTTTAGGTAAGACAGGTTTTCTTTGAAAGTTTATCCATTCACCTTCAGTCTTTGTGGCCTTATGTGGCAAGGATGTGTCACAAGTAAGTCAGAGAATGGGTAAACTTGCATAATACCAAGACAGGTATTAACCCTTGTCATGCTGAATAAATTAAGATGCCAAGCCCACTTCTAATTTCCAGCCAATCAGATTACTTGATCTGGGTTTTTGATAGAAATTCACATATTTAATGACAAACAGTGTAGATCCAGATCAGTTGGCTTCTTCAGAAGCCAACTGATCTGGATCTATACTGTTTGCTAAGACAGGGCATGCCGTGTTTAGCAAGAGAAGGGTTAAGTACTAGCCAACACATCCAACTAGTATGATGATGTCTTTTACTATTTTTTTGTGAATGATCATTCAAGGGTGATCACTCCAATCTGAAAACATTTACCCACTTCTCATAAGGGGAGACAATTCTTAAAGCCAAATTCTTTACGTTTTGAATAACCCCTTTTAGATGAGATTCATTTGCCAGATAAGCAAATTCTTTTCTCCTGGAGTTATCTCCTTTTGAAAATGTTGGCAACACCTTTCAGCTTAGACTGCTCTCTCTTAGACGTGTATTCATTCACATAAAAACACTAAGTGGCACATGCCATGATGCAGTATCCCATGTAAAAAGTGTTAAATACCATTTTTCCTAGTAAATTCTTCTTTTTTCTTAAGGCATCCCCCATCTGCCTTACAATCTCTCCTCTCTCTGGACCAGGGATCTGAAAAAAATTATAATTACATGCATTACAAAACAGTTCAAGCTTCAACCTAATCCTTCAAGGATAATAAAGTTATTAGTGAAAATGCATCAACAATGGACAAACAGCACAACCTCTTCATAACACTACTGTCCAAAGCAAATCCAGTGTCAGCAAAACAACTGTGTTGTACCCAAACAAAAATGTACAGATTATATAGAAAAATATAACCTATATATTTTTGTTTGGATATAACAATTTTGGGTTCCACCTTTAACCCTTAAAAGTCCAAACACAACTGCAGCAGATGACATTTTCTTTCTTTTTTTTTTTTTTTTTTTTCAGAGAAAACAAGTCTTTATATTTCATGTGAATCATCTGCCAAGCAGATGATTCATATGAAATGTCAAGACTTGTTTTCTCTAAAAAGTAAAAACAAAAATTTTTGAATGTTGTCTGCTACAAATTTTGCTTGGCACTTTAGGGGTTAAACAATCTTATATCCTAAACCATCTCGTCTCATAAAGAGGTCTGAATGTATTCTAAAGTGCAAAAGGCGTCATAAATCATGTAAAATGCAAGACCTATTTATTAACTTGCCCTACAATCTCCTCTTTAGACAGAAGATATCTGCTCCATGTATTAAAACAATGATTCGAAATGCAATGATATGGGATGCAACAGAACATAGTGATTCCTATACATGACCCCAAACCCTGTTTGATTGGGGCACAATAATACAAACTCAATTCTCCAGATATGACACTTTTTTCAACTCAAAAGAATGGATATTTTTCTTATTTCTCCACAAAAACATGTGATGTCTGTACTCATTAGAAGTGTTTCAGTCTTATTTCTCCATGAACACATGTTGTGGATACTCATTAGAAGCACTTCATGGAGGTGCTTCTAATGAGAACCCACTTTATCATGGAAAAATAAGAAAAAGCATTTTATTGATGCCCCTTCTTATCTGGAGCTATGCCAACTTTCATCCACAAAACCTATTTACAGTGTGATTCAGAGATAATTTTACATAATTTACATTGTTGATTAACTGGTTTTAACAATAACATACTCTGATTTTATGGCGATTTTGTCTCAAAAAAAAGTGCTGGGCCCAGTTGTCCAAAGCGTCGTTAGCTTAACGAGCTTGTTAAGGGTCATTTCGTTAACTATTTTAGCGGATTCAATACACAATATTCTGATATTTTTTGCTGAAAAAATGTGAGTAGCTTTTGCACTGCAAAAGCTACTCACTTTTTTTCAGCAAAAAATTTCAGCATATTTGCATATCACTCGATGTAAATTTTAACGAATCATTAACTAACGATGTCGTTAGCTTTGAACAACTGGGCCCTGATGTTTTTCTTCTTTCTCCATGGAACTATTGGTATTTTTCTAAATTTGGTACAGATTAAAACATGGAAGCTTCACCATGTCATTATCTGACCTGTATACTTTGTGCTTATATCTGGATTCCCCAAGCAGGAGGAAAATCATACATGAAGAGTCCTATGAGAAAAAAGTTAGCAGTTCTGACCCAGAAGTACATCTTCCACATCATAGATACATGTAGGTCCTGCTATCCACTGTTTACAGAGCTTTAATATATTAAGTATAGGAAACACAACATGGTAAGTTTTATATAGGGAATGACCTAGAAGACCTATAAATTAACTTCTGAACTTGAGCCTTAAATTATGTGACTGCTGCAATAAAGAGATCGACTGAGTTGAGGTTTTACAGCCCAATCAACCCATTAGGGTCATGTCAAGCCAGTCAGTTATCCTAACCACACTTTTTCCTGGGCAGACTTTGTCCTCTAAGCAGTTAACCAGTATTTGTGTACATTCTTTTACCAGAAACTGACAAACAATAAAGAGATAACTTACATCTGCCCATATCTGCCATGCTTCTTTTACTGCTCTGATTGCCTGCTCATAGTCAGCTGCACTACCCTGAAATATCCATACAAAGTCCTTTATAATTCCAGTACAAGATGGTAACTTGGGCCCAGAGGTTCAAAACTAACGATTTTGTTAGTTAACTCATCATAACTTTGATCATTAAATACGGCATATATGTAATATTTTTGCTGAAAAAATGTGAGTAGCTTTTGCATTTTTTCAGCAAAAATACCTATGAATTCAATATTGTACTTACTAGAACAGTTAACATTTTGACCACTAATGAGCTAGTTAAGCTAACGATGCTTTGAACAACTGGGCCCTGTACAGAATGGTAACTTGGTGTTTTACAGATCTTTCAACATTATTTAAGTCATACCAAGATGATGGAAGGGGTGATAATGAAAGACGCTGTGTAATGAAGTGTGGTACAGCCATGAGCTGAACTCAAGGTTGGGCGGCAAATTCCACCCCCGGTATTTACCAGTGGCATTTGCCGGTATTTACTGGTCTGGAAAATACTCCTCAAGTGGCAAATACTGGCAAATATCGGCAAATTGAAATTTTTTTGGCCTTAAAAAACTGCAGAAGTCTTTAAACAAGTTGCATTGAAATAGTATAAGCAAACTAGATGAGTAAGAATGTTAAAATCATTAATTATATAAGGTTACCACCCTGAAGAATAGAAGAAATCTCAATATAAACATGTAACACTGCCAAAAAGTGAATCTAAGACAAAAATTTTGAAATTATTTAAGCAACAAATGGTCTTTAATTAAAAAAAAAATCATGTAGGCCTTTATCTCAATAGTAGAAATTCACCTGTGCACCTGGCCACTGACATTTACCATAATGACCCTAAGTTTTTGTGCTGGCAGACCATGTCAAAAAGAGCAGACCAAGATCATACTGAACAGTCTAGTCAGGATCTTAAATGTTTGCCAGGCCATCTGCATCTTTTAAACACAATTCAGTATGGTAAAAGTATGTTTTGCAAAGTTTAGGATATTTACATCACTTTACTATATTCAAAATTTTTAGGAGTTTTAGTGTACATGTAATTAGCAAGACTACCTGTATGGTCTAATTACTAAAACAACAAATCCCAGGACAATTGTTTGTTCAAGAGGGTACTTGATAGCCAGGGGCAAGATGTCATAAATGAATGCATATAGACAATAAGTCTAGGTGAAAGTAAAAAGGTGTTATTGAAAATATTGAAGAAAAAAAAAAAAAAAGATAAAAAAGTTAAAAAAAAAAAATAAAAATGAAAAGATACAAAAAAAAATTAAAAAAGAAAAAAAAAGATTAAAAAACAAAAAACAAAAGAAAAAAAAAATGAAAAGAAAGAAAAAGTAAAAATAAAAACCTGTAGTGGTAGCCACAAGCCACCTGATGAGTACTTTGGCAGGTATGAAACAGGCTTTTTTTTCTCTAGATTTCACTTAACTGAATTTAATATTAAAGTAAACTTAAACCAGAGTTAAACTGCAATCAGTATAATGTAAATACTAAGTCAACTATGTAGCCCCTATTACAGACATTGTCCATAGGTTGATACTGAGGGTAGGGTTTTGTCTTACTTCCAGGGTGGTAAATGCCAATTTCCAGTATTTGCCGGCATTTACCAGTATTTGCCGGTATTTACCGGTAAATACCACCGACATGGAATATACTCATATTTGCCGGCATTTTGCCAACCTTGGAGCCTGAACTTCACTTCTAGTGAGATTCTAATCCAGTACCTCATGATCCGATGTCTAAAGAACTAGCCACTTGGCTATCTAGATGCTTCTACCAGTATGTATATAATGTATACATAGCTCTAGTCTCCACATACAGCACTGTTTTTTACAACCACATCACGAAAACATTCCTATTCAAATATATAGAAAATTTCACCTCCAAAAACTGAACATATTCAGATAAAAACTGATATTTTTCATATTTCTGCTCAAAACATAGATTGTGAGTACTCGTTAGAACCACCTTGGTGAGGCAGTTCTAATGAGTACCCACAATCTATGCTTTTGAGCAGAAATAAGAAAAATAATGTATACCCCTGTAAACCCCAGTTTTACATAGTAAAACTGGGGTTTAAGGGGGTCAGTATTATATAGGCATGTTTTCGTGATGAATATATGCTCATATTTTCCTCTTTTTTTTATCATCATTAAAATGTCAGTCCATTATGGGTTCTCATTAGAAGTGCCTTGCCAATGGACTTGTAATTATGAGTATACGCCCAAACATATCCTTTTATTACTTCTACTTCTACTGAATACTCCCAACAATCAACTGCTGATTATTACTGAGAAGTGTTGTCAGGAAACAGCAAGAAAAGATGTACCGGTATATAAAATTGATTAAATGTTATTTTAGATGAGGATGTCAGTTTTGATTATGGAGAAAATGCAATTTAACCATTTTCCCAAATATAAATCTATGGGAGGTTTCTGTTGCC
This sequence comes from Anodontia alba, assembly GCA_964016985.1. Taxonomy (NCBI): domain Eukaryota; kingdom Metazoa; phylum Mollusca; class Bivalvia; order Lucinida; family Lucinidae; genus Anodontia; species Anodontia alba. Next base: position 26,209,627 of record OZ024829.1, read on the forward strand.
AGACAGACAATGGACAAAAAGTGATCACTATAGCTCATACTGAGCATAGCTCAGGTGAGCCAAAACCATTCTGGGACTTAAAAGTTTGCTGTTGACCAGCCCAGCAGTAAATTCACCCAGGCTAGTGCTTGGCCTTAATACTGTAAGGAAGGGTATTCCCTGACTAATGGTTCTGAGGAAATCAGAGTTCATACGGTACTTGTCCATTAATATGGTATGAGGAAGTTGAGATTCCATTTTCTGTAAGTTGACAGTGATCAATAGCAACTAGATTAAATTTTATTTTAAACAACATGATAGGCAATTTTGTACTGTTCTATAGTTTGCCAGTTTAAGAGCTGAAACATTTCCCAAAAACTGCTGATGAAATCATAATCATTGAGAACATATCTAGTTTACTGCTCGCTGAACTCTTTCAATCTTATATGCAAGACAGTCTTTTCTGCAAGGGATGCCAGAGGGGGCGCAATGCTCAAGCTGAGGAAGAACATAATTATGTGTTTTAAGCAGTTTCTTGAATTTTTTGACTGTTTGTCTGGATACATGTATTTCTTTTAACAAATTAAAGGCTTTAGAAGAAAGTTTCAATATGTTTGTTTGTGCTGATGTTTTACGGCCTGGTCGACCCAATGGGGTCATGTCGAGCCTAACCACACTTTTACTGGGCAGGATTAGTCCTCTAAGCGGTTAAGAAGTAATGTGCACATTCTTTCGCCATAAACTGACAACTGCCCTTCTTGAATCAGCTGAAGGGAGAGAATGACTGTAGAAAATATTTCATGATCTATCTCCATGAAAGAATGTTGCTAACCTGGAGGGGCAGAACTCGCAACCTCCTGATCACCAGTCGAACGCGTTTCAATATGAGATTTCCAATTAAAATCATGACTGATTGTGATTCCCAAATATTTCACATTTTCAGTTGCTTTCAGTTCAATATTGTGAAGTTTGTAGGGATAAGTGATGGGATGTTTCTTTCCAGATACACGGATTACTTCACATTTGTCTGGATTGAAGTCCAAGGACATGTTTGAGTCCCACTGTTCAAGTTTATGCAAGTCATTTTGTAGAGTTTCAGAATCTGCTGCTGAGTTTATTGTCAGATTGACAACAGTACTGTCTGCAAAAAGTCTGGTCTTGCTTTTGAGTGAGTCTGGTAAGTCATTTATATCAACAAGGAATAAGCAGGGCCCCAGGCCAGAGCCCTTTGGGACACTTGACATGATTGGTACTGCTTGAGATTGTTTGCCTTTGACTACTACTGATAGACCTCTGTTTTGAAGAAAAGACCTTATCCAGGAAACTGTTTTAAGATCTACGGTACACCCAAATTGAAAAGTTTGTAAAAAATCAGTAGACTATGTACGATCAACTTTGTCAAAGGCTTTACTGAAATCCATTATAATGAGATTAGTCTGCTTGAGGTTGTAAAGATTTCTTGAGTGAAACTTAGGAGTTGAGTTTCACAACTGTGCTTTGAATGAAAACCATGTTGGAATGGGCTGAGGAGGTCTGAGTTAGAATGGTTCATATTGTTAGATACCAAGATATGTTCCATCAACTTAGTAGCTATGCATGATGTAAGTGAGACAGGTCTGTAATTACTTGGTTTGGATTTTGGACCCTTTTTGTTGACAAGGGGAACAAGAGCTTCCAATCATGAGGTACAATACCAGTTTGGAGTGAGCTTCAGAATATTTTCAATAAAACTGGTGCAATTTCATGATGCAGTTCCTTCAGAAGCTGGGGGGAAATTGCATCTGGGCCTGAAGCCTTGTTGGGATCAAGGCCCTTGAGAAGATTCTCAACACCACTGAGAGAGATAGAAATTTTTGGCATTTGCCAGATGTTTTTGGGATTAAAGCCCTGAAACCATAGAACTGGCTTTGCAAGGATTTGTAAAATCAAAAACTTTTGTTTGGAAAAGATGGATTTAAACTGATTATTTAATACCCTGGCTTGATCTGTTGTATCTGTACGAGTTGTTCCATCAAATTTCAGTGGAGCAATCCATAGTTTTCTGTTTATTTGTGTTTGATGAAGGAATAGAGTTTCTTATCAGAGTCCCTGCTTCTTGATATTTCCAATATGATTTTCTTATTTCATTTTAGATTATTTTGGTTTTTGAATTTTGATAATTTACTTTTCAACTTTTCATAGTTTTGTTTGCCTTTTGAGCTTTTGGCCTTCTGATAGTTTATGATGCTTATGAATTTTCTTTTTCATAGAACTTGTTATCCAGGGGAGGTCAGATCTAGTCAATTTAGACAGTATGTGAACATTTGTAAGGCGGTCAATTTCTGACTGATACCTTGATAAGGCACTTCTGATGAGTATCCACAATATATGTTTTAATGAAGAAATAAAAATATTTATATATTGCACCTCCTCTTACATGAATCTGTCTGGAATTTTGAACCATCAACCCTATTTTGAAATACTTCTCCAACTTAAATGTCCCCTCCCCATATGAGTTGGATGACTAAGAAAAGAGAGGGATCTAACTGACTTGCTCATACATGTTTCTATTCTATGAGTACCTGTTACACATACCTGTGTCACTTTTGCAATAGGCTGGTTTGTTGTTGGCGAATATGATGTGGTCTCCTGAAAGAAAAAGTTAATTTGGTTAGTGTATGTTACATCCATACCCTATTTTACAACCAGACAGTCATCTATATAGACTGTACTGTCATTAATACAGGTTTCGTTCTTATTTGTTTGTGTTCAGGTTTTACGGCCCAGTCAACCCGTTGGGTCATGTTGAGTGGTGTCAATTTACCTAACCACACTTTTTCTTGGACATGTTTAGTCTCTAAACAGTTAACCAGTACTTGTGCACATTCATTTGCCAGAAACTGACAACTGCATGCTCTTCTTGAATCAGTGGAAGGGAGAGAATGAGGAAAGAAAACATTTCATGATCAATCTTCACAAAAGAATGATGCCAGACCCTGTGGGGATCAAAACTGTGACCTCCTGATCACCAATGGTATGTGCATCTGACTGAGCCACTGTGGCCGGCCCTTCTGTTCTTGATTTTGAATTAGCATATTTTGTGATTTATTCTATAGAGCATAGCTCCAGATAGGAAGAATGTCCAGTTAAAATATTCATGTTACTTCTCCACAAATCATTCAATGTTAATATTCATAAAAAGCATGCTGGCAATGCACGTGTAGGTTTTCATGGAGAAATAAGAAACATGAACATACTTTGGATGAAAAAAAAAAAAAATGCCTTAGCTGGAGCTACATAATGAATTATGCTAACAGGAGACATTTTGGGTATTGTCTTGTTAGAAAAATGTGTAATATTGCCAAGATATATTTAATTTGTACAGACTAATGCATCTTCTGTTCTTTCCATAATAAATATTTTGATAGTGATTGATTTTATAATCATGGGTGTTAGTTTGTATTAAACCTCATAAGGGAATATTAATGATGAGAGTGAACAATGTATTGACAGAAGACATTACAAATACATTATCATAAAGGGACCGGAACACATTTTTTATAACACACTGGAATAAGGTTAATTTATTGTATGCTAAGATCAAATTTATTAACAACCAACACACAAACAGACAGCAATTGTTATAAAAACGATCTTTAATAATATAATATGAAAAAATTAAAGTGTGTTCTGGTAATTACCAATGTGTTCCTGTGTTTTGGTGTGTTCCGGTATTTCTATGAACCCCCTCCTAGGTATCTACCAAGCAGGCTTCATAATTTTGTATTCATTTTTACTATGGGAAAAAGTTAAAATATTTAATTTTGTATAAAAGCCATTGAATAGAGTAAACCTTTTTGAGCATAGGTAGTTAGGACAAATGGTTTTGCATTAAATCATGACAAAAGTTTGCAAATTTACTTCATCTGCAAAACATTTTAGACACACCTTCAAAACAACCAATCAAATTGCTCACTTATAACACACCTCCAGAGGCTGTGGTTTGACCTTGACATACAATAACTTCGCAGTGGTGAAAAGCGTGTCCAACAATACTACAAACATCAATTTTGGAAAAACGCGTACCTTTGAATAGAACTCGCACCAGATATTTACATCTGAGAAACTGTCAACACAAACTAAAACGGCACAAAATAAGGACACGAAAACTAATTACCTCACCTGATCCCGTCCATTTACCGTAAAACACTCCCTTATTGCTGGCATCCAGCTCTAACTCTTTCAACCACGAATATTTGGGATCTTCTATAAGTAGTGTAGACATACTGGCTCTGTGTGTCTTCAGCAAACAAACTCGCCTTGTTATCAGTTTTCTGGCGACGTGTGACCCAAATTTGATAAAAGAAGCCATTTCCGGTAATCTTTGTTGTTGAGAAGTATTTCCAGCCTTCTTCTAGCTTCAGGGCGTTGGAATATGTGGTTGTGGCGTCATAGACCAAGGTATAGAAACTCGATCCACTTAAGTCGAATATTATGCCACACAGTCATAAGCCCCACAATATATCAGTAAAATAAAGCTTGCTTATATACGGATGTTTGTTGTTTTTGTTTTTTTTTGTTGTTGTTGTTGTTTTTTTAAACTAGGTTTTCCAATTTCCCAGTTTAATCCATCTGTAAATATACATATATGTATATATCATATGTGCAGTGCTCCCGGCCAATCCTGCGCGCTTAAGCTACTGTGCAGGCCATAATTTCAATACAGATAAATAAATAAAATGCATTTCATTGACATCTTAGATCCTTATCAATTAATGCAGAGCAAATAGGACTTCATTTTTTGCATCTCTGCTTTAAATTCGTTGTCAGCGCCGGTCATCAAACGTCACTACAGTTTTGTGTTTGAGCCATTGAATGTTTCCTGGAGAAAATCTTTTCCTTATTTAATAATAATACAATGTTTCAGTTTTATTCATGAACCCCATGAAATCCTAGATTTATTCGAAGAGGTAATAAAATGATCTTATCTTTTGTTTATTGTAAGAGTCTTTTCGATAACAATTAATTTCTGACTGCTTATAAAATTCAAGTTAAAGGTTTGTCCGTAGATGTTATGTCCATACCGTTACACTTCAACTACATCTTGTCATGAAGACCCTACATTTGCAGCGGACACGGTTGAACGTCAAAAACACTTCTATTACTGCATTATTCAATTTACGGGTGGAAACCGTCGCAACCAAAGAACACAACAATATCAGGAAAAATGACCATGGAATAAAAAAAATTGATTGTTACATTTATTATGCGTCCACGCCGTTCATTTTATTTTTCACGTGAACGTAAATCGTTTTCATATGAAACCATTTTTACCTAAATGGGGATGATATAAACTGAGTTTTTCTTACTATGGAAACCACTCTGTCCGTTGGAACGTAGGTGTAATTTTCATAACGAATACTGAAATGTCCATACCGTTACTGTCTGTACCGTTACTTTTTACATCCACATCGTGTAACGGTGCAGACACATTCATGTTTATTTTCTTGAATATGCATTTTGTTGTAAATCCTTGTTGAAGTTATAGTTTCCTGTGGATCGCTTGGAAGTCAGTTGGCATAATATGCCAAAGTTATGTTTGATCAACAGGTTTATCATCAGTTTTTTTAATGCCAGTTCAGGGCTACCAATCCCGTTTGTAACTGTCTTCATATTATGTTTTTGGATCAACAGTTTCGTTGCCAGCGTAAAATATGTCCTGTAGCCCGTTATCCACTGAAATAGAGTAAACGTGTCTGGGACATATACGTTTAACAGGCCAATATGCCATCTTGAAGTTACTATATTTTTACCGTTATGGTTGTCATGTATCGTTACGGACTGTCCGTTCCGTTACAATGAAAATAAAAATGAACTATTTCAAACAGAAATATTTAATACCAAGTTTCCTTTCGTGACTAAACAAACGTATGCATAACGGCATGTCGACCACAGCAAGTGTAACTTTACAAAACACCCCTTTTGATAGTCACAGAGAAATTTTGTCTAAATTTCACTGGTTTTGTCCATACAGTTCATGCATTTCATGTACTTAAACCTGAAATAAGGAACATTTCTTTCGATATTTAACAAGTGTTAGAATTTCTCTGCATAAGTATTTTATTTAGAATAAATACAGCTTGAATGAAGAAAGGCAAAGCTTAGGTCAAGGTAACGGTTTAGACATTTTACCGTTACGGGACACTTCTGGTTGCTATGGAAACGTTAGTTTGTATTAGAAATAGTGTCGATTTAAGAATATTGTACCTCAAGTGTCATATTTTCATATTTTACATAAAAAGTTGGAAACAAATAAGTTGATTTTAGTTAGTAATATATGTCAAAAAGTCACGTAGTTAAATATTCATCCATATCAGATATCGCTTTGTCGGCAGCTGCGTCAGTCTAAGACGATCACAACCAACTATCGACATGCCAGACGGTCTGACCACTTCCATACAAGCTGGCTGAGAAATTTACTATTTTTAAAGATCAAGGGCAATCCAGATTCACAGATACAGAAGTCCCGAAGAAATGAGAAATGGCAAAGATTTATGCTCTTCTGAAGTAGACATTGTTAAGATGAGTTGGCATGTGACCAGAATGCTATATGACCAGTCGCAAAGAATGTTTTCTATGGGTAGCTTGAGAATGCAAATGGTTCAGAGAGGGACAGAAGAAACGTTAGAAAGACCGGCACACTGAAAGCTTCCCTGAATAACTTGAGACTGAAGTACTAATTAACCTTTACCACTCTATGGACAAATTTAGAACTTTTACCCAGCATGCTAAGTGTTAATCGCAAGAGTGGTGGCGATCAAAAGCACAACAACCGCCGCATAGGCGTAGTGCTCATTACGCACATCACTCATGTGCGTAATATGCGTATGAAATATATTTATAATAGAGTGACAGTAACAAACTATTTTGTTTCTTTAACATAGGGGCTGCTCTTAAGGGGAAGAATTTGCCTCCCCCACCCCGGAGCAAATTCTTTCCTTTTAGAGTAGCCCCTATTTTGGAAGCGATTCAAGATTTTTCCTGGGTTTGCGAAAAAATAATTCCGTTCCTGGATACGCCACTTTCCGGTTGCAAATTTGTCAGCAACACTTATTAATTGGCCTCCATCCCACTAAAGTTCATTCTGTGTTCTTTTAGCTTTGAAAAAAAATCAAATGACTCACATTGAATGGTCTCACCACGTGGTTTGCTAACGTCATGTTTTTTGGAAAACATATGCTATTTAGTTCAATATGAAGACCACTTGACCTTGATTTAAATGATAATCCTATATACTTCGTTGGTTGTATTTGTAAACTTTTTCCCATCGGCAAATCAATTTACAACCAAAATAAAACTTTGAACGTCACAAAACCACATTTAGGGATATTTTGAGTCGTGCCTTAGAAAAACGTTCGTCGGAGCAGATGCAGACAACGTTGGACCAGATCAGGCAGCGCATCCGCGCAGTCTGGTCAGAGCCTTCATTGTTCACTGACGGGATCATTTTATACTGTAGAATATATTAAAGTAAAGCAATTTCACTTTTCAGATTGTGCGGCTTCGAAGGCTGATCTGGATCTGTACTGGACGCATATGTCCAAAGATACCTTTTCTCATGATGCGGCGCAATTCTGTTTGCGTCTAACCATTAGAAAACGGGACTGCGAACATATGTGAAGAATGAACGCACCGGCTGATTAAGATCTTCTCTATTGTTCTCTTACAATGATCTATCTACAATGTCATCTAATCCTGTGCTATGTATCAACAAAATTTCAAGGGGTTTGCTCAGATCACGCTTTTGCATGGATTGGTTTAGCCATCCGCTGTTCAGATGTCCTCATTAGATTGCACCGAGTATCACTTTTCGCAGGGGTAAACCATTTTATGACTGTCCGGTCCAAACTTGGTCACAACTTTTACCGTGTTTATCTATGTGTACCAAATTAAGACGCTGCCTGATGCGGCGTCTGATCAGGGTCTACACTGTTTTCTAACCATCCACTGTCTGGTGATTGGTCATTACGAAAACACACCTATTCAAATATATATATGAAATTTCTCCTCCAAAAATTTAAAAATTTCAGATAAAAAACTGTGATATTTTTCATATTTCTGCTCAAAACATAGATTGTGGGTACTCGTTAGAACCGCCTCGCCGATGCGGTTCTAACGAGTACCCACAATCTATGTTTTGAGCAGAAATAAGAAAAATAATGTATACCCCTGCAAACCCCAGTTTTACTATATAAAAGTGGGGTTTAAGGGGGTCAAAATTATATAGGCATGTTTTCGTGATGTGATAGGAGTTGTTCGAGTTCAGCACAATTATGGTAAGAGGTTTAGGTGTCCGAATATTTAGGGTAAATTCGGTTAGCCTTGACTGCCCATTTCAACCTTGGTCACGATTGTTATTGTCTATTTCGTCACAGATCCGTCTACGGGCATTTTCGTCATCGCTTTGTTGTGCTTAAAGAATCATGCATAACTGCAGGGATAGATTCCGGATATGGGACCAATATATAAAAGGGGTCATGCTTTCTCACAAAGAACAATTCGATTTTGGGTTTCTTATAACTGGGGCAAAGACGTGGTCCCAAATAGAAAGAAAACAGAATGGTGGTGCCTTTACAGTTTATCGCCTTAGTACTGTCATGTAAGTTATTATTTCTTTTTTCTTTCTTTCTGTCTTTCTTTCTTTCTTTGACGTTGATCCTATTAACTGTATTTACCACAGCATAATTATAAGCATCGCATGGCCATTTCTTATGTTAAACCAGTCTACACGTATGTGGTGTGTAGCATTTTCTCCTATAATACAGAGTAAAAACATGCAGAGATTACAATTTTAGAAGAATTTTCATAGTTTTACAGTTTTTTAAACAGCTTTTCAATGTGTACTTTACTCCTAGCAATTTTGTACTGCATAAATCTGTCTTATTTTGCTTATTATTCAAAAGGTTCTTCATTTCTGATATTGTATGGTGAAAATGCCTTGGCTCACATAGCTCTAGATAAGAGAATATCAATATAGGGATCAAACATGGTTTTTCATGCATTAATATTCGCCAGGTGCCGTGGGAGGTGTTGAAAACCGAGACCGGAGGCCGCGGTTTTCAACACCTCCCAAGGGTCTTGGCGAATGTTAATGCATTGACAAAACATGTTCGATCGCTATTATTGCAGAAAAACTGAAAACATTTGCTACATTTCGCGTTATTTCTTGCACTATTTTGTTTCGCCTTTTCACCGATGTCTCGCGAAAACAATTTCAACGGACTATGCTCGTTCTAGGGCCGGGCAGTACACATCTCGTACCGGCAGCAAATCTGTGGCCCCGGTACGATCATATTGAAAGTTACGTAGCCGTGCATTAACAGCGCGTGAATTGCCCTGTTAATACATGGCTTTTCGCCGGTTAATGCACGGCTGTAAATAAAGTGCGACACTGCTTTTTATGCAATAAAAAAGATATCAAAATATTTTTTTCTAACACTCCGTAAAGAAGTATGACGTAGGTACTCATAAGAGCGCTGCGAGAATCTTCTAATGATTACCCACAATAGTTGTGTTTGTGGAGAAATTAGAAAAAAATATCAAAAAATATGCTCAACTGGAGAACTGGAGTATTGCCTAAGAAGTATACATTTTACATAGGATTGTGTACGTAATATGTTATTTGTATGTTTTTTGTTGTTGTTGTTGTTGTTTTTTTTTTTTTGTTTGTTTTTTTTTTTTTTTTTTTTTTTTTTTTTTTTTTTTTTTGTTTTTTGTTTTTTGTTGTTGTTGTTGTTTTTATCAACCATAATGTATGAATGTTTTCTTATTTTCTCCACGAAAATATCTATTGTAGCCACATGGAACCAGCATTCCCATCCGGAGTCTCTACAATGATAACAATACGAGGGATGTTCGAAATGAATTATCTGGAGACTTCAAATTTCAAGTTAGCCCAAAAGTACTCATTTCATGCCCTCGAAGTTATCCCCGTGGCTAGAAATGCAAAGTTTCAGCCGATGTATCCACTTCTTGAAGGCGTCACGGTACGCTGATTTGGGCACAGTAGTAAGGTACTGATGAATGGCAGATCCAAGTGCCTGTCGGGACTGATATTTCCACCCAGCAAGGAATGCTTTCAATTTCGGAAACAAAAAGAAATCACATGGGGCAAGGTCTGGGGAATACGGGGGGTGAGGCAAAACAGTTACTTTTTCTTTCTTCAAAAACGCCGTAACTATTGCGGAGGTATGAGCTGGGGCATTGTCATGTAGAAGACGGACATGTTTAAAACCAGTGGCAGGGCGTCGTTTCTGATAATACTTTTTCAGTTTCTTCAGTACTACGTCTTTGTAGTACTTTCCGGTGATGCCTTTGCCCTATTTCACTGACACTTTTATTGCGACTCCTTCACCAGAGAAGAAGATTGCATACAAACCCTTCTTTGTACTCAAAGAACGTTTGGCAATTATTGGGCGTTTGCTGTGTTTAGTGGCCCAGATCTTATTGCTAACCTTTCTGACGGGCTCAAAATAATGGACCCAGGTTTCATCACCTGTGACGACATTGGCAGACTGCTTTTTGTCATATTTTGGAAACATTTGAAGCAGCTTTTTGGCCACTTTAATCCGTTGCCTCTTTTGCTCGTCAGTCAACAGATGTGGCACCCATCTAGCAGAAATCTTTCTGACTTTCAAATGCTTCTTCAAAATAAGGTGAACCGTTGAAAGTGATATGCCTACCTTTCGTGCAATATCACGAACTATGAATCTGGCATCTCCTTCAATGATTTCCTTTATTTTGGAAACGATTTCTTTACGAGATGCAGATTTTGGTCTACCTGATTTCGGTGCATTTTGATGGACTCTACACCAGACTCAAATTTCTTTTTCCACCGCCGAACTGTGTCATAAGACACACAAGAAGGTCCAAAAGCAGTAGAAATTTCAGTCTTCTTCAAAGAACAACCAAGTTTTGAACGAGCTTTGATGTAAGCCCGTATTTCATCTTTTTTGTCGACGCTTCTACCAACCATTTTTACTGCAGTGGTCAATGACTGCGTGTATTCAAATGGCAAATTTTATGTCTTACACTTAGTCTAACATGTACATTTATACACCATTGTGTTGATATTGAATTACCCTATATAGGTATGTATTGGTTTTTATCGTGCCCCACGTGGATATCGAGCTAGAGGATAATAAGCAATTCATTTCGAACATCCCTCGTATTTTCAAAAGATGCTAAAAGATGATGAAATGCATAAATAAAACTCCGTTACTAGTAATGTACATTCTTTTATCTCTGTTTACAGTCTACAGTGTCTTTGGAGCACCAACTGGCCCGGTTGTGGGTGGTCAAAATTCGGATAAGAATGAGTACCCTTGGCAAATTATGCTCAAGTACAATGGAAACTTTTACTGTGGTGGATCTATTCTAGACAATAAAACCATTCTAACAGCCGCCCAGTGTGTTGAGGATGATCCCGACCAAGAGTGAGTAAAACTCATTATGACACATAATTCTTATAGTCGAATATTTACGGTAATGAGTAGCGCCAAGGCGAAACAACCCTTAGCACCAGCGAATGCGCATCATGGCCACTGTGATCTTGGCCCTGGTTTACAATCGTTCCTTAGAGTTGGAATTTGCACATCAAAATTTGCGTGTTCACATAAAAGCGGATATTCAACAATGGAACAAATAAATATAGTTCTATATCATCTATTGTACTTACACAAAATCACTAATTAATTTTATTTTAAAATTGTCATTTCATATGTTAACCCTTAGAGCGCCAATCACAACAATTGTCGTCTGCTTTGTCATCTGCTTGTGATTTTAAAAGTCATTTTTGCAAACAGTGTGGACCCAGATCAGACTGTTCCTCTAGGAGCAGTCTGATCTGGGTCCACACTGTTTGCCGGTATGCAAAAATATGTTTGAAAAGTTTGCAAGAATATTCAGCAGACGATATAAACAGACAATATTTTCAGATGCAGTTTTTCTTGTCGCTTTAAGGGTTAAAACATCGGACCTTAAATTAAGTCACGCCTTAACTCTAAGGAATGATTATGAAACTGGATACAGTACTCAGTATACCTTCCGAAATTTTAACTCATGAAATACGGTATTTAAAATCAGCTGAAATGAATAGTTTTATGTATGGTCAGCAGATGATGTCAAAATATATTTCTCGGCTTTATGAAGAGTCCAGTTTTATGTGAAAGCGCAAAATATGCCTTGTCAATCTCAGAAATTTTAAAGATAAACCAGGCCTGATAAGTTGTTTAGGCCTAGTTTGTACGTGTTGTATTTTTACGAGGAAGGGAATTAGTAAAAATAAAAAAAAATATATATAAATTTTGAAAAAAAGATACCTGTCATCTTTTTTTTCAAGTCTATGTTATGTGTACCCCGATAATCCCCTACAGTTTGTCATCCTTGAAACACAAAAATCAGGGTCTTATACGCACGAACACTGGGCTCATTTTGGATAGCTGGGTGATAGCCAAAATGCAAAATTTCTTCATGCGGACAACGAAGACGCTGATCAGACTGCGCGTATGCGCAGTCTGATCAGAGTCTTCGTTGGGCGCACATATCAGAGGGTACGTTTTGTCATGTTGCGACTCAAATGATTACAATGAAAGTTTTGTTTTTTTTAGGTATGGATTCTTCTCTGTTGTTGCTGGAGAATTTGACCTGTCAACAGACGAAGGAACCGAGCAAGAAATTGATGTTGATGAAGTTGTCATTGTAAGTAATGAGAGGCCAACAACATATTATATAATAAATAACAGGGGCGGATTCAGAGTGGTGTTCTTGGGGATTTGTCAAACCCAACGTTTGACTCAAAATTCCAATTTCATGGGCTACTTTAGATACATTTGCTAAATTTGGGATACCGTCTTCGCGCTAAATATTCACACCCTAACTGTTAACCTTATACTAATCTTCAGTAAGTACATTTTATAATACCTGTTTGTTTGTTTGTGTTGAGGTTTTACGGCCCAGTCAACCCAATGGGGTCATGTCGAGCGCGGTCAGTTTACCTAACCACACGTTTACTGGGAAGGCTTAGTCCTCTAAGCGGTTTACCAGTATTGTGCACATTCTTTCGCCAGAAACTGACAACTGCCCTTCTTGAATCAGCGGAAGGGAGAGAATGACCGTAGAAAATATTTCATGATCAATCTCCACGAAAGAATGTTGCCGACCTCGGCGGGGGTTAAACCCGCGACCTCCTGGTCTCCAGTCGGACGGCGCATCCAACTAAGCCACCGAGGCCGGTTATAATACTTGTAAATATGTGTGAAATTACTCGGTGCGTGGCAGTGTTGACCCTGATTAAACGTCACATTCTGCGGCCTCTGGTCTGGATCTATACTGTTCGCTCAGTCTGTCCGAATACGTAGCGTAAGTACGGTAATTTAATTTAATTACATAAACCCCCTCAGAAATATTCCTGGATCCGCCCCTGAACTACATGAGCCGGGATAGCATTCCCTACAAGCCAGGGCACAGTTGTTCAAAGCTAACGATGTCGTTAGTTAACGAGTCGTTAAAATTTACATTGAGTGATACGCAAATATGCTGAAAGTTTTTGCTGAAAAAATGTGAGTAGCTTTTGCAGTGCAAAAGCTACTCACATTTTTTCAGCAAAAAAATATCAGAATATTGTATATTGAATCTGCTAAAACAGTTAACGAAATAATCCTTAACGAGCTCGTTAAGCTAACGACGCTTTGAACAACTGGGCCCTGATTGCATGTAAGCCCAGCGAAGACAGCACAGCTTACGCGTCCGCGCAATCTGATCAGTCTACTCAGGACACTCTTTGGTAGCCAGGACCCGAAGCATCTTCAAACGGACAGCGAAGACTCTGATCACACCACGCGGATAAGTAGGTTGATCTGAGTCTTCGCTGGCCGCACATGCGTTCTTGTAGGAAATGCTGTGCCCCGGCTCAAATGCGAACTTCGAAGATACTGAAACCAGACATTCCGTCTGCCGCTTGTCTTCATTACGTCATTTAGTTTCTCCGAAGTTCACATCGTGTTGACCCTAAATATTCGGACAACTTAACTCCTTAACAAATTTGTCCTTGAGTGGTGATGCATCTAAAAAGTGGTTTCTGTTTTACACAGACTTATAGGCAAAACTTTTTAAAAATCTTGTCTGAAACTAGAAGGCCCAGGCCTTTGATATTTGGTATATAGCTTTATCTTGTAGACCTCTACCAAGATTGTTCAAATTATAGCCCTGGGATAAAAAATGGCCGTGGCCCAGGGGTCACATGTTTTATATAGATTCATACAGGGAAAAATATTAAAAAAACTTTGTCTTTGAAACTAGAAGGACCAGGCCTTTAATATTTGGTGTGCAACTTTATCTAGTAGGCCTCTACTTAAGGTGTTCAATTATAGCCCTGGGGTAAAAATGGCCCGGGGCAGACTTGTTTACATACTCTTATAGGGAAAAACTTTAAAATTCTTCTTGTCTCAAACTTGAACGCTCAGACCTTTGATATTTGATATATGTTACGCTGATATGTAGCGTAATCTAATGGACTTCTACCAAGAATGTTCAAATAGAAACAAATGTTCAAATAAAAAACCTCAGGGTCAAAAATGGCTCCGCCCAGGGGGTGGGGCGGGGTCAGTTGTTTAACATAGACCGATGTTGGGGAAAATCTTCAAACAGCTTCTTGTGTGAAACTAGCTAGAAGGCACATGCTTTCGATATTTGGTATGTAGCTTCATCTAGTAGGCTTTTTTTCCAAGATTGTTCAAAATATAGCACTTGGGTAAAAATGGCCCAGGACTCGAGGTCACTTGTTCTACACAGACACATTTAGGGAAAGACTTTCAATATCTTCTCGTCTGAAACTAGAAGGCCCAGGCCTTTGATATTTGGTATGTAGTTTCATGTAGTAGACTTCTACTAAGATTGTTAAAAGTGTTGCCCTGGGGTGTTCAAAGTGTATATGTATCACTGGGGAAAAATGGACCTACCCCATACGAGTCACTTGTTTTACATAACCTCATTTCAGGAAAAGCTTTTAAAGTCCTCTTGTCTGTATAAACTAGGAAGCCCATACCTTAGATATTTGGTATGTAGCTTCAGCTAGAGGACCTTTACTAATGTTGTTCAAATTATGGCCCTGGGGTCAAAGTGGCTCCATACCGAAGTTCACATGTATCACATATACTTGTATGGGAAAACTTTAAAAAAGTTTCTTGTGTGAAACTAGAAGACCTAGGCCTTTGACATTTGTTACTTAGTTTTATCTACTGAACCTTTGCCAAGATTGTTCACATTTTATCACGAGGTAAAAAGAAAACGGCCCCGTCCCGGGAGTGTTGGGGAGGGGCGGGGGAAGGGTCACTTGTTTTATATAGACTCATATGGGAAAATAACTAGAATCTTGTACGACACTACAAGACACAGGCCTTTGATATTTTGTATGTCAGTTTATCAAAGCCATATCTTATGTTAAGTTTCTGTTTTGCCAAATTAATTAAAGCTTAATTCCATACCAAGTTACTGTAGGATACAGAGACCAAAGGTTTTTCACACTGTACTGGCTACTATACCCATATGTTTCATTCTTTAAAAATGTTATCATAAGCTTGCTCAGAAAAAATAGTCTCAGGTAGCTACAGGACCAGTGACCCTCTGAATCTTCTTTCTCTTCTTCTTCTTCTTATTATTATTGCATGAGCTGCAACGTAATAAAATGAACCGTATGCCATGTGCGCCCAGCGAAGACTCAGATCAACCTGTGTATCAGCACAGTCTGCTTAGAGTCTCCGCTGTCCACCTGCAGAAGCCTTGAACCGTAGACGTTTTTTAGATCTGACCCTTTTAAGGAGAGGACAGGTTCACTTAAGACAGAGTTACTGCTCTTGAAAGTGTATCAATGCCCCTCAAATACAATTTTTGATATTCTTGTTATTTAAATTTTAGCATAGGAAGTACGACTCAGATGAACTGGACAATGATATCGCCCTGCTTTTCTTGATTGAGGAACTCGAATTCTGTCCCAGTGTCCAGCCCGTTCCACGACTTTCTAACAGGCAGTTTGACAAAGAAGCAAAACGTAGTTCCAACTGTTCTGTCTCAGGATGGGGTGTTTTTGATGATGGTAAGTAATGTATCATTAGAATGTGCGTGTGACAAATTAAATGTCGGGTAAGCTGCTATATTTATTAAGGTTGGTAAGTTTCTCTGGCAAAGTGCCATAGCTTAAACTATATATGAGATAGCACACCTAATGCATTGATGCTATATAGTCATTACTTAAACCTGTCACTGAAAACGCGCACAAGTAAACAAAAATCAGGAAACAATTTTACCTCCATGACTTTAACATATCTATAAAATGTAAAACAGCCTGTTGCTTCTATAACATTTCGTGAAAAGTGATATGCAGAGCTCTGTGTAGCCAAGAAATATCTTTTGTGGAGAAATAAAAAAAAAGGTATATCTAGAGCTGTGACTGAGAAGTGCATGTATACATTTCAGGGTCCAGTTGTTCAAAGCGTCGTTAGCTTAACGAGCTCGTTAAGGGTCATTTCGTTAACTATTTTAGCGGATTCAGTATACAATATTCTGATATTTTTTCACTCGATGTAAATTTTAACGAATCGTTAACTAACGACATCGTTAGTTTTGAACAACTTGGCCCAGATAATTAAGTGTGTGGACGTACTAAATATCAATAGAACAATATCTTATTGTTTCAGATACCCGTGATATTCCTGATATCATGCAGGAACTGTCTCCTACAAATGTGATTGGAAACAGAGTATGCAATAAGAAACTCAAGAAATACGGACTCAAGGTTACACCTAGAATGGTCTGCACTCTTGACCAGAACTCCGGAGTTTGTAACGTAAGTTACTAGACAGCTTATAAAAGACATAGAGGATATTTATTCTTTTGCTGTGAATACCATAAATATTGTCATCGAGTGAAATGAAAACATCAGTATTTTCACGAGTGCGAAGCACGAGTGAAAATTTAAATGTTTTCATTACACGAGATGAAAATTGTTATGGTATTCACTGAAAAAGAGTAAATTTTCTTTTTATTTTATTGTTCACACGTCAATGTTCCTTACATTCTAACTAAGAAAATGCATACCAACACTTGATAGTTTAGTTCAGAAACAAAGAAGTTAGAGGTGTTCAAAAATCTGAAGTGGTGGTAACATCCACTTCTGAAACAGTGAAGAAAACCGAAGTCGTCCAAAGCGAAAAGTGAAAATATAAATCGTATCATTCACTATAGTGAAATGATACGATATCAATTCACTAGTGATTGATACCACTTTTATTTTCATCAGATATACACTGATTTCACCGCTAACAATAAAATAAATTAATACAGTCAACCCTCTTTGTACCGACACTCGATACAGCGACAAAATTCGTTATAAAGGTTATCTGACTTGCACGAAACCTTCTGAAGAGGTAACAGTTAATCAGAAATTATGCAAGAACTTTGTATTGAATACCTCGAAAACATATGTTAGGGTATTTGTAGAATTAACAACTATCCAGAACATATACAGTGGACTCTCGTTATCTCGAATTCCAAGAGACTCTCTGAAATACTTCGAGATATCCGTATTTCGACATATCAGATTTGCAGAATTGAGGAAAAAATAATTCGAACAACCACATTTAACAAATTATATGTAATTGGACTCTTGAAATTAGAGATATATTGAAACTATTGTGGAAAAGAGGAGAAATAGCAATTTCTCCTCTTTTCCACAATATTTTTTTTACCTGTTGTTAGATTTTCATGTTTAGGCAGGGACCAGATTTTCACTTCGAGATAAGCGGTTATTCGATATAAGCGGGGTCGAGATAGCGAGAGTCAACTGTATTCTATAAGGAAATAAGAATAAAACACTGCATTTCTTACATTACTTTTGCAGCATGATACACACAAAAAGCTACACATCACAAAAACATGCCTATATGATTTTGACCCCCTTAAACCCCCTTTTATATAGTATAACTGGTGTTTACAGGGGTATACATTATTTTTCTTATTTCTTCTCAAAAACATAGATTGTTAGTACCCGTTAGAACCGCCTCGCCGAGGCGGTTCTAACGAGTACCCACATTCTATGTTTTGAGCAGAAATATGAAAAAATACCAGAACTTTTTATCTGAAATTTTTCATTTTTTGGTGGTAAAATTTTCAGTATCGTATTTGAATAGGCATGTTTTCGTATTGCAAATGTGAACGTTGCATCCATTTTTCGACGGACAAAAATCCGCAGGAAAGCGGTGTCATCTACATTGTTTTTGAAAATGCTGCTTCCAGGGCAGTGACGTAACGTCATTGTTTTTGACATGTCCGTCACGTGGCATCTATGCTGATGACGTCAAGGTAAGCCACGGGCCTGGCATGCGATTATTTAAAGCGGCGAAACGGGGCGTTTCTAATTCGTACCCGCAATATACGATTTTGTGGAGAAATAAAAAAAATCAATAAATTATGTTTCCAAGCTGCACCTTTTTTTTAAGAGTATAACACGTATAAGTTTCACATAGCATGCGTAGGCCATTGCATTGAGTTAACACAATAATGGGTTGCAGTGGTAAAATTATTGATTTTCCAGTCGCTGCATTATGTTTGCAGTTTGTGATCATAAACACACTGATAAAATAACTAGGCATGCGCCGTATTGTATTTGTATTGGGCCTAAATACATTTTATTTCTTTTATTTCAGGGTGACACCGGTGGTCCGATGGGCTGTTACGACGTGGAAGGGGAATTCACTCAGGTCGGCATTGTGTCCTGGGGCCCAAGCAGGATGTGCGCCAATGGACGACAGGTCTTCACCAGGGTCTCGAAGTACACAGGGTGGATAGAAGAACAAGTAGAAGCTTATGCTGCTGATGATGATAATGATGATGATGATGACGACGACGACGACGACGATAGTGATGATGATGACGACGATAGTGATGATGACAACGACGACGACGATGATGATGATGACGACGACGACGATGATGATGATGATGATGATGACGACGACGACGAGGATAATGATGAAGACGACGATAGTGATGATGACAACGACGACGACGACGATGATGATGATGATGATGACGACGACGACGATAATGATGATGACGACGACGACGATGATGATGACAACGACGACGATGATGATGATGATGATGATGACGACGACGATGATGATGATGACGACGACGACGACGACGATGATGATGATGATGATGATGATGATGATGATGATGATGATGACGAAGATGATGAATAAACTGAATACTATTTATGACAACGCATACAGTACTAAATATGTACGCTCTGTGAGCAGATAAGGGGAATTGATACACTTTCAGGGAGGCAACTTTGTCTAAATTGTTTTTGATCCCTTCTGAAAAGGGGTATACAGTAAAAGGAAAGCATTTACTCTTGTTGGGAGCAGATCATTTCCTTTTAGAGTAAACCCAAGGGGAGCAAATTCTTTCCTTTTAGAATAAATCCCTTTTCAGAAGGTGCTTTATATGCAGGGACGCAAATAATGATGTCACAAAAATGTCTCCTTTGTTAAGTATTCAGTCCCCTTATCGTATTAGGAAATTAATCCGTTTTTGTTATACAACGCATATGAACTTAACTTATGGACACATGACATTAAAAAAGTGAGAATATTGAGTGAGGTCACGATTTAAGGTTCATTGTTCAGTACAAGGTTCACTATTTACTCCACGATTCAAACATTACTAGTTCCTTATTCAGTTCACATCACTAATTCTTTATTCAGTCCACATTACTAGCTCCTTATTCAGTCCAAGTTTCACCATTCACAATCCACGATTCGGAATCCAAGGTTCACGGTTGGACGTTCCAACGAATACATTACGCTAAGAAGTCTATGTAATATGTATACCATGTTCCTACGTTCTCCCTGTGATACGTATAATGAAAACGGGGGTATGCAGAGGTCGGAATTTTGCAGCTTTTAAAACAGCTTTTCAATGTGTTTTACTACATTGTAGCAACAACTTTTTTAATGTATCAATCTATCTTTATATGCTTGATATCCCAAATATTCCATATCTCCTTTATTATATGATGAAATGCAATGCATTCATTACGAAAACTCGCCTATTCAAATATAGAGAAAATATTACCTCCAAAAACTGAAAATTTTCAGATAAAAAAACTGATATTTTTCATATTTCTGCTCAAAATATAGACTGTGGGTACTCGTTAGAACCGCCTCGCTGAGGCTTTTCTAACGAGTACCCATAATCTATATTTTTGAGCAGAAGTAAGAAAAATAATGTATACCCCTGTAAACCCCAGTTTTCCTATATAAAAGTGGGGTTTAAGGGGGTCATAATTATATAGGCATGTTTTCGTGATGTGCTCTTTGTGCAAGACCTAGTTGTGTTGATTTAGCTCTTAGGCTAGTGTAATGATTTATAAATAAATATATATAAATATATATATATAAAAAAAAAAAAAAAAAAAAAAAAAAAAGCGAAATGCATATTGCAACAATATTAACATATCCCATATATTCTTTTATTGTCAATAAGGGTAGACTGTGATTTGAAAACTAAAATAATTTAGATTTGTCTCTGTCATGTCTAGAAAATTAAATACTTGCATTTTATTTCGGCAAGGATAGAAGATACCCCCTCCCCCCACTCCCCCCCCCCCCTCACCCCACACACATATCCTTGCATTTCATTTCGGTAAGGATGAAACACACACACACACACACACACACACACACACACACACACACACACACAGAGGAAACAACATACCCCTTATTACATGTAACAAATCCTGTGGGAAAGTGATGAACAGGTACCTGTTTAACCCGTTCACCCCGAGTTTCTGAAGTGGACTCGTCCGTCTGTGATAATGAATGTGTCCACTATCTCAGTGACGAAATAAAAGAGTGTAAATTCTGATGATACGGCTCCTACATCTACACCGTTTGCATAACTCTTTTTCTGGTCTGTGGAGTTGAAAGGATTGAAATGGGTTTACTTTCTATATTGGTTAGAAAAAAAATGATCTTTTAGGTTAAGAGTATTACACTTACTAAATGTGGCCTTTCATACCATTTTGGCTGCATGTAAAATCATTATCATCTGTATTTTGTAAAGTGACAGTAAATTACGTTTTTTAATAATTACTTCTAAAGACAAATGTGAAACTGAATATTATGACCACCTGTTCTCTCTCTCTCTCTCTCTCTCTCTCACACACACGCACGCACGCACGCACGCACGCACGCACGCACACACATTCGCAAAATGTATGACAAGAAACGCGGCGTAAGAGCACATGTTTTGCGTGTTTTGCGTGCGCGCGCGCGTGTGTGTGTGTGTGCATGTGTGTGTGTGTTATTAGGGATGTTTTCTATACATATTCCCGTAGCCCTCGTATTTGTTTTTAAATGACATAATTATGCACGTTGATCGTGTATATTGTTTTTGGTAACGTATATTACGTTGCTCAGTAAGTCAGTTTATTTGTTAAGGAGAATTGATACTCTTTCAGGCTGTCAATTGTTTTACCTCCCTTCTGAAAAAGGGGTATACTCTTAAAAGAAAGAATTTTGCTCCATAAAAGGGATCTACTCTAAAAGGAAAGAATTTGCTCCCCACTGGGAGCAAATTCTTTCTTTTTAGAGTAGACCCTTTTATAGAAGGAATTTGTTTGCAGGAAAACAAATAGAAAGTAACAAAAAATGGCAAAAAAATATACCAAGTGTATCTAGTCCCCTTAAAGGGTGCATACCACAGTTTCGCACTTGTGAACCTGACAAAAATGTCAATAACTAGGGGTAGGGCTAGAAACCGGTCTGAAAATACTTGTTGCTGCACGTTTTGACCAAACCTGAAGTTTTATGCTTGTTAGTTATTGTTAACACTGAAGAAAAAGACTTTTCTTGAGGTCACATGACCTTATTATAAAACAGTGTAGGTAAAATACGAAACTGTTGAATTCTGTCTGGTACCCGGTTTTACCTTGTCAAAAATTGTAGCATGCTTTTCTGTGGATTTTATCTTGAAAACGACATGGCTCACAGGTATTGATTTCTGGATAAATATAATATTCTGTAGGCGCTCTGTCAAATTTTCAACTGTTCCAGGCCAGTGCATTGTCCTGGAGTTGATGATAACCATTTGAAAACTGCACTTTTTGCATAAAATTGGCTGCATTTGGATGTGGGTGGGGTACTGTTTACGTTAGTGCAACAGCAGGTTTTGGTACAGTGTAGTTTTTTTATGATGATTAAATTATATTTGCAATTTATTGATACAGTACCTAATGGATATTTGCTGTGATTGCATTTTATTTGTGTGACGACTGTGAACAGGTAGAAATGGAAGTCAAAATTGTGGAGTGCACCCATTAATACTACGGATAAAATAAATATGTTTTATTTTCTAAAATGAAAAAAAAAAAATAAAGAAATAAAAATAAAATAAAAATAAAATAAATGTCACTTACGACAATTGTGGTTTATCTTTTCATTTCACAAATTCATATTGTACAAAGTCTCGCCCCTAAAATTGATATCATTCGCAGTGAAGCCGAGGCATACGACCTTCTTGTCTTCTCTGAAAGTTGGCTAACTTCTAATATTAGCAATTCCGATATACACATTGATGGTTTTTTACCACCTTTCAGAAGGGATAGGCAGGGTCGGCCTGGTGGAGGAGTTGCGGTATATGCCCGGGATACCTTATCATGCAAACGTAGACCTTACCTCGAACTATAGGGTGTCGAAAGTGTATGGACAGAGCTTACTATAAAGTCTAAACGAATTCTTATTGGTGGATTTTATAGACCACCTGACAGTGACCCAAACTATTTTAACTTAATCAAAGAAAGCATTGACAGAGCATACAATACTAACATTGTTGATATTGTCATTACTGGTGACTTTAATATCGACAGTTCCCCAAAACAACAATAACAAAGTCAGGGAGCTTATGTTAGAATACAATCTCAACCAACTTATATCAGAGCCTACGCATTTCACTGAGCATTCTTCGTCGCTCATAGATCTCATCTTAGTGCGCAATAGTAATAATGTTTTGACAAGTGGTGTCGCAGACCCTTTTATAGCTGATTATACAAGGTATCACTGCCCAGTTATAACTGTGCTTAAATTCACACGCTTACATAAGCCATCTTTTTAACGTAAAATATGGAATTACAGTAGGGCCGATTACAACAAATTTAGGTCTATCTTACTAGAATCTGATATCTTACAGAAAATTGAAGCCGACAACAACATCGACCATAATGTCCAAGTTTTCAATGACATTCTAATTAAGGCTGCTGAGGAATCGATCCCAAACAAAATGGTACTGATCAAACCAGGCGATCACCCTTGGATCACTTGTCACGTCA
Source organism: Anodontia alba (assembly GCA_964016985.1). Lineage (NCBI taxonomy): Eukaryota > Metazoa > Mollusca > Bivalvia > Lucinida > Lucinidae > Anodontia > Anodontia alba. Next base: position 26,233,037 of record OZ024829.1, read on the forward strand.
AAAATTTAATTCGAAAACGTAAGCGCACATATAGGCAATATAAGAAAACAAACGACGTTTATTTTTGGACAAAGTACAAACAACTTAGAAACAAAACTAACAATACCGTAAGGAAATCTAAAAAGGATTATTTTGAAAAACTTGATAAACTCTTATCATCTGAAAATTTTAACTCCAAGGTGTTTTGGAAAACATCCAAACAGCTTCTAAACCTCAATCGTACTTCAGACAGTATTCCAATACTGACCATGAACCATGAAGTTGCAGAAACAGATTTACAAAAAGCTGAAATGTTAAATTCCTACTTCTCCTCACAGACTAAAGTAAATGATTCAAAAAAAAACCTCTACCCTACATTGAACAGGCACAACACAGATTACATTCAATTATAATATCAACGCAGGATGTACTTGATGTTCTCCGACATCTGGATGTCAACAAAGCTTGTGGCCCAGATCTTATCAGTCCCAGACTTCTGCGTGAAGGTGCAGACATCCTAGCTCATCCATTCTCTATCGTGTTTAATAGATCTCTACTTCAAGGTTATTTGCCACCACCATGGAAGGACGCAAATCTCTCTCCAATTCACAAAAAAGATGACAAATCCTCTCCGATCAATTACAGACCCATTTCCCTCTTGAGCCATGAAGGTAAAACTATGGAACGCTGTGTCCACAAACACCTCTATAACTATGTCGTATCACATCAACTGCTCACTCTTTTCAATCAGGCTTTGTGCAAGGCGATTCCACAACTTACCAACTACTCCATACTTACCACACATTTTGCGAGGCAGTGGACAGCGGCAAAGAAGTTCGCGCTGTCTTCTGCGACATCAGTAAGGCTTTCGACAGAGTCTGGCATAAGGGGCTACTCCATAAACTTAGAGGAATAGGGTGCTCAGAAAATGTATTAAAATGGTTTACAAGTTACCTATCCGGGCGAAGGCAACGGGTAGTTCTCAACGGTCAGTCATCAGACTGGGCACAAGTCGAAGCTGGAGTTCCCCAAGGGTCTATTCTGGGCCCACTATTATTTCTTTTATACATCAATGACATAGTGAAAAACATTGGTTGTTCGATTCGCCTCTTCGCGGACGATACAAGTCTGTACATCATTGTCGAAACGCCCGATCAGGCTGCACACGTACTAAATGTAGATCTACAAACCATCTCCAACTGGGCCATAGATTGGCTCGTTGACTTTCACGCGAAGAAAACCATGGCAATGACTGTCTCTAGAAAACTTAGCCCTGTATTACATCCACCTCTGTTCCTTATTAATACAAGAATAAAAGAAACTGCTACGCACAAACATCCAGGTCTAACTTTCTCCAAAACATGCAACTGGAATGACCACGTCCGCAACATCTCCGATGAAGCTTGTATACGCTTAAATCTCCTAAGGGCTCTGAAATTTAGGGTCAGTAGAAAATCTCTCGAGAAAATGTATAGCGCATTTGTTCGTCCCCTTATTGAATATAGTGATATTGTATGGGATAACTGCTCCATGGAAACCAAAAAGCAGCTAGATGCAATCCACGTAGAAGCAGCAAGAATAATAACAGGGGCAACAAAACTATGCAGCATCGACAATTTGTACAGAGAACTTGGCTGGGAGTCCCTGCAAAGTAGACGAAATAAGCACAAACTCGTAGTTCTTTACAAGATCTTGCATGGATCGGCCCCAAATTACCTTGCTGATCTCATACCCCCGATTGTACAGGAAACAACAAGGTACAGTCTCCGCAACTCAGATCATATACAGAATTACAGGACAAATACAAATCTTTTTCTGGATTCATACTTCCCGTCCACTATTCGAGCTTGGAACAACCTGCCGACGGAAATAAAAAATGCAACATCCTTATCAATTTTCAAATCCTTACTCAACAGAAACATGCAAAGACCACTAAAATACTTCAATGCTGGTCATCGCATAGGCCAAATCCTCCACGCGAGACTACGTATGGGATGTAGTTCACTGAACTCTGACCTTTACCGCAAGCATATCGTTGCCAGCCCCTCTTGTCACTGCGGAGCGTTTGAAAGCGCAAAGCATTTTCTTTTCCATTGTCCTAATTACTCTATTGCAAGGCACAGATATTTGCCTCAAGATCTTGACAGTCATTCGCTCAAAGACCTAATGTATGGTAAAACAAGCTACTCATTACAAGAAAATGTAACCCTTTTCTCACAGGTGCAGGACTTCATTGTTAAATCTGGGCGATTCGTGTAGCATCTAATCCAACTAGTATCTCTAGTGCCAGCCAACATGTACATATAAAGTCTATACAAATGACATTCTACAATGGGAATAGTTCAACTTCAACACTTATAGCAGGGAAAGTTGGTCTCTCTCTCTCTCTCTCTCTCTCTCTCTCTCTCTCTCTCTCTCTCTCTCTCTCTCTCTCTCTCTCATGTTCACAAAATGGCTATCAGTATTCTCAATATTTAGTAATATTGCTATACCGTTCAACTACAATGTACATGAATTTGTTTCAAGGAGATGACTTTCATAAACCTTACCGCTTACCGTCAGATCCTTTTCACCATTTCCATTGGATGAATGTTATGTGAGTTGCTTGAAATAAATATTGTTTAAACCATACTGTAATTAGCTGGTCCAGTTTCACAATCTTTCGTTAGAGTTAAGGTGCACCTTAACTTAAGGTCCGAAATTTGATCATATGAAATGAGTTATCTAAATTAATACGTTTGTGTTAATCCCATATAGGATGTGGAAATTTATTCATTTGTTTCATTGTTAAAAATCAGCTTTTATGTAAAAATGTAAGATTTGTTTGGCAAATCTCAGTACTTAAAGTAACGATCAACCTTAACTTAAGGACTGATTGTGAAATTGGGCCCTTTATGAAGAAGAAATGACACATGTGCCATATAGCGTCTGATCACATAGTCTGGAAATCCATCAACGGTTATACTTATATACGTGTATTCATTGATGACTCCGCTCACATACACATTACGGTAACGTCCGTACAATGGATTCCCCAGTGTTTCCCTATAATATATACTGAAAGGAAAAAGAAACGCAGGGTAGAGTTTTTCCTTCTTATTTTAACCATTTTTTACGGTGTTTACTATAGCCATACACTTTTACAGATTGTCCTGTGAATGTGAACCGCGGGTATACGAGTCTTTGGTCGATGTGCTATCTACCCAGTGTGTGAAATCATTTAACCGTGCACTACACAGTGCATTGCACGGACAATACGGAAAGCCAAAATTTCGTGCAAAACAAGCATGTTTAAACCTTCAGCACAAGATTTCCTCACACCATTTGGTACACTTCAACGATACACAACGCTCTTCGATTCTTTTACCGATTTTTCTTTTCATTTTTACGCTACTTTGAACTTTTTTTTTCAATCATGGAACGATTGACTGATGTTCAGAGGGGTAGGGCAATTGCGTTGCTGATGCAGGGTCAGAGGCAACAGCAAGTTGCCAATCATTTAACGTCTCAACAATTGAACGTCTTGTTAGACGTTTAAGGGAGACAGGGCATTTAGCAGACCGACCGCGGTCTGGGCGTCCACGCGTGACGTCGCGACGTCAAGACAGGACAATCCGTCTGGCACATTTGTGGAATCGTCATCTCACTGCTACCGAAACTGCCCTTAATACAGTAGGTACGCATAATCGACAAATTTCTCCGAAGACTGTTGGAAGTCGATTGCGTGAGATTGGTCTTCGAGCTCGTCGTCCATACATGTACGTTGGTCTGCCTCTGACCCAGGCACGTAGGTTGCGTCGTATGGCGTGGTTGACGGCGCATGCGCCCAGGCTATTTCCGATGAGGCAGTGGAGACGAGTTCTTTTTGCGGACGAGTCTAGGTTCACTCTCTATCGCGCAGATGGTCGACGTCGACGTCGTGTGTACCGACGTCGCGGAGAACGCTTTGCCGAAGCCTGTGTTGTCGAACGGGGTCGGTTTGGGGTGGCTCCGTTATGGTCTGGGGAGGCATTGCTCACGGGATGAAATCACAGTTGATTATTGTTGCGGGCAATATGACCGCAGTAAGGTATAGGGATGAGATCTTGCGTCCTATTGCAGTCCCGCTTGTGCAACAACGTAATCTGATTCTGCAGCAGGACAATGCCAGACCACATGTTGCCCGAGTTTGTCAGGATTTCCTGGCAAACAATAACATCGCACCACTAGCATGGCCACCGTACAGTCCAGATTTGACCCCAATAGAGCACATGTGGGATGAGCTGGACAGAAGGGTTAAGAAGCGCCGAAATCCCCCCGCAACTCTCGCACAACTAAGGAATGCGTTGATCGATGAATGGAATAACATCCCGATGCGAACTGTCAATGCTTTGGTTAACTCTATCCAAAGGAGAATTAGGGCAGCAACGGCAGCAAGAGGGGGGCACACCCGATATTGATTTTCAGTTTGATTTTGATTTCAAGATTTTGGGGGTAGCTACCAATGAACTTCAATAACTCGAGACTTGTTGATCACAAACCAATGAAATTTGGAACTTTTGTTCCATACATGTACCGTTTTGTAATCATAGTAAAATATTTAACAAACTTTTTCAAACTTGAATGAAATTTAGAAATAAAATTTACCCTGCGTTTCATTTTTCCTTTCAGTGTATAATGAAAACATATGCTGTGTTGGGTCTATATTATATGGGTATTTTCAGAATGTTGCAGTTTTTAAGCCAGCTTTTCAATTTGTTACTTCTAGCAACCTTTCTTACTGCATGACTCTGTCTTTAAGGCTCCATATTCCTCAAATATAGACATGTTTTATCAAAGAAAGATTTTAATAAATATATAGCATTAATACGATCATAAACTGTGGCATCTGACAGCCTCTCGTTTTTGAACTGGACCAAAAATGAAATGATTTTTTTTATTGTATCTCTGAATTAATGTTTGCCACTCATTCAGCAATTTTACACCCACTTAAGGTAGTAAAATGGACTTGTTGAAGAAAAATGCAAGATAAAGAGCAGGGGTGTGAGTATTTAGGGTATATACGGTATTCCAAATTTATCCAAAAATTCCCATGAAAATGATTTTGAGTCAAAGCGGGGTTCGACCGAACCCACCGACACCTCCCCCAACCCCCCTCTAAAACGCCCCTGAAATCTACCAAACGTGTCCAGTACCCTCAATGCGCAACGCCGTTCACCTCTGGCACCGTAAAAATGGCGGAAATCTACAGTGTATCAAGTTAGCTTAAGACCGATTTAGTTACGACAATGGTAATCTGGGTGGAATGAACTTATAAAATGCTTTTTAATTACTGTATTTACCCTGCATATTCAGACGCCTTAACTCCTTAATCTTGAGCAAGTCCATTTTACTCTAAAACTGCTGGATGAATAGCAAATTATGTAGACGCTGGGTGGAATAAACCTTTAATTAACCCTTGTCCTGCTGAACCCGGATATACCCTGCCTTTACAAACAGTGCAGATCCAGATCAGTTGGCTCCTGAAGAAGCTAACTGATCTGGATCTGCACTGTTTGCCATTCAGTGTTTGAATTTATATCAACAACCTGGATCAAGTAATCTGATTGGCTGAAAATTAGAAGAGGGTGTGGCATCCTAATTTATTCAGCATGATAAGGGTAAATTAAAATGCATTTTAATTACCGAACTGGCCCTTAATATGCGAGCACATGAATTCCTTGCCATACTTGTCCTTAAATTTTAGTAAGTTTATTTACTCTCAAACTGCTTGATGAGTGGCAAATAGTGTAGACCCTGATCAGACGCCACAGAACGTGGCGTCTGATCAGGGTCTACACTATTTGATCAGGCCTGTCTACCCGAATATTTTGGGTAAATACATATACAGTACCACGATTTATATTTTTTATGTTCAAGATGTCTATATTAGTGCAGACACCTCGGGTCAATACACAACAGTATTGCAGATCAATTAGGCACATAACAAATTTGAATTTCTTTTACTTTGATCTGTTAATCGTTCCGCATATCGTAATACTTACTTTAATACTGCCTACAGGTGGGGACATAAATATTTTACGTTAAAGAGATCGGTCGAGCTGACTGTAAGATAACTTGATACACCACGTCCCGAGGTTATAAAACTTTTATCATGCTCAACTCAGTTTTGCATGAAATTTTCTCGGCTAATACATTGTAAATATGAAAATGCCAACTATAAATATAAACATGCCAACAATAGTTTGCATTTTCATATTTATTAGCAGAGAAACTTTCATGTTTAGCTATGTTCAGCAAAAAAGAATTTGCAAGTGTTAGTAATTTGAGATTTATTAGCAGGACAAAAAGTAATGGTTAGAGAAAACTCCAGGGAGTGCCACAATCACAAGCCGCAGCCCTTCCCAGACACCAAAAGGAAGAGGAAAGACAAAACCAAACAAGCGCAAATTGAACAAACGGTCGAAAAGCACTAAGATTAGGTCTCTCTTCCCAAAGTGAGGTAATCGCAATACTAAATAGGACTGAAAACACAAGAAAAAAAATAACACAAGGCAAGACTTACAACAAATGTCCTTGTAGAATAGACCACAAAGCAACAAAATTCATACTCAGCTAAGATGTGCATGAAACAAGTTTTATAAACTCGGGGCCAGAGCCCAGTTTCATTCCTAGAGTTAAAGTATTCCTGAATTTAAAGCACGAAATTTTAACAAATCAAATAGGATATTTAAAACCAACCAAAGTTAAATGATCCGTGTTTTTCAGTAGATGGTGTAAAAACACACTGATTGGTCTTACCGTTGAAAAAATAGACTATGTAAGAGCGCAAAATGAGCTTTGCAAATCTAATTCCTTAACTTTTGTGACACCCTGTTTGCCTTCCTGCACACCAAGACCTTTCTGAAAAAGGGCTCTGGTCTCAAAACAAAGCATTTGCTCCCCTCACTTTGAAAGGAAATAATCCACTTTGTGTCTGAATCGTTTCCCTGAAAATGTATTCTGTCTCTTGTCATGCTGAATAAATGAAGATGCCACGCCCTCTTCCAATTTTCAGCCAATCAGATTACTTGATCCAGGTTGTTGATATAAATTTGCATACTGAATGACAAACAGTGAAGAACCAGATCAGTTGGGTTCTTCAGAAGCCAACAGTCCTGGATCTACACTGTTTGCAAAAACAGGGTATATTCGAGTTCAGCAGGACAAGGGTTAATGTCAAGTCTGCCTTCGATAACAGTCATTGGTAACTATGAATCTACAGACACAAGACTCTCAAGGACGCATGGCAGATCTTGACCAGTGGCGTTGCCAGAACGGAATTATTTTATACGCTTACCCGGGACAAATCTTGAAAAAAAATATGCCTAAAACTTATAAGAATATGGCTGTTTAAAACGTGTAATCCTGGATGTATCGATTCCAAAATAGGGACTACTCTTAATGGAAAGAATTTGCTCCTCTGGGAGCAAATTCCTTCAATTAAGAGTAGCCCCTATAATAATGAAGCAAAGTATTTTTTTTATATTAATTCACTTTATTGTAAATATTTCTTAAGGATGTTACGCGCATGCGTAAAGTGCGTATTGGGACGGAGTTTTGTTAGCTCGTGATCGTCATCAGAACTGTAACTTTCAGTATCCTTAACAAAACACAGTGATACGTATATGTCATATATCGTATAATCAGGCGACCCGTAGAGACGTAAGATTCCGATTCCTTACCGTGACATTTCGTACCAGCTTGCAAAACAGCTCTTTTTGCATGTACACGTAATTTAGACAGCACCAGAGCAATATTTTTCATACAAATCGAACTACCATATATAACAAAAGTGGTCACCTGAACAATGAACTTGAGATCAGATTTGGACTTTTCACTGATTACCGTATTTTAGATACCATTACGAAAACATGCCTGTTCAAATATACTGAAAGTTTTACTACCAAAAAATGAAAATATTCAAATGAAAAAATTCTGATATTTTTCATATTTCTGCTCAAAACATAGATTGTGGGTACTCGTTAGAACCGCCTCGATGAGGCGGTTCTAACGAATACCCACAATCTATGTTTTGAGCAAAAATAAAAAAAATAATGTATACCCCTGTAAACCCCAGTTGTACTATATAAAAGTGGGGTTTAAGGGGATCAAAATTATATAGATACGAGCGCGTATGTTTTCATGATGATCATAGATAATCAAATGGAAGTGTTCAACGTTTAGGTCAAGTATGGTCAGGAATTAACGTGTTCGAATATTTAGAATAACAACGTGCACCCAAATGTAATATAAGACTTTGTATGCATTCATGTCCTGAAAAAGCTAGAATGTACATTTAACATTACGAAAACAAGCCTATTCAAATATACTGAAAACTTTACCACCAAAAAATGAAAATTTTTAGATAAAAAATTCTGATATTTTTCATATTTCTACTCAAAACATAGATTGTGGATACTCGTTAGAACCGCCCCGACGAGGCGGTTCTAACGAGTACCCACAATCTATATTTTTGAGCAGAAATAAGAAAAATAATGTATACCCCTGTAAACCCCAGTTTAACTGTATAAAAGTTGGGTTTAAGGGGGTCAAAATTATATAGGCATGTTTTCGTGATGTGAAGGTACAAACGCGGAGTGTGTTTCTTATACAGAGAAGTTTGTGCACCTTCATTTGAAAGCAGGAGACACTAAACCATCTAAAATTCTATAACCAAAGTTATAGTGTAGACACTATATTGTTCTTAAGCTGAGTGACTTTATTATTTAATATTTTCGCTACATATTATACAAGTTCAAATATTGACTAAATTTTCACGTGTACATGTATCGTATTGATTTCTTTACTTAATCTTCAATTTATCGAATATATTTTGCATGTCTCTGTAGTGGATTTCATTTATAGTAATAATGTTTAGAGACACTGAACCGATTCGTTGCATATAAATGGGAATTATAAATGAGCTGAGACGTGAGAAAAGAACCATTATGCCATTAGCAAATAGGGAAAACCTAAACATGAGCCGCGACGTCAGAAAACATACCTTCGGACATGTGCGCCCAGCAAAGTTTCAGATGAGCCTGCGCATACGCGCAGTCTGATCAGAATCTTCACTGGGCGCATTTTTGAATAGCCAAGTACGCAAGTTATCCTTATGCAGACAACGAAGACTCTAATCAGAGTGTGCGAGCTGATTTGAATCTTCATTGAGAGCGCATGTCAGAAGGTACGGTTTCTCACGTTGAGTCTCAAACAGTCTGGGCCCACTTGTTCAAAGCTAACGACATCGTTAGTTAATGATTCGTTAAAATTTACATTGAGTGATATGCAAATATGCTGAATTTTTTTGCTGAAAAAAATGTGAGTAGCTACTCACATTTTTCAGCAAAAATACAGAATATTGTGTATTGAATCCGCTAAAACAGTTAGCGAAATGACCCTTAACGAGCTCGTTAAGCTAACGACGCTTTGAACAACCGGGCCCTGATATTAGCCAGAACGACAGAAATGACGTTAGACAGTACGTTTTCTCACGCTGCGGTTCACATTCTGCCTATTTTTATAGCTCGTGGTCGTTTTCAATCATGGCATTCAAGTAAATTGGATACGTAATACTTTTTTCACTTGTGATATGTTTGAAAAGAAAAATGCGGAATGTTTGCATGTAAATCACTGAAACTGCTAGAAAATGCAAAGGCCAAAGTCCCGTCTTCTAAACAAGAGGAAGATTGTGTGTTCAGAATGCAAAACAAGTAAGTTTCTTGTTTCATTTGATTGTTTTTCTTTTCTTTTTTTCCGGAGCTCTGGTGCTATACTATTTGTATTTTAGGAAGGTCTGGTACCAAACTAGCTGGGGATGGTGGTGGGTATGTGTATTTTGAAAGGAAGGGGAGAACCTGTTCCGATGTTGAAAACTTAGAACAGACAGCGTTTTAAAAATGCTTAATTTTTCACAGACGGTAAGACGATATTTCATTCCAATTGTCAAGACAGTTAATGTTCATTATAGCGCCAGGTAAGGAGACAAGTGATAATAATATATGGATGTCTTTTGGATCTTCTATAAAATAATGGTATGTTGAGTGTACTCATTAGAATCGCCTCGATTCAAATGAGTACACACAATATACTTTTTCATGATAAAATATGGAAAAAATCTGAACTATCCTTAAACATTTGTTTTCTAGAGCTGTAGGACGAATTTCCTAGGGACTCAAAAACGAGTTCGAATTAGCTACGGTAAACGGGTCAGCGCTGTTCGCGTATTCTCTCTCTCTCTCTCTCTCTCTCTCTCTCTCTCTCTCTCTCTCTCTATATATATATATATATATATATATATATATATATATATATATATATATATATATATATATATGTATGTGTGTGTGTGTGTGTGTGTGTGTGTGTGTGTGTGTGTGTGTGTGTGTGTGTGTTCAGATATTAGGGCTTCGAAATTATTAGATTCGTCCTTGACCAAGTACTTGTAAACGCCAACCACCGTTTTCTTAGAGAACAAGAGAACTGCTTGAAACTAGAGTCTGTTTATTTCAAATTCAGTTTGTTTCAAGGTTTAACATACACAGTCGACTTTCAATGGCTCGAACATCTTTGGTACCATGGAAATTTGTTCTGGACATGAATAGGTCGAACCATTGAGGGTTTGTCATAGCGCCAGGCCAGGAGGCAAATAAGACCGATTTTGGGATGTCTTTCGATCTTTAATAAAATAACGATTCGTATTTGAGTGTACGCATTACAATCGCCTCGATTAGGCGATTCTAATGCGTACACAGAACATACATTTACATGATAAAATAAGAAATTTTCCCTAAAATATCAATATCCCTAAATATTTTTCTTGAGGTATCGGAAGAATTTCCTAGGAAGGGACTCATAAACGAGGTCGAATAAAGTGCTCCGGTCATTAAAGTTTTATTGTATTTGTTTTATTTTTTAGACAGACCTCACTCAAGTGTCCATTTAGGTAACAGCAGAAAAAGACTACCAGGCAATGCTATACCTATTTCAATGACTGACACTGAATGCTTTCAAAAAGCATATCAGTCGGTGATATTAAGATGGGATCAATCGGAATTTATGTGGCTGGCATGTTCCGATGGAAAGTTTAACAGTAGAGCCGTGGAAGGAGGACGTACGAGCTCTGGCGAGCACATGTATATTGCACGTGCTAAGTCACCAGGGTGGAACAAGTGTGTAGGTAGGTCCGGATGTTATATATATTGATTTGACCTAGTTTTAAAGGTAGATCCACGTCCGTGTCCGGAACAAAGAAATTATATATTTCGAATCCTGGACAAATTCCCGCTTTTATCAGGCATATCCGAATCAGTTTCTGGTTCTGATTTCTTTTCGGAAAGAATCAGATTCTAATCAAACTGGAAGACGCAAAAGTTGTTTACCTTCCGGGTCAACCTTGTAACCAGAACGGAATTATTGTTACGCACACCCAGGAACAATCTTCTAAATATTCCCCCTAGTATCACTTCGAAAATTCACTTCAAATTCTTTCCTTTAAGAGAAGCCCCTATGGTAAAAAGCAAATATTTTATGTTAGATGGTATCTCTTTTATAGCCGTCACGAAAACATACCTATATAATTTTGACCCCCTTAAACCCCACATCTATATAGTAAAACTGGGGTTTACAGGGGTATACACTATTTCTCTTGTTTCTGCTCAAAAACATAGATTGTGGGTACTCGTTAGAACCGCCTCGCCGAGGCGGTTCTAACGAGTACCCACAATCAATGTTTTGAGCAGAAATATGAAAAATCAGAATTTTTATTTGAAAACTTTCAGTTTTTGGTGTTGAAATTTTCAATATATTTGAACAGGCGTGTTTTCGTAATGACATGATTTTATTTTTCTTACGCATGTTACGCACATGCATAACATCCGTTAGGGGCGCTAAGCCTGTGAAAACTGCCACGTGTATCCTGTCCCAGTAATATGTCTAAAAATCCGACCGCATAATTGACATCCAAATTACTTGATGCCATTAATTCAAGTATGAAGTCTACTGAAATAAAATTGGCGTAGCTCAAAATCTGTGGATGATTATCCAATATTCTTCAAAATACGGACTTTTAGGTAATCAGTTATGTGGATCCTTACAACTGTTTATTGATATCAATATACCATAAGATACCTTAAAACAGGGAATATGGAAAAAAAGGAAATAAATTCATTAATTAAGGCGTGGCTATCAATTCGGTACTTTCTTGTTATCTAAAGGATATTTTTTTGTCTCATCCGGGTCTCACTGTAAAGAACGTGGCGCGTAACGTGAGTAAATTGCCCTTATGCCTTATGGGAAACAGCGAAGGACCAAATCAGCTTGCACATTTTGCACATTTTATGTAGTCTGATCAGGGCCTTCTCCGTTCATCAGAATATCCCATGATTCTGTAAGCGGGCATGAAGGCCATGATCAGCCTGCGCGAATGCGCAAGCCTGTCTGGGCCTTCTTTGCCCGCATATGCCATTCGGACCGTTTCTTCATGTTACGGCTTATCTCTCTGTCATTTCAGGTTATTTCATACCATCTAAGGGAGCTTGTTTTATTCTGTGGAAGGGAACATTCATCAGATGCAATGAATACGAACTATTGTGTCGGAAAGACAGACAGTCAAAACCATCTTACACAAACAGTGTCTTCGCACCTTTGGGAGACAGTCTTAAAGTGCTATCTCTGAAAAATCCATGGAAACCATTTTCTTATCTGTCTTAGTAATGTATTTGTTTACACTAAGTATTCGGACAGGCATACTTTGTGCAAACAGTGCAGACCCAGATCAGACGCCGCAAAACGCGGCGTCTGATCAGAGTCTACAGTGTTTGTCATTCAGTCATCAATGAGAGATAGCAGTAGCTTTTTTTTCTATTATCTCCTTTGATAGGTAAAGTGCAAGGTAAACCAAATATCAAACTAGGACCTTCTAATGGGAATCCTCTATTTTCATCATAAGTCTTCAATGAATATCAACTAAATTTTAACTTAATTGTTTTCCATATCCATATGAAAGACTTATTAACATTATATAATTATTTTATTGTACAGAAAATGTTTCTTTTGGGTATTCTGGAAGGTTTATTGGAATATGACTGTATTGAACTTTGATTTCTCAATGAAAAGGACGCTATACTTAACAGATGCTAATGATAAAAGCAGGAAATCCAATTAATTAGATCTGGTTGTTTATATAGTGTATTCAGGGGAGTTAACCGACTGTTGTCTCCCATTCCTTCATACATAACTACGTAGTCAAATGGCCGTTAACATTTTAGGGGACGAATGAATGTGAATGCGTGCGAATATTTAGAGTAGCTAAGGCACAGTTTGTGAACAAGACCCTGATAAGACAGCACACATTCCCAGCATGGTGATGACTTTCATTGCTCTCGATTATAGGCTTTCTCCGTCCCAAAAAATATAAGCATTTTGTGCACAGAAGAAAAGAACTATGACTATCATCATTTTTCCGTCCGTCCGTCCCTCTGGACGAACGTTTAGGGCAAGGGGTTAATTCCGTAACCACATTAGGCTTTATTCCGTTAAGAATACATTGTTAGCCCCTAAGACTGTTAGGGTGAGCCCTTAACCAGGCATGTAATTTACAATTCCGTATTCAACCTAATCATCGCACTGTGCATGCAGGCTTTTCAAATTTACTGGAAAACAAATTATAGAAAAAATATCCACCTAATAAGGGCATACCTTTAAAAAAAAGTTCAGCAGAGGATTTCCTGAGGAAGTATGCAATGATGCTTAATATGTGATTTCTTTTCTGATTTTCTTTACAAACGCATATGTTATTGGTATTCATTTGCATTGCCTCGACTTGTCGAGGCAATGCAAATGAGTACCAATAACATACGCTTTTATAAAGTACAGTGGATCCTCAATGAACGGTCACCTATCAACAACAGCTACCTCCATATAACAGCCTTTTTTCTTATTTCTCAAGGTGCTGTTTTGTTTTATATTTAACCTCTCCACAACAGCAACCTCCCTACAGCAGCCAATGTTATTAACATTGGCTGCTGTAGGGAGGTTGCTGTTGCCCAAGGACGGCGGCTGTAGGCAGGTTGCAATGCAGATAAAAGTGCACGGGTCGCTGTCTGAAGGCTAAGACAAAGCTTGACTGCGTGCTTATAGGAGTATGTGCGGTAATTTGGTAGAATACGGTAAATATAACTAAGAACATAAACTGACCATTTTCATACGCATCTTTGCAATCAGGTGAAAAATCGTATGGAATATCGTATTTTCTGGCAAAAAATAATGAAAATATTAACACATTTGCCGCCTGAAATTTGTCGCCAGTGCACAATCATTTAGCAGTCTATAGACGAAAACAGAGGACGACAAATAATTGATATTTTTTAATATTTTTCACACCAAATAAACTTTGACATTCCATTCAAATTGTCTTCAATCTTTAAAAATAAACCAAATCAATATTTTAAAACTGGATTTAATGTAATGTACATGTACGTAAACATAAGTGTTTGTTATATATGAATGCAGCTGATAAAATCAAGTAGAAAACGACCGCGCCGGGTCAAGAGAAAAGGATTCTTATCAAATATGAGAATGCTCCAAACACTCTGCTGATTGGATCCGTCGCTATCCGTTGACACGATCCATGTGATGCGATTCATAAAGCGTACTGGATGTTTGCTTTCCTGCACACCTTCTGACAAGGGGTCTACTTTTAAAGGAAAGAATTTGCTCCCAGGGGAGCAAATTCTTTCCTTTTAGAGTAGACTTTTTTTTAACTGAGAAGGTGGGCAAAAGCAAGTTTGACAGAGTTGCTTCCTCCCTTAAAATGAATTTGTTCCCCTCAAACGAACCGTCCAGAAGATGCACGAAAGTTTGCGAAAAGTATTCGCATGAGCGTTCTACTTTGTGCAGCTTTGAGCAAATCCATTATGCTATATGTTGATTTGTCCGCCTGTTGATGGGTCTACAAACTGCTAAGTATGTATCAAACAGTATAGACCCAGATCAGACGCCGCATAAAGCGGCGTCTGATCTGGGTCTACACAGTTTGCTCAGGTCTGACTGTCCAGATATTTAGGATATAGTCTGACTGTCCGGATATTTAGGTACCGGGTGCGCTGAAAAGTCAACGGCGGGACATTACGAAACAAGGAAGAAGGAATATGGCGGACTTTCGAAATCTGACTGATATTGCAAACAAACTTATGTTGTAATCGCTTTTCTTTTTATTACGCCGAATTGGTTTTTATCCATCTAAGATATCTCGAGACTCTTGTGTAGACCTGAATTCCCTTGGCACATTTGTTACTGGGCCCCCAGGACACTACTCCGACCTGAGTAAAATCGCCGTTGTCGTCATAACAACCCATTGGGCCACCACTGTCTCCCTGTAATAAAGAAACAAATCAACCAATCAATCAGTCAATAGCGCTAACGAAAAGCGCTGAGTAAAAGTGTAGCAGACCGGACATTCTAATGTATCACTATTATATTTTAAAGAGTAAAGACTTGGTATTTTATGCGAATGTATCAAACCTTATTTGCTCAGAGTTCCTCCATAACATTACGAAAACATGCCTATTCAAATTTACTGAAAAGTTAATCACCAAAAAATTGAAAATTTTCAGAGAAAAAATTCAAATATTTTTTCATATTTCTGCTCAAAACATAGATTGTGGGTACTCGTTAGAACCGCCTCGCAGAGGCGGTTCTAACGAAGACCCACAATTTATGTTTTTGAGCAGAAATAAGAAAAATAATGTATACACCTGTAAACCCCAGTTTTACTATATAAAAGTGGGGTTTAAAGGGCTCAAAATTATATAGGCATGTTTTCGTGATGAAAGATGAAAATTATGATCCAGCAAATTACAGACTGTAGTGAGGAGTCTAGTCAGTAGCATCAGTCCCCTTTCTCTCCCCCCACCCACCCCTCAACCAACCTATCCACCAGCTTGCCAATCTCGGACATCATACTATATCACTACAAATAAAATCTATAAAAGCTTCCCTTGGGGAAAAAAAACATAAAAGAAAGACAATTATCATATCTCGGTTTAATTAAGACTCTTCATACATGTATAAGCACTGTTGTCTGTTAGTTGCAGCGCTGCATATACACCCAATACCTCCCTCCTAGAACCACCTCAAACGGAATTCTAAAATGAGCCAGCGTATGACAAAGCCAACAAAATGAATTGTGCGCCCAGCGAAGACTCAGATCAGCCTGGGCATCCGCCTAGTCTGTTCAGAGTCTTCGCTTTTCGCTCAATGGGTAGCTAAGAAACAAGCTATCTTCATGCGAACAGCGAATACTCTGATCAGACTGGGCGGATGCCCAGGCTGATCTGAGTCTTCGCTGGGCGCACATGCCATTTTGTTAGTTTTTTTCATGCGCTTGCTAAAATACTAAGATCAGTTAAATGAGCCCAAGGAAAATAATCAAAGCACTGACAGCACTGGTGGGTCGATTGTCTCTGAGTATAGGCTGGGAAAATGGTCCTGAACGGGGACTTAAGACTGTTTTATTTAACCCTTAACTTCCTGTAATTTAAGCAAACAGTGCAGACACTGATCAGACCTTTGGGAGAAAATTCTTTCCATTTAGAGTAGCTCTTTTTATAGAAGGAACAGGTGTGCTTGGAGGCAAACAGTAAGTCATGAAATTTGTTTCCCTTGTCAGTAATGGAAAGCAAATACAACAACTAAGTGTATTGAATCCCCTAATAAATTCAGACGCATACATTACGAAAACACGCCTATTCAAATATATTGAAAAAATTTCCACCAAAAAACTGGAAGTTTTCAGGTAAAAATTCTGATATTTTTTCATATTTATGCTCAAAACATAGACTGTGGATACTTGTTAGAACCGCCTCGTTGAGGCGGTTCTAACGAGTACCCACAAACTATGTTTTTGAGCAGATATAAGAAAAATAATGTATACCCCTATAAACCCCAGTTTTACAACATAAAAGTTGGGTTTAAGGGGGTCAGAATTATATAGGTATGTTTTCGTGATGATAGCCAAATCACAACTAATCCTCTATGGATAGGCAATTTGATCAAATCCAATTCCATTTCCCGTGGATCTGTTATAAGTGTACACTTACATTAACAAATATTGTTTCTGCTATTTCTTTTTTTTTTTTTTTTTTTTTTTTTTTTTTTTCTGGATAACTCCGTAGTTCCGATATTTGCACTTGTATAATGTTGTATTATCTATTTGTTTCTTCGCACTATTTACGTGGCAACTAATAATAAACTAGCCAACCAATATTGCACTTGATTGAAACTATAAGAAATGTTTATCTTATAGCTTCAGATATATTATGGTTATCTGTGCCCTAAATCACTCTTTCTGTCCTTCGGGAAGTCGTTTTTTTTTTTTTTTTTTTTTTTTTTTTTTTTTTTTTTTTTTTGCCTGGCGCTTTACACAGAAGATGTAAATTTGCAAACTTTTTATATAATTTAATATAAAACCTTTTGTCGTAACTATGTATACACAAAAAAATTGATTCTATTCATTGGTTTTAAAAAATTCGAATATTTTCATTTTTTTCCATAGTAAAAGTGGCTACCAAATATGCAGAAATTGGCAGGGTAGGTAAGCTTGAGGCAGGGTTTCAACAAGTTCCCCTTGTTTAAAATTTCTGAAATTTCCACAATATTGTTATGGAACGTCAATAATTTAAAATTCATAAACAAAAGCAAAAAAAAAATGTTTTCGAATAAAAAAAATCCAAAAATCCAGTTTACTGTAGAAATTGCACGGGTCAGACCCATTTTTTGGTCATAAAATTAATTTTACTATAAATATTTGAAAACAAAGCATAGAAACAGTAACGACAAATGGTTCCTGATAAGATATTGTCAATCCGAATTCAATAATTCCATTTAAAATAAAACGCCAATCGAAAAACGTCTTTCCGTGAGCTGTCGAAAGCACAGTAGATATACAGTCGAACTTCAATAGCTCGAACACCGTTGGCTCGTTTACCGTGGCTAATTCGAACTCGTTTTGATTCCCTACGAAATTCTTCCGATAACTCAAGAAAACAAACATTTAGGGAAATTTTCTTACTTTATCATGAAATTGTGTGCTGTGTGTACTCATTAGAATCGCCTCATCGAGGCGGTTCTTATGAGTACACTCAACATATAATTATTGAGTAGGAACTCGAAAAAAAATTAAAAATTATCGCTATTGCTTCATGAACTGGCACCACGATTAACCCTCAGTGGCTCGAACTACCCATGTCTCGAACAATTTTCTATGGTCCCAAAGATGTTCGAGCCATTGAAGTTCGACTGTAATTACATAACACGATTACGCAGTTCGGAGAAATTATTAACATAAAGCGGACACATAGTTAAAAAAAAAATCTTAAAATTTCCTCTGAGTCCCAATAGTATAATTGTACCTATATATTAACAGTATATAAATATACAATAAAATATTGCTTAAATCAAATGCGTATATGCTCTTCGCGATGTGCGAAAATTTCCGAGGTGATCAAAATCGGTTCGCGAAATTCTACATGCTATGTGTACAAGATTCCCATATTGCAAATGGGACCATCAGGGCAACAGGAACCACAGAAGCTAGATATACTGGTATTGTTTCTGCTACGTAGGCTTTTACTTTTGTTGTGTTGGTAAATAATTCGATTTATTATTATCATTATCAAGTAGTAGTAGTGGTAGCAGTAGTAGTAGTAGTAGTAGTAGTAGTAGTAGTAGTACTACAACCACTACCGCTGGTATTATTATTGTTTGGAAGTATGAGGGTCCCAAGTTTTGCTATTAGTTAAGGAGATAGGGTCTAAATAGGCTTAGTTATTTTAACCCTTTGTAATCTGGAGACCCCTAAAACGGTAATTGGCAAACAGAGCAGACCAAGATCAGACGCCGCAAAATAGTCAGGTTTTAAACTGTTTGCAAATAGTTCACCCATTTTTCTCTAGGAATATCTAAATCACATAGACTGACATAACTCTAAAATCCCATTTGTATAATTGTACCTATATATTAACAGTATATAAATATACAATAAAATATTGCTTAAATCAAATGCGTGTATCCCAGCTAGCATTCTATATAAATCTATATCGGGCCGTTATCGGCCCGTCAGCTACCCTGACGGGCCGATAACGGCCCGATATAGATTTATATAGAATGCTTACTGGGATGCTCCATTCAGTCTACAATGGATTAAGGGAAAACGACGAACCAGACGTGATCTCTACAACCCCAAGCGCAGATCGAGTGAAAAAGAAAAACCTCATACTTACGTTACAGACACCAGAATTCTGGTCGATGGCACAAATCATCTTCTGGTTAACTTTCAAACCAGTCGAGCTCATCGCCCTATTACAAGCGCGGTTTCCAACAACGTCAGTTGGTGCTAATTCTTGCATGATATCAGGAATTTGGTCGTTTCCTGCAAATATAGTTGACTCACGTTATCTCTAATCCTGATAACTCAAACTGCTGCTTAAGTAAAACTAAATAAAGCGCAATATTGGTTTAGTTTGCTATAATATTCTTTTCATTTCAACTCCTGTTATCTCAAACTACGGCTATCTCAAATCATAAATGCAGGTCGCTTGGAGTTTGAGGTAATGAGAGTGGACTATACATACATACATACATACAGAAGAGCCCATGCATTAGGAAGTCAGAAAGCAAAAGTTAGATATCTGATCTCAGAAGTCGGAGTTGGAGATAAGAAGTCAGTTTCAACGCTTAGCGTACTGGGTAAAATTTCTTTGCAAACGACATTTTGAAATATATTTTCTATTTTCCCAGAAAATAGGATTTGATATGCCATGCAAATTAGGAGAAAATTTGCATGAACTGTCAAATTCTATTTTCTTGAAACAATAAGAAAAACATCATCAATTTGTCGTCTGCTGAATTTGCGCTGTAAATGTAGAAGTCGGAGTTGGAGGTAAGAAGTCGGTATTAATGCTTAGCGTGCTAGGTAAAACTTTTTTGTAAACGACATTTTGAAATATATTTCTTATATTCCCAGAAAATAAAATTTGACAGTTCATGCAAATAAGGAGTCAATTTGTGGTCAAATTCTGTTTTCTTGAAAAAATAAGAACAATGTCATCAATTTGTCATCTGCTGAATTTGCATTGTTAGTGGTAAATGGTAGAAACAATCCGGAAATAAGATGCCATTATGCTAAAACTGGAAATCAGAAAGAGTGTAGAGATCCTAAGCTTTTTTGACAGAGGAACACCATTCCCCGTGGAGCTTACTACCAGAGCTTTCTAGAACCTATCAGAATTCTTATAGAATTAATATCTTTTGCGTAGTACAGACAATTAGTTATACACCCTGAGTTATATACTATGTCATTATTTTTTATCTTCATGTTTAACTGATAAATACATGTTGGGTGTGAAATTAACATATTTCTGGTCTGCCTGACAGAAGTGCAATTCGGGACACATATTTAAATAAGTCGTTTGACTTTCTTTTGAATTCTGTTTGTATAAATGTGTTACTGATAAGAACCGTATGATTTGTACTGCTGAATGTAAATTTATACGAATAAAATATGTTTAAACAAAGCTTTTTTTTATTACGCCCTACTTCAAATTGAGACTTCCTACTTCTCACTTCTAGCTTTCGACTTCTTATTTCTCATGCCTTATAACCAACTTCTTCCTAACATTTCCTTGTGGAATTTATTGCTGTCTGATAAGAAGCTGGAAGTTTTCGGAGCAAAGTCTATCCTCCTAGAGTAGACTGCTTTCCAGAATATCACGAAAACATACCTATATAATTTTGACCCCCTTAAACCCATTTTTATACAGTAGAACTGGGGTTTACAGGGGTATACATTATTTCTGCTCAAAAACATAGATTGTGGGTGCTCGTTAGAACCGCCTCGGCGAGGCGGTTCTAACGAGTACCACAATCTATGTTTTGAGCAGAAATATGAAAATAGTCAGAATTTTTATCTGAAAACTTTTTTGGGTGGTGAAATTGTCAATATATTTGAATAGGCGTGTTTTCGTAGTGATGGGCTTGGTGTGCAGGAAAGCAAACAGGAAGTCACAGAAGTTGTCTCTCTTGTAAACCATGGCGGTAAATCTACCAAGTGTATCTAGTCCTATTATAATGTGTGATACCATTTACTTAACCCTTTCATCCCAGAGTTTCTGAAGTGGACTCTACCATTCTTGAATTTGGACACGTGCACTGATACCAATAGGGGCGTCAGTCTAATATAGACGTAGCGCTCATTACGCATATTACGCATGTGCGTAACATGCGTAAGACAAATATTTATAATAAAGTACCATAAAATATTAAAATAAAATACAGTCGACTCTCGTTATCTCGAATTCCAAGGGACTCACTGAAATACTTCGAGATATCCGTACCTCGACATATCAGAGTTGAGAGAGTGAGGAAAACAATAAATTGAACAACCACATTTAACAAATGAATGTGTAATTTGACTCCTGAAGTTAGAAATATCTATATAAAATAATGTGGTAAAGAGGAGAAATTGCTCCTTAGGAGCAATTTCTCCTCTTTACCACATTATTTTGTTACCTGTTGTCATAGTTTCATGTTAAAACAGGGACCAGATTTTCACTTCGAGATAAGCGGTAATTCGAAATATGCGAGTTCGAGATAACGAGGTTCGGCTGTATTTTGCTTCTATAAAGTTTACCATATGGATTGCTACTAAAGGAAAGAACTCGGTAGCAAATTCTTTCCTTTAAGAGTAGACCTTATTTTGGCAGCAATTCTAGACATATTTTTCAAGGTTTTTCCTAGGTGTACGAAAAATTATTTCCGTTCTGGCTGCGTCACTGTGGTCTAAGATTAAAAACGGGATAGTAAATTGTGTAGATCCTGATGAGACGGCTCGTCTGGATCTACTCTGTTTGTACAGGTTGCTGTTTTGGTCAGTAGGGCTGAAAAGGTTGAAGAGAAAAAAAGGAGACTAGATTCACTTGTAGATTTTCCGCCATTTTGACTGAAAAGGGAGATAATTGTGACTTTCTGTTTGTTTTTCTGCACAAGAAATTCCTTCTGAAAAAGAGTCAACTGGAAAAGGAAAGAACCTGCTGCTAAGGGGAGAGAAATATTTCCTTTTCGAATAAACTCCTTTTTCAGAAGGGAAGGAAAAACAATTTTGAGAGTTTTCTCCCCTCAAAGGGTATCCGTTCCCGCCACTGCTCCCTACCTAAACACCTGACATGTCTGAGGGACGACAGAAAATCTGTTCCCCGTGGAGCCAAAAATACTAGATGTTGATGACTGTTCACAGGAACTAATAAATGTATGAACAGTTCTTAAAACTGAGCTTTTTTTTTTTTTTTTTCAGAAAATCAATATACTGCCTTTGATATACTTGTCAATCAAAGAAATACATGTATATACGTTCGTCAAAAATTTGGATCTGACTTTTCATGCTTTGCCTCCTCAGGATGTAGTTTTCATGAAAATGTTGAGCCCTAATTTCTAGGGAAAATATGAAAAAATAATTAATTTGCCGTATACTAAATTTGCCCAGAGAGAACTAAAGTTAAATTTGACAGACGATCATTTTGTCGTCTAACATTTATTGCCAAGCAAATTATAGCAAACGACATTGTATTTTTTATTATTATTTTTGCGAAGAAAGAAGGCTTGACTTTTCATGCGAATCATCTGCTAGCATTTAATGTGAATCGTCTGCGTCTGCCGAGCAGACGATTCGCATGAAATGCCAAACCTTATTTTCTCTGAATATACAAAAAAAAAATATCTAAAATGTCGTCTGCTACACAAGTGATTAGTGCTTTAAGGGTTAAATGGTCGAATTCAAGCCCTAAGGTGCCTTTTCTGCGAAGATCCTAGCCCTATGCAAGGGCGGATTCAATAGGGGTTCAGACTAACCCCGACTAAAAATTTCATTTTCATGGGAAATTTAGGAAACATCTGATGAATTTGGGATACCCCTGGATCTTCATATCCCTTTCCCTTTACCTTATGCTTCTCTTCAATGTCCATTTTACTACCAGTGAATGTATACAAAATTGCTGGATGAGTTGCAAACAGTGTAGACCCTGATCAGACGCCGCGTTCTGCGGCGTCTGATCTGGGTCTACACTGTTTGCTCAGGTCTGTCTTTCCGAATACAGGGAGTAAGTATGGTAATTAGATCAAATCGAAACCCCTCAGAAATCATTCTGGATCCGCTACATGTATGCTATAGGTACTTACTGTCATTAAATCTGCCCCACCCAGAAACTGCACAGTTTTCGTTGTTAATTGCTTGTTTGTCAAACTGTCGGTCCGCCAGTGCGGGTACAGGTGTAACACTTGAGGTGAAATCAAGCGGGCTTTCCAAGATCAAAATAGCAATGTCGTTGAGGAGTGTGTAGTCATCATATCTTTTGTGCTGTTTGAAAATGAATAAATTAAATCACTGATTAATAAAATCAAGACGTGAAATATAATACCCCGCCACTATCGTGTGGAGATCAGCTAACTGTCAAAAATGAAAGAGAGAAATTTGCCCATTAGCAATCCAAAACCAGACATCACGAAAACATGCCTATATAATTTTGACCCCCTTAAACCCCACTTTTATATAGTAAAACTGGGGTTTATAGGGGTATACATTATGTTTCTTATTTCTGCTCAAAAACATAGATTGTGGGTACTCGTTAGAACCGCCTCACTGAGGCGGTTCTAACGAGTACCAACAATCTATGTTATGAGCAGAAATAAGAAAAATATCAGAAGTTTTTATCTGAAAAGTTTCCTTTTTTGGTTCTAAAATTTTCAATATATTTGAATAGGCATGTTTGCATAATGAAAAATGAAAGAGAAATTTGCCCATTAGCAATCCCAAACCAGAGCTTTACAATATCAATGCATATACCAAGTTTGTTGATTAGCCATTGATATTTACTCAAATTATCGTCCGGAAACGAAAATATGGGCGGACGTACGACAGGTTGACGGACGGACACACGGATGACCAACGTTAAACCATCGTGTGGCGGGATTTGACAATATAAAAGAAATAAATCAACTGGAATTAAGTAAATTGTCCTTTCGGCATCGCTGAGAAAAAAAAGAAACAAAAAAAAAAAAAAAAAAAAAAAAAAAAAATGTTTTACCAAGCGTTATTTTATACGAAAGAGCACTAGGGTCACATATACTTTTATTTCTCTTTATAGGTAAATCGAAATTTCGACTTACTATCTCGATATTTCGACATAATAAGTCGAAATTTCGACTTAATAACTCGAAATTTTTCACATAATATCTTGAAATTTCGACATATTATCTCGAATTTTCGACATAAGATCTCAAAATTTCGACTTATTATGTCGAAATTTCAACTTAATAACTCACAAAATTTTGACTTAATAACTCGAAATTTCGACTTATTATGTCGGAATTTCGACTTGAGAACTCGGAAGTTTCGACTTAAGGTTCTTGAAATTTCGACTTATTATCTCGAAATTTTGACATAAGATCTCTTGAATGGAATTCACACATGGTAATCTCGTAAGGGGTAGCCACTGGTTATGCACTCAAAAACAACGCAAACCTCTGGCCATGATATGGTGAGGAGTTTAGGTGTCCCAATATTAAGGTAAAATCGGTATGACAAATCCTCAGTGGTAGGGACCTAAATCTGAGCTCTGTTTTTTACCTACCATTTTGACTTTTTTGACGTTAATAGTTTGCTCTGTTCCTTCATTTCTAGAAGAATCGTATTCACCGGCCGTTACACTGAACTGTCCCCACCTAAAAAATGAACGAAGACATTTATAACGCTAACTATGCCTGGTTAACATGTCAGCAGACGACATTTTGAAATATTTTTTTCTTGTTTGTTTTTGTTATTGTTTTCAGAAAGTAGGGATTGACATTTCATGTAGATTGTCTCCCTAGACAATTTTCATGAAATGTCAATCCCTATTTTCTAAAACAAAAGAAAAAATATCATCAATTTGCTATCTGCTGAATTGCATGTAGCTCAGAATGTAGGAAGGGTAAATAAAGGGATGCCTGAAATTAAGGGATAAGAAATAAAGGGCTCTTAAGGAAAAGAAATACTATTAAATGTCATGCTCTAGTTTCTGGGAAAATAAGAAAACAATTTAGCCATGTTGACGCGTGAGTTTGCTTAGGGAGCACTAAAGGTCAATAAAATAATTTGACATAAGTCACAGACAGTCTATAAACGACACGCCAGACGGTATTACTACTTTCATACAATAAAATATCAAAAATAAAGCGCTCCATGAGTTGCATTAAATGCCATGCTCTATTTTCTGGGAAAATAAGAAAACAATGCAGCAATGCTAACGCCTGATTTTGCCTGGGGAGTGCTGAAGGTTAATGAAGTAAGTTGACATATGTCAGAGACAGTCTACAAACGACAGGCCAGATGGTAGGTTATTCATGACAGTATAACCAATTTCCTGCAAGAAAACTAATTTCAAAATGGCCTTTAGTTTTCCAGCAGGTATGAAGTTATGCCTCTGGCAAGATGTATGCAAGATACGAGGGTCGTGCAAAAAGAACTGTCACTAATAGGCTTACTTAGGTTTATCCCAGGTATATTTTAAAATGCTTCACTGCACTTGAATGGTGTGTTGAATAGCTAACGATACCCGTTTATTTAACCGGCCTCGGTGGCTCAGTTGGATGCGCCGTCCGACTGGAGACCAGGAGGTCGCGGGTTCAACCCCCGCCGAGGTCGGCAACATTATTTCGTGGAGATTGATCATGAAATATTTTCTACGGTCATTCTCTCCCTTCCGCTGATTCAAGATGGGCAGTTGTCAGTTTGTGGCGAAAGAATGTGCACAATACCGGTTAACCGCTTAGAGGACTAAGCCTGCCCAGTAAACGTGTGGTTAGGTAAACTGACCGCGCTCGACATGACCCCATTGGGTTGACTGGGCCGTAAAATCTCAACATAAACAAACAAAACCCGTTTATTTCGTGCAAATTGAAATAGGTGCGGTAATATACACTGGCCAATTTACTTGTTACATTAGAACATGGACCAAAAGACTGAAATTCGTAGCTATATTAAATGCCGCATTAGCCTTAATATAGATTCAAAGCAGATATTTAATGAATTGTGTGGTATATATGGACCTCAGACCATTTCAAAGCGCACAGTTTTTAGGTGGGTTAAAGCTTTTAAAGCTGAGAAATTTTCTATTGAAATGATACCCGTCCAGGAAAGCCTAAAACCTCTGTTACTAACATCGCTGCTGTAAAGATTGTGGTCGAAGAGGATGCGTGATTGTCTGTCAAAGATATAGCTAGTTGTACTGGCATATCAGAAAGCAGTCTGCAAACAATTCTGAAAAAGCGTTTGGACCTGAGAAAGGTTTGCGCTAGGTGGGTACCTCATTTGCTCACTGAGGAGCAAAGGAGCAAAAGACACAACGTCTTAAATGTGCCCGGGAACTTTTGAAAACATACAAAGGCTGTAATAGTCGGGTTATTTCTAACGTGCTAACAGGTGATGAAACCTGGGTGCACATGTTTGAGCCACAAAGAAGGGCTAATAATAAGCAATGGAAGCGAAAAGATAAAAAATGCCCATGTATTGCCAAGGGAACCATAAGTTCGAAAAAGATGTTGTACGCAATTTTCTTTAATTCAAGTGGGCCAGTCGTTCAAGTCCCTTGTGTACATCTGGTCATACAGTCACTGGCCGATTCTACAAGAATTCTGTACTGAAGAAAGTGAAAGAGTTTTACAATAAGAAACCACCAAGCAAAGGATGGTCAGTCCACCTTTTATATGACAACGCCTCCTCTCATAAATGTGAGGTTGTAAAGTCTTTTTTGGCTTCTGAAAATGTGAGAGTTTTAAACCATCCACCTTATTCACCTGACCTGAGTCCCTGTGACTTCTTTTTATTTCCAAGGCTTAAGAAAATGCTTTCTGGAAATAAGTATACGTCTAGAAGTTCTCTTGGCAGCGCTATTCATCAGTGTCTCCAACAGATACCAAAAGAAGACTATTTATCTGCTTTTCGTGACTGGGTAAAAAGGTTACAAAAATGTGTTTCAGTAAAGGGGAAATACTTTGAAGGTTTGTAATGAAAATATGTTTGATAAAACGTAGCACTGAAATAATCCGAACCCGGTGACAAAACTTATTGCAGGATCCTCGTAGAAGAAATACAATGTACAACTGGGCTGCTAAACGTTCGCGGGTACTCGCAAACCATAGCAAACATACTGTTCAGATGGTTTAACTCTCGGCGCTTTTTTATTTTAACAAACTACCGTTTGGAAAGACGTTTATATGTAAAGTTGAAAGACTGAATGTCAAACGGCGTAGATCCAGATGAGACGGCTCATTCAGATGGTTTAACGCTTTCGGCGCCAAATTTCAGACGACATTTGTCGTCTGCGTTTTTATTTTAACAAACCACAGTTTGAATAGACGTTTATATGTACAGTTGAAAGAATGAATGTCAAACAGCGTAGATCCAGATGAGCCGTCTCATCTGGATCTATGCTGTTTGCAAAAAACTTATTATTATCGCCTGTGGCAGTGAAAGAGTTAAACATATTGTATTCAGAACTGTCAATAAACATCAAATATTGTAAATAATGAAATACAGGATTAAAACGAAAAACATGCAAGTTTTTGCAGGTCATGTCTTCTCCGTACAAAATCAACATTGTAAGCTTATAGCGAATTTGAGTGAAAACAAAGATAACATGGTCCACTATGAAATTTAGAAGTAATAAAGTTCCTGATAAATCAAATTCAGCTCAGTCGCATTATCTCAGACACGGACACATGTCATAAACTAAACCAAACAAAAAGTCAATAAATAAATAAATAAATAAATAAATAAATAAATAAATAAATAAAAAAATAAAAAATAAAGCAGCATTAGTTCTGTTGTGACAGTTTTCGGCGGACGGTAGCGAATATCCGCAAACTATTCTCAAGCAGTATTTTGACACAACCAAAATGGCGGCCTCTGCGAATTAAAGTTTTGTATGCTTGTTCGTCACAAAAATATTGAAATGATTACTGGATTAATATTATACATTCGATCCCCTAAAGAATTAATAAATATTTCATGATATAATTTATTCAATCTTAAAAATCTCGTCAGCGAAAATAACGACTACTCTCTAATTTTAGGACACCTAAGATGGATTTACAATAACCGTTCCACAGATGCAAAACCGTTCAAGGGAAAAAAAAAAAAAACTCTTGCGAGGGTTTTGCGGCTTTACTGAACGCAGCCCTGATTAAGCGAGATTGTGAAATGCAAACCGACTGCTGCCATTCAGATACAACCGTTATAACCGCTGAGCCGCTACCCTGGCGGAGGAAAACGAATTTCACGGAACAGTATCATCTTTTTACAAAAAGTAGGGTTTATTATACTTTATGTTGTCATAAATTTCACAAATGAGCCGGGGTACAGCAGTTCCTACAAGATTATATGTATCACGAAATCATACCTATATAATTCTGACACCCTTAAACTCCACTTTGATATAAACTGGGGTTTACGGGGGTATACAGTCGAACCTCGTTATCTCGAACTCGCTTATTTCGAATTACCGCTTATCTCGAAGTGAAAATCTGGTCCCTGTTTTAACATGAAACTATGACAACAGGTAACAAAATAATGTGGAAAAGAGGAGAAATTGCTCCTCAGGAGCAATTTCTCCTCTTTTCCACATTATTTTATATATATATATATTTCTAACTTCTGGAGTCAAATTACATATTCATTTAATAAATATGGTTGTTCAATTTATTGTTTTTCTCACTCTCTCAACTCTGATATGTCGATGTACGGATATCTCGAAGTGTTTCAGTGAGTCCTATGGAATTCGAGATAACGAGAGTCGACTGTATATTATTTTTCTTGTTTCTGCTCAAAACCCTAGATTGTGGGTACTCGTTAGAACCGCATCGCCGAGGTGGTTCTAATAACTACCCACAATCTATGTTTTGAGCAGAAATATGAAAAATGTCAGAATTTTTATCTGAAAACTTTCTGGTTTTGGTGGTGACATTTTCAATATATTTGAATAGGCGTGTTTTCGTAATCTGCGCCAAGCAAAGACCCCGCTCAATCTCGCGTTTAAACAGCCTGATCGGTGTCTTTGCAATCCGAGTTATAACGTTTTAGATCTCTTTATTTTCTCACAGAATGCACTGCGAAGATTCTGATCAGACTTCGCGAATGCCTAGGTTGGTCTCAGTCTTCGCTGGGCACACATGCAAGAAGAAATGCTGTGTCCCGGTTCATTTGATAATTTAATAATAATAGGAAGAGAAGACAATTTTTAGAATCTCTCTATGACGACAGAACGATAAAAGCAGGTAATAGACCGTTGTCACATTGTCTATATGACGATAGACTGTAAATGTGGCATACTAAACTTCTGTTCTCTTTCTATACTGCTCTGTGACTTACCTCTGTCTCGGATCGTCGATTACACAGTGGGCTGCAGTAAGAATGGTTCTGTTGTTAATGATGCTCCCACCGCAATAAAAGTCTCCGTCGTACTTCAGCATTATTTGCCAAGGATATTCGTCCTTATCCGCATTCTGACCCCCCACAATGTGTCCGCTATTAAGTGGCACTCCAAGAGCGCTGTAAACTGCAATTAAATGACAATATAAACCGTAACGTGAGGAAACGTACCTTCTGATTTGAAGCGCCAAACGAAGACTCAAATCAGACTGCGCATTCGCGCAGTCTGATTTGAGTCTTCTTTGTCCGCATAATGACATATTGCATTTTTGGCTATCCCAAATGCGCCCAGTGAAAGTTCTGGTCAAACTGCGCGAATGCGCAGGCTGATATTAATCTTCGCCGTATGTACATGTCCGAAGGTACGTTTTCTTACCTTTCAGCTCATAAGAATATGATAACAAACTTATAGTATATGACGTCAGATGGCGGACAATAACCTGTTTGACTATTTTTGTTTCATAGCTTTGCCTCCTAGATAATTTAGTTGCATCTTATTTATTTTACTACAAATACACTGGAACCCATTTATAGGACGGTTCATTATAAGACGGTTCGGATAAAAGACGGTTTAAAGATGAACCCCAGAAGTTTTGTATCCAAACAGAAATGTATAGACTATATAGAAAAAAAGAACAATTATGGTCTTTTTTCAATGTAATTGAGACTATTGATAGTCAATTTTCTATACAAACGAGACATTTATGTTTGGATACACTACGGTCGTTTAGCTAACACGATTTTGAATCTGGATCCCAGCAATCGTGTTAAAAGAGGTAGGGCGTGTTTCAAGGCAAATATGGTAGTCATATTATTCCACTCCAGCCCAGAACACTAGCTATAAAATAATCTGCAAAATGTCTTTCACACTTCAATTTAATTAAAACCATTTTTTTTCTTCTGAAAATTACTCTCAGACCATTTATACAAAAACAAGTCTTTAATAAGTTTATAAGGAGACGTTTTAGACTGTTGTTCCTAAACACATTGCGAGCTTCTTTCTCAAGCTGAGAAAAAAAAAATTCCAACAGATCAGTATAGTAATCAATTTATTAAAGATAAACTGTGTTCCGACAATAACAGAAGTCCTAGCTCCAGATAAGACACGTTTTCTAACATTTGTTTTTCAGCAGAAAAACGTCCTTATTTCTATTATTTCTCCGCGAAAACATATGTTGTGGGTATTCATTAGTAGCGCCACACCTAGTACCACAACAAATAGTTTCGTGGAAAAATACGGGAACAAATATATGGATATCTCCTCTCTTGTCTGAAGCTGTAAGAATTAGAAAAAAAAACCCAGTCAGCATTCTACGTAAATCTATATCGGGCCGTCATCGGCCCGTCAGGGTAGCTGACGGGCCGATGACGGCCCGATGTAGATTTACGTAGAATGCTAGCTGGGAAAGCGTATAGAGTACACAAACTTACCTGATAAAAGCACTACGAAAACAGTAAGACAAATCATGTTTCCGGGTCCTTTCGGCGAAATGGTCGAAATTCGACATTCAAAGTAAACTGGCCGAGTTGTGCCATCGAACTTATATTTATACTTTCTGGAGACAAACGTGGGGGCATGGTTTTAATTAGTAAAAGTAATTAAATATTGGCGATATATCAGAGCGTGATAACCAAAAGGCCTCAAGATACTGCCATAGTGATAAAAATAAAATACGGCACGGCTCTTACGCATATGGAAACAGAAACGGCTTTTAATGAGCCGCCACGTAGGAAACGTACCTTCTGACATGGGCGCCCAAAGAAGACTCAGATCAGCCTGCGCATGCGCGCAGTCTGATCAGAGTTCCTTGTCCGCATAAAAAAACTGCATCCTTGACTATCCAAAATGTGCCCAGCGAATGCCATCATGAAAACATGCCTATATAATTTCGACCCCCTTAAACCCCACTTTTCTATAGTAAAACTGGGGTTTACAGGGGTATACATTATTTTACTTATTTATGCTCAAAAACATAGATTGTGGGTATCGTTAGAAACGCCTCGTCAAGACGGTTCTAACGAGTACCCACAATCTATGTTTTGAGCAGAAATATGAAAAATATCAGAGTTTTTTATCTGAAAATTTTCTGATTTTGGAGGTGAAATTTTCTATATATTAGAATAGGCATGTTTTCATAATGACAGGCTGATATGAATCATCGCTGGGCGCACATATCCGGAGGTACGTTTTCTGACGTTGCGGCTCCAACAGTCCGCACAGAGATGGCGCTTGATACATGAATGAACGTATTCGCTGCCCCCACCCCCTACAAAACAATGCTAAGTGGGTAGGCAGGCAGGCAGGTACCCACGCACGCATGCACGTACGTGCACATAGCGAATACTGGTGAAATGATCTGTCGCCGATGGTGTACGGATTGACATAGAAAAATTCTGTTTGCATATGCGTTAAGTCCCATTTTGGCTTGAAGCGGCTAAGATAAAACGTTTGGTGCTTTTCTAACCCAAGACATTAACGACAACAGAAATTTAGGTAAATCTGCAATCACCATAAAGATTAATGTATTGCCCAGAGTGAGAACACGACTCGTCCTAAATGCGATGAACGAATTCGAAGACCCATTACGAAAACACGCCTATTCAGATATATAGAAAATTTCACCTAAAAAAATCCTGAAAATTTTCAGATAAAAAAAAACCTCTGATATTTTCATATTTCTGCTCAAAACATAGATTCTAATGCACTCGCGTATGTAACGCGACGTCTGATTGGATAACGTCAAAAATTTGCGACGGTATATTCTGTGATATACTGTCGCAAATCCGACGTCATCACGTAACGTCTCTTCTCATTGGCTGGCATTTGGTTTTACGCAGCTCAAAGCACTTGTCGTTTTGTGCAAATAGTACATTTTTTCAATAGAAAAATGAATAAATGCATTAGAATGGGGATAACTGCATCAAATTTGTCATTTGGGGAGGTAAATCGGCGGTTTTACGGTCGGAAATTTCGTTTTACGGCGAAGCGTCACCGAAGCCGTAAAACGTAATTTGCGACCGTAAAACCGCCGATTTACCTCCCCAAATGCCAAATTTGAATGCAGTTATCCCCTAATTGTGGATACTTGTTAGAATCGCCTCGGAGAGGCGGTTCCAACGAATACCCACAATCTATGTTTTCTGCTCAAAACATAGATTGTGGGCACTCGTTAGAACCGCCTCGGTTCTAACGAATACCCACAATCTATGTTTTGAGCAGAAATAAGAAAAAAAATGTATACCCCTGCCAAGTTTTACTATATAAAAGTGGGGTTTAAGGGAGTCAAAATTATATAGGCATGTTTTCGTGATGGAGGACTGTTTGTGCGAGCTCACAGTCTGAACCGGGTCTTCACTTTTCGCCTAGCCATGATAATATATGAAAAACATAATACATTGCATTAAGTAAAGAAGCGAAAAGAAGTTGACCGGATTGCGCGGGCACTTGCGCTGATTGGTCGCTATGTCTTCGATTTCACCATACATGTAATGAAGTAGGCTGTAGCAAGCGAAATGCATATGCGGACAGTGAAGAGCTAGATTAGCTTGCGTATCCACGTAGTGTTATCAGGGCCTTCGCTGTCCGCTTACAGGAATATATGATATCATCAAACATACTTGGGCTTGAGTTTTACAGCCCATTCAACAGTGTTAAGGTACTGGTGAGTCGGTCAGTCAACCTACATGTACTCAGACTTTTCCTGGGCAACTTATTCCTCTAAGCGGTTAACCAGGGCCCAGTTGTTCAAAACTAACGATATCGTTAACGTATCGTTAAAACTTTGATCATTAAATATGGCATATATGCTAATATTTCTGCTGAAAAACTGTGAGTAGCTTTTGCATTTGCAAAAGCTACTCACATTTTTCAGCAAAAATACCCGTGAATTAGATATTGTATTCACTAGAACAGTTAACAGTTTGACCACTAACGAGCTCGTTAAGCTAACTACGCTTTGAACAACTGGGCCCAGAACTTGTGCACTACTCTACATTAATCAGTGGAAGGTGGAGAATGACCAAAGTAATAGGGAAAAAGGGCCATGATGAAACTGCGCGGATGTACAGGATGATCTCAGTCTGCAAACATTGCATCTGATCGAAGACACCATTTTACTTGATAATGTCCGTATTTTGTCGCAGAGATTAACATTTTGTATTATTTCTAATAATGTGACATAAACCAAGATTAAAATCTCCGTTCTTTTGTTATTACTATCGGATCAAGGTCACCACTAGGTCAATTTTAATACTTGAAGGAATGACCTAGGCCTTTAATCACGATGAACGGCATCACTATAGTCATAAAATGTGTTATCCACGCCCTTTATCATTGCTAGGGGCAGGAAATTTCATGTATTTCATGCTTTTACGGATTTGCGTCAATTCAGTTAGAAACGTGGGAGGATGGTTTATGGGTCGCCAGATTAAGTTATTAGTTGTACATACACAGTTGTGCCCGTACGTAGGTATGTACGTGCGTGCATGCATTCGAGTGTACATGTCTGCCTACATAACACACACACACACACACACACACATACACACACATATATATATATATATATATATATATATATATATATATATATATATATATATATATATATATATATATATATATATACAGTTGATTCTCGTTATCTCGACCCCTCTTATCTCGATCCTATCACTTATGTCGAACTGATTTCTAAGTCCCGATTATTTTCCCTATGTATTTATTGCATTTCAGCTTCGCGTATGTCGAACTACTTTTAAGTCGACACTTCGGCTATCTCGTCCATCATTTTCAGTCCCTGAATATATTTTTCACAGATTTTACTACCGCGTATCTCGAACTCGGATCATGACGAAGAAAAAAAATGTAAGGTGCGGCGCCGCCGGTGTCTCAGTTAATGAAAATCATAATAGGCCATTGATAAATAAATAGATAGATAGATAGATGTTCTTTATTTCCTTCATATTGGAGAGTATGTAGCTCAAAATTGAATTGACAACATATATACAATTGTTAAACAAGGTTCAAAGAAACAAAATAAAAAAAAAAGAAAAATAGGACAAAGATATATGCAAAGATATAAAGAAAATAGGTCAAAGCCAATGGCGCAGCATTATGCGATTGGCAATGGCCAGGTTACTGTAGCTAACATATATATGTTAGCACATGTAATTAGCGCAGACGCAGCAGGATCTCAAAAGCTTACATAGAGCTGGAAACTCTTAACGTCTAAGTAGTGGCTAACGGTGGAGCGCTATATATATACATGCATATATACATACATATATACATACACATACATACATGCATACATACATATATATATATATATATATATATATATATATATATATATATATATATATATATATATATAGATACATACATATGTACACATACATATACACACATACACACACACATACATATACTCATACATATGAATGCTTCACTACTATGTAGTAGCTAACTCAACGAACCTATGGCACAACATTATACGACCGGCAATGGCCAAGGTTACTATAGCTAACATATATATGTTAACACATGTAATTAGCGCAGTCGGAGCAGGATCTCCAAAGCTAACATAGAGCAGGAAATTCATAACGTCTAAGTAGTGGCTAACGGTGGAGACAATCAACTGGACTTGGCGGTCGCATAAAGAATTACGCCATTTCTGTTATGCAAGAGAAAATACAGAAAATTGTCCAACACGTAAATATGCATAGTAATACAAGATAATAAATAATAATAATAATAATAATAATAATAATAATAATAATAAACATTCAGCTTCTCAAGCTGATCGTTTTTGAGTAACAATCGACCACATTTGATGGAGTTTAGAGAGACAAAGGAATCTAAACATCTGATAAAGACTGCCAAGGCTACTATGTACACGATCTACTTCAAGTCCAAGAAATATTAATGTTAAAAATGTTTACCCAAACTTCTCAAATATGAGAAATATCTGTATTTAGATGAAATATTTCGTACCATAAATTCAATCTTTCTTGAGCAACGAAAGAACAGTCATGGATACAATGATCCACAATATTGTTATAGTTACAGTTACAACGCAGACAGCTTAATGGAGAAAGTACATTATCAGCAGTACGTGCAATCATTTGGATGCATGAAATGCTCTGAGATAATACATGAAGGTTTTCTTTGGACGATATCCACAGATTATGCGGACTGTAATCAGTATGTAACCTTCTGAAACGATCAAATTCGGGAGCTGAAGTCCTATTCAGCCATGCAGAAACTTCTTTCTCTTGTATACGACATCTCACCAAGCGTTTCCAACTACTCTTACTGGGAAAAATATTGTTTTTTATATAGTCATCAAAATAATTCTTAAGTTCATACTTTTCAAGAATATTAATGATATCTGGAATGTACCCTTCCTGTAAATCTCTATAAACGACAAAAGAAGCTATACGTTTATAAAAACATGACTGAACCCAACAGTTCAAATCATTTCTACAAAATTGTCCAAATAATATCAACTTCTTAAAGTCAATCTCAGACTCAATAGAATAAATACCTAACAGACTTAAGGCAGCATCGGTTCGTGTTCTAATATTTAAACCTTGCATAAATTTAACACAAAACCTGTGAGCCCTTTCTAATATCAATATTTGGCTTGCAGTCAAACAAAACCAACTTTCACAGCCATAAAGGGCTTTCGGTAAAACTACAGAGTTATATATCTTCTTACAAGATAACGGGTGCAGGCCATTTGAGTTAAGTAAACCACAGTTCACCAGACTCAAAAATGTACCCTTTAATTTATCAGCAGCCTCCTTAACATTAATGTCAATATGTAGATATTTATTACAGTTAACCCCCAAATGCTTGTAGTTTTCAGCTACGTCAACAGCATTTGGACCTAAGCTCCAATGTCTGTTGCTTCTGCTATAATATGCCTTGCTTTCATTAAAAATTAAAACAGAACACTTTATCGGTACGTACTCGTATCGCCATTTGCATGAATATTGATAACAAATAGCCAACAACATATCAAGTCCAGACTTTGATAAAGACAATAACACCATATCATCCGCCACCGTTAATGCACACAGAACCAGGCCAAGCATCGTGAATCCAGCTATGCATGCATAAAGTTCACTAATTAAGTCGTCTATATAGCAGAGGTACATAAAAGGTGAAACCACACCACCTTGGCGGGCTCCCTGCAATATCGAGAACCACTTGGAATGGTGGCCATTATAGATCACACGACTGGTCATGTTTAAATGTAAATTAATAATTACACGTAATAATGTTGACCTGATACCTTTCTGGTAGAGTTTCAAAAACAAACCATTATGCCAAATCTTATCGAAAGCTTTCTGAACGTCTAAAAAAACAAACAAATAATTTACTATGATGCTCTTTAGCAAATAAGCAACATTCCTTTAACATCACTGAGGTCATGTTACAACCAATATTCGGTCTAAATCCACCTTGTAACGTATTCAGTGGCTCACTTAAATTGCTTTCTAGTAGTCTTAAAAGAAACCTTTCAAACAGCTTTAGAATTGCAGATGAAAGTGTCATAGCACGATAATTATTTGGATCTTTTTTTGATTTTCTACCACCTTTATGTCGTGTTATGATAAGACCTTGTTTAAGTACGTCGGGGATATAGCCATTAACATACATATCGGTATAAAGCCAAGACAGCTGTTGAAATAATATATTGCCCCCATTTATTAAGTGTTCATTATAGACACCATCGTTACCACAAGCTTTTTTTGTTTTCAATAATTTAACAGCCTGTTTAATTTCTGAGACAGAGAAACTCGCCGAATCTCTGTCATGACAAGATGTCAATTCATTAATAATACCATCTACCTGTAAATCTACTTGATGTCTAAAAAGAGAGTCATAGTGTGTACGTTCGGTATCTGAATATAATTTCTGAAAATATTCTCCCCACCCTGTTGCAATTTGAGCTGGATCCCTGCAAATACGACCATTAAATTCTATCTCCGATCCCGCATTTGCTGTTAAGTATTTTCGCCTGCCATTAATCTTTTTCCAGAAAAACGCACTGTCAAGCTCTGCAGCATTATCTATTTCAGTGTTCAATTCAGTCAAATATTTTTCAGCACATTTACGTACATTTACATACACAGTTGTGCCCGTACGTAGGTATGTACGTGCGTGCATGCATTTGAGTGTACATGTCTGCCTACATAACACACACACACACACACACACACACACACACACACACACACACATATATATATATATATATATATATATATACAGTTGGCTCTCGTTATCTCGACCCCTCTTATCTCGATCCTATCACTTATGTCGAACTGATTTCTAAGTCCCGATTATTTTCCCTATGTATTTATTGCATTTCAGCTTCGCGTATGTCGAACTACTTTTAAGTCGACACTTCGGCTATCTCGTCCATCATTTTCAGTCCCTGAATATATTTTTCACAGATTTTACTACCGCGTATCTCGAACTCGGATCATGACGAAGAAAAAAAATGTAAGGTGCGGCGCCGCCGGTCTCTCAGTTAATGAAAATCATAATAGGCCATTGATAAATAAATCAATATTTTAATTTTCCCCTTTGTCCAGGTAATTACAAACAACACAAACAATGTCTAAAATCCGTAATTATAAAATCACGTGCGTGTCGAGTCGGGTTTGACACGCGGCGCTCAACACCGTATTCTATATACACAAGCACGGACATACATTCATACATACATACATGCATGCATGCACGTACGCACGCACACACGCACGCATACATACATACATACGTAAATACATACATACATTGTTGGAGTTGAGTTTTACGGCCCAGTCAATCCATTAGGGTCATGTCGAACGCCGTCAGATGTAATGCTCACATTGTTCCTGGGCAGGTTTAGTCCTCTAAGGGGTTATCCAATACGTATGGGGGTGGTAGGTCATAGAAATTATTTTATAATCTCCATGAAAGTTATATGGCCTTGTTAGGGTTCGAACTAGCGACCCCTGAATCTGCAGACAGACGAACTACCGTCTGCGCTACGGAGCCCTACATACATACATAGTCAGTCAGACAGACAGACAGACTATACCGTATAAGCTCTATGTACATTTTTTTTAATAGACCAGTATCTTCTTTTATATTCCTTTGTAAGATAAACTTTCTTGTTGTTTAAAAACCAGAATTTTGTGAATAAATTTGGAAATTTTGTGAATTTGTTTTGTTGTACAATGCACACTCCTGTCGCCAAGCTCACCATAACCCAGTCATTATTCATTATTTTGTTCTGTGAGTAGATTCTGAAAGCAATGACGCCTGAGAACAATGAACATACTGGCAAAACTGAAAACAGCTGGAGTGAGGTTTTCTGGGCTAGACTAGCTATTTCCTGCCAATAAGGCCTCATCAGTGATCACGGAACGGGCACAAAGATCACAAAGGACCAGGAAATGCAAACTACACTATAGTGAAGTACAGGGAGACGTCTAACAGACATTTAACAGTCGCTACACGGTACTAAGTAAGCAATCATTACGAAAACACACCCATTCAAATGTATAGAAAATTTCACCTCAAAAAAACTGAAAATTTTCAGATAAAAAAAAACTCTGATATTTTTTCATATTGCTGCTCAAAACATAGATTGTGGGTACTCGTTAGAACCGCCTCGGCGAGGCGGTTCTAACGAGTACCCACAATTTATGTTTTTGAGCAGAAATAAGAAAAATAATGTATACCCATGTAAACCCCAGTTTTACTATATAAAAGTGGGGTTTAAGGGGGTCAAAATAATATAGGCAGATTTTCGTAATGAGTAACCTAAGCTGAGAGCACTGCGAAGGTTTATGGACTACCCGAGGGCCAGGGCCTGGACCGACGGAATGAAATGGCCCGAGCCGCAGGCGATGACTATATCATTTCGTCGGCAGATCCAGATCAGTTCAGACGCCATCTAATCTGGGGTATATCCAGGTTCAGCAGTACAAGTTAGTGAAATAAGTTTCTAAAAAAGTGTGTTAAAACACTCTTTGGCATTAGAGTAACTGTTTTATTATGTTTTCATGGGATTAAATGGACATAAATTCACACAATTAAAGAAAATACATGAGAAAAAGTAGATTTGTGGACAGAGAAATAAGTATGAAGCTGTTATCATGTTATCATACAGGCAGTGACAATAAAGACCTTGATAGTAATGCGTTGTTCTATCTGGGTATTTGCGCAGTATAGTCTGGGTCGTCAGCGTTCGAACATATCATACATGTGGCACTTTTTTGTTTATTTTGCTGCGGAATATGTTGCTGCTTTCAAAAGTTCGTGCATTTCGCGCAGGTTTTCAGAGCGGGCAATCTCACATTTTATGGACCGGTCCATATCAAGTAATAGTGCCCGCTCTTGCTTCTACACATAGAGACCTACAGTAATGCGTTTATTACCAATGAAAACGCTTGGTATATATATGTGATATGCACTAACAGCTGCTGTGAAGATAAACCGATTTCAAAACACCACGAAAACATACCTATATAAGTTTGTCACCATGAAACTCCACTTTATATAGTAAAACTGGGGTTTACAGGGTTATACATTATTTTTTTATATCTGCTTAAAAACAAAGATTGTGGGTACTCGTTAGAACCGCCTCGCCGAGGCGGTTCTAACGAGTACCCACAATCTTTGTTTTTATCAGAAATACGAAAAAAAATATCTAAAAACTTTCAGGTTTTTTGGTGGTGAAGTTGTCAATATAGTTGAATAGACGTGTTTTCGTAATGGAATGACCCTTGAGAGCAACGAACACACCCACAAAACTTAAAACAGCTGAAGTAAAGTAAAGTATCACGTTTTCTTGGCGAGACAAGCTAGATTCAGCCACTAAGGCCTCACCAGCAACCCCATATAAAATTTTAAAAATCTCGGAATGGGCTAAATGATCATATAGGACAAGAAAATATAAAAGTCAGTATTGTAGTATTGAGTACTTCCTTCACTGATTCCTTCACTGATTCAAGTATTCCCGCCAGACTTTAAAGCAGACGAGAAATTTCGAGATACCGTATGAATTTTAAATCGGAAGGGCTGCTCAGTCACTAAAACTGTTCGAAAAATACAGTGGGGAGGCTGGATTCACCGGGTACACTTTTCGCCTTTGTTACCAAGGGACAAAACTTTTGAGATTTCTTTTTCTTGTTATTTTTTGTGCACATAAGTCCTTTACAAAAAGGGGTATACTCTACAAAGAAAGAATTTGCTCCCGGAGCAAATTCTTTCATTTCAGAGTAAACACTTCAGATGAGTGGCAAACATTTTTGACAGAGCTGCCCCCCCCCCCCCCCCCCCCCCCAGCCCCCACCACCCCACAGCCATGGAAGTGTATCATATCCCCTTAATATGATTAAAACATATAACATATTTCAGTGGTTATAATACGATTCTTGGACGTAGATGCTTTGAAAGACTTTGGCAGGTGACAGAGAATTTCATAGCTTTGAAACAGACTATAAAACAGAACGATCGAATAGCGCAATCCATAGCCTCATATTTTCAGATGACCTCAAGGAAAATGCAATGTTATTGATATATGTATCAGCTTTAAAAGATTCCTATTAAATGCAGGTGGTAGATTATTAAACGCTTTGTACATGATAAGAGTTTAGTTGCAAATAAGGCCTAAAAAAATAATTGTGTTTCCACTAACATGCTGAAGAAAATGGTCGGTAGGTAGGAGAAACTTTTTTTTATTTATTTTTCTATTTTTTTCTGCAGAAAAAAAAAAAAAAAAAAAAAAAAAAAAAAAAAAAAAACAGGGTAGGGCCAGTAATTGTATGAAAATGCAGGTATTTTGTTAAGGGTCGGTGCTGTACTTTTTTATTTTGCATTTTTACTGATAAAAAAATAGCAGATTCGGGTGTTTGAAACAGGGTCGGTCGGGTTATTGGAAACACGGCTATTTTTTTTTTACACCTAAATCGTTATGGTATTGGGAGATGTCATTCAAAGTGACAGCTGACGGATTGTGGTCTGTGCTTGCAATATAGTACGTGCAGCACATTGTTTTTTATGCGGCATTATTTTTTTTCGCTATGTCTGTTTCTTTGTACATGTACTATGCCTGCAGTATAGTACATGCAGCACATTGTTGTGGCATTTTTTTTTCTCGCTATCTCACTTTCTTTGTAACTTTCAACATTAGAGTTCAAAGTGGCCCCCTTTGTTTTACAACTGTAATAAGTGCGTCCAACCCGAACGGCGAAGCGGTTCGACGTGCGGGTGCACTACTATAGACTAACTATGTGACTAGTGATGTGTGTGACCACAAATGTACTGGTCCAACAAACGCTTGGGTGGTTTGGTGCTTATCCTGAAAAACAATAAGCGTTCCGTGATTTAGCAGAGACTAGTAACACGGCGGCCGTGCCGACAATAGCAACAAAACAGCCAATTACGCCAAGTATTCCAATTGCAGGGGTTGAATCACGCGACTCATGACGTCAGCCTACAAAATTTGTGA
Source organism: Anodontia alba (assembly GCA_964016985.1). Taxonomy (NCBI): domain Eukaryota; kingdom Metazoa; phylum Mollusca; class Bivalvia; order Lucinida; family Lucinidae; genus Anodontia; species Anodontia alba. Next base: position 26,275,073 of record OZ024829.1, read on the forward strand.
TCGCCGCCATTTTGAATTTTGTCGCCACTTCAAATTTTATTTCTATTCATTCTCAGTCTCTTTATAAGCTTAGCATGATTCGTTTTGTGCATAAGGTACACTTTGATGCAGATTTATTTGATAACACATAGACTGTACGCTCTTTTCACGTGATAATCTGAAAAACTTCGACACAATAATGTGTATGCTCGACTGGTTTGTAAATTATGTAAATTGTTGTTTTTTTTTTTTTTTTTTTTTTTTTTTTTTTTTCTGCTTTTCATAATGTGTAGACTCGCAAAATCTCAAAAAAAAAAGACCAAAAAGAAACAGACAAAAATGCACAAACGGTCAAAAATCTTTAGGAAAAATCCTGAAGCAGTAAAATGGATTTCTGGTAGCGAACGATAGTGTATGTCATTGTACCTGTTACCGGCATACACTAGTTTTCGGTTTTCGGAAAGCATGGCCCCCGCCCATCGGGGCCCGCGAAATAGATGGGCTGCCTAAAGCCTCCATGGCAGAGCTGTTAGTAACTAAGCAGGACCCGAATTCATGTGATCGGGTCGGGTAAAAGTCCGACAAATTTGAAGGCAATGTCTCTAAACTACTGAAATATGGTTGACTTGGACGTTATGTAGCAATTTATGCAGTGGATTCAGAAGTCAAGCGTGGTCTGAAATCAATTCAATTAGATCTGGCCAACCAACCTATGAAGTATGTGATGATAATTTGGACGCACGGATATAGGTAGCACCTATTAAATTCATATTATATGAAATGAAGAATATAGCTTTATTGTATATCTGGACAGATACTGATATTTTCATGTCAGGAGTCCTATGTTAATTGGAATAAAACCTTTTAGATTTGAGGTGAAACTTCCATATGAATGTTTTTGACATTGGCCACTTGAGCCTAAAAGCACTGATCAACCCATTATTCAAAATTCAATGTCGTTATTGGCGCCCAAGATTGTCTGTTGTGTCAACTTTGGAAATGGAACATTTAAGGGAATCAAACAAGTTGGATATCGTTTTATTTTCATTCTGGGACATTCTATCGTGATAAAAAAAAAAGCTTCCCATCCCCAAGTATTGGTTGAAGTCAAGAAAAACTCATTACATTAAGAAATTTCTTTACTGCACACACACACACACACACACACACACACACACACACATATATATATATATATATATATACACACACACACACACACAAATATATATATATATATATATATATATATATATATATATATATATATATATATATATATATATATATATATATATATATTAACTCTTTTCCCGCTAGTGGCAACTTTTGTCGTCTGCTGATAACCTTTGCAAACAATTTGGACCTAGATGAAGTCGGGCCTAATCTGGATCCAAACTGTTTAACACTCTGATGGTATTCCTGAAAGATTTTTTGAAAAATTTTATTTTAAAGAAAAATCCACTGACGACAAAAAAGCATGCAAAATTACCAGATGCAAAGATCGAAAAACAACTACTGAAGGATATTTGTATTCTGTTATAATAATTGCATTCAAGAATATATATATATATATATATATATATATATATATATATATATATATATATATATATATATATATATATATATATATATATATATATATATATATATGCATGAATTTATTAGAACTGGGTATAATTAATTGTAGCAAATGCTAAATTCTCTCTTCAATAGTTACCATACAGTACCTCTACAAATCTCATGATCATCTACAAATTAAACAAAAATTAGAATTGAGTGCTTTTCATGATTGTATACCTCAAAGACTTGTTGCATCATCATTTCAAGATCTTTTTCAATATTCGAACGCCCAATGTTTGGTTTTTTTTTTTGTTTTTTATTTTTGTTGTTGTTGTTTTTTTTCTCTCCCTCTCATCACGAAAATATGCCTATATAATGTTGGCCCCCTTAAACGCCACTTTTATATAGCAAAACTGGGGTTTACAGGGGTATACATTATTTTTCTTATTTCTGCTCAAAAACATAGGTTGTGGGCACTCGTTAGAACCGCTTCGCCGAGGCGGTTCTAACGAGTACCCACAGTCTATGTTTTGAGCAGAAATATCCTCTATGTACACTTATGCAAAGTTGGTTGACAAGTTATAGTGTTGGAAACGTTTTGTGGACATAATTGACGACATATGGTAAAATCGGCAGCTCCTTTACAGCAGTTTAACAACAATATCACGACTGGATGGAGGCATGCATATGAATGACGATTGCTATTACTCTGAATGACCGTAACAACATATGATTCGATGACCACTTCAACCTGTGACAGTTCAGTTGGAGTGTATTTGTTTGCATACAGAAATCTTAGTGGGAGACACTATTTCATATGTACTACCAAAGAAATCGCCTTCTGTAGACTCGCGCTGTCATCTGCGTCATTTAAACCAAGTACTGCATATTTCCCAGCAGTAACAAATGTTTTAAGTCCAAATCCAAAACACAGGTTAGCAGTTTCCACCTACTACTGGTACAAATTCAATAAATGCTCCATTACCATTGACTAACGGTTTCATGGGCGGAAAGGGCAGGCATATTGACTATGATTACGTCTTGGAATATTGCTTGAATTCTGAGTCACAACTTTGATCCACATCTGTTGCATGTTATCAAGCAAAACAGCGACTAAATCAATTTAATGGATGACACTAATTGTTCCAATTGTGGTAGTGTTAATATTGCTTTTAAGGAGCTGAACTTTTTACTATAGTTCGGCACTAAGTTGCTTAAACTGGCTGCAGCACAATAAATGTACAAACCAATTTTGCAGATGTGTACACCGAGAACTACACCTACTCACTCCCCTGTATGTTTCGCAGCCATTCCTTTACAATGAGCGGAAAACTGAGAGTCGCGGTAAAGTCGGCCGGTCTGGGTATATCCCGTCAGTAATGCGATGAGGTGCCTTTTTTACGATTCGTATTTGTTATGTCAAAATCGGGCAGATTTCTCGGGTATCTTGATATTTACCTGTCTAGAATCTTTCATAATCATGTGTATTGCGTGTTTGCCTTTCTGAGACAAATAATGTTATGTTAGAATAGCCCTCATCAACACATATATAAAATGGCTATAAATAGATTGGACAAATAAACCTTTATACTAAAGCAATCACAAGGTTGCTAGTGAATGAACTACTCATGTCTTTGAAAAAGCATGACAAAGAAAGAACTTATAGTGATCATATATAGAAATGGTTTTGTTTGTCCTACTCTGTGATGTCAGTGCTGATTATTGCTATAGCTTTGTTTTGTTTATGTTACATTGCTACACATTTTGCCTCAATATGTCTATAATTTAATTTTTGTATACCTCATGTTGCCATGTAAAATGGACTGAGTGAACAATAAAGAGATTTGATTGATTGAGTATTGTAACAGATCTTCAAACACCGATGCTATCTGTGTTTGATGCATGTCAGGCGCGTAGCCAAGATGAAGCTATGAAAGCCGGGCTTTAACATAGATTTGGCAATTTAACCTTATTTTCATCTAAAATTTGTTCAGATGACATCAAATAGGCCGGGCACAGTACATGTCCGAGCAATGACTCAGATCAGCCTGCGCAAATGCGCAGGCTGATCAGCGACATTGCTTTGCACTTATTAGCGAAACATTGATCCTGCTAAGAATATGAGTATGCAGAGGCTGATCTGTAGTCTTGTAGGAAATGCTGTGCCTCGGCTGAAATTTCAGAGATTCTATTAGCAGGCTTCATCTTCATAAAGTTCCTGGCTCCGCCCCTGCATGTAAGCAAGAAAAGTGCGTTTTAACATGATTTTTGCTTGTTAAAGGGGAACGCAACCTTAAAAGGTATTGTGCTTTAAAGTAAAGAACTTTACAAACAATTAATTTTGACACAAATTTGATCAAAATCAGTGGAAAATTAAGTAAGTTATAGTCAATTGAATATTTTAACATTGGTGGAATGGACACCGCCATTTTGAATATTTAATGAGATTTCATAAAAATCAAAATTCGTTTCATAAAGGTAGCTATTCTCATTAGTTTATTTTGGGGAAATGTTTGCTTATCACTAGAATTATAAGATTATAAAAAATCTGTAGCAAAATTATTCTTAAAAACCCTTTATGATTTGGTTTTGCATATTTAATTTGGGCTGTGTGATGTCACAAAGCCTACAATATGGCGGCATCCATGACAGCCATTTCGAATATATTCATGCCACCATAGCTTCCTTATTTCTTGGCCAATTTTGAAAACTCTTGCATCAAAATAAATAGCTTGTTAAGTACTTTACTCCAAGATATACTTACAACTTATATTGCGTTCCCCTTTAACTTTTGTAGTAAATATTCAGGACATAAGGAGAGACACTGTACCGTATCAAGTGAAACGTGAATTTGATGTAACAAAGAGTTTCAAAAGAAATTTGGACTTTATCGCGTAAACGAGAAATAAATAAATAAAATAAATGAGCCATTTTCCCATGATGTTTGTCGGATTGTCTTCATTTTTCATAGGATAAATTTTTACAATGACACAAACAATCAGCGCAAGTTTCAACAGATTTCGATAAAAAAAATGTTAACTTTATCGCGTAAGAGAGAGAGAGAGAGAGAGAGAGAGAGAGAGAGAACCAACACTTTAAAAGAGCCTTTTTATTTTTAATAGGATTAATCCTTACAATTATACAAACAAAAAATTTGTGCAAGTTTCAAAAGAATCGGATAAAAATGTGGAGTTTATCGCGTAAACAAGGAAAAAACAATAAAAGAGCCTTTTCCAATAATGTTTGATGCATTTTCTTTGTTTTCAATAGGATTAATCCTTACAATGATGCAATATGTGCAAGTTTAAAATGAATCGGATCAAAACTGCGGACTTCATCACGTAAACGAGAAACAAAAATAACCAAAATTTTAAAAGGGCCATTTTCCCATAATAGTTGATGGATTTTCTTCATTTTCGATAGAGTTATTCTTTATATTAATGCAAACAATCTATTTGCAATGTTTGCAATTTTTAAAAGAATCGGACTAAAAATGTGAACTTTATTGCGTAAACAAGAAAAAAAAATAACCAAAATTTTAAAAGGGCCCTTTTCCGATAATGTTTGACGGATTTTTTTTCATTCTTCGATAGATGATACAAACAATCTGTACAAGTTTCAAAAGAATCGGATAAACATGTGGACTTTATCGTGTAAACGAGAAAAAAGATAACGGACGGCCTCATGGACGCATATGATTTATCGTACATCATTAATTCTATCAAGTTGGTATTCTAAACAGGGGAGATTTTCTTTGATTGCCAAAACTTGAATACGGCGTATATTTTTGTATTTTTTTTTCTTCTGATATGGTTTTTCCATGGATCAAAATACCGTATGTGCCCTTAGTATTTAGGAAGACAGGCCAGAGATGCTTTAAAATGTATACCATGAAAGCTGAATAAAAGGATTTGACAAACACAACCGTTTTATCAGATTTATCATCACAAAAAGGCACGTACATTCTTCCATACAGAGGCTGACAGAATTAGGTCACTAATGATCTTATAAGACGTCGTCTAAAAGTTGTGGGCTGTAGAATATTTCGAGGGTCGAGCGCAAGACTATAGTAACTCAAACGTATTTTTGAAACCCTTGTTTAGGGGCAGCTTTGACCCCTTTGTAAACAATGCAAATTTAGGTGCCATTGCTCATACGAGCAATGGCACCTAAATTTCCATTGTTTACAGAAAGAAATGTTGTAATCTTCATAATGCCTTCATGGTGAGGGGATTAAGTATTGGGAAAAACAACCATCTGACTTGCTACAGTCTTGCGATCAACCCTCGATTTGTAAAATGTATAAAATATATAAGGAAAATCAGTGGTAGTCTGTATCCTAAAATTTATTTGTCTAGTGGAAAGATTATCAATAGGCGTGTCAAAATCCGATGTGAATTCGTCAGTTTTCAACCACTATGCAAGGTTTGTAGCCATCACGAAAACATGCCTATATAATTTTGACCCCCTTAAACCCCATTTGTATATAGTAAAACTTGGGTTTACAGAGGTGTACATTATTTTTCTTATTTCTGCTCAAAAATATGTTTTGAGCAGAAATATGAAAAATATCAGAAATTTTATCTGAAAACTTTCAGTTTCTGGTGGTGAAATTATTAATCTATTTGAATAGGCATGTTTTCGTAATGTCTGTATGCTGAACCATTGATCGAGTATCAGTTCTAAGAAGGGACTATGATATTCTTCGTTCTCAGGGGCGGATCCAGGATTATTTCATCAGGGGTTAAATATTTCTTAGGGTTTTTCGATTTGATCAAAATACCGTATATGCTCTAAGTATTTGGGAAGACTGGCTTGAGCAAACAGTGTAGACCCATGTACCTGCTGGGAGCTAGCATGGTGGATTACCGTCTTCAATCGTTGCCATTGTGCTTTCAGTTTTTCTTTCTATGTGTGCTGTCGTTATTTCAGTTGTCTTGTTTATGTTTGTAGCTTATGTTATGTTATTTCGAATAATGTCGGAATCTTGGGTGAAAATCTTGATCCAATTTAACTTGATTTAAACTCTTTTTTTTTTTTTTTTTTTTTTTTTTTTTTTTTTTTTTTTCTTTTCTTGTTGTTGTTGTGTTTTTCCTTTTGTTTTATTTTTTGTTTTGTTTTTGTTTTTTGTTTTTTTTTTAACTACCGACCGCCCTAATGTGGTGATTCTGATATTGTTTACACCTTGTATTACTTTGTGGCCTCTGTCTGCAGAGTTATTTTTATTCAATCCTGTTGTACGGAAACATAGCACGTTAACATTGCCATGTGTTGCAAATGCGTATAGTTTTTCGCGTATGCGTGCAAATGTACGTATATGTAACTATCTGTTACGCATTCGTATGTGTGACATATGCACAGTGACAGGGCCTTGTTCTTGTGTTTGATCGATCATATCTCCTTTGTGACCACTTCATTTTGGAAAAAAAAAAGAGCTGACTAGTCGTTTAATTACCATATATGTTCTGAATGTCGATGTTCCTATTCGTTTGTTCTTCCTCTTGGTATCAGAGGTACAGCGTATACTCATCACGAAAACAAGCCTATATAATTCTGACCCCCTTAAACCCCACTTTTATATAGTAAAACTGGGGTTTACAGGGGTATACATTATTTTTCTTATTTCTGCTCAAAACATAGATTGTGGGTACTCGTTAGAACCGCCTCGGCGAGGCGGTTCTAACGAGTACCCGCAATCTATGTTTTGAGCAGAAATATGAAAAATATCAGAATTTTTTTATGTGAAAATTTTCCTTTTTTGGTTGTAAAATTTTCAATATATTTGAATAGGCGTGTTTTCGTTATGTGCTCCTTTTGATTGGGGCACTTCTTGAACTTCTTCATTACTTATGACACTCTTCATAACGGTAATTTGAGCCGTCAAAAAAAAACAAAAAAAAAAAAAAAAAAAAAAAAAAAAAACATACCTCCGGACATTATTCAGTTCAGCCTTCACATTCAGGGTTCAAATTTAACTTTTTTGACAGCTTGCTAAAATTAGCAAGTAGCATTATTTTTTACTTGCTAAACTTTTCTGCCGACTTGCTTTTTCACACTTATAAACACTGTTAAATGTGGCTTTAAACCTTAGCACTCTGGGTAAAAATTTCAGCAGACATTTAAGAATATTTTTCTTATGTTTCCCAGAAAACAGGCTTTGACATTACATGCAAATTGTCTCCATAGGAGACAATTTGTATATAATGTCAAAGCCTGTTTTCTGGGAAAAATAAGAAAACTATCGTCATTGCTTTTGGAAAACAAATTGCAAAACTTCAGCAACAATGCCTCAGGTTCTGCCAATTAAAGAGAATCTTTCCAACTTGCTAGAATTAGCAAGTGATGGAAATTGCAGCTTGCTTTTTGAGGAAATTAACCAGCATTTAGCAAGTCAGCAAGTGCTAAAACTGATCCCTGACATTCATGCAGTCTAATGAGAATCGGCTTCACTGGGCGCATTTTGGATAGCCATTGATGCAAAATGTCTTCATGCGGATAACGAAGACTCTGATTAGACTGCGCATTAGCGCAGGCTGATTTGAGTCTTTGTTGAACGCACGTGTTAGAAGGTTTCTTACTTTGAGGCTCGTATAGGCCTACTTGTTGCCAGGTCAGTTTCACATTGCTATACACATGCTCCATTTAATAAACATTTTCATATTTAGTTCTTTGTGGGTTAAATCAACACATTTATTTAGTAACATACATGTATACATATTTTTCAAAGAGAATAAGGCTTGACATTTCGTTCAAAGGTAGTATGAAGTCTTATATCGTGTGAAAATTAACTGGAGTTTTGGTGCGCATTGAAGCAAACAAAAAGTCACAAAAGTTATGTCCCTTGGCGGAAATGACGAAACATCTACTAATTGTAATCAACAGGATATCGCGAATTACATTTTAAAACAGCGAAGGGAGGAAATGCAGTAAAAAGAAGCGTGTTGAGTCGTTGCAGAACTATCTCACCTTTCTATTAGATCAAATATGAGCATCATAGATTTATTTTTGTTCGGAGCATTTTTTTTTCGTAAAATTATTCAAATCATTTAAGAGGAATTGATACACTGTCAGGGAAGACAACTCTTGTCAGAATGGTTTTTACTCCCTTCTAAAAAGAGGATCCACTCTAAATTGAAAGAATTTGTCCCAGGGGGAGTAAATTCTTTCCTTTTAGGGTAGACCTCTTTTCAGAAGGGGATAGCTGTACAACAAAGTAAACAGAAAGACAAACAAAGAGCCTCCTTTGACAAAATGTGAGAAAATCTACCAAGTATATCAATTGTCTTTAACCCATTTGGACAGGTCCATTTCAAATAGAAGGGGTGTGGCTAGTTTTTAGTATTATTAACATGTGCTTAGAAATTTCTATATTTAATGCAAACTGTAGCCTATAGATCCTATTCTCGCGTTCTGCGGCGTCTGATCAGGGTTAACACTGATTGCAAATGTCCCTTTTATGGGACGCTAAGCATAAACAGATTAATGAAACTTGAGGTATGAAACGAAGTAAAAAGTGCAAGCAGAGTGACCCACAAGTTGTTATTGCTTTACAATATACCGTAAAGAATCAAGCAGTCACACCAGGGAATTATTAATGCCTTATAGCATATGATCTGGAACGCCAAAGCTGTCATGTTGTTATACTTCTTGTTGTCTTGTCTAAGAATTGTGTGACCTTGTCGATGCATTATGTTATTTTCTTAAAGACGCGTGTTGTTTTGTCAACATATAGTCTTGACATGCCCACATACTGTCTTTTTATGTTAAAAACTCATTTTATTTTGTCACAACGTGGAGTTATCTTGTCTAAAAAGCATGCGAACTTGCCTATATAGTGTGTTATTATCTTACACAGGCATGTTATTTTGTCAACATATGGCGTTGCCTTGTCTACACGGTATTTTACTATGTCAAACGTGTATGTCATTATGTTAAAGTTTGGGTCATCTTGTCTAAGAGAACCTTGTCTACATGATATGTTATTTTGTCAAACCCACGTGTCGCTTTGTCCACACAATGGCTCATGCGTAAACTTTCGTGGAACAACACCACGCAGTTGAACAAGACAACATATTGATTCACCAAGATAACACCGCGTTTTAACATAATAACTTAGTCTTTTACCATAATGAGACACTGTGTGGACAAAACAAGACGCGCGTTTAAATAATAAGACGTAGTATAGACAAGTTCACATACTTTATAGACAAGATAACCCAACTTTTTAACATAATAATATAGTCTTTTGACATGATAAGATATTATGTACACAAAACAACACACCCATTTGCAGAATAACAAATTGTATAGACACGCTCACATGCTTCGTAGACAAGATTACCCGACGTTTTAACATAATAACATAGCCCTTTAACATAATACGACACTGTGTGGAGAAAACAACATACGTGTTCAACATAATAACAAAGTCTTTTAACATAATAAGACACTGGATGGACAAAACAACACGAATGTAAACAAAATACATGTAACAGTTTGTATAGACAAGTTTACATGTTTCATAGACAAGATAACCCGACTTTTTCACATAACAACATGGCCTTTTAACATAATAAGATACTTTGTGGACAAAACAGCACACCCGTTTAACATAATAACACTTTGTATATATAGGATCTTACATGAGTGGTCATTTCATATGAAATTTATGAAACGAGCCTTTGGCGAGTTTCATAAATTTCATATTAAATGACCACGAGTGTAAGATTCTGTTTATCATATGACCCTTTTAAATTGGATTTTATCGCCTTTAAAGTTGACAATTGTTCAACAGAAAATGAATGGTTGACATGGACGTCGTCATGACGTTACTTGTTCCCGCCAAAGTGTTATATAACGTGTGGTTATACGATTTTTATAACATGACGTTATCCACTGAATAACAGCGACGTCATATGATAAAAACAAGTTCAAATGCTTCATAGACAGGATAACCCAGATTTTAACATAATAGCGTAGCCTTTCAACAGAATAAGACAGTGAGTATAGACATAACAAACCATGCGTTTAACATACTAACACATTTACATACAAACTCGCATGCTTCATAAACAAGATAACCGGATTTCTTAACATAATAGAATAGCCTTTCAAATATTAAGACACTGTTTGGACAAAACAACACAAATGTTTAACATAATAGCATGATGTAATGACCAAAGGTTTTTAACATAATAACATAGCCTTTAAACAGAATAAGACCGTGCGTGAACAAAACAACATGCGTGTGTGACATAATAGCACGGTTTATAGACAAATTCACATGCCTTGTAGACAAGATAACCCATTTTTAAACATAATAAGATAGCATTTTAACATAACAGGACACTGTGTGGACAAAATAGGACATGCATTTAACATAATAACATGTTGTATAGACAAGTTTACATGCTTCGTAGACAAGATTAACCGATTTTTAACATTATAACATAGCCTTCAAAATAATAGTACTCCGTGTGGACAACACAACACGCGAGTTTAACATAACACCATAGCCTTTAACATAATAAGACACTTTGTGAACATAACAACTCGCGAGTTTAACATAACACCATAGCCTTTTAATATAATAAGACACTGTGTGGACATAACAACACGAGCGTTTATCAAGACAATATGACCTTTTAACATAACAAGACATTGTGTGGACAAAACAACACACGCTTTTAACATAATAGCACATCGTAAAGACAAGTTTACACGCTTCTCAGACAAGGTAACCCATCTTTTAACATAATAAACTAGCCTTTTACAACATAAGAAAGCTATGGCATTCAATACTATGTCATCTAATATCGGGCATTCGCTTCTGGGTGAAGTGTTTGTTTGTTATAGCAAAGTTTGGCTGTCTGCCAAATTCATAACAATGGTGCGGCAGTTCCACGATGGTATGCTTGCAAGGGTCCAAAATGATGACGAGTTTTCTGATCCATTCCCTGTGACAAATGGAGTTAAACAGGGCTGTGTACTAGCTTCAACACTGTTCGGCATGATGTTTTCTGTCATGCCCACAGATACTTTTCGGGATGGTGACGATGGTATACCTATTAGGTATCGCATTGAAGGGAAGCTTTCCAACGTAAGAAGGTTGCAAGCCAAATTCAAGGTGCAGACAGAGGTGTTAAATGAGATCCTCTTTGCTGATGACATGGCAAAGTGTGTTCCAACAGAAGAGAAAATGCAAAAAGGTGTGGATCAAGTATCTGTTTCATTTGACAGCTATGATTTCACAATCAGGATCGAAAAGACTGAAGTGGTATATCAGCCAGCATCTGAAACCCCTTACAAGGAGCCTACGATCACAGTGAATGGTCAACGATTGCAAGTAGTAGACAAGTTCATCTACCTTGGAAGCACACTGTCTAGAGTTGTGCATACTGACTATGAAGTCAATGCCAGGATTGCCCAAGCTACTTCAGAATTTGGCCGACTAAGTGGACGTATTTGGGACTGAAGTGGAATTAGACTTCAGCTTAGATGAAAGTGTACAATTCTGTGGTGCTGCCAACACTATCATACGTATGCGAAACTTAAACAGTTTACGAACGGCATGCCAAAAAACTGAACCAATTCCATACAAGCTGTCTAAGAAAACTTCTAAAGATCAAGTGGCAAGACAGGATTCCAGACACAGAAGTCCTGAAAAGGGCAAGGATGCAGAGTGTACATACTCTCCTGAAATTGGCACAGTTAAGATGGACAGGCTATGTTACCAAAATGTCTGATGAACGTTTGCCAAAGAAAATCCTCTATGAAGAACTACAAAGCGGGATAATGCTCCCATGGTGGTTAGAAGAAGCGATACAAGGACACCCTCAAAGCCTCCCTTAAAGACTTCAACATACTAAAGGATCGTGCGAACAGATTGCACAGGATCGAACAAAGTTGCGAGGCCTCATAAGAAGGGGTGCTGGTGAATAAGAAGCAAAACTAATCATTGAAGCCGAGCAGAAACGTGCCCAGCTGAAAGCCAGAGCTAAGGCATCACCAACAGAGCTTTCTTCCTCAGACCTCTCTTGTTCTATCTGCAACAGGCAGTTTAGAGCTAAGATTGGTAACTATAACACTTCACGCATTGATTAGGATTGGTCATTGTCAGTAATGACAGACGAACGAAGGAAGTGTTTGTTTGATACCATAAGGCATAGTTTCGAGAACATGCTTCAGGGAGTATTTTGTTTTTGGCAGCTTATAACAAAGAGAAACACATTTGTTTCAGGTAGAATTTTGTTTCTGAATAGCTTATTATAAAGAGAGAAATAGACACTTTAGAAGACCGTAGTATCTCTCCTGATAACTTATAGTAAAGAGAAAAACAGACACTTCTGAGGAGAGTAGTTTGATTCCTGATAGCTTATAGTAAAGATAGAAACAGACACTTCAGAGTATAGTAATTTATTTTTTGATAGCTTATAGTAAAGACAGAAAACAGACACTTTAGAGTAGAGTATTTTGTTTCTTGATAGTTTATAGTAAAGAGAAAAATGATGAAAGTAGTTTGTTTCTTAATAGCTAATAGTAAAGAGAGAAAAAGACACTTCAGAGGAGAGTAGTTTGTTTCTTAATAGCTTATAGTAAAGAGAGAAACAGACACTTCAGTGAAGAGTGGTCTATTTCTTGATTGCTTACAGTAAAGAGAGAAACAGACACTTCAGAGTAGAGTGGTTTGTTTCTTGATAGCTTACGCTCGTATAGTGAAGAGAGAAACAGAAACTTCAGAGAAGAGTAGTCTGTGTCTTGATTGCTTATAGTAAAAACTTCAAAGAAGAGTTATCTATTGTTTGTTTCTTGATTGCTTATAGTGAAGATAGAAACAGACACTTCAGAGCAGAGTAGTTTGTTTCTTGATAGTTTATAGTAAAGAGAGAAAACGACACTTAAGAGGCGAGTAGTCTATTTCTTGATTGCTTATAGTAAAGAGAGAAACGGAAACTTCAGAGGATAGTAATTTGTTTCATGATAGCTTATAGTGAAGAGAGCAACAGACACTTCAGAGAAGAGTAGTTTGTTTCTTGGTAACTTATATTTAGAGAGAAACAGCCACTTCAGAGGAGAGCAGTTTGTTTCTTGATAGCTTATAGTAAAGGTAGAAACAGACACTTTTCATAGATTAGCGTTTGATTTATAACACGTGGTTTCGACATCTTTCAGAAAGTCGACATCTTTCAGAAAGTCGTTTTTGCTTGGCGATTTACACAGAAGAAGTAAATTTGCAAACTTCTGCCATGTTTTAATGTAAAAGTAATTTGTCGTGACTACCTATGTGCAAAAAGTTTTATTCCTCTAGTCACCTATTTTTTCAAAAGTCAAATATTTTCATTTTTCCCATAGTAAAAATGAATGCAAAGTATGCAGAAATCTGCAGGTTATGTAACTTCGAGGCAGATTTCAACAAATTCGGCTGGTTTAATTTTTCTGAAATTTTAACAACATTTGTGTGAAATATCAATAATTTTAATTCAGCAAAGAAAAGCAAGAAAATATTTTCTCAGACGAAACTTCCAAAAACTCACTTTCTTATAGAAATTGCATAGGTCAGACCAATTGTTGGCCCTAAATTTAATTTACAGTAAATATTTGAGAACGAAACGCAGAAACAGAAAAGACAAATGGTTTCTGATAAGATAGTCAGTCAGAACGAAATATTTTCATTTAAAATAAAACGCTAGGCAAAAAATGTCTTTCCGAGTGATGTCGAAATGTCACTGGGAGTGATGTGTGCTATTAGTATTTGATGCGCAACGTGGGAAAAAATGCCCTTATATCACGTGCGAACAGCGAATGTCCAGGTGAGCGTGTGCACCCGTGCAATTTGATCTGGACATTCTCTGTTCGTCGATATATACTACAGTACCCGTTTATTCTGTAAGCGGACAACTGAGGCCCAGATCAGCCTGCGCGATATTGAGCAGAAAAGAAATTCTCACGATAATAAAAAGCCATAATTCTATTGTAAATTTGCAAAAAATTGACGCCAAACAATTCCAAACTGGACATGGTCACTCTCTACCTTTAAGCAGTCTCTTAAAGCAACATTTTAACCCTTATAAAATATCTTTAACTATGATTGTAAATGATATACCATGTGCAAAATTATCGCTGAAACCGTTATTGTAACTGAATTGAGAGCTTTTATGACCTAGCATAATTGTTTTAGATATTGGTTTTATGCGCTCGTCAAATCTTAAAGCACTTATAAAAACTGTGATAACATACAGATTTGTCTTTGATATAATTAAGTGCCATGTTCGGTTTTAAATAACTTGCACATACCTGTTAGCATTTTTTATTTGATAAAAACTTTATATAAGCATCCACTTCGCTACAAGCTACTTTTATCCCATGAATTTCTTAGCTGTTAGTTAAGTCCTGTTGTATATATGTATATAAATTTTAGTTAGAGGACCACAAGGTAGAATAGTTATTTATAGCTAATTGTGTCATTCTCTTTTAATTGTTTAAATAAAAAAAATAAATAAAAAATACGCAAACGTAGATCAAATTCCATCAATTCGTTTACAAGATATTGAGCGGAAACGAAAGTTCCTAGATCTGGTCAACATTAATGCGTAATTCCATCACTCCATCATTTCGTTCTGAAGGTACAGAGCGGAAATGAAATTCCGATGATAATCAAGGGTCATACCTCTGTTGTAAACAGGCGAAAATTGACGCGTAAAAAATCGTAAAAAATCTAAACCACTATCTGGTTAAGGTCAATGCATATGCAAACATTTATTAAATTCTGTTGATCCGTTCACAAGATATTGCGCCAAAACTAAATTTTGACAATAACCAAGGCCCATAATCGTGTTGTATATTTGCGAAAATTGACGCGTAACCTGTATCTCAACCTAGCTTTGATCAATGTCAATGCATAGGCAAAATTTAGTCAAATTCCATTAATTTTATTCTAAAGATATTGAGCGGGAACAAAATTCTGGTGAAAATCAAGGGCCATAACTCTGTTGGAAATAGGCAAAAATTGACGGTAAAAAACCCAACCTAGATCTGATTCATTTGCAAACATTTGATCAAATTCCATCAATTCGTTAACAAGATACTGTATTGATCGGAAACGAAATTGTGACACTAACCAAGGGCCATAGCTGTGTTGTATATTTGCGAAAATTAACAATTCGTAACAATGCCAATCTAGATCTGGTCAACGTCAATGCATATGCAAAATTTGGTCTAATTTCCATAAATTTATTCTCAAGATATTGAGCGGAAACGAAGTCGGAATCATGGAATCACGGAATCACGGATCAGCTCAAAACAGTATACACACTATACTTCGTATACGTGTGGTATAAAAACAATGATATATGTGTAATCAGCAAGGAAACAACCATAGACAGTTCCAATTCTTCAGGCTAATAATCATTTCAAACGCAATTTGACTGACCGAGAGCAGCATCGAAATGGCATTTTGTACTTCACTAATTCCAACTCAAAATGCTTAAGCTAATCAAGCGCAATTTGATTGGTTGAGAATAACTTTAAAACAGCAACTCCACTGAGCAGGAAGCCTGAAACTGTTTCCCCTGAGCATTTCGAAAACACGCCTATTCAAATATATAGAAACATTCACCTCCAAAACCTGAAAATTTTCAGATAAAAAAAACTCTGATACTTTCTTTATATTGCTGCTCATAACATAGAATGTGGGTACTCGTTAGAACCGCCTCAGCAAGGCGATTCTAACGAGTACCCACACTCTATGTTTTTGAGTAGAAATAAGAAAATTCACGTACACCCCTGTAAACCAAAGTTTTACTATATAAAGGTGGGGTTAAAGGGGATCAAAATTATAAAGGTATGTTTTCGTGATGACTCACAGGCTTAACATAAAGCCTAAAGGAGATGGTTTAAGCATATTTTATTCGTGTAACTGACATGTACAAATGCAAACATGGTAGAGATAGAATAACAACAGCAGTATGTAAATGGGATTCAGAAGAAAGTTTTTCACTATCCCATTTTGTAAACGTCTTCTTATGCATTTTTTTAACTATGATATGGAATAAGTATATTTAAAAATAGGTGAATACTACATGAAATATTACATAACGTAATGTGACATTATTTCTTTCATCCGTATTTCAATATAAACGCAAAAATAAAGTTTAAATATGTTTTTACAGCATGTATTCAGCATAGACAATAAGCACTGCTTCTGCTTGATAGCATTTGACCAGTCCTTGACCTTTCATAAAGTGCTTCCGGAGCAACGGCTAATGAGGTCAATTATGTATTATGGATCAATGATTCCTTTCCGTATTTCTCGTCATCTCTGTGATTGACAACAGTGATTAACTGAGCTAGTGTATAAAATGTGCATATAAGTTAACAAGTGATGGTTTTGCTGAATTATTTGTTCCTCAAATTTTAGTATGTATTCATATTCAAGCAAGAAGGTGCGGACCAATAATACGCTTTTTCTTTGCTGTCCAGAAGTGTTGCATTTTATTGCATCATCATTCGATGGATTACGCCAACGATCAGGAATATACTGAGTTAATTCGTTATTTTTTCATTAAAGAGAATTAATACACCTTCAGGGGAGGCAACTCTGTAAAACTTGTTCCCCCCCCCCCCCCCCCGCCGCTTTGAAAAGGGACCTACTCTAAAAAGAAAGAATCTGCCCCTTTAGGAAGCAATTCTTTCCTTTTAGAGTAGACCCCTTTTCAGAAGGGAGGCAGAAAATTTTGACAGAGTCGCCTTGTCTAAAAATGTATCTGTACAGTGGGAGGAAATTCTTTCCCTTTAACCCGTTTAAGCCTAGCATCCTATGACCAGGAGGTCACGGGTTCAACCCCCGCTGAGGTCGGCAACATTCTTTCGTGGAGATTGATCATGAAATATTTTCTATGGTCATTCTCTCCCTTCCGCTGATTGAAGAAGGGCAGTTGTCAGTTTCTGGCGAAAGAATGTGCACAATACTGGTTAACCGCTTAGAGGACTAAGCCTGTCCAGTAAACGTGTGGTTAGGTAAACTGACCGCGCTCGACATGACCCCACTGAGTTGACTCTGCCGTAAAAACCTCAACACAAACAAACAAAGAATCCTATAAAAGGGACATAGGCAAACAGTGTAGACCCAGATCAGACACAGCAGAACGTGGCGTCTGATCTGGGGTCTACACTGTTTGCATTAAGTTCAGAAATTTCTACAAAACATGATGATAATAAAAAGTAACCAGATACCCCTTTTATAGGTAATGGACGTGTCCAAAGACTTGCGGTAGAAGAATCAACTCTTTATAAATGGGTTAAAGTAGACCGCTTTTCAGAAGGAAGTTGGCATGCAGGAAATTTAACAGAGTCAGATAGTTGCAAAAGTAATCGCTTGCACAAAAAAAAAAAAAAAAAAACAAAAAAAAAACGCTGAATATCTATCAAGCGAAACAAATTCGCTTAAATTCGATTTTCTTTTCCGCACGAAATATTTCGATTAGCAGGTTATCCCAGGTTATGCCTTGTTCGCTTCTATCCAGTTCACGAATTTTGAGACTCTGGTAAAGATCTGTGGATTGTTCATGCATCTCGTACCAGCGCCAAATGACGAGATTCCAATCTGGGTATACTCACCGTTCTCGGCATAGCAACCCAAAGGACCGCCTCTGTCACCCTGGAATAAACATATACGAACAAGATTACATGGGCGCACAGCGAAAATTCAGATACTCCTGTGTATCCACGCAGGCTGACCAGTCTTCGTTGTCCGCGTGAAGACAGTTTGGATCCTTAGCGACCAACAGAATGCCCTGAGAAAACTCAGATCAAACTGTGTGAATGCGCAGGCTGAGTTGTGTCTATGTTGGGCTCACATGCAATATTGTGGGAAATGCTGTGTCCCGGCTCATCTTGTAAGCAGTCGTTCTAAGCATCATGAAAACATGCGTAATATAAAACACTTTTTGGAACCATTATTTGTTGACTTTTTTCTTATTTCTCCGCGAAAACATATGCTGGAGGTACTCATTAGACGCGCATACATGAATTTTTCTATTAAAAGATTGAAAGACATTACAAAATATTTAAAAAATGAAACAAATCTATAAATTCACCTATACCCTGCATATCCTCGTTTTAAATATATATATATATTATAGGAAAATATGGGATCTACGTTACAGAGACTTGTAGACCTTTTATTGTAAGGCGGTCAGGTATTATGATAACATTTACTCATAGCCTGTTTCTTGATTCAGAATTTTGCATAAAATGTCAAAACCTGTTTTCAATGAAAAAAAAAACAAAAAACAACAACAACAAAACACAAAATCATGTCACATTGTAGTATGCTGAAATTGTCTCATGTTATGCATGAAAAAGGCTACTAACATTGCAAAGCCCAGCGTTCTCATCAAAAGTGCAGATTTTTTTCGCATTGATCTTCTCCTCTCCCATTTCCAGTAATTTCTGGTTACATGCTGGGTTTCTGATGACATTGGTTGGCGCCATCTCCTGCATGATTAAAGCAATTTCTCGCGTATCTGTAAAAAATAAAGAAACTATCAGACCTCTCCATGAGAAAATGATTAGTCTAGGTACACCAAAATCAGCCAGTACGCCTATAACTAAGCCAGGATGGGGAACCCACGCGACTTTTCAAATATCGAGCACTGACAAAGAGCCGTCGGTTCTGGTAGGCTCTTTCTTAACACTTGTCATGCTGAATAAATCAAGATGACACGCCTACGCAGTACTTCTGTCAGATTACTCATTATTAATACACACCTATTTAAATATATTGAAAATCATACAACCAAAAAAAGGAAAATTTTCAGATAAAACATTCTGATATTTTTCATATTTCTTCTCAAAATATAGATTGTGGGTACTCGTTAGGCGGTTCTAACAAGTACACACAATTTATGTTTTCTTTAGCAAAATAAGAGAAATAACGTATACCCCTGTAAACCCCAGTTTTAGTATATAAAAGTGGGGTTTAAGGTGGTCAAAATTATATGGGCGTGTTTTCGTAATGTTGATCCAGGTTATTGATACAAATTCACAACTCACAGTTCACATCCAGATTCGTTGGTTTCTTCAAGCCAACTGATCTTGATCTACACTGTTTGTAAAAGCAGTGCATATCCGGGTTCAGCAGGACTAGGGTTAAACTATGGGAATTTTTTTTATTATATAATAAATATCAGATACCCCAGATCTAAGCCTCTTGTACTTTTAGGTTATAGTTTTATAGTTTTAAAAAATTCTTCACTCAAAATTTCGATACCGCGACGCGCACGTTTATATATGAAACTGTCTGTCTCGATTCAAACGTTTAGTCGAAGTTTTTTCTGAAATGCATAACAGATACGTGTATGGAGAATCAATGTATTATCGGTAAAAGATCTTTTCGGAAGGGGTAATCTGTGCTTTATTTGAACAAACTCCGTGCATTGTTTAGATATTTCTTATGAAAGTCGTGCCTTTACTAAGGCAAATTTTGAAGTGCACACTATCCAAACGGTCAATGATTTCTAAATACTTCTTAACCCTTAAAGCGCCAAGAAAACCTGCATCTGAAAATGTCGTCTGTTTATGTCGTCTGCTGAATATTTTTGCAAACTTTTCAAACCTATTTTTGCATACAGGCAAACAGTGTGGACCCAGATCAGACTGCTCCATGGCAGTTTAAAGGTTAAGACGGTGCTAGGGGTAGGTTGGTGACGTGTGCAGCCCTGCAAACTACATTGCTGTCGTATGAAATTTCTAAACATGACAAAATATTTAGACGTAGACGTCTAAGTACCAGCGCAAATTTTGTTCATGTTTACATAGAGCTAATGGGCGTATGCATCTCTATTAGCTATAATAAGAACCATTGCTGTCATATGAAGAGACTCAATAGAACCGAGACGACGACTTTCAATCTTATATGGGTTCTTTGTTTCCAAAGACATTCGGTATAGATTTTCGCTGTTTTATTGCGTCTGGAAGCGGACACATCACGAAAACACGCCTATATAATTTTGACCCCCTTAAACCCCACTTTTATATAGTAAAACTGGGGTTTACCGGGGTATACATTATTTTCCTTATTTCTGCTCAAAACATAGATTGTGGGTACTCGTTAGAACCGCCTCGGCAAGGCGGTTCTAACGAGTGCCCACAATCTGAGTTTTGAGCAGAAATGTGAAAAATATCAGAGTTTTTTATCTGAAAATTTTCAGTTTTTGGAGGTAAAATTTTCTATATATTTGAATAGGCGTGTTTTCATAATGAGTATTGGCCAAGTTCTGATCCAACACAACAAAATGAGCCTTATGTCATATGCGTGCAACAAAGGCCCAGTGATCAATGAACAATTCAATTTATTTCTGGTCTTTCGGGCCGACACTGACACTGAAAGGGACTGGACACACATTTTGCACTTTTTTCTACACCACTCTTTTAACCCATTTAAGCCTGGCGTCCCAAAAAAAAGGGGATATTTCTGGCAAACAGTTTAGACCAAGATCAGACGCCGCAGAACGCGGCGTCTGATCAGGGTCTACACTGTTTGCATTAAGTACAAGAATTTCTGTAAACCATGGTAACAACAGAAACTTACCAGACACCCCATTACTGGAAATGGCCCGGTCCAAAGAGATAAGGTAGAAGAATCCTCTCTGCATAAATGGGTTATGTAACTTCCTTTTTGCGTTTCTGCATACCCGGTCCATTTTGAAATGGGTCTACTCTAAAAGGAAAGAATTTTATCCCAGTCAAACTCTGTCTTTTTAGAGAATATCCCTTTTCAGAATAAGATACAAAACAATTTTGCACAGTTACCGCCCCTACAAGTGCATCCTTTCCCCTTAACCCTTAAAGCGCCAAGAAAAACTGCATCTGAAAATGTCGTCTGTTTATGTCGTCTGCTGAATATTCTTGCAAACTTCTCAAAGCTATTTTTCGCATACCGGCAAACAGTATGGACCCAGATCAGACTGATCTGGGTCCACACTGTTTGCAGAAATGACTTTTAAAATCACAAGCAGAAGACAAAGCAGACGACAATTGTTGTGATTGGCGCTTTAAGGGTTAAGTCAACTCAACAACCCTTATTTTATACTGCACCGTGCTTCGTGTAGAGTTATATGCATGTATGCAAATACACAGAGTTACATGGACATTTCATGAGGGTATCCACTTTAATTAAATTGCATCTGGAGCTGTGACTTATTTTCTAAGAATAAAAGGAAGCTTACCTTCGTTAAAAAGGCCCCAGCCTGACACTGAACAATTTGTGCTGGTATACGTGAGCCTATCAAACCTTTTGTTCGACAGAGCGGCCACAGCCTGAACACTGGGAGTGATTGTTAGGTTCTCAGCTAAAATTAGAAGGGCGATGTCATGTTGCATTTTGGCGAAGTTGAACCTTTCGTGCTGCAAAAAATAATAATAAATAAATAAATAATCAGTCGACCGCGGCGTGAGATAGTGTACATCTGCCATCGAACATTGGCTACCAGCAAAGATTTAGATCAAGCTGCGCATCTGCGCAAACTGATCATATTCTTTCCCTGTCCACAAGAATTAACTATCCAAAGATCACCCAGCGAAGACTCTTATCATACTGTACGAATGCGAAGGCTGATCTGGGCCTTAGCTTGGGGCACATGTTTGAAAGTATATTTTCTCATGTTGACACCCAGTAGTTGTTTTTTTCTGCTCCTGTGTGGGGACATGAAATATTTGGCAGATTTTCAACCGTTTTTGTAAGAGATACAACCCTTTAGTGACTTCCTGTTTCATTACGAAAACATGCCTATTCAAATATATTGAAAATTTCACCACCAAACACTTAAAGTTTTCAGATAAAAGTTCTGACATTTTTCATATTTCTGCTCAAAACATAGATTGTGGCGCTTCTAAGGAGTACCCACAATCTATGTTTTTTAGCAGAAATATGAAAAATAATGTATACCCCTGTAAACCACAGTTATTACTATATAACAGTGGGGTTAAAGGGGGTCAAAATTATATAGGTATGTTTTCAAGATGACTTTCCTGCAAATCAAGCCCATAAAGGAAAAGAGCCTACTCTCAAAGGGAAGAATTTGTTCCGAGCACGGCAAAATCTTTCCTTTTACATTTTCAGAAGGGCGACAAAACCGTTTTGACATTATGAAAATGTATCCGTGTCAAGAGACCAATTGTTATGCGATGTCTGAAACATAAATGTGTCAGAAATGTTATAAACATTCTCACATTTCTCCCAAAACCACATATTGCAGCAATACAATATCCATAAGAAGGAATGAATCCACAAGATAAGGCGCGTACCCAAGCTGTGAAAATCGCCTTTTGTTCAAATCTAAACGGATCTGGTCTGATCTGGTGCTCCGCCCTGCCTGTTCGAATACTCCGTCCCGTCCGAATACTCCGTCCTGTCTGTTCGAATACTCCGTCCTGTCTGTTCGAATACTCCTTCCTGTCTGTTCGAATACTCCGTCTGTCTGTTCGAATAAAGTAGAGTGTTTTTCAGTAGGTAAGCAAACAATAAGGACAGTGTTGTCTCCCCTGGAAAAAATATTATTTCCTCTCACATCACGAAAACATGCCTATATAATTTTGATCCCCTGAAACCCCACTTTTATATAGTAAAACTGGGGTTTACAGGGGTATACCTTATATTTCTTATTTCTGCTCAAAAACATAGATAGTGGGTACTCGTTAGAATCGCCTCGCCGATGCGGTTCTAACGGGTACCCACAATCTATGTTTTCAGTAGAAATATGAAGAATATCAGAATATTTATTTGAAAATTTTCATGTTTGGTGATAAAATTTTCAGTATATTTGAATAGGCTTGTTTTCGAAATGAGGCGAATTCCCTTACCACTTTAACCTCAGCAGCTTGTATTTCTTGTTCTGTCCCCTCAACTGTTATTATATCGTATTCTCCTGCTACAATGCTGAAGTTTCCAGCACTGAAATAGACAAAAAGGAAACAGTATTATTTAAGAGGAGTTGTTATGGAAGAGTATTTCATGATAATTCTGGGATAATTTTCTCCAATTCTCCATAAAACATGCGGCGAAGTGCTTCGAACGAGCACACTATACCCAATTAATTATTTATTCATTTATTTTATTTTTTTTTCTCTCTCTCTCGTTGTTCTATTTTACCGAATGAGTTTCATTTTTCATAAAAAAGATTAAATTCCAACATATGTTATAGCTAGTCGATATATGAAATTACTAAACTAGTTGACCAATAAATTTGAATACCATGGTAGAAAATGAACTAAGTTATTGGCTTGGTTTAATTAAATGCGAATTAAACTCTAGGGATTTCTGCCTATGAGTATATTCTGGTATTTTTGCTGCTTAATGTACATTTATATTATACTAAACCCCAAAAAGAAACGCAGCATTGCTAAATGCTTAATGTACATTTATATTATACTAAACCCCAAAAAGAAACGCAGCATTGCTAAATGGCAAAAGAAACATCACGAAAACATACCTATATAATTTTGACGCCCTTAAACCCCACTTTTATATAGTTAAACTGGGGTTTATTTTTTTTTCTTATTTCTGTTCAAAAACATAGTTTGTAGTACTCGTTAGAACAGCCTCGGAGAACACGCATATTCAAATATACTGAAAATTTTACCACCAAAAACTGAAAATTTTCAGATAAAAAATTCTGATATTTTTTCATATTTCAGCTCAAAACATAGATTGTGGGTACTCGTTAGAACCGCCTCGACGAGGCGGTTCTAACGAGTACCCACAATCTGTGTTTTGAGCAGAAATAAGAAAAATAATGTATACCCCTGTAAACCCCAGTTTTACTACATAAAAGTGGGGTTTAAGGGGGTCAAAATTATATAGACATGTTTTCGTGATGTTCTCTCCTTGGTTTGCCTGCACAGTACCTTTGATCCGGATCATAACTGACACAGTGGGCAGCCGTCAGAATTGTTTTCTCGCTGATGATTGATCCGCTGCAGCGGAAACCCCCGTTATACTTCAGCATGACCAGCCAAGGGTATTCGTTCTTGTCCGCATTCTTACCACCAAGAATAGGAGCGGCAATCGGCGGGATGTCCTTCGGCGCACCGTATACTCCATACCCTGTCGTAAAATATACCTTGTTTACAAACACCTTAACCATTTCATTCCTGTTTCTGAAATAGACTCTTTCCAGCTCTGCATTTGGACACAACCAAAGGGAGTGAATTGTAAATCTCGTGGAGGGGTGGGGGAGGGGGTGCGGGTAACTACCTATATATGGCATAGTACGGATGTGCGTGCGGAATGGCCTTATTTTTCAGCCCCCTTTTTCAACAAAAAAGTATATGACTGACCCGATTTTTCTTGACTGATATATGAAAGGTCCACTTTTCTGACATCCCGGTATATGCACATATTTTTCGCTCAAAAATTTTTGGAGCCTGCTTGTTCTCTAGGCATTTAATGAATTTACTGCGATATTTGTCTAACTACCAGCAGCAAATGGGTACAAAATATCAAAGGGCAGTATATGAATGGGTCAACATTTCAGACGATCTAGTACAGGAATGGTTCCATTTTTTCAAAGGCCAGGCATATGAATGGGGTAGGTTTCGAAATACTCAGGCTGGCTCGCACACCCGTACCATAACTGTCCTCAAGTTCCTCACCTCGCCTCCACCTTCCCGAGTTTTAAATCCAGAACAGAATGGCAAACAGTGTATATCCTGATGAGACGGCTCATTATGAGCCGTCTCATCAGGATATACATTGTTTGTAAAACGATTATTTTGGTCTAGAGGGCTGAAATGGTTACTTCCTTATCATTCTTCTAAAATTTGGGAAAATGACTTTCTGTTGATGTTGCTAAACCTGCTAAGAGACAAACAATGTAGAGCCTGATCAGCCAACGTGCACTTCACCATTAACTTTACTTCACCATTCTTCACTGAAATATTAGTGGAAATCATGAAAATAATTGTCATGGCTGAATTAACGAAATACCCGAATTTTCAGAATTTTCATTGGTGATTGAGTTTTTACTGTACCTGTAAGTACATTTGTAATGCTACTGCCCTCAGGTGGAAAATCTAATACTGTTAAAGAGAAAGGCGCATTAAACGCAGCGATAATATTGATAATATCGGTATAAATTCGATCAAAATAGGCAATTAAATAAATATACATATAAATAAATAAAAGTGACGCATCCACTTATTTCATAATATTTTGAATTAAACAATATTGTTGTGACAACGATAATGATGAAAAGCGCATTTCTAAATTCCTCTTGGTCAAAAGTTGCGTGCATTCAAAGTGACCATCGTAGAACGTGTGTTGCCATTTATACTCGTAGTTTAGTTAAAAAAGCTATCCCACAATGAACTGTTGTAAATAGAAGCGTCCTAGTGCAAGGTGAAAAAAAAAAAAGTTAAGTCTTACGTAGAAGATAGTATCTACGTAGGCGATAATAAGTCCTACGTAGGAGATAGAAACTCCTACGTAGGAGATAATAACTACTACGTAAGACTTACTAACACCTACGTATGACTTACTAATTCCTCTGTAAGACTTACTACTTCCTACGTAGGAGATAATAAGAACTACGAGTGCGTAGGAGATAATAAACTCTACGTAGGACTTACTGACACCATACGTAGAAGATGATAACACCTCCGTAGGATTGAATAAAACCTACGTAGGAGATAATAACTCCCACATAGGACTTACTAACACCTACGTAGGAGTTTCTAATACCTACGTAGGAGATAATTAGTCCTACGAAGGAGTACGTAGGACTTACTAACTCATATGTAGGAGATAATAAGTCCTACGGTAGGACTTACTAACACCTATGTAGAACTTACTAACACCTACGTAGAAGATAATATTTCCTCCGTAGGACTTGTGTTAGAAACTTCTACGTAGGAGTTATTATCTCCTACGTAGGGACTAGTAAGTAACTCATACGTAGGACATTAACTCATACGTAGGAGTTAGTAAGTCCAACGTAGGACCTACTTTTTCCTGCGTAGGTGTTAGTCCTACATAGGAGATATCTCCTACATAGTTAGTTAATCCCATGTAGGTGTTACTATCTCCTACGTAGGTGTTAGTAAGTCCTACGTAGGAACTATTATCTCCTACGTAGGTGTTAGTAACTCTTATATAGAACTTATTATCTCCTACGTAGGTGTTAGTAACTCCTACATAGGTGTTAGGAAGTCCTACGTAGAAGTTATTATCTCCTACGTAGGTGTTTTAAGTCCTACGGAAGAGTTATTATCTTCTACGGAGATGTTAGTAAGTACTACGCAGGGGTTATTATCTCCTACGTAGGTTATCTCCTACATAGTAGATAGTAAGTCCTACGTAGGACTTATTATCACCTACGTAGGTGAAAGTAAATCCTACGAAGGTATTAGTAAGTCCTACGTAGAGTTATTACATTGTATCTCCTATGTAGGTGTTAGTAAGTCCTACGTAGGAGTTATCATTCCCTACGTAGGTCCTCTCAGCTCCTACGTAGTAGTTACTATCTCCTACATAGGACTTTTTATCTCCTACGTAGGAGTTACTATCTCCTATGTAGAACTTATTATCTCCTACGTCGGAGTTACTATCTCCTACGTAAGACTAAAATATTTTTTCACCTGGCACTAGGACGCTTCCATAGTTCTACGGCCATTGGTTATTTTTACATTTACTTAGAAATTTAAATTTTATTTAAGTCCTCAACCAGACTGCTTATTTTAACATTCTATTAATAATCTATTACTAGTAGATATATTTGACTTTATATTTCAAGCTAGCTTTCTTTTTAATGATAAAAGCCGAATTAAGAAAATTTTATTTATTTTCTTTTTTATTTTCTTTTTGTATTAATTTTAAAAGTGCAAGATACAGATCACTGTGTTGGAATAAAGCTTGCCAAGAATAAATAAATGGTTGAAAATTACAGTCTGAATAATCATGATATAAAATTTCATTAAAATAACTTCAGAAAATAGAATTCGAATTGTTTTAAAATTTTACTTACATTTATTTATAAAAATAATTTCATTTAAAAATCAAATTGAAAATATGTTTGCACTACAGCCCTCCATGTTAATATGGAGATCTGTTTGTCTCTGCATACATTCCGTGAATATTTCTCTTTTTTTTTTTTTTTTTAACATTTTTAAAATCAATCATTTGAACAAATGCTGTCATTGGCTCCTCATGAATAATAATGAGATGCAAATAATTAAAACAAATAAAATCTCAATAACTCTGTATTTAGAATATTTCAGTGCGCTTTTCACTATTGGAGTAGCCAGACACCTTTTTTAATATATATACAATTAAACGCAAAATAGGGGATTTGTCTACTTTAAAGCGCCAAGCAAAGTTGCAGCAGACGACATTCTCGTTCTTTTTATTTTGCACAGAAAATAAGACTTGCCAAGCAGCCGATTTACATTTATAATCTCAAATCTTGTTTACTCTGTAAAAAAAAAAAAAAAAAAGAAAAGTCGTCTGCTGCAGTTAGGATTGTGTGGGCAGGTATTGTATTATATTATAATTCGAATTATGGCCCGATCTATAGCAGAGATTCTGACAGACAAAAATGATATCTTGTACTTTGAAACTATACAGTAAATAACATAATTCAAATTTCACAAAAACAAATAATTTTGCCGAAACAGGAAGTATAATGTAATATCTGGTTAATTGTGACAACTTATTGACTGAATAACTCAGCTTAGCTGTATGTACGTAAGTTAGACAACATATTTGTTTCCGCTCCCTTCGGTCGCTTTAATCATATAATTAAATTTCTCCCAATATTTTATAAATATTAGTTAGGTTTTATGGGTAGAAATCAAACAACATAATTAATGTGACCGAAGCCTTCTTATTCAACCAATGTACCACAATTAACCAGATACTGCAAAATGCTCCCTTTTGGTCCCATTGTATTCTGATTGGTGGAAAAAAAGCTGTAAGACGCTGACGAAGTGATTATGTAAGAAATAGAAACAAAAAATAGTTCACATCACTTACCCGATAAGAACAATATGAGAGCTGACACACTAATCAACATTCTAAAGGAAATATATATTTTTTTCACTTGCTAAAATATTAAAATCCGCGTCCAGTAAACCAATCTGCTTTAAATCTTTGAGACATATATAAATGTATCATTCAGTGTGACGTTTAACAGCCACACCGTGAGAAAACGTACCTTCGAACATGTGCGCCCAGCGAAGATTCTGATCAGACTGCGCATTCGTGCAGTCTGATCAGAATCTTTCACAGGGCACATTTTGGATAGTCAAGACTACAAAGTGTCTTCATGCGGACAACTGAGGCTCTGATCAGGCTACGTGGATCCACAGGTTGATTTGAGTTTGCGTTGGACGTACATGTCAGAAGGTATATTTTTTTGGTCACGTTTCAGCTCATGTGGGTCTCAAGAAAAGGGCCTTTATGCCAAATGCTATTAGTGAAGGCCCTGATCGGATTGTGCATCCACCCAGTCTAATCAGGGTCTTCGCTGTCAGTCCATATATTTTAAACGTCATGCTACTATAAGCGGACAACGAATGCCCAGATATTCCATAGGCGAACATCGATTACCAGATCAGACTGCGCTGGTCATCGGTGTTCGCCTATGGACTAAAAACATTTTTCACAAGCTGTGCACCATTCAAACAAAATTCGGTAATAAAAATGCGCGACCAGCATAGACCCAGATGAGAATGTGAACAATTATTCGGACCCTGATCGTACCAATGTCGTAACATCGTTTTGCTATTTGGAAGGTCACCTATTTAGATTATGAAATGACTGTTCAATATCGCCCACAGACATGGTCGTATACATAAGACTAAGTAAGGACGAAGCCATTTGACAGGAAGGTCGCATTAGCCGCGCTAACCGGAAACGGCCTTTAGGACAAAAGTGATATATAGTTTTATTTAGGTAACAATTTTAACTAAAAATGAAAATATTAAAACTTGTCTTTGGAAAGAAAGAACACACAAAAGAACGAAAATCGGTGGCTCTGTTTTATTTAGTCTCTTCTTATGCAGCAATGTAGTATGCAAATCTGCATACGCGCCCCGGCTTAAGCGGTATTGTACCAAGTGGTCCTCTATAAAAAAAAAAAAAAAAAAAAAGATAGAAGGAAGTAAATCCGATCATATAGAGAACATTGGGTTAGGTTGGAGTTTAACAGCCCAGTCAACACTATTAAGGTCGTGTCGAGCAGGTCAATTTACCTAACCACATTTTTATCCTGGGCAGGATTAGTCCTATACCCATAAAAAGGGTAACAAGACGTTTCGCCCCCAAGACGTTTCCACCCCCCCCCCCCCCCCTCTGATCGGTTCCGCCCTAGTCGTTTCGCCCCCTTTTTTGGCCCCCTAGTCGTTTCGCCCAACAACCCTACTCGTTTCGCCCCAAACCATTTCCCCCTAGTTTTATATATATAAATATTTGAATATATATAAAAGATTTATTCACTCCATGTGAGACAGAGAGAAAGGGAGAGAGAGAAAAACATGTACTTTGAATGAAAATGTTAATTTGGATAAGTATTACTTGTTTTGATCAATACCGTAAATTACATTGTAATACGTTTAACCTACGATACATTACCTTTGTCATGCCATCACATTTATTCTCCTTTCAGGAATGTTTCTTCAACTGCCAACAGTTTAGAGCTCGATGACGACTTTGACGTGTCGGTGCCGACTGCCAACAACAGAACGCTCAACAGTTCTTTCAACATCAGTACCAATATTGAACCTCGGGTGGAAATCGCCGAGAAGTGAGTTTATGATTATATTATTTTGTAAAAGTTTATGAGTATATTGTCCTTTAAAAGCCTACAGATCAAAGTACTGAGAGTACTACATGTAGTAGGTCGATTATCTCTGAGGGTAGGCTGGAAAAATATTTCTTGTGCGCTCTGTGGCATCTGATCTGGCTCTACCCAGTTTGTCAAGCGCAACCCATGATTTATAGCTAACCATACTGAAATCACGTTGGCCATCACGAAAACACGCCTATATAATTTTGTCCCCCTCATACCCCACTTTCATGTAGTAATACTGGTGTTTACAGGGGAATACATTATTATTCGTATTTTTGAGTACCCACAAGTTTTGTTTAGAGCAGAAATATGACAGATATCTGAATTTCTGTTCAAAACATATATTGTGGGTACTCGTTAAAACCGCATCGGCGAGGCGGTTCTAACGAGTATCCACAATATTTGTTTAGAGTAGAAATATGACAAATATCGGAATTTTTCATCGGAAATGAGATTTTTAATATCATGCACTTAAGCATACACAATAACGTGAGTAGTATAGGCTGTCGCTATGGGGACTAATAGTCCCCATAGCGACAGCCTATACTACTAACGTGGCAGTGTATTTTTAACAATTGCGACCTCAGTTTTTTTTTCTTCATGCAACAAAATTTCTGAAAATGCACATCATCAGCTCATTTTCTTTTTCAGCTCAATGGTTGACGAAAGTCTTTCCATTACGAAAACACGCCTATTCAAATATACAGAATTTTTTTTCCTCCAAAAATTTAAAATTTTCAGATAAAAAAAACTGTGATATTTTTCATATTTCTGCTCAAAACATAGATTGTGGGTACTCGTTAGAACCGCCTCGGCGAGGCGGTTCTAACGAGTACCCACAATCTATGTTTTGAGCAGAAATAAGAAAAATAACTTGTACCCCTGCAAACCCCAGTTTTACTATATAAAAGTGGGGTTTAAGGGGGTCAAAATTATATAGGTGTGTTTTCGTGATGTACCTCTGTTTTACACGATGGGCCGCTGATATTTGAAGTCTTCGAGAATGGTAGCAAGCGAGGTGGGCGTTTGCTCGTGAGCAGTGACGGCTACAAGCACGGAGTGAAGGTATGCACGGTTTTGATATCACTTATTAGGACTGAATTAGTGATACCACATAATTGAATAAGTGCAACCACAATAAGGTCTGAGAGCACTGGTGGGTCGATCCCTTACATCAATGTTCAACGCGTTTTGCGGCGTCTGATCTGGGTCTACAGTTTGCCAAGCCCAACCTTTGATTCAAGCACAGATTCTATAGTTCTCAACACGATGACCTCACTGCGATAAAACAATTTCTTTTTCTAAAAATAAGTTATATGGATTTCCTAGAATTCTGTGAAAGTCACTTGGACTTCAACAGTGGACTTCGGCAGCACTGAAATTATAACTCTTGGTCGATTGATTAACAATCGACCCATTTAAGAATCAAGTCAGTCCATCAGGGCTGGTTTATCTAAGTTACTGCTTAGTACTTATATAGTAACAACTAAAGTTTATTATATTTGAAATATGTAAAACACTTTATATCGGTCCTGCCACGAAATTGTGCTTTCTTTTGATATATGTATGCGTATTTCTTTTCTATGCAGGTTCTGCGCAAGTTGAAGGAAGTTCTCGGAGATGTCGTGGTAGAAGGTTTAATCCTTGATTTCGAGCCTAGTATGTATATTGCAACTTTTTTGACTCAGTATTCAAAACACCCAAAATTTAATTGCAAGATATTTAGCTCCCGCCCATGTTTGGGCCGCATGGCTTGAGATGTCGTCATTTCATCTCGAGCAATGTCGGATAAAAAACATACAAAACTGGAAGCAACGTCTCCAAAATTACCTAAACAGTGTTGACGGGATCGTAAAACCTCAATTGAAACAAACAAAACAAGTTATCATTACAAAATGTCTGCATAGTTTCTGGGAACGAAAAAAATGTAACATGAAAATACGCCTATACAATTTTGACCCCTTAAACCCCACGATTATATAGCAAAACTGGGGTTTACTGGGGTATATATCATTTATCATATTTCTGCTCAAAAAACAGAGATTGTGGGTGATCGTTAAAGCCGCCTCACTGAGGCGGTTTTAACGATTTCCCATAATCTATGTTTTGAGCAGAAATATGAAAAATATCAGAATTTTTTATCTAGAAAATTTCATTTTTTTGGGGGGTAGTAAAACTTTCAATATATTTGAATAGGTATGTTTTCGTAATAGAAATGTATGAAAATGCAGATGTTTTTGCAATTTGGCACAAGCATCATATGGGCACTGCTATTTTTATTTTGGAATGCGTTCATGGTTCCCTATGGGCATACTTTTAAGCCTTTTCTATCTCTTTTCAGCAGCCTGGCTTGCCGTGAGATTCGTGTTCCCCGGGATCTCAATGAAAGGATGTGTATTTCACTGGACACAGGCAGTATGGAGACAGGTTCAGGACATAGGGTTGAAGCCAGCCTACAGCCAGAGATCCAGTACCCAGTCAGCATTCTACGTAAATCTATATCGGGCCGTCATCGGCCCGTCAGGGTAGCTGACGGGCCGATGACGGCCCGATGTAGATTTACGTAGAATGCTAGCTGGGTATCTACAACTACGTTCGCCAGTTACTTGCACTACCGTTCTTGCCACAGAACCACATTCAGCCGACGTCTCAGCATCTCCACCAACGGGCTAATACAGAGCAGCTTCAACAACTGGTCAACTACACTGACAGATAGTGGATGCACCATACGATCTTCGATGTACCGTCCTGGTGTATCTTCGGAAGTAGCATCCATACAAACAAGAATTCCGCGGAAGGCGTCATCGCACCTGCTGGGGCAAAAGTCACAGGAGCCACAATCAGAATGTTGTTATTTAATAAGTTTATTACATTCTTAGCAGTGCTTAGTTGGAAAACTGGGTTGAAAAAAATGTAGACAAAGTGCCTAGTGGGGCACATATATTCCAGGCCAGTGCCATTCCCTCTAATGGCTATATCTTAAGCACTGACTTTTCGCATTATACAGCCCAATGATAATGGAACGTCGACGTAAAACGTGTAAAAGTTGGAGCGTGAAATATAGGTCAAGTCATGGGTCAAGGTACCTGCTAATTCAGTACATCAAGGAGAAGCACTATGCAAGGTATGGTGGTTGTAGGCCTTATAGTTGAGGAGTTATCAAACATCAACGTAAAATAGGTCAAATATAGGTCAAGGTCACCGGGTCATGGTATCTGCCAAGCTAGTGCAATGAGGTGAAGCACTATGCAAGGTTTAGTTGTTGTAGGTCTTATATTTGAGGAGGTACCGAACATCAACATAAAAAGTGTCAAAGTCACTGGAGTGCAAAATATTGGTCAAGGCCACCAGGTCAAGGTACCTGCCAAGTCAGTACATCGAGAAGAAGCACTATATAAGATTTGGTGGTTGAAGGCCTTACAGTTGAGGACATATGGAAGGGCGCATAAAAGGTGTAAAAGTGAATGAAGCGTGAAATATAGGTCAAGGTCACCCAGTCAAAGTACCTGCGGAGG
This sequence comes from Anodontia alba, assembly GCA_964016985.1. NCBI lineage: Eukaryota > Metazoa > Mollusca > Bivalvia > Lucinida > Lucinidae > Anodontia > Anodontia alba. The sequence goes on from OZ024829.1 coordinate 26,308,974, forward strand.
CCATACATTGAGGGGAAGCACTATGCGAGGTTTGATGGTTGTAGGCCTTATAGTTGAGGAGATATTGAACGTTGACGTAAAATGTGTAAAAGGCACTGGAGCGCAAAATATAGGTCAAGGTCACCGGGTCAAGATACCTGTCAAGTCAGTACATCTAGGGGAAGCACTATGCAAGGTTTGGTGGCTAGAGGTCTAACACTTGAGGAGATCTGGAATGTTGACGTAAATTATGTCTGAGTCACTGCAGCCAAAATATAGGTCAAGGTCACCAGGTCAAGGTATCTGCCGAGTCAGAACATTGAGAAGAAGCACTTTGCAAGGTTTGATGGTTGTAGGCCTTATAGTTGAGGAGATATCGAACGTCGAAGCAAAATGTGTCAAAGTCACTGGAGCGCAAAATATAGGTCAAGGTCACCGGGTCAAGGTACCTGCGGAGTCAGTACATCTAGGAGAAGCACTATGCAAGATTTGGTAGTTGTATGCCTTATAGCTGAGAAGATCTGGAACGTCAACGTAAATTATGTCAAAGTCAATGGTGCGCAAAATATAGGTCAAGGTCATTGGGTCAATGTACCTGCCAAGTCTGGAGGTCAAGGAGATGTGTCATGCAAGGTATGATGGTTGTTGTAGAATTGTAGTTGATTAGAATACTAACTTTGACGTAAATGTCGAACTTTGACATAACAGAACTGTTAACAGACAGACAGACGGATGAACGAACAGACGAATGGAAAAGCGGGCACCTATGTCGCAAAGTCAGGAGGACAGGGAGATGTTTCATACAAGGTTTGATGGTTGTTTAGTCTTGTAGTTGATTAGAATACTAACTTTGACATAAATGTCGAACTTCGACATAACAGAACTGTTAACAGACGGACAGACAGACGGGCGAATGGACAGACGAATGGAAAAGCGGGCACCTATGTCGCAAAGTCAGGAGGTCAGGGAGATGTTTCATGCAAGGTTTGATGGTTGTTTAGTCTTGTAGTTGATTAGAATACTAACTTTGACATAAATGTCGAACTTCGACATAAATGTTGACAGACGGACAGACGAACGGACAGACGAACGGAAAAGCGGACGCCTATGTCGCAAAGTCAGGAGGTCAGGGAGATGTTTCACGCAAGGTCTGATGGTTGTTTAGTCTTGTAGTTGATTAGAATACTAACTCTGACATAAATGTTGAACTTCGACATAAATGTTGACAGACGGACGGACGGACGGACGGACTGACGGACGGACGGACGGACGGACGGACAGAAAATCGGACGCCTATATCGCACCCTGCTACAAGCAGGTGCGATAAAAACGACGTAGAAGGTAAATATTTTCGCATCCACTCTTTCACTATGTTATTTTTCATACCATTTCACTGGTAGGATTTTCCTGACAGGAGAACAAAAGTAAATGTATATATAATTCAAAGAATGCCTAAACATGAGTTTCACGTACTATGTACATGGCTTACATTGTATTATGTTGTGTGTGTTATGAGTTTTATGTCCCACCAACAGCTTAGGTCATACAGAGACTGGACCTTGGTTTAAAGACTCATCCGAAGGTCTGGAAAGTCCCGGAATCGAACACACGAACCCTGTTTTTTTTAGGCTAGTAGCATAACCACTTCACCATTGTATTATGTTAACTCATTCGTACAGAATGAAATTTAGATATAATAAATATATCGTATATGAGGCTTGTCCGGGAAGTCTTCAGCAATTCAAATTTTTGTGTAACGAACGTGCGTACTTTTATTTGCAGGTTGGCATCATCGTCTGAACAACAGGGCGGGCCACAAAGGACTATCTTTTTACAAGTTGGTTCCTTTGCTGAGGAAAGAAGCTCAACAAGTCACAGTTGATGGATGGATGGATATTTTATTTATAGACGCTCAACCCTAAAAGGGCATATAGCGTCTAATAAGTTGTATATTATATGATGATTTTATTTAATGAGAAATTAAAAATATCTAGGATGGATGTGTTTATTTTAAAAAGACAAAGTATCAATGATTTTAAGTTATTAAAAATACTGATCAAATTTTATAAAAAAAGTCCGATCTCTTTAAGAAAGTCGAGTATTTTCTGAGTTGGCATATCATTAAAAAGTTCCTTTATAGTTTTTACATTAAAATACTTTGTGCGAATATAATTAAATTCAGCGCAAGTGATAAGAAAATGTTTGACTGTAAAAGGTTCGTTACAAGGAATGCAGAATGGAACTTGTTCATTTTTTAATATGTAAGAATGAGTAATTCTAGTGTGTCCAATTCTACATCTGGTGATTTTTTTCTGCTATAATTAGAGAATGTGCATTTGCTGTTAAAATTTGGTTTTATTTCATTTAGTTTATTTTGAGTTTGTGTTTCCCAAACAGACTGACATTTATTGTTTATGTATAGACGGATGTTCGATTTAAAGTCGGAGTGAGGAATTTTGAAATTTGTTATCACTAAGGATAGTGCAGATTTGGCTTCTAAATCGGCTAATTCATTTCCACGAATATTAACGTGGCTGGGAAGCCAGCAAAGTACAATTTCTTTTGAAACTGAAAGGTAATAATATTTTTTTAGAATTTGCTGAATTAATGGGTTTCTATGGTGTAAATCTTTAAGAGATTTTAATACAGAAAGAGAATCTGAATAAATGATGAATTGTTTTTCAGACTGATCTCTGATATGGTAAAGTGCAATATCAACTGCCTTGGCTTCGGCGGTAAAAATGGAGCTATTATCAGGTAATCTGATACTGTCAGTAAAATTTGGACTAATAACAGAACAAGCAACTTTCTCATCTTGTTTCGAACCATCTGTATAAATTGACAGGTAATGTTTATAATTTGATTTGATTTCTAAAAATTCATTCTTAAAGATATGCGACTCAACTTCTGTTTTTTTATTTTTATGAAGGTCTAATATAATCTTTGGAGGGTTTAACGTCCATGGCTCTTTTGATGGAAAAGAAAAATGCTGAACATTTTTAATATTAATATTGGCCTCTTCAAGTAACGGTTGTATTCTCAGGCCAAGGGATTTAATAGCCGTTGGTTTATTGTTGTAAAATCTTTCGTATTTAGGATTAAAAACACAATCATAGGCTGAATTTCGTGGATTGGCAGCTAAGTTAGTAACATATTGAAGAGATAATTTTTCCCTTCTTATATATAGTGATGGTTCATTTGATTCAGCGTATAAACTTTCGATGGGGGAAGTACGAAAAGCCCCTAGAGCCAGACGTAAACCTTGGTGATGAATAGTATCCAAAGATTTCAAATAAGATTTTCTAGCGGATCCGTGGAATAGTCGGGCTTGATCAAACAGTTTAGTCCTACTGTCCTTTCGACATCTCTCGGAAAGACGTTTTTGTTTGCTTGGCGTTTTATTTTGAATGAAAATATTTTGTTCTGATTGACCATATCTAATCAGAAACCATTTGTCTTTTCTGTTTCAGTGTTTTTTTTCTCAAATATTTAAAGTAAAATAAAATTTACGGCCAAAAATTGGTCTGACCTATACAATTTCTATAGTAAAGTGATTTTTTTTTTAGTTTTTGTCGAAGAAAATATTTTCTACTTTTCTTTGCTGAATTTAAATTAGTGATGTTTCACAACAATATTGTGAAAATTTCAGAAAAATTGGACAAGCGGAACTTGTTGAATATCTGCCTCCAAGTTACCTACCCTACAGATTTCTGCAAAATTCGCATTCATTTTTACTATAGGAAAAAGTGAAAATATTTGATTTTTTAAAATCCAATGAATAGAATAAAACTTTTTGTGCATAGGTAGTTACGACAAATGGTTTTGCATTAAATCATGACAAAAAATTGCAAATTTACTTCTTTTGTGTAAAGCGCCAAGCAAAAAACGACTTTCTGAAAGATGTCGAAAGCACAGTAGATCAAATGGGACAGAATGGGACTACTAAATTAGAACAAAATAAAAATACATGTAAGCGAGGTTCAGGAATAAAATATCGACATCCTCTCAGACTCCTCACTTTTACATTCAATATAGAAAGTTTTCATTTTTTAGGGGAGCCAAAAAAATTCAATGAGTTTCACTAAAAAAATGAGACATAATATGTCTGAAATAGAAATGTATCCAAAGGACACGGATACCCTCGCCTGAAAAAATTCAATGCAAATTGCAAATGCCGGACGTGGACGGAGACGGATGGATGGGGTTAACACTACATGCATTTTTCCACCATATATATGCATACTTTGAATGGAGAAAAGAATGGAGGGGCATAATAATCATTCATCAGTTTTAGAGGCATCAACTGGAAGTCAAATGGATGATCATTACGAAAACACGCCTATTCAAATACATTGAGAATTTGACCACCACTGAAAAAATGAAAATTTTCAGCTCGTTAGAACCGCCTCGACGAGGCGGTTCTAACGAGTACTCACAATCTATGTTTTGAGCAGAAATAAAAAAAATAATGTATACCCCTTTAAACCCTAGTTTTAATGTATAAAAATGGGGTTTAATGGGGTCAAAATTATATAGGCATGTTTTCGTGATGTGATGACTATGTAAAGTGGTGAAATGTACAATTTTTGTTATTTATGCAGCCAAAAGTGCAGTCCCAGATCAGACACTGGTGAAAGCAGCATCTGGTCAGGGTTCTATACCATAGCTCTTGATGCTTTAATTCAATCTAAAAGTATTGATATCTCTTATTTCTCCACAAAAACTTATGTTGTGGGTACTCATTAGAAGTGCCTCACTGAGGCACTTCTAATGAGTACCCACAACATATGTTTTCGTGAAGAAATAGAAAAATAACGAGTACCCACAATCGATGTTTTGAGCAGAAATATGAAAATATCGGGGTTTTTTTATCTGAAAATTTTCATTTTTTTTTTTTTTTTTTGTAGTAAAAGTTTCAGTATATTCGAATATGTGTGTTTTCGTAATGTTTAGACACGATCTATGGGTATTAAAATGATCTTTTCATATTTTACTTATTTTAAGACAGTATGGAAAGTAGTTTACAGTAAATACTATGTTCCTCGGACATTTTTTTTTCTTTCTTTCAGATTTGCCAGCTTCACATGAAATTCACCAATTTCAAGACAACATATTTCATCGTTTTTGTTATTTATTTGTTTCCCATGGTGCCATCTTGGAAGTCTACTATAATTTCAAGAAGAGGATCAACATTTTGAAACCTGTCCAATATTCCGAGGCGAATCCTACAAATTCTCCTGTACACAGGAAGACACGTCTATTCAAATACACTGAAAACTTTACCACCAAAAAATGAAAATTTTCAGATAAAAATTCTGATATTTTTCATATTTTTGCTCAAAATATAGTTTGTGGGTACCCATTAGAACCGCGTCGACGAGGCGGTTCTAACGTGTACACACAATCTATGTTTTGAGCAGAAATAAGAAAAATAATGTATACCCCTCTTAACCCCAGCTTTACTATACACTCTATAGACCAAGTGTTTATGAGGCGGTCAGATCTGACTCCTATCAAATTACCCTGAATTTTGCTATCATGGTATAATATCATTATTTGTTGTTTTAACATTCAGCTTTCAGTTTCAGCTACTCTGTGTTGTAACTACTCTGTCAAAAGTGAGCACCTTTTGAAAATAAAATCATTTTACACTTTGTTTTGTTATATTGCATTTTGGTATGATATATATCTGCATAATAGTGAGAGGTACTTCAGAGAGAATATTTTGTGAGGAAATGTACGTAAGAAAACATCTGATGGCGTAAAATGGTAGCCTAAGTTTATCTTTTGTGTCAATTTATACCTAGTAGATTGTTCTAGCATCATCAATTGGAACAGTCAATAAGTCATTTAAGGGGTGTCTTGATACTTTTTATATTTGGTTTGAGAAAAGAAGTACCTGTATTATGCAAATAATGGCAACTGCATTTGAATCGGTGCTCAGCAGGGTGTGTCTGAGCTGGGTGTAATTAACTGTTTGAGCAGTCTGACCCCATATATTGTTTCCGCAAACACGACTAAACTGCTTTTGTGCTGTCCCTATTATGTTCTGTGACCATTCAGGAAGAAAGTTCTTCACACCTTTTTAAAAATAATTGCTCAAACAATTAAAATCAAAGCACTGGTGGGTTGACTGTTTGTGTGTAGGCTGGGAAAATGATCCTGAACATGGACTTAAAATGTTTCATTCAGCCCCTAACTTCGTGTTATTTAAGCAAACAGTGCAGACCCTAATCAGATCTGTAGCTTCACTGTCACATCGTTGGAAATCACATGTGCTTGTGGAATTATATTTCGGGGAACAGAGACTACCAAACCAAAATTTTTGATTTGGAGGAACAAGAAAACCAAAGCCATTTATTTCGTGGGAACAGGTACTCCATCCTGGTCCCTTCTCTTATCTGCACTCATCTGCACATGCGTTTGCAGGCGGACTCACAGCCGGCCGGATGAACGGATGGAGGCGTTCATAATATCCCCATCGCTTTTTCAAACGCGTGGGGATAAAAAGAAAGAAAACCATCTTAGGAATTGTTATGGAAACAAATAGCCCTCTTCCATTATACATGTCTCATTTTTCTTTTTGTCTTTATTTTTCCTCTCCGTTTACCCTACCCTTTCATCCTGAAAATCTGAGTCCCCTGTAATAAATGCCCTTTCCCCTGGAACAGCCTCAATACATGTAATAGATAAAGATAAGAGATATTTTTTTTAGGGGAACTGGATGAAAGTACAGATAGCTGATAAACTATTCAACTGGTGTGTTCACAGACATGTAAATATGGCAAGCTGCTGGTGTAGAGCAAGTTGTATTTTTGTTTCAATTAAAACTGTCAAGGTGTTGATCCATGTAATTGTTCTTTTTAGATCGTGCAATAAATAGGTGGGCACTTGGTCCTAAGACTGTAAATAGCAAAATGCGTTTTTTGTAAAGAGAAGTAGGGGTAAAGAGTAAGAGGTGTGAATACTTAGGGTAAATACGATACCCTGAAATTTATCAACACAAGCCTATTCAAATATGCTGAAAATTTTACCAAAATAAAAATGAAATGTTCAGATATAAATTCCGGCATTTTTTCATATTTCTGCTCAAAACATAGATTGTGGGTACTCGTTAGAGCCGCCTCGGCGAAGCGGTTCTAACGAGTACCCACAATCTATGTTTTTGAGTAGAAAAAAGAAAAAAAATCAGTATACCCCTGTAAACCCCAGTTTTACTATATAAAAGTGGGGTTTAAGGGGGTCAACATTATATAGGCATGTTTTCGTGATGTATTCAACATTTCCCTTGAAAATGAAATTTTTGAGAAAGGCTGTGTGTGTGTGTGTGTGTGTGTGTGTGTGTGTGTGTGTGTGTGTGTGTGTGTGTGATCTTATGATATAATCCTAGTGGTTGTATCCTTTTTGGTGTACCTAACAATGTTCTAAGTATTATTACACAGACTGTATATCAATAAATTAGTAATACATTAATTGTTAATAATTCGACTTAAGCTTTACCACTCTCTGGGCTAATTCAGCAGATGAAACTTCTCTTATTTTTTCCAGAAAATAGGCTTCGACACTTCATGCAATAGAAAATCCATACGTTTAGCATTTCAGTTTATTATAAGAAATGTGTCAAATCCTTTAACCAAACCATTTTAGCCAGTGTAATTACAAATGTTTATCCATCCATTTAACTCTTTTAGACCATACAGTTTTCTATGCAAACAGTGAAGATCCAGATGAGACGGCTGGTAATGAGCCGACTCATCAGTCTACTCTGCAATTCCGTTTTTGTTTTTTGTTTTTCTATTTCTATGGCACCCCCATTTGCAGTATTGGGTATGACCAAATTCAAAGAAAGAAGAGTCCACGAGAGACTCAGGATTACAGTTTACATCCAAAGTCATCATCAATTTATTAATGACAGATTTCTATCTGTCATTCCTTGCTGGCAGAAGCGTTCTCAAGTTGCTTCCGGCTCTCAAGTTGCTTCCGGCTTTCACTACCACTGAAATATGTGTCCGCTCAAAATGTAGTCCGATGCTATTAATATCTTTATAGCGCCGTGCAATTTTTAAAGCAGGCGACATTCAGAATTCTCCCTTATTTGCAGAGAAAACCAGACTAAGCATTTCATATGAATTGTTTGCCAACGGATGAATCGCATGAAATTCTCTGATATAATAAGACAAAAAATAAAATTGACATCTGCTACAGTCGTTGTATGCAGTCTAAGGGTTAACATATCAAAATACTTGTGTATCAATACGCCTGCGCTGGACTAAAGACGTGGCGCGAGAAACTAGAGCGTAAGCCACTGTTACCAGCAATATAAACACTGTCTAATCAGCTATTACTCTCCAAATTATATATAGATTCTGAAGATTTTTTATGCATGATAATAAAAAGAAAAAAAGGCTGTGCTCATAATCATGCTGTAAAGTGTTTTCTTCGATATTATCTGAGTGCGTTAGATAGGTTGTAAGGTTGATCTGCGCAATTTGTTGTTAGCTATTAATAGAACAGGCGCTGCCTCATGACCCGCGTGTCAAAAAATAGCAGATATTTTACCGTAAAACATAATTTGACATTTCATGCAAATTGTCTCAAATGAGGAATCAGTTAGCATGAAATGTCAAATACTGTCTCCTTGGGAAAATAACTATTTCAAAATATGGTATGATAAAACTTTTACACAGAGCACTTGTACATTTGTCTGACGTGTGTAAAAAATTCAATACTGTCGGATTAAAGGGACAGGGCTTTAGTCAAACATTACAAGATGTAATCTCGCTGTTGTTGATTTGCTTAACATTAAAATATTTTATCTGCGGCATTTTAATAAAAAGGATGCTTGGGTTTAAAGTGTAACTATTTATCAGAAAAAAAGGAAAGTGTTGAAAATCTCTATTGCTACTTTGGTTATTTCCTCTTATTGAACGCTCGATTGTGAAAGTGAAAGTAGACAACAAGTTGGCTTCTTTAAAAAGAACCCAACGAAAGGTTCGCATCTTGTTTTAAATTTGCAGGTTTGCACAGCAAATTTAATGCCGTCATTTGCAACCATTTTTTAAGTACAGGTATTAAGTTATTGAAGAGAATTTATCACAATTTTAGCTCTTTATTGCATGTGATAACTGGCTTTTTGCAACATTTTGAGACAAAATATTTCTTTTGAAACTTCAAAACATCAAGTGGAACTTCATGGCACTATATATATATACCTCTGCAAGCATTTGATATCTGAATTTGTAGTACTACATTTTTAAACAAATGTGAAACCTTTTTATTGGACGGGTTTTCAAAAATCTGTCCTTTAAAATAGCGAACCCCGGCAGGTTTACCTTTTGGTTAACCTTTCTGATAAACCCGTCCATAATGCCGTTAGACGTTCTTCTTGTAAATGTTTTATACAAATTAAGACTTTATGATGAATTTCTGATAGAATCTGTCATTTCAGTGCCTTTGGCGCTTTGATCCTTATTGGTGTGAGATTTAAATGTTAATATGTGTGTTTATGTGTTTACTTGTTGAAAAGTGGAGATGTAGGGTGACAATGAATGAAACTGGCCCCTCGCCTACCCCACCACACCCCCCCCCCCCCCCCCACACACACTCCCGCCCCCGCCCCCCGCCCACCCCCCACGTACAACAAGATGTGTCATCTATATCAAAATGTTTCCTACTATCTGTTGTTTCTGAAACTACCGGCATAAATTGGCATAATGATGGCGAGCCGAGAAATCCAATATGGCAGCAACATGGCCGCCAAATAGGCTTACTAAAAGTCTGCTTTTGAAGTCTAAATCGTCTTCTGGTTGTTGTAGTATGCATACAAAATGTGTATGACCTTAACTCATTACAAGCAAGACTATTTATTTAGATATAAAAAGAAGCATAATTTAAAAATTACAGGCAATTTTAGGGGTCAAAAAGTCAATATCAGGTCTAAAAACGGTGTACTAAGAGGTAACAGAAGTTCCTGAAAATTACTTTAGTGATAGTTTTTTACTTCAGTTTAATTTAAGCAACACCAGCTAGATTAAACTGCCAAGATTGATCTGAATGCACAGAGTACCACTGCATTCAGGTTGATTTATATGAAGCGGTTTTGCATTAATTCTCGTTTTAACCGTGGCTATTTATCGCACGTCCTTTTTTCAGAAAGTACTAGTGTTTTCGGATGAGCTCGGCGAACCCTGGAGTTGTGCACGTCAAACGAGATAGTGATGCAGACGAGATCAGCATGCAGGAAGTGCGTGCTGATGCTCAGTTTTGCATGGCGTAGCCCCCTCCCACGCCCCCAACACACACACACACACACACACACACACACACACACACACACACACACACACACACACCTTGAGTATAAAACCTTGCACACGCCGGTTGGCGGTTACCGCGGAACAACGAACGCGACTGGGTACAACGAACGAAGTTGAAATTTTGATGACGAGGGAAACAGTCAAAAGAAATGTACATAGCCATTCCAGGGTTTTTCATGTCTCTAGGTATCGAAGTAAATATACTATTGTTGATAATTCATAAAAATCTTTAGAAAAAGAATTATATCAATTTTTCCTAACGCACTATCTTGAAACACGGATACAACTTGCACGACTCATATGTTAACTTGTGTCTGGGTATACTAAACACGGTACAGATGGTACAACGCACACGGATATGGAAACTTGAAATTTGGACGTTTTTCCCCCATTACAAGAGCCAATTTTCAAGAATTAGCCGAGAAGACTGGCTCTGATATTTTTCATATTTCTTCTCAAAACATAGATTGTGGGTACTCGTTAGAACCGCCTCGGCGAGGCGGTTCTAACGAGTACCCACAATCTATGTTTTTGAGCAGAAATAAGAAAAATAGTGCATACCCCTGTAAACCCCAGTTTTCCTACATAAAAGTGGGGTGTAAGGGGTCAAAATTATATAGGCGTGTTTTCGTGATGTAACCAACTCCTTTATACATCAGACGCACAAACAAAAGTCGCTCTGACCCACAAAGTTTGGATGTGGCATACAAAATAACCTGCCCGTGTACACGTAAACTATAGAAATGTACATTTGGTTTAATATCCCCGTTTTAACAAATAGACCCCTAACCTCAACTATCTACTATAGCTTATAGGTTTATAACCAACCACTACGACTTTCTAAGGAGTACGACTCAATAGTTAGAGCACTGGATGTCCACCCGAGCGGCTCAGAGTCCCGCCATAGCCGGATTTTTCTTTTTTTTTTTTTTTTTTTTTTTTTTTTTTTTTTTTATTGTTGGGGAGAGAAGGGGCGGGGTCAGTTGTTTATAAATCTACCCAAAGTTACTAGTTACAGAAGTTTTCCGCCTGCTATTGCCCACGTCAAACCCAGTAACGGTTATTTATAGCAACGCTATTCTTCCCGTGTCGTCAGAGCGCTTTGTTGAAACTTGAAAGCATGGGTAAACTGGAAAATCTGGACTGGGCTCGTGTATTTGGACACTGGCACACAGTGTAGACCCAGATCAAACGCCACAGAACGCGGTGTCTGATCAGGGCCATCAGTGTTTACTTAAAGTACAGATATTTTAGGGATGAACGACATTGTTTTATTCCGCGTTCAGGTCCATTTTCCCGGCCTACACTAAGAGACAATCGACCCACCAGAGTTGTCAGTTGTTTAATTTTAAGCCATGCTTCAATCTTTGTTATGACTGTCATGTAGTAAGATGGTGGCTCTTCCAGATCCGTCCGGGATTGGACTTTTTTCGGCGAAAATGGCTTCGCGTCACCATAAATGACATTACGAAAACATGCCTATTCAAATATACTGAAAATTTTACCACCAAAAAATTAAAATTTTCCAGTCAAAAAGTCCGATATTTTTTTCATATTTCTGCTCAAAACATAGATTGTGGGTACTCGTTAGAACCGCCTCGACGAGGCGGTTCTAATGAGTACCTACAATCTATGTTTTTGAGCAGAAATAAAAAAAATAATGTATACCCCTGTAAACCCCAGTTTTACTATATAAAAGTGGGGTTTAAGGGGGTCAAACTTATATAGGCGTGTTTCGTGATAATGACTTCCTTGAAGGGGGAGAGGGGGTGGGTGGGGGAGAATGTTACGGTCCGCAACTCCTAATCTCAATTATCTACCTTTGCTGATTATGCATCCAGGTAACGTTTATCAATAGCAGCGCTATTCCTCTTGTGACGTCAGGCTGCTGTGTAAAAAGGGTGGTTATTGGTTTATAACCAATCTCTAACAACAGCATCAGTAAATCTACTCTTTGAGTCAGTTGTTAGAGCAGTGGATTTTCACCAGGGCGGCCCGGAAATGCCCCTTTTCACTGGCAAAAAAACGCTTGGCATCATATATAATTTCTACGTTTGACTAAGGTTAAAATTGTGTAGGGCTTACGTTGGCAAAACGTTGAAATTAACATTAAAATAACATACGTTAATCCAACGGAATGCCTACACGTTGGCCCAATGATGGCCCAACCAGCAGGCTTAGGTTGGGCCAACGTTGAATGTGTACATTGGGCCAATGAAATGGATAACCATTTTTCAACGTTGACCCAACGATAGGATGCCGTCTGGGTACCTCTTTGGTGAGAGCTAGGAACTAACACCCTACATCATATGTCCTTGTAAATGAATGTCATTTGACGTGTCACCAGTAACAACTCTGATTCTGGGTACAAGTGAGCACTTCATAATTCAAAGATTACCCTATTAAATTCAGAAATAATACCATGCCTATGTACAGAAATCATAAAATTGAGAATCAGAAAGGCGTTACAGAGTATTAACAGTCAAATAGATCGTTTGGAATTTAAAAAACAGCATTATTTCTCGGGACTTCACAGGCGAATTAAAGAGTTTTGTCTCAGTGCATTAGTATTATAATCCGTGTTTGTTGTTCCCAAACTGTGCTGATTAACCGCGTTATGGTGTATCGCAACCCGTGGTAAGTTGTACCCTAACAAAAATTCAAGCTTTGAACCATTCCCGGTTTCAATGGTCATTGGCACTAGGCCTACCTGGGGTTCAAAGAAATGCATCAATGGAGGCTCTAGCGTCCCAATAATATATTAATCACAAAAACGTTTGCACAAAAGATTTGTAACGGTCAGAAAACATTGACAGAAGTATGCTGGGGTGGTGAAAACATGCTTGACGAAAGAAAAAATGTTTTTATTTCTATTTGTCATGAACCGATTTCTCTGCAACTGTGTCTGTAAAAGGTAATGCCGTTTTCCTGCAGCTATGCTAAAATAAATTGTTGTCTTACCGAGCAGATTCTTCTGACGTCATCATTTTCGACTGCGTTGGTTGTACCAGGTCGCGTTCGTTGTACCGCGGTGACCGACGTGTTGCAGCTTTCGTTTTTATTGACTAGCAAAATATTTGCTTAGTTATGTGACATTTAAAGTATATGATTAAATGCTGACGTGTTGATGACGTAAAAACATTAAAGTTGTGTGAATTACCTCTATCATTCATGGAAATAAAGATAAGAGAGATATCACACAATAGTTAAATTCAATTATGGGTTAAGAATTGAAAGGGGAATAAAATATTACCAAAAACTAAATATCGAAAAATTTGTCATTAAGCCCGGTTTTCCTGGAGCAATGCCCATATGTTATACCCTTTTTAAATTTGACATTTGAACGTCCTTTATAGCTGTGTAGGGATATGTGTCTAGTTTGAGTTTGTTGTTTTACAAAAAAACAAAAACAAAAAAACTTCTAGTTAACTTATTGTCTCGTCCTCACAGAAGACTGTTAGGGTTACTAGTAAGAACGAAATGATCATAGCTCTGTTTGCCCAAAAAACACAGGATTGATATTTTCCTATTTTTCAACGAAAACATATTTTGTGTCATTCATTAGAAGCGCCTTGCTGGAGCGCTTCTAATGAGTAAACACAGCACGATTTCGTGGAGAAATAAGAAAGCAATATTTACCTGGTACACCCATTTATCTCTGGATGCGCGTCCGACTGGTAATCAGGAGGTTGCGGGTTCGACCCCGCGGGGTCGGCTACATTATGTCAAGGAGAATTGGTCATGAAATACTTTTTTCGGCCATTCTCTCCCTTCCACTGATAAAACTGACCGCGCTGGGCTAACTGGGCCGTAAAATATCAACCCAAAAGACACCCATATGTGTTCATTATAAGGATACTTAGGTGGGGCCCTATAAGGGGTAATTCATATAATTGAGAAGTATTCAATATGTTACTTTAGAACCAAATAAATTCACTTGCAAATTTTGCATTTAATTTGTTATTTGTGTTGTATCACTTTATTTATTTATTTATTTACTTTTCGATAGTTTTTCTAAAATATAAGTGTTGTTTTTTTTTTTTTGTTTTTTTTCTTGCATTGTAAAAAAAATACAAACTGAAATAGAAATATAAAATTGAAAGTTTTTTATTTATTTATTTATCTATTTATTTATTTATTTATTTTCTAAAGTAAATAAGAACACTTCACAAACTGAATCCTTATCCTACTCATGGAACCCTATATAATACATCTGGTAGGAAATTTAAAAAATAACTATCCAAAAATGGCAATATTTATTTTCTGCAATCACACAAACTGAATTTTATGAAACACAGTTATTTCTACAAACTAGTCTGTATGTTTAATGAAGATTCATATCAGCCTACACATGTGCACGGTCTGTTCAGTCTTCACCACATACTCTATAAGATATACTGTTTCTTTGTCCAAATAGCACAGAGTGATCAGGCTGCGGAGATGCGCAGGCTGACCCGAGTCTTCATTGAGCATACATGTTATTTTGCAGAAATTAGTGTGATTTGTTTCTTTAATACCTGTCAAAAACTGTGAAATTCTCTTTCCGTTGTATATTGTATTTTTATGACAAAACATATTTTTCCAGTACTATCAATAATCAATCATTATTTACTGAAAGCAGAAGGGAATTATTATTTCACACTGAACTGCTGAGAAAGAAAGAATAATAAATATTTTTTTTCTTATTTTTCCCATAAAATAGGATTTGACATTTCATGCAAATGTCTCCCTTGGAGACCATTCGCATGAAATGTCAGATCCTATTTTATGGGAAAAATAAGAAATCTTATTAATTTGTCGTCTGCTGAATCCACCCATAGCGTGGTGAGTAATAATTCTCAAATATCTGAGCAAAAAAAAAAAAAAAAAAAAAAAATGAGTGCTACAAAATTATGCTTTTCCTGAACAATGGATTTGTTTATTTCACCATTTTCAGTGAATATCTTTTGACGAAGCTACTAAAATAGTGCTACTGGAAATTTATGCAAATAAGAAACAGATAAAGAGGGCATTTGATGATATAGAGGCATAGGTATCTGTATTTCTCCATAAAACATGTTGTGGGTATTCATTAGGACTGCATTGGAGAGCCAATTCTGATGAATAACAACCAGCTATATTGTATGGAATGAAAAAAAAAACAACATAAAAAAAAACAACAACATCAAATTATCACGAAATAACTCACCTTACCTGTTTCTCTGTCTTCATCATAAACTTTGCTGATACCAAATCTCACTTCCCCTTATCAGGCCCCTACCTATAAGGGTGGCCAAAGTTAGCAAGGATTTCTTATCTTTATCTGCTTATGGTCATTAGGGTGTTATGCAATCCAAATGTGTCTTTAACGGTAAATACTGGCAACTGGCTGCCGTTTTTATGGGGGCCCGTAGAACTTTTGCAGGAAATATCTCGTAGGATGGGCTTGGATTGTGTAAGCTTAAGATAGGGTGCGTTAGCTCACATCCCTTCTATTTCCTGTAGTTACTTACCTTGACCTACACTGCCCTACCATGCGTTATTATTACCGCAAATAATCTACAGGCTACCGTAAAATTTACGGTACATGTGCTGGCAGCCAGTTGCCAGTATTTACCGTAAAATATACAAATCTTTTATCACAGTGTACTTATTCAATGAAGATGAGAGCTTGGCAAGTCCCTGTGTTCTGTCAAAGATTTATAGATTATAAAAAGAATGACCTTTGAGAGCAATGAACACACACACCAAGACAAAAAAAGCTGAAGTCTCTAAAATTTACAACATATGATTGAATCAACCTTTCATTCTATAAGGATTTTCTTCCCCTGCCCCCGTGCTGTATACATGTATAAAATCATGATGTTGATAAAGAACTTCTCTTTTGAAACCACTTGGCCAATTTTCACCAAATTTCATGTCGATCCTACTGTTGAAACTATATTGAGAGTGTTGCTCTATTGACTGTCACGCCCACATAATATTAAAACATAATGATTAATAATAATAATAATTAACACATTCTTCTTCTCCAAAACCAATAACTGCTCAAAATGATCATCCTTTTATTAGTTACAATTACAGAATCGAAAAAAATGTTGTATAAGATCTGCAAACCTGCATAGGCTATTTCACTCAGGTGACCGAGCCGTGGCCCCGTAGGTCTCTTGTTTTTTTTTTTCCGTCGGGGATTTCCTTGCGGAGTTTGATGACAGACGGGGTACCTTGTATGGGCAACTCCTCGTACAGTTTCACATTGATTAATTTGAAACTTTGCAGGCTCTTTTGTCATAGTCAGAAGATATGCATATGGTTTTGGCGTTATCGTCAATTTCATGTTTGTCAGTTTTTTGTCCCCCGATGTTAGTCGAAGGGGACTATTAAAATGGGTTCGTCTGTGCGTCCGTCTGTCCGTCCGTCTGTCTTTCTGTCCTTCCGTCCGTCCGTAGACACAATGAGATGGGTAGTTTGTGGGCGCAACTCCTCTTACAGTTTTCAACCGATCTTTTTGAAACTTTGTAGATGTTTTTGTCATGGCCTGAAGATGTGCATCTGGTTTTGGGGTTATCCTCTCGTTGTTTTATGTCAACTCTTTTCACTTTTTCGAGTTTTTTTTTTTTTTTTTTTTTTTTTTTTCAGGTCAGATTACTATTAGAATTGAGACCTTCTGTGCGCAACTCCGCCTAGAGTTTTCCACCGATCATTTTGAAACTATGCATACTTGTTCTACTTGGCCTTTAGATGTGCATGTGGTTTTAGATTTATCCTCCAGTTACTTTTTATCAACTTTTTCTTCTTTTTCGGCTTAGTTTTTTCCAGGTTCGATTACTAATAGAATAGATATCTCGTGGGCGCAACTCCTCCTAGACTTTTCCACTGATCATTTAGAAACTATGCATAATTGTTCTACATGGTTCGAAAATGTGCATGTGGTTTTGGGATTACGAGTCCTGCCATTATCGTTTTTCAACTTTTTTTTTTCTTTTTTTTTTTTTGTCAACTTAGTTTTTTTTTTTGTTTTTTTTTTTGTTTTTTTTTGTGTGACAGGATGACATTGGTAACTTGTGGGGGCAGCTCCTCTTACAGTTTTATACCAAACCTTTTGAAACTTTGCAGGTGTTTTTGTCATGGTCTGAATATGTGTATGTGCTTTTGGGATTATCCTCTCATTTTTTTTTTTTTTTTTTTTTTTTTTTTTCATTTTCCCCCACTTTTTCGACGTTTTCAGGTCCCGATTAGTATCAGAATAGACATCTTGTGGGTGCAACTCATCCTACAGTTTTCCACCCATCATTTTTAAACTATGCATACTTGTTCTACATGGTCTGAAGATGTGCGTGTGGCTTGGGTTATCCTCCCATTATTTTTTATCAACTTTTTCCACTTTCTTGACTTCCAATTAGTTTTGGAATAGATACCTTGTGGGCGCAACTCCTCCTAGAATTTTCTACCAATCATTTTGAAACTATGATTATTTGTTCTACACGGTCTGAAGATGTGCCTGTGGTTTTGGGGTTATCCTCCTGTCATACAGATTTAAAAGTCACAACCCTTTACTGACGTCGGGGGACGCTTGCCCGCAACGGGCTTTTATTTACTTTTGAACTTAACTATATTTGGGGCTTAAATACTATTACAGTGCATTACCGTAGGCACCATGTGTGCGCAAATCCTCCTACATTTTTATACCGATCATTTTGAAACTTTGCAGGCCCTTTTGTCATGGTCTGTAGATATGCATGTGGTTTTGGCATTATTGTCAATTTGATTTAGTCACTTTTGTGAATTTTTGAACATAGCCGTTTTCAGTGCTTAAGTATTATGGCCAATGCGTGTTTAAGGGAAAGCGTGGAATTGGGGGCATAGTGTTTTATAAACAGATCTTCTACAAGTAAAATCTGTGTAAGACAGCCCCCTTTGAAATTGACCTTAGTGGTTGATGTGGAAAGGTGGTTGTCTTATAAAGGTACATGTCATGTAAGTTTGCTAGCAAACTTAAATGACATGTACCTTTATAAGACAGACAGCTTTTTCCACATCAACCACTATTTAAAGATAGTCTTGAAGGTGGCTCTCTTACACAGGTTTTACTTGTAGTTTAGACTATATTTTTTATGGTTTGACACATATATTCCATTTTATGTCTTCCTTCCGATTGCTTGTTATAGAGTGGGTGGAGAGGGACACCATTCTATGAATTGGCTTTTATATTGTGAATTCTGTCTGACAAGGATGCATTTTATTTTCGTATAAAAGATACATGTATATACTTTAACGCTTGAAGTGCTAAGCAAATTCGTAGCAGACGACACTCCAAAATACATTTTTGTTTTGTTTTTCAGAGGAAATAATTCTTGAAATCCCATCTGCTCGGCAGTCGATTAACGTGAAAAAACACCTTATTTTCTCAGAAAATTAAAAAATATATATGCATATATTTCGAAGTGTTTTGATTGTCTATATCCATTGGGCTTAGATAATCTTAATATTTGTTATTGCTCCGAAAGCATTTCATGAAAGGTCAAGGACTGTTCCAGTGCTATTTCCGTGGACTGCTCAACGTATTAGCTTTCACAAACAAGCATGGGCTACGCTTAGCACATTTGTTGGTTAGCGTAGAATCAAACTTTTTTTGTGAAAGCTAATACTTGTTAGCCCTTAAGAGTTAAAATCTGTGATATTCACAGAATGCTTTTATCCACCTCCTGTCAACAAAACCACAAGAGAAATATTATTTCCTCGCACCTGCACTATGGTCAAAGAGGGGTATTTGCAAAGAAGGGGGCATTTCTTTTCGAAGAAAAGAAAACAAGCTTTTTGTCTTCCCTTTGTTCTAGGCCGTAGATGCAGTGTCAGCAAACGCACTGTTTTAAAATGTCGGTTTGACGTCGCAACGACTTGTTTTGATACTTTGTGTATACGGGGCTTTTGCAAAGACGCAAAGCCTGACAGGGCATTGGTATACACCGATTTAGTCTATACCCAGTCAGCATTCTACGTAAATCTATATCGGGCCGTCATCGGCCCGTCAGGGTAGCTGACGGGCCGATGATGGCCCGATGTAGATTTACGTAGAATGCTAGCTGGGTAACAGCATCCAATGATTCTGTTATCCGTCGGACAGCGAAAGACCAGGCCCCGAGGTTATAAAACTTTTTTCATACTCAGCTGAGCATGAAATTTTCTCTGCTAATAAATATGAAAATGCCAACAACAGTTGGCATTTTCATATTTATTAGCAGAGAAATTTTCATGCTCAGCTGTGTTTATCAAGAAAGAATTTGCAATTGTTAGTAATTTGAGATTTATTAGCAGGACAAGTTTCATGCTCAGCTGAGTTGAGCATGAAAAAACGTTTTATAGCCTCGGAGCCTGATCAGACTGAGGGAAGCTGTCCGCATATGCCCCGTGCACACATTTTCCCTCCGAGCGGATCATGTATAATAAAAAATGATATTAATTTCCCATGAAATGAAATTTGCAATAAAATGTCAACTTTTCATCTACGCGAGTGTAAAAAGGTGCCTTGTTTTCATTATCAGCTGTCAACAAAAGTCACGTGATGTTCTAATAGTTCCTTACATAACGAGGGTACATGTAGCCTTCAGCGATAATCTCTCAACTGCAGCAGACGACATTTTTATTTTTCAGTTATTTTCCGGGAAAAAAACAAAACAAAACATTTCATATGAATCGTTTGTCCAGCGTCAGCGACAATAAGTTAGATTAATCCCTTTAAGCGCTAATCAAAACGGCAGCAGACAATATTTTGATTTTTTTATTTCATTTTTTAGAGAAAATATGACGACATTTCATATGCATCGTCTGTCTAGCAAACAAATCACTTAAAATGCTAATTCTTATCATCTTTGAATGATGATAATAATAAATATGATTATAATAATAATGATAATAATTATGAAATAATAATGATAATATTAATATTAATAATAATAATAAAAGAATGCCATATATGATAATTTAACATAGCGCTAACGGTTAAGATTATAATCTATATGTACGTCGGATTTTAATTACTGTACAGATTAATACATATAAATATAGATAACAATCATGGAAATATAGTTAGCGACAAGTGAAAGGGTACCTTATCGCATAAGCAAATCTCGCAGACCTAGATCAGAATGCTGCGCAGGCCAAGATAGGTCTGTGCAGTCCGATCGGCTTATGCATTTTATATTCCAGGGCCAAGTTGTTCAAAGCGTCGTTAGCTTAACGAGCTCGTTAAGGGTCATTTCGTTAACTGTTTTAGCAGATTCAATATACAATATTCTGAAATTTTTTGCTGAAAAAAAAATGTGAGTAGCTTTTGCACTGCAAAAGCTGTTCACATTTTTTCAGCAAAAAATTTCAGCAAATTTGCGTATCACTCAATGTAAATTTTAACGAATCGTTAACTAACGACATCGTTAGCTTTGAACAACTGGGCCCAGGTCAAGCATGTATTTAGTCACTTTCAGTTCTGATGACTGGATGAATGAACTTGTGTTTAACCTGTTTTTCTACAATATTTTAGTTACTTATAGATGTTGGAGGGCTGATAATAATAAAGTTGAGCAATGAAAAGGTCATGTCTGACTTTCTTCCTAGACAGGCTGGTTAACCAATATTTGTGCACTTACTTTCTACACTTACTTGACAACTGCCCTTCTTGAATCAGCGGAAGTGGGTGGGGGAGGAGGAATGACTGTAGAAATGAGTTCATGATCAGAAAGTTGTGTGGCCGAGCTTGGATTCGACCTAGCGCCCCCCTCCCCCCTAAATTTGTAGTCAGACGCGATGCCGGCTGTACTGTTAAGCCTGGCGAAAAGGGTTTTGCATCTCAGGTGGGGTTCGAACCAGGGAGATTGTGATTTAAATATTGTTTACTTTCATCAGCATGTAAAAGCTATACCACCCAGCGGGCACATGACGTTAATACAACGTTGCATCAACGTTGAGCCGACGTTGCATAAACGTCATGTGCCCGCAGGGCATAGTCCTGCTGAACCCGGATATGCCCTGCCTCTGCATACAGTGTAGATCCAGATCAGTTGGCTTCTGAATAAGCCAACTGATCTAGGTCTACACTGGTTGACATTAAGTACGCTAATTCGTATCAAAAACTTTGATCAAGTAATCTGGTTGGCTGTACATTAAAAGTGGGCGTGACATCTTAACAAATTCAGCATGGCAAGAGTTAAGCTTTCAACTTCTGAACCTCTAGTGTTCTTGGGCAGGTAGGATTCGCCTCTTTTCAGGTCTTTTCTCAGGCATTAGATACAACCATGAAAAAAATGCTTCATTTGTTTACAAGTCAACCCCAATACTTCACCATCCTCATCTCCTACCATCACGAAAACATGCCTATATAATATTGACCCCCCTTAAACCCCACTTTTGTATAGTAAAACTGGGGTTTACATGGGTATACATTAGTTTTCTTATTTCTGCTCAAAAAATAGATTGTGGGTACTCGTTAGAACCGCCTCGACGAGGCGGTTCTAACGAGTACCCACAATCTATGTTTTGAGCAGAAATATGAAAAATATCAGACTTTTTTATGTGAAAATTTTCATTTTTTGGTGGTAAAATTTTCTGTATATTTGAATAGGCATGTTTTCGTAATGACTCGCCCAAATTCACCACTTTATAACCGGCACTGTTGCCCATGTGGCGTCCGCTCTGTGACCGGGAGGTTGAGGGTTCGATTCCCGGCCTAGTAATATCAAAGACTTTTAAAATGGTACTAGCTGCTCTTTCGCTTGTAACTCAGCATTAAGAAAGAAGAGCTAGGAATCAGTACTGGTCAGCTTAGTGCGGTATAATGTAACTGGGATGAATAGCATGCCAAATAACTGGGGTGTGATCTTTCAATGATGCAGTACACTAAAAGTAAGCATTGAGCTCCCTACCACATCCATGCCTCAGAAAAGATTGTTGAAAGCAACGAACGTAAATCAAGAATAAAACAAATAAACAATTACCACTTTATAAATCAAAGCACTGATAGCACTAGTGGGTCGGTTGTATTTGAGTGTTGGCTGGGAAAATGGTCCTGAACGGGGACTTAAGACAGTTTCATTTCTGTAATAATGTTTCATTCCTGTAATTTGATCAAACAGTACAGACCCTGATCAGACACGCGTTCTGCGGCGTCTGATCTGGATTTGCGCTATTTGCCAATGTCCCAGTAGGTGTTACAGATAACCCTCCTTTTCACAGCATTCTGACGTCACAGCGACAAGAATAGCAAGCTACATGTGTAAATAAACGTTACTTGATTTCGTATAATCGCTCATTGCGTGGATTAACTTTATTGGTCAGCGATAGTCATGTGGACAACAGAAATATAGCTCCGACTCTTAACTAACTTTGGGTCGATTGATAACCAACCAAAAAAACGTTCAGTTTGGGAAAAGAATTCGGTTCGGAGACGACACGTTGTGGTTTTCATATTTTGAAGAAATGCGCTTTTTTTTTTTTTTTTTTTTTTTTTTTTGTTGTTGTTGTTGTTGTTTTTGTTTTGTTTTTTTTTCAACTGGTCAATAATGCAGTCGACTCTCGTTATCTCGAGGAAAAATTGCTCCCTTTTCCACAATATTTTCAATATATCTCTAACTTCAGGAGTCAAATTACATATTCATTTATTAAATGTATTTGTTCGATTTATTGTTTTCCTCACTTTTGCAACTCTTATATTTCGCGGTACGGATATCTCGAAGTATTTCAGAGATTCCCTTGGAATTCGAGATAACGAGAGTCGACTGGAATAAGCCGAACCTTAAAAAATATTGTACTTTAATCAGCAATGGATTCATAATGGTAAACTGATGGGGAGGGGAGGAGGAGAAATAAGAAGAAAGTTCACGTCATTGCGTCGCATTTACTTAAATATTCGGGTACCATTTCTCCTTACCATACTTGTCCTAAAATTTGAACAAGTCAGTTTTACTATTGTCCTTTCAACATCTTTCGGAAAGTCGGGTTTTTTTTGCCTGGCGCTTTACACAGAAGATGTAAATTTGCAAACTTTTGTTGTAATTTAATGTAAAACCATATGTCGTAACTATGTATACATAAAAATTTGAGTCTTTTCATTGTTTTTTTAATAAAAAATCGAATATTTTCATTTTTTC
This sequence comes from Anodontia alba, assembly GCA_964016985.1. Lineage (NCBI taxonomy): Eukaryota > Metazoa > Mollusca > Bivalvia > Lucinida > Lucinidae > Anodontia > Anodontia alba. The sequence continues at coordinate 26,332,387 of OZ024829.1, forward strand.
CCATAGGTAAAATGGCTTGAAAATATGCAGAAATTGGTAGGGTAGGTAAGCTTGAGGCAAGTTTTTAACAAGTTCCCCTTGTTTAAAATTTCTGAAATTTTCACAATATTGTTCTGGAACATCAATAATTTAAAATCCATAAAGAAAAGCCAAAAAATGTTTTTCAAATATAAAAATTCCAAAAATCCTGGTTTACTATAGAAATTGCATGGGTCAAACCCATTTTGGGTCATAAATTTACTGTAAATATTTTATAACAAAGCAGAGAAACAGTAACGACAAATGATTCCTGATAAGATATTGTCAATCCGAAATCAATAATTCCATTTAAAATAAAACGCCAAGCGAAAAGCGTCTTTCCGAGAGACGTCGAAAGCACAGTACATGTTGACGCCCCAAAAACTCCTGGATAATTGTCAAAAAGTGTTGATCCTGATCACATGTCTGTGACGTCATATCACGGTATATACTGGATGCTCAGGCTCGACTGTTCGAGAGCTTAGGACAAATAGGCTAGTAATTTCCTTGTTTGAACAGAAAGGAAAGTTAAATACAATTATTACTATTCTGAAGGTCTTACCAAATTTTCAAGCCTATTGGCATTTTCTTGTTGTGGTAGTTTATTCACTGAATAAGTGTTATCTTTCCTGTACGACATCACGAAAACATGTCTATATAAAGTTGACCCCCTTAAACCCCACTTTTATATAGTAAATCTGGGGTTTACAGGGGTATACATAATTGGTCTTATTTCTGCTCAAAAACATAGATAGTGGGTACTCGTTAGAACCGCCTCGGCGAAAACATAGATTGTGGCGCTCGTTAGAACCGCCTCGGTGAGGCGGTTCTAACGAGTACCCGCAATCTATGTTTTGAGCAGAAATATGAAAAATGTCAGAATTTTTATCTGAAAATTTCATTTTTTGGTGGTAAATTTTTCAGTATATTTGAATAGGTTTCTTTTCGTAATGAATTGTGATTGTTTGAATAGGTATAGCCCTTGTCATGTTGAATTAATTAAGATGCCACGCCCACTTCTAATTGTCAGTCAACCAGATTACTTTAAGTTGTTGATACTCACAAACTAAATGACAAACAGTGCAAATCAAGATCAGTTGGCTTCTTAGAAGTCAACTGATCTGGATCTACACATTTTGCAAAGGCATGGCATATCTGGGATCAACAGGACAATGGTTAAGATTGTCGGGGCGGAGCTTTCGCTAGACTATGTCCCTCTAATATTCTATTAGCATAAAGGAGTACAGTGTTAAACGGGCCGCGTCAAGAGATAGTGACCTTCAAACATAAGTGAACTGCGCACATTCAGTCTTATCAGGATCTTTGTTTTCCGTCATTATGGTCTACAATTTCTAATGATTATGAAAGTGGACACAACCTAATAATTATGAAAATGACACTAAATTTCTGGGCCCAGTTGTTCAAAACTAAAGATGTCTTTAGTTAACGTATAGTTAAATCTTTAATCATTAAATATGGCATATACACTAATATTTTTGCTGAAAAATGTGAGTAGATTTTGCATTTGCAAAAGCTACTCACATTTGTCAGCAAAAAAAAAAAAAACTGTGAATTAGATAGTGTACCTAAAACGAGGTTGTTAAGCTTTGAACAACTTGGCCCTGAAGTGGACACTTCCGTCTTTGGGTTTGTATGCAATCATTACGAAAACATGCCTATTGAAATATATTGAAAATTTTACCAGCAGAAATAAGAAAAATAATGTATATCCCTGTAATCCCCAGTTTTTACTATAGAAAAGTGGGGTTTAAGGGGGTCAAAATTATATTGGTATGTTTTCGTGATTGGTCAGTAAAAGAGTGAAAGACAGAGAGGCAAACAGTGTACACACGTATTGGGACGGCACCGTTTCATCGGGATATTTACTATTGGCAAACTTATATGTATAAGATGCGCACTTGACTGGGTCCTATTTGTATCCAGGAAAGAGCATGATTTATTTATTTATTTATTTATTTATTTATTTATTTATTTATTTATTTATTTATCGCGAGAGGTGTGTCTCTGTCAGACTGGAGTCGGCCCCGATAGCATATGTGTTTTTCTGACTGCCGCACCGGAAGGGATACGGGGTTATGTCGACAGCATTCCTTCGGAATTGTGGTCACACATAGCCACAAAACCGAACAGATATAGTTTCATTTTTGAGTTTGTTACCCCCATGTACTTAAGATGTTTTGTACTAGCTGCCATAATCGAATTATTTTGCAATGTATGTATGCTCTATGTGTTGTTAGTATGTTGTGAGAATAAAAAAAAATGAATTTGAAGAACATGTAGACAAATGCTGAATTATTTGTTCATTCAGACCTCGAGGTTAGAAATATCATTTTTTCATGCTCAAATCATCTGGGCCCAGTTGTTCAAAACGTCGTTAGCTTAACGAGCGCGTTAAGGGTCATTTCGTTAACTGTTTTAACGGATTCAATATACAATATTCTGATATTTTTAGCTGGAAAAATGTGAGTAGCTTTTGCACTGCAAAAGCTACTCACATTTTTTTAGCAAAAAAATTCAGCATATTTGCGTATCACTCATTGTAAATTTTAACGAATCGTTAACTAACGACGTCGTTAGCTTTGAACAAATGGGCCCTGGGGATGAAATCTGCTCTGCTAATAGATAAGAAAATGCCAACAATAGTTAGCATTTTTATAGTTATTAGTAGAGAAATTTTCATGCTTAGCAATTTTTAGGAAGAAAGAATTTGTCAAATGTTTAGTAATTTCAGATTTATCAGCAGGACAAATTTTATGCTCAGTCGCGTTGAGCATGAAAAAAATTTTATAACCTCGGGGCAAGATAATAGGCTGAAAATTTAAATGTCATATATTAACCTATTTACGCTTCATGATCGCTATTTTAATCATTTAGAGACACCGTAAAGATGGGATGATTAACATAAGTGCACGTGGAAGACCTGACAGCGATGAGAACTCACCGGGTAACAAATTATTTCCTTTAAAATTGGGAGCAAATTCTTTCCTTTAAGAGTCCTCATTATGGAAGTAATAGGGAGAATTTTCCCAACAGGCACATGATATCAAAATGACGTCGTATCAACGTCGATGCGACGTGATCACGTCGCATCGACGTTGATACGACGTCATTTTAACGTTGTGTGCCCACTGGGTTGGGAGTACTAGGAAGAATGTTACTAGATTTTCCTGGATACGAGTAGAAATAGTTCTGTTCAGGCTACGCTACTGCATGAGGTATATAAAACAAACAACCGTGACTGCTTTAAGTTTTATTTTTTCTTGCGCATATACAGAGGTAAAGAGAATGTTGAACCACAGAATATTACTTATATACGTAAACAGAACATTATTGTATTAATGCGCGTTAGTGTTGTTACCACTGTGTACCACTGTGTAACTACAATGAATTTTCCTCTATCCAGTCCAGGTACTTAGAGACCCGGGTGAAGACCTGTCGTCCATTGCTGCAGTAATAAGAGGGTCCCCAGGAGACGATTCCGATCTGTGTAAACTCTCCGTCGGTATTATAACAACCCATAGGGCCTCCACTATCGCCCTGAAATAAGAAAATAGAAACTAGAACATACTTACAAAACTAAAAATAGCTGATTGTTTTTTTTTTGTGTTTGTTGTTGTTGTTGTTGTTGTTTTGTTGTTGTTTTTGGTTCGGCCAGTTAGACCTATCAGAGACCCTCATATAAACTTTCAGAAATCAATAATTAGACGCTAAGACCAGAAACAATATAAACTACATTAAAGTAAAGTACGGGGAGACGTTTTACGGCCGCCACATGGCACTAACACAGGGCAAGTACATGTAGATTCTAAAAAGAATTGCCCTTAACTCTTTCTGCGCCACTTTCAGACTACATTTTTTGTTGTCTGCTTTGTCTAGAAAGAAGTTTGTTTAGAAAGAAGCATATATGTAAAGCCGAAAAACTGAACTTTAAACAGCGTAGATCCTGATGAGATGACTCATTATGAGCCGTCTCATCTGTTGGACCCACGCTGTTTTCAAAAGCCTATTATTATCGCCTATGGCAGTGAATGAGTTAAGACCGATCAACACGGCGCAAACCGCCGTCTTAATCGCTCTCAAGGGTCATTCCTTTCAGTCATTTTGTCTTCACTTGGAAAGCGTTTTCTACTTCCTTACGGTAACACGGCTATGCAAAATGTGTTCTATGCAATGACATTTCCACTTCACAAAAATGAGGGAAATGCAGAACGTTTGGTTATTCTGTAAGTCTATAGATCAATACAGATCCAATGGCCGAATCAACAGATCAAATACAATAATGAAAATTCGTCAAATAATGTATACCCCTGTATACCCCGGATTCCAATATATATTATTGGGTAAATGGATTTCAGATTACACAGACTTGGTAACGTAATGTGACGTGTCATTCGAAATAAGAAACCGTTTGTTTTGATTGAACATGAGCCGCGCCATGCGAAAACGTGTCTTCGGGCATATGCGGACAGTGAAGGCCCAGATCAGTCTGCGCATCCGCGCAGACTGATCAGGACCTTCACTGTCTGCTAACAAAATCATTAGATACTATAAAATGTATGAATGCAGAAGAAAGGCCCGGATGATACTTTGCGCATGCGCACGAGGATCTGGACCTGCGAATGTTGCACATGTTCGATGGGCACTTTTTCGCTTGACGCGGTCCACATCCTGTCTTATAGAAATCATTTGTCTCTTCTGGTGCTGTACTTTCTTTTCAAATAATTATCCCACCATAAAATTAATGACAAAAACTTCATCGGACTTATGCAGGTCTTGTAGACATGGTTGTTCTACAAAAACTATGCGCTTATCAGTAAAAACTGTAGGCCCTACGGTTTATAAACATAAGAAAAAATATTTTGAATATATAGAGGATCTTGCATGAGAGGTCATTTCATATGCAATTTATGAAACGAGGCATATGAAATGACCACGAATGTAAGATTCTGTTGTATCATGACTTTTAAATTCATTTAATGGCCGTAGCAGTTGAACTGTTCTTCAACAGACGGCGTGATGACGTTATGCGCCAGTAACCAAGTTTTATGTAACGTGTGATCATATCATTTTCATGACATGATGTTAGCCATTGAATAATAGCGACATCATACTAGTATGATTATAATAAACATGCACAAACAATTATAGAAAACAATCATTTTAATGTACAGAAAAACTTTAATGGCTTGTTTACCTTAACTAATTCAAACCCGTTTGGAATCCATAGGAAATTCTTCTGGTACATTTTTGTAGCTCAAGAAAACAATTATTTAAGAATATTGTAAGGATTTATTTTTATTTTTGTCATGAATATATATGTTGTGTATTTTCATTAAAATCGACTCACAGAGTTGATTATAATGAATGCACACAATCCTATTATTTTATAGAAGATTAAACGGACAAATCTAAATTATCCCCATTTTTCTCCTGACGAGGCGCTATGATTTACCCTCATTATTGCATTAAAAGCAGCGTCGCACGTTATTAACAGCCGTGCATTAACCGTCGAAAAGCCATGTATTAACAAGGCAATTCGCGCGCTGTTAATGCACGGCTACGCAACTTTCAATATGCTTGTACCGGGGCCACAGATTTGCTGCCGTTACGAGATGTGTACTGCCCGGCCCTAGAACGAGCATAGTCCGTGAAAAGTGCGTTCGCGAGAATTCGGTGAAAAGGCGAAACAAAATAGTGCAAGAAATAACGCGAAATGTAGCAAATGTTTTCAGATTTTATGCAAAAATAGCGATCGAACATGGTTTCTCAATGCATTAACATTCGCCAGGTCCCTAGGGAGGTGTTGAAAACCGCGGCCTCCGGCCTCGGTTTTCAACACCTCCCTCGGGACCTGGCGAATGTTAATGCATGAAAAACCATGTTTGATCCCTGTAGTGGTTCGACCTACCCATATCTACAGCATATCTGCATGGTTCAAAAGATGTTCGTGCCATTGAATTTCGACTGTATTCGGACATCCTTACTCCTAACCATAACTGTCCATTTAATACTTAGCGTTATGAATAAAATGCAAAACGTGGAATTTTATACATTTTGCCTTAGCAACAAGGCAAAATGTAAACTATTATACTTTTTGCGACCAGTCTCTTCCAGTGTCAAGGATAAATCGGTATTCTTAGGGGCGGTGGGGGGGGGGGTCTGTTGTGACGTCATATCTACTTACGTTGCAAACGCCTCTCTGTCTGTCAAAGGTGCAGATCATACCACGAGTCACTCTAAATCCCCATGGTCTCAACTTGGTGTTGCACTTCATATTTGAAATCACGTTGGTGCTTGGAAGTTCTTGCAGAACGTTTGGAATGGTTCGAGAATCTAATAAAAAAAAATGAGCAACCCGTCAGAGAAATGCTTTCGGGGTAATGGCGGACAGGAAAGCAGTCTGCATTAACAACTTCCTTTGAACACCACGCATTGCATAAATTATGCAAATGAGTTTTACTAATCATAGATCCAGATAAGAAGCTTTTTCATCCCAAAAGTATGGATAATGTCATAATTCAAGATTTGGCGTTTCATTTAACCAAGAGATGTTAATATTTCTCTTATGTATCCACGAAAACATGTTGTGGTACTCATTAGAAGCGCCTCGGCGAGGCGCTTCTAATGAGTACCCACATGTTTTCATGGATAAATACAAAAATTTTATCTGGAACTATATATTGATATTTCTCATTAAAACATATGTTTATGGTTTAATTTGTGTTTTAAACTCTTAAAATGGATCAAAATTAATAGTTAGAAATTAGAATGATTTGTGTACTGATTCTAACTGCCCAATTTAAATCTGAAATTATTTTCTTTTCTGTCTCATCTCATGTGGCAAAAGCTTTTCTGCAACTGTTCAAATACCCAATTTCAATACGTAATACTGATATATGTCCATGTTGTTTTTACCTATGATTTTTTTAAACCTTTGCTAATGATACAGTAACCTCAGTACTTGAAACTGATTGAAAACGTAGTTTGTATTGTTTGCTTAAATGCATATGTACAGTTCTTACAGTTCTATTAATTCAGGGTATCACTTGTACATGGTCTTCGCCTTCTTTTCACAGTTGCTTATATTAAGGAGAAGAGCTAAATAAGTATCATTGCTTTCGTTCTGATCCTTGATTATGTATCATCACAGTATTTTATATCGAGGGTTGATCGCAAGACTGTAGTATAACTCGAACATATTTTTGAAACCCTTGTTTAGGGGCAACTTTGACCTTTTTGTAAACAATGCAAATTTAGGTGCCATTGCTCATACGAGCAATAGCATCTACATTTTCATTGTTTACAGAAAGAAATGTTGTAATCTTCATAATGCCTTTATGGTGAGGAGATTTAGTTTGAGGAAAAACAACCATCTGACTTACTACAGTCTTGCGCTCAGCCCTCGATATGTACTTATTATACGTTGTGAAATAAAATGCGTTTAAAACAAATCTGAAAACGTCAGCTGACATACAATTACATCACACTCATAACCTGCGCATGCTCAGTGAGACTGGTTTATCTATTTCCTATTACAGTAAAACAGGGAGTACTAGAAGCCTATTTACTTTTCCATTGCCGCATTTTCCATTAGCATCTGGCTCAATTCTGACCATCAAAATATTCTTAACCTCCGCATTTGGTCTCATATTAAACAGCCAAAAAGCAATTTGCCCCTCCTTCTTTGAAGTTAGGGGCATAAAAGAAAATCATAAGCAATAAGGTAACCCATATATTTGTATACAGTCGACTCTCATTATCTCAATCTCCTAGGGACCAAAAATTTCAGTTTAAGATAAGAGTAGTTTGAGATCATAGGAGTTGAACTGGAAAGATTATAATGCAAAATTATTGCATAAAAAGCAGTGCGCACGTAATAACAGCCGTGCAGCATTAACTGGCGAAAAGCAGTGTATTAACGCAGTTCATGCGCTGTTAATGCACGGCTACGCAACTTTCAATATGCCTGTACCGGGGCTACAGAATTGCTGCTGTGCACGGCCCTAGAACGAGCATTGTGGAAATTGCGTTCGCGAGACATCGGTGAAAAGGCGAAGCAAAATAATGCAAGAAATAATGCGAAATGTAGCAAATATATTAATTTTTCATGCAATAATAGCGATCGAACATGGTTTTTCCATGCATTAACATTCGCCAGGTCCTGTTGGAGGTGTTGAAAAACGCAGCCTTCGGCCTCGGTTTTCAACACCTCCCACGAAACCCGGCGAATGTTAATGCATGAAAAACCATGTTTGATCCCTATATTAGACTAACATTATCCAAAATTTAGTTTGACTTAAGCAGTAGTTTGAGTTATCAGTGTTTGCGAAAACGAACTCCAACTGTATTTGATATTTGATGATATTTCTTGGATAATGGTCTTCAATTCTCCATAAAAAAGCATGCTTTATGGTACTCAGCGAATTTTCGCAAGGAGTTCTTTAAAGGCAAATCAACTTATTTTGGTAATTCAGGTCCCAAGGTTATAAAACTCAGCTGAGCATAATTGTTTCTCTGCTCAGATGGCATTTTCATATTTATTAACAGAGAAATGTTTATGCTCAGCTATGTTTAGCAAGAAAGAACTTGCAATTTTTTGTTAGTAATTTGGGATTTATTAGCAGGAAAAATTATTGCTCAGCTGAGATGAGCATGAAAAAGTTTTATATCCCTGGAGCCTGCATGACAATGAGATGAGCCGCCACATGGGAACAAGTACACGACAGAAAGGACAAAACTGAACCTGGCATGTTTCCCTCAGCAGAGACTTAGATCATTCTGCACATCTGCACACGTCGCTGTCCGCCTGAAGAAAGTTTTTAGTCTTAGCTAATTAAAAAGCGCTCATTAAAGACTGATCAGACTGTGAGAAAGCATTGGCTGATCTGAGTGTTCGCTGTGTGCATATGACTGAAGGTAAAATTTTCCACATTTAGATAAAAAATAGTATACTTCCAACTCAGTCGGTTTACACTAACTTTATGTATTAATTTTGGTCGGTCAAAAGAAAATCCAATACGGTAAACAGGACCGATTTGGAACGATTAAAGGCTCCATATTCCTAAAAAAAACACAAAACAAAAACAAGACATTAAGAAAGGTTTAATAAATTGATATATGGGATTAATATAATCATAAAATGTAGCACCTGACAGCCTGTAAAATTTCATTTAGCCTCTCGTTCTTGAACTGGATCAAAAATGAAAAGATTTTTTATCGTACCTGAATTAATGTTGCCAACATTAATTCAGAAATACGATAAAAAATCGTTTCAAAAATCGATTCTGCTGATCCCGGATATGTCCTGCCTTTGCCAGCAGTGTAGATCCAGATCAATTGGCTTCTGAAGAAGCGGAAGCCAACTGATCTGGATCTGCACTGTGTTACGACCTAGCACTCACATCTTCGAGTATCTGCCTTGACAGATTATGCATACCTTGTAGGTACATGTTTAGTCTCTGAAAACTACGTCAGGGAGTCGACTCTTTGGCTCAGTGAAGAGAGCAATGGATTTTTTTCGGGCAGACCGGGTTCGAGTCCCACGATAGGCGGGAATATTTTCTTCAGCTATGCATCATTCCTTTGTTTAGACTTTCATGTCGTAAGAACTGTTTGTCATTGAGTGTGTGAATTTGTATCAACAACCTGGATTGAGTAATCTAATTGGCTGAAAAATAGAAGTGGGGGTGGCAACTTCATTTATTCAGCACGGCAAGGGTTAATATTACCTTCTTCGAAGACGCCCCATCCTGATGTGAAACACGAATCTCTCATATCTTTGTATTTTGCATCTCTGTCAAATTGTTTGGTAGAGAGGTTAGGGACCGGCATCACCAAGTTGTTGAATTCAAGATCTGATTTCAGTTGGAGTATGGCGATGTCATTAGTAAGCTCCCATCCATCATAGTTTTCATGCTGGCAAAGATGAAATAATGATCTCAAGTATAACGTAGGAGTTTTAAAGGAGGAGCATTTGATAATTATGGGCATATGCGGACAGAGAAGGCCAAGATTAGCCTGCGCATCCGCGCAGTCTGATCATGGCCTTCACGGTCCACTAACAGAATCACTGAACATTATAGAATGTATTAATGGAGAGGAAATGCCCGGATGAGACTTTGCGCAGGTGCAGGATTATGTGATTCCGCACATTTTGCGCATGCTCGAAGGCTCATTTTGCTTGAGACGGTTCATATGTTGTGTTTACTCATTGGAAGTGCCCAGGCATATAACTGGACTTATTGCATGCGTATAACATTTATTTCTTAACATAAGGCCAGTATCACTGAGTATAAAATTATACTGCATATGTACAAAACCTTCTATGATTGATTCATACAGAATGGAAGACTCTTTTAATTTGTCATACAATAAGACTGAATTGCACATGTTTGAATTCTTTACTAACATAAAATTAAAGACCAGTTTGAATGAGCATATAGCTTTACTGTACTAACGTTCTTTACTTAAAGCTGTATTTTCCCTCAAAAATCATACAGTTTGTTTTTATTCATTGCAAATATAAAGTTGGTTTTCAAGTAAAAGCCTCCGAACTTTAATTTCAATTTACTTCAGACCACTTTTACAAGAAGGAACTGTAACTTTGGCATCTATATTTAAGCCTATAGAAATTTTAGTGACCCGGTCAAAAATCATTATACACAGGAGCATTCATATTTTTGCATGTAATTTAACCTGATTTACCCAACAAATGAACATTTCAACATGATCAAAAGTGTGGAAAGTGTGTTTTTGAAATAGATGAGATAAAGTTTAATCTATTCTTGAGCTCCATTGATTTGGGGTATTCTGATAAGGTATACAGCTTTTACTTCATGCCAGTATAACCTAGCATACAAATAGATTGTCCTGCATGTGTATCATACAATCTTTACTGTCATACTCATTTAGAGTGGAAGACTGCTTTACGTACGCATACAACAAGACTGTGCTCGTATTGCCTGTGTCCTTACGAAAACACGCCTACACAAATATATTGAGAATTTTAACAACAAAAACAGAACTTTCAGACGAAACATTCTGGTAGTAATGTGTACACACAATCTATGTTTTTTAGCAGAAATAAGAAAATTAATGTATACCCCTGTAAACCCCAGTTTTACTGTATAAAAGGGGGGTTTAAGGGGATCAAAACTATATAGGTGTTTTTTAGCTATGATAAACGTTTTTACTAACAAATTCACATAAAACAGAACTTCACTGTAGAAGATCTGTTTGTAGCGCTGTATTTTAAGTTTTACCACTCTCTAGTAAAGCTTTTCAAACAGGCGATAAAACAATTTTGACATTTGCCTCCCTCCTGCAAGTGTATCAATTCCATTAAACATTTGTCTAGGCCTACGGGCGTAGGCAATCTTAATATTGTAATTGCTCCGGAAGCACTTTATGAAAGGTCATGGGCTGGTTCCGTGCTATTTCCCATAGACTGCGCAATAACCAAAAAGCTCGGTATACGCTTTGCACACATTGTATTTGCTAAGCGTAGACCAAGCTTTTGTAAAAGCTAATACTTGTAAAGTGTACTGACAACTATGACTTTGGAGGCATTTATTTCTTGTTCATCTCCCTCTGTCACCGACACGTCGTGTTCGCCTGCTATAATAGAGAAGTCGGCGTATCTGAAATAATAATAATAATAATAATAATAATAATAATAATAATAATAATTGTCTACGCGCATGGGCGTAGACAATCTTAAAATTTGATAATGCGGCAGACACACTTTATGAAAGGCCAAATGACTGGTCAAATGTTGTTTTCCATGGACAGCATAACGTAATAACCGAGCATAATTAGCTATCACAATCAAGCTCAGTCTACGGTTAGTACATCATTTTTGTAAAAGCTAATACTTGTAATAATGTAGGTATAAATATTACAATGTCCAGTGACCTATGAATTGAGGTGCTGCCTCCATGTAACTCGGTTGCCTGGTAGCGTTAAACACCTACTATCTATCTGTCTGTCTGACCTGTGACTTCTGCTTTCAATTTTCAAATTTGGCGTAATACAGCTGGGAACCAGAAGCCTCAGGTCACCGGATTAGGTTATAATTTCTCTTGTTGTATTTAATAGTATCGTATTAATACCGATTCTGTGACCAGAATCAAATCACATTGCTGCATATTAAGAGACTTAATAAAACCGGGAATCAGTTATTCGTTCCTTTTGTGATCTTTGTTGTCAAGGGCAACAACCTATTAGACTTTATTTGTACTTACTCCTGTTCAGTGTCATGTTCAACACAGTGAGCAGCTGTGAGAATAGTACGGCTGTTTAGAATTGATCCTCCACAGTAGAAAGAGCCACCATACTTCAGTAGAATCTGCCATGGGTATTCTCCCTTATCAGCGTCCTGTCCTCCAACAATGAACTCCGGGCCATTATTATTTCCCCTGCGACTTAGTTTACCGGCTAAACTGGCACACGCTGTTTTAATCAGTAAAGAAAATTATGTTAACCCTTGTCATGCTGAATAAATTCAATAGCCACGCCCACTTCTAATTTTCAGCCAATCAGATTTCTTGATCCGGATTGTTGCTATAAATTCACATACTTAATGGCAAACAGTGCAGATCCAGATCAGTTGGCTTCTTCAGAAGCCAACTGATCTGGATCTACACAGTTTGCAAAGGAAGGGTATATCCGGGTTCAGCATGACAAGGGTTAACCTATTTTTGTGTTAGCCTGGCATTCCATAAATTGTGTTAGCCTGGCGTCCTATAAAAGGGATATTGGCAAATTAGGATATTGATATTAGTGTAGATCCAGATCAACGCAGAATCCGGCGTCTGAGCAGGGTCTACACTGTTCACACTTGAATATAGAAATTTCTTTAAATCATGGCAATAACAAAATTAACCAGACATCCATTTTATTGGAAACGTACCGGTCCAAATATTTAGGTAAAAAGAGTCCATTCGGCATAAATAAGGTTTAGGTACACTTGTTAGATTTTCGTTATTTTTCACAGGGGCGACAACTTTTGTGACTTCCTATTTGCTTCCTTGCACATCAGTTCCCTAAGAAATATGGGTTTACTCTGAAAGAAAAGAATTTGCATTCAGGGGCGGTTCTATTTCACCATTTTGCCAGCATTTTCTCTGATGAAATAATGTGGATTCAAACGGTGGCTCGACTAAACCCCCCTCTATATCCGCCACTGAAATTCTTTTCTTTTAAAGTAGATCCATTTTCAGAAGGGAACAAATTTAGACAGCTACCCCTCCTGAAAGTAACATTGACAGTTGTGTATAATCTTTGGAAGAATGGTTGAGGAATTCCAGGATACTCAAAATACTTGTATTCGTATTTATGGGAAGTAAAATTCTATTCTATTATATTACAGTGTGTACATGTTATCCTTTTTCGGAAAAACTGTGTCTCGGCTCATATATAAACAGCCCCCACGGCTCATATATAAACGGCCTCCCATACCGCCGCACCTTTAGGATCAAATTGTCGCTACTTTAACTCTTTCACCCCGAGTTTTTGACATGAACTCTTCCTTCTCGGAATTTGGACATATCCACTGTTGCTAATAGCGGTCTCAGTCAATAATCGATAACAGAATGACACACAGTTAAGATCCTGATGAGACGGCTCGTTACGAGCCGTCTCATCTGGAAAAGGGTTAAGCGCTAACGATAGCTCGAGCTGTTTGTTAATTCCATCGTATCTTTTTTATTGCACTTCGACTGGTAAAGAGCAAATTCATAACTACTTTTATATTTCAACGAATCCATTGAGTAGGAATCTTGGAACTGTATTCCTGGCGTAGATTTATAAAAATAAATTATTTAATTCACGCTGTCAACGTAAACACAACCTAGTTGAAGTTATAAGAAATGAATCTCATTTTGTAGACTTAATCGATGTGTAAATGCCGGCCTATTACTACCAAACTAACATAATATCCTGGGACCAGTTGTTCAAAACTAACGATGTCGTTAGTTAACGTATCATTAAAATTTTGAACATTAAATATGGCATATACGTTAATACTTTTGCTGAAAAAATGTGAGTAGCTTTCGCATTACTCATATTTTTTTCAGGAAAAATACCTGTAAATTAGATATTGTACTTACTAGAATAGATGAGATTATGTCCACTAACAAGCTCGTTAAGCTAACGGTGCTTTGAACAATCGGGCCCTGACATAAAATCCTCCGGCTTTATTCAGTTTCTGAGTTATCTGCCGGTATGTACACATCGATAAACTCCATAAAAATGATATTTACTACTACAATGTTCACAATGTTGTTAGAGGTGGATTCTTTCAATGAACAACCGTATCAAAATCTCATAAAAAGAAAACTTTTATCTTTTCTTTTTTTAATTGCATTTTGATATTATTCGGATAGTTAAGTTGCATCGTTTTACCATTAATTCCATTTCACCATTTTTTTAAAATGAATAAACTCGGATGGACGCGCACCTTCACATAACTTCAACGGATGGTTACAGCATAGACAGACAGAAACAGACAGATAGATAGATAGACAAACAGACAAACAAACAGATAGATAGATAGATAGATAGATAGATAGATAGATAGATAGATAGATAGATAGATAGATAGATAGATAGATAGATAGATAGATTGTCAGAACTAGGATACAGGAGAACATACAACAACAATAAAAATAAATTTACCCAAAGCGGAAAGGATTACTAAAACTGGACCCCGCATCCTTCCTTGTCGATATAGTTGTTTCAAGTGTAACCAAATGCAAAGTGGCTGGTGAGAGATTCTAGCCATATTTTATATCATACCGAGCACATGTCATGCCCCAAAGTGATTAGTTAACCTTTACCACTCTCTGGGCATTTTTAGCAGACGGCAAACTGATGATATTTTTCTTATTTTTCCTAGAAAACAGGATTTGACATTTCATGCAAATTGTCTCCTCAGGAGACAATTTGCATGAAATTTCAAATCCTGTTTTCTGGGAAAAATAAGAAAAATATTTCAAAATGTCGTCTGCTGAAATTTTTACCCAGAGTGCTAAGGGTTAATTAAACCGTATTTTTGCAAGAATGTAAAGGTGTTTGTCTGGGCCTCCGGTCTGCTACTAATGAATCAATAGACTAAGTATATTAAAACTGAGATGGGCCAACTTAAAACCAACCATATACAACATAGTACAGCCCTACAAAGTTCCCTTGGCTCAAAGATTTCATAAAAATGTTATGGTTCTTAACACTTTCATACCTGCAGACTAAGAAAAAGATACCTTTGCTGATAGTGTAGATCTAGATGCGACGGCTCGTTACGACATCCCATTTTTAACAACGGACATGCCAAAATTCATAGATGGAAGTCCTACTCATAAACTAAGGGTTAGAAGGGTTGAATTAGCATCCGGAACAACACTATTTGCCATTCTGTTATGAATTTTGTGTTGACATACCTATTTTAAACAATAAACAAGTCTAAATTTAAAGACGAAAGAGTCCATAGAAACCTCAGAAACAAAGGGTTAAATATGTTAACTTTCTGATAGCAGAAGATAACAGAAAGCTCTTGACCTTTGGTACATTAACAACAAAATTGATGGTTTACATATGATTGAAGGGAAACGCAGGTTTGGTAAATTTAATCCATAAATACCTATAAAAAGAAGCAAACTGTACAAATATAGAGGTTGAATATTGCTGCAAATCTTATCTATTTGGGTTTCGCATATTTAATCAAAGCTTTGTGACGTCATAAAGCCTCAGCAAATATTCAAAATGGCGACCCATAAAAATATTTTATGGGTCGCCATTTTGAATATTTGCTGAGGCTTTATGATGATATTGACAAGCTGCATGTGCATTCACTTACTTATTTTCATCTTTTTTTTTTTTTTTTTTTTTTTTCCCTCTTCTTCTTATCAAATTTGTATCAAAATGCACAGCTTGTCAATATCATCTTAGGAACATTCACCACCAGCATTGCTTTTCCATTAAATGTTCTAAAGTAAGTTTTTTAAGACTAGAACTTGACGTTTCAGGCAAACCATATCCTTGGCTTTTCGTGCCAGCAGTACATCACATTTCATTCAAATCGTCTCTTTAGGTGAAATAAAAAATATATTTACAATGTAATCTGCTAGTGTTTGAATGTACATGTATCGTGTAAAGAATAAAAGCGGCAAACATCCTTATCTGTAAGGATGCTCTATAAACAAAGAACACATGAAAGAATGAAAATCTTGGTCTCGGTTTGATTGAGACACTTATTATGGCAACATTGCGGTTTGCATGGTTGCATAGCCCCCAGCCATTCCCCATCCCCCGACCCTACCCAACTTCCTGATAATTGCATGCGGAGTTTCCATACCAGAATGTAGTCAATGACACCAAGGAAAACAGAAATAATAAGAGCTGTCGCAGGACAAAAAAGCTCGCCTGAGTCGCGCTTTGCCTTAAAAATTTTACCAAGAACTTCAGCATATTTTTTCTAAGTCCGTGATCTGGACCTCAATGTCACTCATGTGAAATTTTAGAGGGGCAAGTATGAACTTCTATCCAGAGGTGCAGGACATATAGACTTTTAAAAAAATTTAACAAAAAATCTCTACCGACGCCGACGCCGTGGTGACTGCTATAGCTTCAGATCCATTGGGGAAACTTGGTTTTCTCCCAGTCAGTTTCTGCGTAGCTATCATCCGGCATATCAATACCTTAATTAAGTGTTTCAATATAAAGCCGCGACAAGAAACAGTTTAAAAATACCATTTAATTAGCTTCCTCAATCAAAGCGTGTGTTTTACGAATAGGCATACACACAGGCTGGTCAGGGCCTTCCTTTTCGTTCTACATAAACCGAAGATTCTATCAGCTATCTTAAACCTTAACAAGGACACTCTACTGCGTGCGCGGTCTGATCTCCGTTCTCGTTTGTTTCCGTACGCACCAATACCTTTTTAACATGACACAGTCCTACTCGTCTGTTGAAACCGCATGTAAACCTAATTAAAAATGCCTGGAACCAGACAGGTGATGTATCCGTGTAGCGATATCAATATTAAAAAAAAATTGGTTCAAAGTTTAATGTAAAAAAAAAGAAAATATTAAAATAATAAAAAAAAAAAAAATTGAAAGATTTTGCCACCTTTTTAAGCAAAGGGAGAAAAAATTGCGTGCCGGAAGTTGCCTTGTTAGTATCCGGATTCTTTCAAACGTCAGGGCTGCTCTAAATAATGCAAACAAGAAAGAATTTACAGTCAAACCTCAATGGCTCGAACATCTTTGGGACCATGGAAATTCGTTCGAGACATGGATAGTTCGAGCCACTGAGGGTTAATCATAGCACCAGTTCAGGAAGCAAATAGCGATAATTTATGGATTTTTTTTATATCCTTCACAATAATTGTATGTTGAGTGTACTCATTAGAATCGCCTCGATGAGGCGATTCTAATGAGTACACACAACATACAATTTCATGATAAAATAAGAAAATTTCCCTAAATATTTGTTTTCTTGAGCTAGCGGAAGAATTTCGTAGGGACTCATAAATGAGTTCGAATTAGCCATGGTAAACGAGCCATCGGTGTTCGGGCCATCGAGACCCGCAACGTCAGAAAAAACGTATCTTTGAAAATGTGCGCCCAGCGAAAATTCAGATCAGCCTGTGCGTTCGCACAGGCTGATCTGAATCTTCACTAGGCACATAATGAAAAACCGATGATGCAAAATTTGTTCATACGGACAATGAAGACTCTGATCAGACTGTGCGAATGTTTGTTTTCCCACGTCGCAGCTCAGTTTTAAATGCATGCCATAAAACGGTTACAGTAAGAGAGTTAGGAATAACACATAAACGTTGAAGGAGCTATCCATCCTGTAGAACAACTTCTTAAAGCAGCTGAACTACTACTAGGTTAATGGTGCCCTCCAACTGTATGTTCTGTCGTCTGTGTTTCACTATCCAGCTTACGTTTCTCCTTTCAGTATGTTTCTTTATTCAGCTAGCGTTTCTTTTTATATATATGTTTCCTTATCTTTATATCTCTTCTTCCAAGAAACCAAACTAGCATTCTGCTTTAATCTAGGAGCCGGATCGGGTAAAGATTAAAACGGAATGCTAACTGGGATGTTTCTTTATCCAGTTAACCCATTGTAGACTTAACAGACATCCCCACAGTATATATTGGAAGAGCAAAAATTTCAAATTAGGTACGTTAGGCTCTGTAATTTAGATATTCCTAGAAAAATGGCTAAACTATTTGCAAAACGTGAAGACTCAGATTAGACGCCACATACTGCAGTGTTTGACAGGTAACCTTTTAGGGTCTCTAGAGTGCAATGGGTTAATGTTTCTCTGTTCCGGTAATTCATGTTTCTTCTTCATACTATGCTTGACTATCCAACTTTTGTTTCTTCTTCTTTCTTTCAACTACGTTAAGATGGTTGATATAAATTCACATACTTAATGGCAAACAGTACATTTGCAAAGGCAGGGTATATCTGGGTTCAGCAGGACCAGGGTTAAACACAGCGGTTGAGCACGCACGCACTGTGGCAGCCATTCAGAACAGCGGATGGGCATAGAACATGAACTTTTTAGCGGAACACACAAGGAACATTCCTGCCAAATTTGTTCAGATCGCTTCATCCATTATAGAGGATATACAGGGGCGGATCAAAGATTTTTTTTCTGACGGGAGTCGATTTGATCTAATTAGCTTTCAAGAACTACGTATTCGGACAGACAGGCCTGAGCAAACAGTGTATCTGCAGACTGGCTGCCGCAGAACGCAGCGTCCGATCAGGTCCTATACTGTTGATATTCATCCAGCACATTAACAGGTTGAAAAACTGGACTGTTAGGTAAACAGAAAGGGGTGGCTGTTTAGGGAAAATACGGTATCCTTAATTTATCAAATTTATCTAATTTCCCATGAATAAGAAATTTCGAGTCAAAGGTGGGTTCGACTAAATCACACGAGCCTCCCCCCCCCCACCCCTCCCCCCTCCCCCATCCCCTCTGAACCCGCCGCTTGATTTATCCTTTTCTTCCATTGCACTGTAAGTCGAAGGGTCATTTTGGTAACTTTGCCAAACAATTAAATTGGCTGACAAGCACGAAAAATAAGAAGAAAGGCCAAAATCACGTAGCACAGCCTTCCCAAAGCCTGACAGAAAAATTCAATGCGCAATAAACAAAAAGAAGAAACAACGGCACAATCGCAAAGGCGTGAATTGGTAGAAACGCACCCAAACATATTACTGCCAAGTCAGGCTTCAGCGGTTTTGAAATCATCACGAAAACACTCCTATATAATTTTGACCCCTTTAAACCCCACTTTTATAGAGTAAAACGGTGGTTTACAGGGGTATACATTATTTTTCTTATTTCTGCTCAAAAACATAGATTATGGAACCTCGTTAGTACCGCCTCGCTGAGGCGGTTCTAACGAGTACCCGCAATCTATATTTTGAGAAGAAATATAAAAAATATCATAATTTTTTATTTGAAAATTTTCCTTTTTGGATTGTAAAATTTTCTTAATATTTGAATAGGCGTGTTTTCGTAATGATTGTCGATTCCGGTTTCAAAACTAGCCGTTTTTATGACAGGCAAATAAAACAGATATGGGTATGAAAAAAACACATGGCCATGAAAAAACACAATGTTAGTACAGTATCCTATAACGAAAGAAAATATTATTGCCAAGTTTAGTTTAGGTCGCGTCAGTTAACCAATTTCTCGTTATGCCTAAAACTATTGCATCTGCCATGGCAACTAATTAAAACAGCCGAACAAAATATAAACCGAAATTGTCTCTAGCCAAACAGTATTTCTACCAAATTAGTACAAATGGCTTCAGTGCCTTCGGTGTAATCATCTTTAAAAGTGACCGGATACAGGCTCTGTTGAACGTACGCATGGACGGACGGCAGACGAAAAGTAGTCAGTAACAAAGTCGGACTGATCAGAGCCTTATTCTCTCAATTTGTACCCCGCCACACAATAGTGGCGGGGTATTATGGTTTCACATTGGTATCCACCTGTCCGTCCGTCTGTCCGTTCGAGCCCACGAATGGGCATATAGTAGGTAGACATGAATTGGGTACTTGTCATTTATTCCTTTAGGTCCAAAAGTCCTCCCGTCCGTCCTTCTGTCCGTCCGTTTGTCGTCCGTCCGTATGCTCGTTTCCGGACGATAACTTGAGTAAATGTACCAAACTTGGTATGTGTATTGGTATTGTGGCGATCTGGTTTAGGATTGATAGTGGGCAATTTTCGTCAATGTTTGACAGAGATCTGTCCTCAAAACATGCGTATTTTACCTTCAGGACAATAATTTGAGTAAATATCAATGGCATCACGAAAACATGCCTATATAATTTTGACCCCCTTAAACCCCATTTTTATATAGTAAAACTGGGGTTTACAGGGGTATACATTATTTTTCTTATTTCTGCTCAAAACATAGATTGTGGGTACTCATTAGAACTGCGTCGGTGAGGCGGTTCTAACGAGTACCCACAATCTATATTTTGAGCAGAAATATGAAAAATATCAGAATTTTTTATCTGAAAATTTTTTATTTTTGGTGGTAAGATTTTCAATATATTTGAATAGGTATGTTTTCGTAATGGGATTTTCAACAAACGATATTCCAGCAAGCAAAAAATATAGGACCCACATGGGCCCTAAATGGGTATTTATATGGGTCCTATATGGGCAACCCAAAAGGGACTCATGAGGGATTTGCAACAGGGCCCATGTTGGACCCACATGGGCAAAGTCATATGGGAACTATATGGGTCAAGTATGGGTAAAATCAACACACATTTATCTTCAGAAAAAAAGACTTTTACATATTTTTACACAAATGATTATAAATCCCCAGTCCCACCGCATTTGATGGACTGGTAAGGTCCCAACCGATAGAGACCTATGTACATGTGCAAGATATTGCATCAGCGTACAATCACATAGGCGTCTTTTTTAATAGATGGAAACAGCGGCCTCATGCGTATTTATATATACCTCTCAATTTTAAAAGTAATAGGGACATACGAATTAAAATAAAACTATGACCATGAATCGACGTCCATGTCGGGAAAATAGTTAAGATAATTTAACAGATACTTTCATTTTGTAATGAACAAACTACTATTTTTATTTTGCTATTATCATTATTATTTGCATTTATATCAGGAAATTTACTATTTTTTCTATATTATATTTAAATTGTGGTACAGTTGTTCCCCCTTAATATCCATATATTGAACCCATATGGGTCCCATACAGTAATGGGAGGTCAACATTGGAACCATAGAGGTCCAATATCTGTATCACATGGGAGACATTTGGGCCCCAATTATGTATCTTGAAATTATCACTTTTCCAGGATTATTTCAGTTTTACCCACATATTAGAATTTATTTTTATAGTTATCGAATTTTACCAATATGGGACCTATAAGGGTCTTATACGGGCAAAAAGCCTATATGGGGCCCATGTAGGACCCAAATGGGATTAATGCCCAGAATCTGCCCATATGGTTCCCATATATACATGTTTGCAGGTCGAATTTTACCAATATGGGACCTATATGGGTCTTATATGGGCAAAACAAGCCTATATGGGGCCCATGTAAGACCCGAATGGGATAAATGCCCAGATTCTGCCCATATGGGTCACATATATACATGTTTGCTGGGATGTGCATTGATATTGTGGTGATCTGTTTTGGGATTGCTAATGGGTAAGTTTCGTCAATTTTCGACAGGGATCTGCCCGCAAAACATCCATATGTTACTTTCAGGACAATAATTTGAGAAAATCTGAATGGAATTTTACCAAACTTGATACGCGCATTGATATAGTAAAGATTATGCTAATGGACGAATTTCCTCAATTTTTTGGTAAAGTTATCTGCCCGCGATGGAAGGGTATTATCGTTTCACGTGTTTATTATACTACGTTAAAGTAAAACCTGTGTAAGACAGCCACCTTTGAAATTGACCTTAGTGGTTGATGTGGAAAGACGATTGTCTTATAAAGGTACATGTCATGTAATTTTGCTAGCAAAATTACATGACATGCACCTTTAATAGACAGACAACTTTTACCACATTAACTACTATTTAAAGTCAGTCTCGAAGGTGGCTCTCTTACACAGGTTTTACGGTATTACAAGTATGATCAGCTTTAAGGGACTTAGTACACCTTGTAGATTCTTCGCCATCTTTTACAAGGTAGATAACTTTTTCTGACTTTTTCTTTGCTTTCTGCATATGAAACCCCTTCTAAAATAGGGTCTAATCTAAAAGTAAGCAAATTCTTTCCTTTTTTGTAATAAACTTTATTTCAAAAGGGGCGCTAAAACATTTTGACAGTTGCCTCCCTTGAAAGTGTATCCAAAAGCTTTACTTTTTGGAGTACGTTGAACGCAACGTCACGGTAGCAGGGGGTCAAAGGGCGTTGCGAACGTTAATTTACGTAACGTCATTTATCTGTGTAGCAACCCGCTTCACCAGATGTCTTGAGAGTCACTGATTACTTCAAGAAAAGTAATTATTATATTATTCAATAATAACAGAATATGCAGAAACCAGAATTCACTGGAATACACGAGGACACAACTCTACGTGGTTCCAGAAAAATAGATGAGTTTGAGACCTCCACAGATCGTGGTGAGATGGAGATTACCACGGGACAGGAGTCCGGGACTGACGCCGACACAAAAACAGACCATAAATGTCGGCGACTAGAAGATACAATGAACAAAATTAAAAAGGAAGTAAAGAAAGGCGGTCAAAATACTTATAAGATGATGAAAGATATGCAGAAAAGTTTAGCGAAGCAGGAGGAAAGACAAGTAGAAGGCTTTACAAAACTGGAAGAACATATGAATGAGGGTATAAAAGAAATAAAAGAATATGTTAAAAGACAATTACATAGCTGTGTAATTGACCTTAAAGAGTACATTAAGGAACTTGTTGGTGAGAACGAAAAGAATATTAAGGACCAAGCCGAAGGATATAATAAAGGTAATTAACACTAAACTTCTGAGTAAAAGTTTTAGCAGACGGCATTTTGATTTTATTTTTCCCAGAAAATAGCATGCCATGCAAATTTTCTCCTACGGAAAAAATTTTCTTGCAATATCAAAGCCAATTTTCTGTGAAAAATAAGAAAAATCCCTACCATTAAAAAGGAGTAAATAGTACGAGTATTTCACACTTATAGTATCATCCTATTTGATTATTGGGACATAGAACCTCAACAGTGTTGACACAGATAAAATACGCTTTGTCTGATCAGGTTCATCCCTGTTTGTCATTCATCTAGCAGCATGTTCAGACCCAGGAAGTTTCTCATCCCTCGCTGACAGCAAAGGCTCAAATTAGCCTGCACTCCCGCGCATGCAGTCATGTACCTTCGCTGTCCGTTTGCATTCACATTGTGCACCAGTAACTTGAAACTCCGGCCCTATGTGACTGGGAATAGCAAGGATATAGCGGTGCCGTAATTTAACCGTCCATGATCCCGGCAGTACCGTGCCGGGGTTTTAAATTCCTTGCGAGAAAGCTAAAAAAAATCCTGCGTGCGTGCCTGTCTACCTTTAACGTCCATGTGTGGTGGATGCCATCAAATGTCATCTCTGAAACCACTGGGCTAAATTCTATGTAGAATTTGATGGGACAAGTAAAAAATGTTTATCCGAAGGGTCTAGACCATTTGTTCTTCTTCTTTACTCAGCTCAAGCAGGACGTGGATTTTAGCAGGAACTTCACCTCGAAAATACAAGGCTTTAGCAGCGCTATGCAATGATAAAGTTCCCACTATTCCGAGACCCGTGTCTGGGTTCCGTGGTTTCCAATGGCTGGTGCATTAGATATTGTAAAATATGTTATATCGGTGTCTTTATCATGATTCATCATTGCCCTTCCCTGGACCTTTATTATTTTGCCCGCTGATAATTTTCTCATGGTTCAGGAACAGAACCAGTGAGATTTTGGGGGCTCAGCCGAGTCGTCTTTTAAGAAGCAGGCTGGTAAAGGGGGTAAAGTGGTGGCTGCAGACATCAGTTGAAAATTTTGAGGAGATTTCCGCCATGTTATACAAAGCAAACAACTTTTGTAACTACAGTGAACACTCATTACAACGACGGTATTTATATCCCAAAGATATTGCCATTAAAATGAATTTGCTGTTGTAAACAATCTTTGATGGACAGAATGATATGTAAGAAAGACATTGTTTTATTCTTATTTCCCCCTAGAACATATGTTTTGGATATTTGTTAGAATCGCCTCATTGAGGCGATTCTAAAAAATATCCAAAACATATGTTTCTTAGAAATTTATTGCAATATTCTTGCATAACATCATTAACTATCACCTTTTGAGCGAAGGTTTCGTGAAATTCAAATTGTCAGTATAACAAATTTTGTCGGTGTATCGAGTGTCAGTACATCACGAAAACATACCTATATAACTTTGACCCCCCTTAAACCCCACTTTCATATAGTAAAACTGGGGTTTACAGAGGTATACATAATTTTTCTTATTTCTGCTCAAAAACATAGATTGTGGGTACTCGTTAAAACCTACTCGCCGAGGCGGTTCTAACGAGTACCCTCAATCTATGTTTTGAGTAGAAATATGAAAAATATCAGTTTTTTTTTTGTTTTTTTTTTTTTTTGCTTTTTTTTATTTATTTTTTTATTTAGACTAAACATGTGTTTAAATATCATAAATACATATATACTGACAAACATATATAGCTATTTTAAGTACGTTATCATTTGAAATGACAAATTCAAAACCTTTCTCTTTAAAAATATCAGAGTTTATTTATCTGAAAATTTTCAGTTTTTGGAGGTGAAATTTTCTATATATTTGAATAGGCTTGTTTTCGTAATGATAAAGAGGGTTGACTGTACATATAAATGTTTTACTATTCACAATACCCCTATTGACATGAAGTCTATCCTAAAAGGACACAATTAGCTCTTAGAATGGAGCCAAGAAAGTTGTGACATAATTTCCTGTCCAAAAAGAGTATGTATTCCCCTTGAAATGCCATGTTCATGAGGTGTTTTTGATACAGCTGTTAAATTTTGGATACCATAGTTATCCTACATATTCACACACTTTACTCTTTTACCTTATACTTCTAAAGTTTCAACAGATTTGTTTTACTTCCTATTAATCATAGGTCTAGATAAGGGAGGGTATCCGGGAAATATTTTTCTTATTTCTCCACGGAAACATATGTTGTGGGTACTCATTAGAAGCGCCTTGGCGAGGCGCTTCTAATGAGTACCACAACATATGTTTTCGTGGAGAAATAAGAAAAAAATCAATACTTTTGGATTGAAAAAAAGCGTCTTAACTAGTGCTATGATAAATGTGCCTAAATTTGCTGGCTGACTGACAAACATTGTGGACCCTGATCAGACGCAGCATCTGTGCCGTAAGATCTGGTTCTACATTCTTTGTTTAGCCTGTCTGTCCAAGTACTTTGGAAATTTACAGTAATTTGATCACATCGACATTCCCGTCCCTTCTCAGAAGTATTCATCCCCCTATTAACTGATCTTGATCTGTCCCTCCGGTATAGCTCAAACAATTAATACCTTCTTATTATTTTTATTGTGCGCATTCTTTCACCAGAAACTGACAACTGTCGTTCTTGAATCAGCGGAAGGGAGAGAAGGGCGTAGAAAATATTTCATGGTCAATCTCCGCGAACGAATATTGCCGATCCTGCGGGGGTCAAACCCGCAACCTTCTGATCACAAATGCGTCCAAATGATTCACCGAGGCCAGTGTGTGCGTGCGTGCGTGTGTGCGTGTGTGTGTGTGTTAAGCTTGATAAGTCAAGTGAACATCACGAAAACATGCCTATATAATTTTCACCCCCTCAAACCCCACTTTTATATAGTAAAACTGGGGTTTACAGGGGTATACATTATTTTTTCTTATTTCTGCTCAAAAACATAGATTGTGGGTACTCGTTAGAACCGCCTCGCCGAAGCGGTTCTAACGAGTACCCACAATCTATGTTTTGAGCAGAAATATGAAAAATATCAGATTTTTTTATCTGAAAATTTTCAGTTTTTGGAGGGGAAATTTTCTATATATTTGAATAGGCGTGTTTTCGTAATGATCTGTAAGCGTCGATTTACATTGAATGCTGTCTTATTCTCTCTGAGAAATAATATAGTAAAATTGAAATGCCATGTGCTACAAATTTGCTATGCACTTGTTATGGTAAAAGTAGTGAAGTTACTTTCGGCCAGGTGATTTACTGTCTGGACTGACGTTCTCGTTTTATACATTGACCCAAAATAGAAATGTAGCAGTTTTAACTCAAAGAGAAATAAGACTAATACATTATTGCTTTCTCTTGCAATACAAAATCTATTCATATTGGTTCACAATTTCTTGCATACCGGTGCTTATTTTAGAGGGCGTATAGAACCTCGCAGACTACAGTGTTGCATATAAAAAGAATTAGTAAAAACAAAAAGTCTCCGATTCTTGTTGTGTGGTCTTTTTTCCAAAGGCATCCTTTAAGTGTTTATTATTATTATTATTATTATTATTATTATTATTATTATTTTACTTCACTATAGCTGGTGTTCAGTGCTGTGTAGTGACACTAAAACGTCTTCGTACTTTGCCATAGTGAAGACGATATTTCTTTACCCTTTCGGATCATTGAGCCCATTCTGGTTGCTTTGAAAATCAAAACCCGCTTAAACCGGTTTTAGGGGGTAGAAGGGGGTGGGGGCGTATGCAACCTTACAAACCACACTGTTGCATATGAAGAGATTGAATAAAACCTGGTCTCCGATTATTGTGTGTGTTCTTTGTTTCCAAATGCAACCTTTTAGATTTTTATTTATATTGAGGGTAGATAGTTCAGATATACAAATGCAGCAGACGATATTTCGATTTATTTTGTATATGTTTTCCAGAGAAAATAATGCTCTGCATTTCAGACGATTGACACGAAATGCAAGGTTTTATTTTTTTGAAAAATAATAGAAGAAAATAGAATGTCGTCTGCTTCACTTTAATGGTTAAATTAGTGAGGTTTCCGCCTTGCGAATTAATGTCTGAACTGACGTCATTGCTGTAGTGTTTACAGTGCTGCAGGCAAGATTGTAGATCGCCTGTGCAAGGTTTAGGCTGCACTGGAGTCTAAACATTGCTTCGTCTTTGTTATTGAAGGGTCTTTTATTGTTTGCAATGGTGCCTCTTGCTGTATTGACTACTGCAAATGGTGTGTGCGTGCGTGTGTGCGTGTGTGTGTGTGTGTGTGTGTCTACTGTTGTGTTGTTGATAGTATTTGGTTATTCTATTGTTTTCAATTTAGGAACGGATACCAAAACCACTGCTAATGGTAACCCAAGTGGACTAACTGGTGAACGAAGTCAGGAAAGGATAGAGTTACTTGGAGCCAAGATTAAAGTGATAGACGGAGACCAAAACAATGGTGAAATGCATGTAAAGAAAACAACACTTCTCGAAACAGCACATACCCTGGAAGAATCAGATGAAAAGGGATTAAAATCCGATGGAAAACTGGTCGAGCTGACCAACAGCGAGAGCAATAACGACAGCAAGACAGACAGCGATCTTCCAGAGCACAGCACTGTGGAAGCAACAGACCATGATAACAAACCTACCGATGCAGTGCAAGATACGGCTGACGGTGAAATGTTGGTCTACGCCAATGCATCTAAGGCAAAGAAAAGAAGGATCCGACGGAAAAGGGCAGAGGAAAGAATAAGGTTAAAGGAAGAAACGAGGAGAGCAAGAACAGAAGAAAGATTAAAACAACAAGCTGAAGAAGATGCAAGGAAACAAATAGTTCCTTATGTGGGTAATTCAACTGGCTGGATGGGCAATATGAATACATCCAGTAAGGTATGTTTAAGAAATCAGAGGACAAGAAAGAGTATTTGGTGATAATTCCAGGATAATTTTCTCCAGTCTCCATAAAAACCGTTTGTTGTGTTTACTCACTGGAAGCGCCTCGCATGTATTTTTTTTATAAAGTAACAAGAAAAAATATCCTAGAGTTATCATCAAATACTCCTCTTAAACAAATCCTCTGGAAATCATTATGAGTTGTTGTTGATATTTGATCAACAACGTGAAATAATGTACATTCCCTCATAGAATATATGTTTTTGATACATGTATTTGTTAAAATCGCCTCATTTAGGCGATTCTAACAAATAGATTCTAACAAATATCCAAAATATATGTTCTTTAAAGTATTAAATACAATATTGCATAATTTGTGACTAATTGTTATCTCTTAAGCGAAGGTTTCGTGGCAGACAAAATGTCATTATAACGAATTTTGTTGTTGTATCGAGTGTCGAGAAGATTGACTGTATATACTTACATAAATCTAAAGAGCTGGAATTCCGGAACTAACATCCTTGCGCAAAAATATAAAATGATCTAGTTAATTAATATTAACGACGTAACTCTGCATGACCTAATTGGAATTATAAGAAATTAATTTTATTATTTATGAGAATTTTGTCTAAGGGGTGTAAACAGCGGCGGTTCACTCACAAACTTAACATAAAATCAATCGGACGTTATTTAGTTTGTGAGTAAGTCGCCTGTATTTTAACATCGATAAAATCCACTAAAACTGCGTGATAGACTTTAATCACTTTGAGTGAAACTCTGCCAATAGTTTTTAATAACAAATGACTAATTTTATCAAGGAGTATTTCTTACGGATTTTTTTTATTTATTTATTTATTATTATTATTATATTAATTTCCTTGGGCCGATTCAGACTGCAAAATCTAGTTCTGCTTATGCCGGTGCTAGGGGTGGGGTTGGTAGGGGCGGGCGTATTCAAATTAATTACATTAATGTCATATAAAGAGTCTCAATGAAACCGAGATTTCAATTTTTATTATTTTATGTATTCGGTGTTCCCAAGGGCAAGCTTTATCAGATTTTATTTGATTTAGCTGTAGCTGATGGTAAGTGCAATACATGCGGTGGCCGTAAAAGTCTTCTCGTACTTCGACAACGCATCAGTAATTGAGAATATTATTTCCCTTTTCACTCCATTTTGCCTTTACCACTCTCTGGTTTTATTCAGCAGACTGATATTTTGTCTTCTTTTTTCCAGTCTGAATTGGCATTGCCATTTCATGCAAACTGTCTCCTAGGAAGACAATTTGCATACATGTCAAAGCATATTTTCAGGGAAAAATAAGAAAACTATTTCAAAATGGCATGTATTTAATTCATCCAGTATGCTAAACGTTAAGGATTTGCCAAAAGAATAACACTTGCTTCTGCAAAACGCAGTTCTAAGAAATATAGCCTTCGCGCAAGGTAACGACTGTACTGAGTAAATTAACTGATAAAACAACGGAGTCTTTACATTGTATCTGTTCCTTGGTAGACAGATGGTCGGGAAAGGATGGGGACGGGAAGAGACCGGGTGTTACTTGACATAAACTTGAGAACCAATAGCTTGATTAACATCGCCTTATAAAACTACAGTGATCGGTTATTCAAACTCGATACTTACATGTAACCCTTCTCTTGCTGAACACGACATGTCCTATCTTAGCAAACAGCGTAGATCCAGATCAGTTGGCTTCTGAAAAAGCCAACTGATTTGAATCTGCACTGTTTGTCATTAAATATGTGATTTCTATCAAAAACCGAGATCAAGTAATCTGATTGGCTAAAATTAGAAGTGGGCGTGGCATCTTAATTTATTCAGCATGACAAGGGTTAAAAGGGAACTGATTTGCTTACAAGGAAGCAGCTCTGTCAAAACTTTTGCCCTCTTTATGAAAAGAAGTACTTTAAAAGAAAACAAATTCTTTCCTTTTAGAGTAGACCCATTTTCAGAAGAAACATGGTGTACAAGAAAGCCAGTAGGTAATACCCGTGTACAAAATGGCGGTTATCTCCCGAGAGTATTTCTGTTTCTCTTTCTGTTTCAGGTTTATCAAGCAGTAACTGTATCGAAGGACACAGCCAGGGATTGGTACACTCATCAGATGATATGCCTTTTGGCCCAGGTAGCTAAAATGATACAACAGAAAAAGGATGTACTTGTATGCAAACCAAAAATACATGTTGGCGCTGCCCTCAAACCAATAACACAGAACAAAGCTGCCCCCAAACCAACAAGACAAGATGATGCTGCCACCAAACAAATTTTAAAGGATGACTCCGCCTCCAAATCAACAGTACCAGATGAAGCAGCCTCCGAACCAACAGTACAGGATGAGGCTGCCTCTGAACCAAGAGTACAGGATGAACCTGCCGTCAAAGAAATAGAAGAGGATGAAGCTGCCTCCAAATCAACAGTACTGGATGAAGCAGCCACCGAACCAACAGTACAGGATGAGGCTACCTCTGAACCAGCAGTAAAGGATGAACCTGCCGTCAAAGAAATAGAAGAGGATAAAGCCGCCTTCAAATCAACAGTACTGAATGAAGCAGCCTCCAAACCAACAGTACAGGATGAGGCTACCTCTGAACCAACAGTACAGGATGAAGCTGCCGTCAAAGAAATAGAAGAGAATGAATCTGCCTCCAAATCAACAGTACTGAATGAAGCAGCCTCCGAACAAACAGTACAGGATGAGGCTACCTCTGAACCAACAGTACAGGATGAACCTGCCGTCAAAGAAATAGAAGAGAATGAATCTGCCTCCAAATCAACAGTACTGAATGAAGCAGCCTCCGAACCAACAGTACAGGATGAGGCTACATCTGAACCAACAGTAAAGGATAAACCTGTCGTCAAAGAAATAGACGAGGATGAAGCCGCCTTCAAATCAACAGTACTGAATGAAGCAGCCTCCGAACCAACGGTACAGGATGAGGCTACCTCTGAACCAGCAGTAAAGGACGAACCTGCCGTCAAAGAAATAGAAGAGGATGAAGCCGCCTTCAAATCAACAGTACTGAATGAAGCAGCCTCCGAACCAACAGTACAGGATGAGGCTACCTCTGAACCAGCAGTAAAGGATGAACCTGCCGTCAAAGAAATAGAAGAGGATGAAGCAGCCTTCAAATCAACAGTACTGAATGAAGCAGTCTTCGAACCAGCAGAACAAGATGAGGCTACCTCTGAACCAACAGTAAAGGATGAACCTGCCGTCAAAGAAATAGAAGAGGATGAAGCCGCCTTCAAATCAACAGTACTGGATGAAGCAGCCTCCGAACCAACAGTACAGGATGAGGCTACCTCTGAACCAACAGTACAGGATGAACCTGCCGTCAAAGAAATAGAAGAGAATGAAGCAGCCTCCAAATCAACAGTACTGGATGAAGCAGCCTCCGAACCAACAGTACAGGATGAGGCTACCTCTGAACCAACAGTAAAGGATGAACCTGCCGTCAAAGAAATAGAAGAGGATGAAGCCGCCTCTAAGTCAACAGTACTGAATGAAGCAGCCTCCGAACCAACAGTACAGGATGAGGCTACCTTTGAACCAACAGTACAGGATGAACCTGCCGTCAAAGAAATAGAAGAGGATAAAGCTGCCTCCAAATCAACAGTACTGGATGAAGCAGCCTCCGAACCAACAGTACAGGATGAGGCTACCTCTGAACCAACACTAAAGGATGAACCTGCCGTCAAAGAAATAGAAGAGGATGAAGCTGCCTCCAAATCAACAGTACTGGATGAAACAGCCTCCGAACCAACAGTACAGGATGAGGCCACCTCTGAACCAACAGTAAAGGATGAACCTGCCGTCAAAGAACTAGAAGAGGATGAAGCCGCCTCCAGATCAACAGTACTGGATGAAGCAGCCTCCGAACCAACAGTACAAGATGAGGCTACCTCTGAACCAACAGTACAGGATGAACCTGCCGTCAAAGAAATAGAAGAGGATGAAGCCGCCTCCAAATCAACAGTACTGGATGAAGCAGCCTCCGAAC
Organism: Anodontia alba; assembly: GCA_964016985.1. Lineage (NCBI taxonomy): Eukaryota > Metazoa > Mollusca > Bivalvia > Lucinida > Lucinidae > Anodontia > Anodontia alba. Next base: position 26,364,368 of record OZ024829.1, read on the forward strand.
CAACAGTACAGGATGAGGCTTCCTCTGAACCAGCAGTACAGGAGGGACCTGTCGTCAAAGAAATAGAAGAGGATAAAGCTGCCTCCAAATCAACAGTAGAGGATGCCACCAAAACATTAGTACAGGATGAAGCTGCGTCAAAGCTGACAGCACAAGATGAGGCTGTTTTCAAACCATTAATACAGGATAGTCAACTGAAATTACCATTCAACCAGACAAAGAAAGGACATACAACGACAGAATACATACTTAAA